>CP106729.1:163629227-164303667 GCA_025506655.1 Gossypium rotundifolium | reverse complement strand
TGAGTTTGAGTATTGAGGCACTAAGTGTGCGAAATTGAGTCGATACAGAGTTGATTATCACTGTGTGTGCGAAACAATAGAAGCTACGGCTTTAATTATTAGCACTGTGTGTGCGAAAAGATAGAAGCTTCGGCTTATCAAATTGGCACTGTGTGTGCGATACCGATATAAGTTCAGTTTAGCATATTGGCACTAAATGTGCGATGACAATTATGTTTCGGTTATGAAATTGGCACTAAGTGTGCGAATTTATCAAAGGAATAGCAAAAGTTGAACAAGAGGTGATATCAAAAATTGAGTAGCATGAATGGTGAGTAGCTATGTGTTGATCAAGGTACGTTTGAACCTATGTGGTTGATGATAGATTTAAGAGTTGAATGAATAGATATTTGAGTATGTGGTTGAGATTGATAATGTGCTTAGTTGTGTCTTTATCTATGTGATGGTTGGATAGCATGATTAGTGAGTAACTAAGTATTGGCAAAGGTATGTATGATACTTATGTGGATGGTGAAATTGAAAGTAGATGAATGGAATGCTATGTGTGTATTGGATATAGTTGAAATTGTGTATCATTGGTAAATTATCTATGTGATGGTTCAATTTGTACATTGATTTGATTCAATGAGTTAATTGTATTGTATTTCGAAATTACAAAGCTTTGTAAGCTTACTGTGTGATTTGTTTCTCTATTTTACAGTGTCAGTAAAGCTAGCTCAGATCCAAGGGTCATCAACATTTCGATCACACTATCGGCAATCTGTCTTGGTACGTTTGAAGATGTGTATATTTGAATATGGCATGTATAGGCTAGTTGTTTTGAAACATGTTTGAGATGTGTGAATAGCCATGTGATATGGCTAGATAAATGTTGGTAATATGCATGAATGTTTATGGTATATGAGGTATGATTTGGTATGACTTGATTTTGCATACATGGCCAAGAGACAAGGGTGTGTGTCTTTGCCGTGTGGTTTAAGGATCACTTCTAGGTGTGTCTGGACAGGGCACACGATCGAGGCCTACGGGCGTGCATGGTGGCCGTGTGATCAAGTTAGTTGATAGCCTAATTTTACATGGCCAAGGCATACGGGCGTGTCTAGTGGCCATGGGAATAAGTTAGTATGTATGCTCTATTTTGGCACGACCTAGACACATGGGTGTGTCTGGTAGCCGTGTGAGGCACACAGCCTGACTGCACGGGCATGTGACCTCAGCAGTATTGAAAAATGTTTAAAATTTCAATAACTTTCATAAGTGTTTGGTTTAGTCCCGACCTCTTCCTATCATGTGTTTAAGGTCTCATAGACCTAGATAAGGCACTATATGCTCGTATTTGAGTATGTGTGATTGATGATTGACTTTGTGTCGTGAAGTAAATGTGAAATGTTTCGATGATTCGGTAATGCCTCTTAACCCTAGTCCGGCAACGATTATGGGTTAGGGGTGTTACAAACATCACCTTATGTTCACATACTCTAATGTCTTCATCCTTGTTTTCTCTCCAAAGAGCTGGAATTCACAAGTACACTCCCATAGTGGTGGCCACAGCATTGTTCGTCTCCCCTTGAACTTCAATATTCATATCCTCCATAAAATTCAAACTAAAATCAGGTTAGACTTTTCATAATTCACCCTTTGATCAGATGCTTGACAATAAATATGGAGAATATCAATCAAGTTCCTACAATTTTTCACATTAGCTTCCAAGAAAAAGAGTGAACCATTAGCAAAAAATAAATGGAACACAAAAATAAAGTTTCGACTCAACTTAACACCCTTAATATGACCCTATTGGACACTTCTTAAAATCATATGGGACAAAACATCAGCAATAATGAGAAAAAAAGGTAAGGAGATAGTATATCTCCTTGCTTAAGACCACTAGAGGATTGAAACTTTCGACTAGTGTAACACCTTATACTTGACATGATTTACTGAACCCGAATATATGATGCCACCTGACTTAAACACTTAACAAAAAATTTAAATCGGGCGAAGACTTTACTGAACATGATTCTTACCTATTTATTTTTATTCTACGTCAAAAATTTTGAAGACAAGCATTTGTTCGATTACAACTGATTCTCAATGATAGCTTAAGACAATACCACTTAAATTTTTATTAAAATAGACTTAATCGTGGCATATGAAACTATTCACCATATGAAAACATATTCTCAAAAGTGCTCCTCTGTATGCATAATATCACTCTACAATCATCTACTTTGGTACATTTTGGCTTGGTCCACTTTGGCGAACTGTTACAAACCCAATAACCTCCATTACAAATAAACATCCATAAGTTTAATAGAACCTATTGAGTCTCAACCAGTATTACATTTTAATGTTATTGTTGAAATCCTTAACTTTTTTATTCCAGACTTCCTTTCAGATCCTGTAGGATACATTTATGATTCCTATTTGGCAAATAACCTTACGTCAATCTCTACGCTTAACCATCTTTTAAACATTTCACCAAATTGGCAGATCACAGACTTCACCCCATATTGTGAATCCCATTACACAATTTCTTTGCAGATAGTAGTTGAATGCACTTCTCAGAATGATACCCAACAGATGCTACTCTTGACAGGATTCCTTTATAGAATCTAGCGATTATCAAAACACTAGTTACATCATATTTTAAAATCAGTATAGAAAACTAGACTTGCTTAGAAGAATATAACATTTTAATTCAAGCAAAAGAATCCCAAATGACTTCAATACAGAACTTAAGAAATTCCAAGTTTCGCGGACACTTACACCACCAATATTCCAAATACACAAAGTTCCCTGACATGGTCGATCATTTTGAAGGAATCATTAAATGGGTACACTGCCAAGAACTCTTTTAGATAATGCCTCATAGACATACCCTGTTCTTTCCATAAGGGTGGAATATCAACTCATCATTTAGGCATTGCAAAATTCACAATACATGCCTTCTAGAAAACTTGCCCCAAGTATTCTCCAAATTACTCAGCCACTAAGGCTTTCTGAATAATTCGCCACAAATGTTTCACAAAGATTTCACCACAAAGGCTTCACAGAGAGTTCAGCACAAAGGCTATACAGAATAGTCACCACAAAATCTTTATGAAGCGTTCACCACAAAGGCTTTGCAAAATAGTCACCAAATAAGATCCACAGAATATGACATGGCCATGGTCTTTTCACAATGATTGCCAAACTGGCCTTTTCTCGTGTTTACTGTCCCAATGAACATCGTCAACTTACCATCACGGGGTTCGTTATTATATAACATATTTTCCCGACACTCCGCAATAACCCCCTTAATGCAAACATACAATGTCATGCACCACTCAAATAACATAATGGACATATTTACATAGATTTCACTCATAATCTTGATAGATTCATACTTCCTAACATTTAACTTCCCATGCATGCTTACCACACATTGTCATATTCATGCAGCGTATCATACACTTTAGAACATACATACAAATGTTTTACAGAGAACATATAACCATACATACACACAATAACTTCTCAAGAAGATATGAACTTTGACCATACAAGGAATCATTAAAATATAGTGTGCAAAAGTTGGGTTTAGAGACTCACCAGAGACCTACCTTTACTTTGATCTGAAGTTTTTTTTCGATTGTCTTTACCAATCTAGTAGTATCAATTATTTAAAAGATAATAAGATTTCCATTAGAATCCCCATTACATACATTTTACTAACGTTTCAACTATATGCAACCCTTAAGTAAGGCCTTCTTGTAACCCCCTTCACTTCTATAACCGTAACGTACAAAGTTATAATACTTACCAGAAGGCTGAATCCTCTACTCATTAAATGAGATCTTAGTTTGATCATAACGAAGAAGAAGAGAAAGTTGAGGTTAGAAGGAAGAACCTGAACATTAAGTATATAGAAAAACCATCTGAAATGACCCATTCCCATAAATATACTCTCCCTCCTTCTGATTTTTGTACCAAATCCAGGGTAGGTAAAAGAAAATCCGAAGATGGTTTAACTTACTATTGACTAGTCATGGGAAAGGCTAAATCAATCAATTTGACTCCTATTGAGAAGTGACCATCCATACTGCTTGATGATTTGTTTAGTTGGCTTGTTTTAGTGTACAAGCAATCTTTCATTCATCTTGCTAGTTACCTGTTTACTTTGATACAAGATCCACTTGAACAATATTCATGCAAATAAGGCATAGTAAGTCTTGGCGGTGTCTCACATTCGGCATGTTCTTAAATAAAATTAAGTCTTCTACAGCTTCTTCATAAACTTCACAGGCTCTTAGCACTCAAACAAAACTCTAGGTTGAACTCTTCTTAGGCGTAATCTTTCTTCACTTGAAAACATCTAGCAATTAATTCCTTAGATACCGCCAATGGATGAATATTTTAATGCTAGTATACGCCAATACTCTAACTCGCCATTAGGCCAACAGGGTGGTGGATTATGTTACCACAGTGCACCAAAAAATTTACATACATACTTTACTCATCTTTTTGGATTCGCTGATTTCGGGGTTGTGACAACTAGGCTTACCATTAATTTATAAAGTGTATGAAACACTTTTCACACACTCATTTATCCAACCTATCCATTTGACATCGAAACCCAATCTCTTGAGCACAACTTCTAAGAAATCCCACTCTACCCTGTCATACGCTTTATTCATATCCAATTTAATCCCCATAACGCTCCTACCTTTCTTCCTTAACTTTAAGTGATGAAGCACCTCCTGAGACACTACAATATTATCATGTATAATCCTTCCTGCAACAAAAGCACTTTGATTTTGAGTAATCACACCTCCCAAAATGCCTTTCATTCTATTCACCATGACCTTAGAAATAATTTTGTAGGCAAAATTACATAAACTTATCGGCCTAAATTGAGACACTAACTCCGATCTCTTGACTTTAGAGATCAAGACAAGCTCGGTCTCATTTAATTCTCTTGGCATAACCCCCTTCTTAAAAAGCCTTCAGACCAACTCCACTACATCTTTTTTATAATTTCCCAAAAATTATGGTAGAAAATATCACCAAAACCATATGGCACCATTGATTTATAAGACCCTATTTGAAACACAGCTTCTGTGATCTCTTTTTCAGTAATTTCAGCCAATAGAGCTCTATTCATCTCACAAGTGATTCTTGAAGGTAAAACATCTAGTAGCTCATCATTCCACTTCACCTCTTCACTCCTAAACTGTTTTTCATAAAACGAAGTGAAGCAATTCATAATCAGCTTTTCATCATCCAACCACTGATCCTTATCTTTTATTCTAAGAATTTTATTTCTTTTCTTATCTTTAACAACAACTTGGTGGAAAAATCGTGTATTCATATATCCAAAAATCAACCAATCTTTCTTAGCCCTTTAAAACTAGAAAAGTTCCTCTTTTTCCTAAGAAATCTTGAGCTCCTCTTTACTTTTACACAATGAATTAGCATATCTATACACTCAAAGCTCGATCCTTCAAGAGGATCCAAGAATGACGCATCACTGTCTTAAAATCATCATCTTTCAAAACCATATATGGCATAAATCAATTTACGCCACAGCTTAAAGTAGTATAAAATATAAACTATTAATCATTCAAGAATAGAATAGTACCCTTTGAAAATCATAAATAATATTTCACTAAAATTTCATTAGAACCATAGGTTCATGATCATGAGTTTAGATGCAAAATACATTCTTCAAAATGTAATTATCTTGACACCACCCTTATGTCATACATATTACAAAATATAAAAAGTCTCGCAGCAACAATAGTTATTTAGCGTAGTCTTCAGAGATTCCTTTACTTCGTTAGTAGACCTCAGAAGGAAAGGTAACTATGTAAGTTCAAAGAACTTAGTGAGTTCCAGAGGAAAACATTGCAATGTACACATGTAATTCATATAAACCTTTCCAATTTAAGATAGTGACACAGTGTTTTAGTTGGCGGATACCAAACACAGACAGACTATACGTCAAACAATATTTCTTGGGCGTGTACACTACGCCCATGCAATCATACAAACCACCTTCTTCGTGTTAGCCACAATCCCTAGTCCATATTCAGAGTCATATCATTTATTTATTTCCTTTGTCATGATATCTCAATCTGGTTTACAATAACACTTGCCCTACCAGAGGCTACACGACCATTTTCATGTATCATGATCTGCTAGTTTAATGCTCATTTCATTGAAGAAAACGCCATGATTTCATTGTTCATTTTAGAAGCAAGGGGGTAGTGGCATAAACACGAAGGAAGGTTCTTGCATCTTGAACACGAATAGACCAAACCAAACTAACACAACAATCATCCATCAATGTTGCACAAATATTTCATCTTCACAAAATATATATACTTACCTTGAACCAAAAATAAACAAAGACATCACACACATATGGAGTAAGAAGGAACTCACTAGAAAGTGCAGCAAGTTCAAATAGCAAGACTCTTGCCCTTATCACAAGAACCTTCAGGAGTGTCTTGAGCTATAATATAAATAGTTAAACTTATCAAACTATATGCTAGAAAACTAACCAAAATTGTAAGTAACACCATCACAAAACCTAAATTCAAGAGGTTTCCTTAAACTCAAAATTGACACTAAAGCGTGCAATTCAAAGGTCACGAAAATAACTATGAAAAAACCTAATTTTCATCGATATTTATGACCTTCTGGTCTAGGGTTTTTCCAAGAGAAAAGATGCGGGGAAAGTTTGAGAAAAAAATGTAGATGCAAGAGAAAACGTAAACTTGCTCAAGAAGCCAACACCAAATATAAACAACTATACATGGAAGATAAGTTTAGTGGATAATTCTGATTATCCAACTAACCCCCTCGATTCCTATGACTAAGCACTTTCTCTCTCATCATAAATGTTTGACTTATCGACTACAGTAACTTAGTTCTGTTCTAACCAATTCTCATGTGTCTAATAAAAGTGTTCAACCGGAGTAAGAATAAAATAAAATAGTAATTGGTTCTTCCAAACTAAAGACTTAACACATTTTTCTAATAGTTGGGGCGACGCATATTCTACAGGTGAGTCTGCCAAGCCACCAAGCTCGCCAAACACAAACTTCGTCTAGTGACACACTTATAGACTTACATACTTAGTCACAATTAATACCTTACTCACTTAAAACTTGCTCTAAACCCCATACCTTAATAAATAGTATTAGAACATTAGGGCTACGCTGGGGGGGATGTTACAATATCATTCCCCTCTGCCTTCTCTTTAATGTCTCTAATCTTCAGTTTTAGCTCTTAAATCTAAATCTGTCCATTTTAACATGCTTTCTGCTCCATTTTCTCAACATTATACTGAGCTTTTTAAATTCTAACTAAGCTTTGGAAAAAACCCATCCCCACTCTACATATACCAACATCCACTAACCACCTCAAAGATACTATCATATTTTAACCACAAAGCTTCAAACTTAAATTTCCTTTTCACTTTCTTATCTCTAAAATCTGAGAACACTGCCATGGGAGAATGGTCTAAACCAATAGCTGAAAGGTTGAAACCTTGAGTGTTTGGGCAAGCCTCCATCTAATCAAAATTAACAAGTTCCCTATCAAGTCTCTCCCTAACCTAAACTTGATCCCTCATTTCGAACCAAGTAAACCTTTGTCCCTTAAAATTGATCTGATACAGCTGACTTACCTTAATCATCTCCCTAAAACACTAATCTTTATTCCTCTCCTTGCTCCTTGCTTCTTCCTCCCTCTTTCTCAAACTCATATGTTATATCATTAAAATGCCGTATACACATCTATGATATTTTAACCCGAAAACTTTTAAACTATATATGCCTCCACACCTCTTTTTTATCCTTAAACACAAGGGGGCCATATACCCAAAAAATCTTAAATGAACCCCTACTCCTATTATTTACAGACCTAGAATCAATTATATTTTTACCACTCTCCAACACATCAACTAACCACTCCTCGACCCCTATAGATCCACATACCAGCCACCATCCAACTTCAACATGCACCTCAACTTTTCCAATTTTTCTGTCCTATTTCTTTTTTCAAACAAAAAAAAAACAAAATTTGGATCATACTTCCTCTTTAACCCTTTTAGATTATGAACTGTCAAGGCTGATACAATACATTGATAGTTTTAAGCCATAGAAATCATAGTGCCTTGGTGGCTATTATAGGCTAGCCACCATGGCCATCAGTTAAACTCCCTTCCTCCTTAAGTTCCCCACTATGAGTTATCTCTATATCCATCGTAACCGGTACCTCTACCAAACTATTCAAAGAAACCTTCTTAGATTTCCCCCTTAGACCCCTTCTTACCCTCTACAAATTCCTTGACTTTTCACTATTTTTATCAAACATCCCCCCTCAAAATTATCTTTTACACCATTATCATTTAATGACAACTCAAATAGAACCCTCATTCTTTTCCTTTTCTAATCATTATCCACATATCTAAGACTAGGAAACACGCCTCTCTCTTTAAATTTAAATTCCTAAATTCAACTGGTAGAAGGTTCTCCCCAAGCTCCTTACAAACCTCAATATCAGTCTACATCATACCTTTCGATTCCTCATATTTTGAACTCCACAATATAATCACACTTCTTACCCTATCCCAAATAATCCCCCTTCTCCTTCCCCTGTCCATATGTTAACTCAACCTGGTCCTATCCGCTACTGGTGATCATATAAAGAGCAACAAGGTCCTGATTAAGATCAACAAGGTCCTGATTAAAATCAAATAAATTTTGGACCACAACACTCAAGGGCTTGGCCACCTTACTACCATTTGAAGCATAAGCTTCAGTCTTCTCTAGACTAGACCTATCATTCTTGCATTTCAGCATCAAGCTCCCCCTTCCAACATTGATCATTGACTTAACCTGATCCTTCCTTGTCAACTCAATTGGACCCATAATTTATGATATTCCTACCTTATCAGTTTATACCCCTTTCAACTTAATTACATAATAATCAACCAAACCTTGCTCCATCCCCATCTCCCTCACCATGTAATCAGTAACTTTACCCATCACCTTCATTACTCCCCCAGCTCAATCTACACTCCTCTCATCCCTTCTTAAAACCTTACTAATCCCTTCCTTTTTTAACTATGCCCATAAAATCTACTAACCAACCTAGTATCCCTACTGCCAAATCCCCCTATCCAAGCTATCATTCTAGGATCGGCTGAAAACCTAAAGCTCTCACATGCATGATTTTCAAAATAAGCATTTATCTTATAATTACTAACAATATGCCTAACCAATCCACAACAATAACAATAATTTGAAAGATTTTCATACCTGACCGAGCCCAAATGCGACCCTGATTTAATCTCGACCCCAAAATCCTTCCACTAACTGTCTCCCTAGATCTAATCAACCCTAGCCCTAAAAAAACTCCTCCCGATTCCATTCAAGACCAATTCATCATCAACCTCAATAACCTTTTCGAGCCTCGCCCCAAATATCTCAGCATTTTCCTGGAAAACCATTCCATTAGAAGATTATGTACATGAATCTAGTATTGGATACTTGAGAAATTCATTTTTGAGATTTAATCACCTCCTTCCCACCTCTGAAATTGAATCGGACACCCTATTATTAATCACAACCCTTCTTCTAGTGCCCTTCGATAGCTTCATTCCTTCACAAAATAGATTACATAAATATTCCCCTCAACTTCTCTAATGCATGAAATGCCTTCTCCGCTCTAGACCCTCTTTAAAATAGTTAAAATCCCTTTCTAATTCAAAATTTTTTCCCCATATATCTTCTCTACCACCATAGTGTCACACCCCAAATTTGATAACCTAAATTTTTGTTGTGTACACAAGAAGATGTTTATTCTGGCGCACACCGAACATTAGTTTGTTAAATTATAGCTTTTGGCAAATTAATGTTTTGGTGAATTGAGTATTTACCTAGGAATGTATATCAAGATTTAGTCTTCAACGTGTTCTTCAGTAAAAGAGAGAGTTCGATAAAAAGGGAAAAGTTAGTTTTGTATAGGTAATCACCAAAGGTATATTACGCCTAGTTTGTTTAAATTCTGTGAAGGGAAAGTCTCAGTATCTAGATTTGGTTATAAACCAACTAAACTGATTGGACAAATGGCATTTGGAAAAGACTTCATTTATGTTTTCTTCAGATTTTGTAGGCCATTCTGAAAGCCATATTCTAAAATTTTAGGACATTTATCAAGTTCCACTAAACAAAAGTAGATTATATATATGTGTGAGAAAGGTTCACGAGAAGGTTTCCTTTTCCTTCAGAGTAATTCTTTAATTCTCTCTTTTTTTAAGTATTAAATGTTATTGTTTGTGACACCTTATACCCGGCCTAGTTGTTGGATCCGAATATAAAAATGCCACATTTTGTTGCCGAAGCAACTCACCATTTCATGTTTTTTTTAAAAAGGAAATGTAGTGGTAAAATTATTTTATAAAACTTTCTGTAGCAATTCTGCGTATTTTACATAGAACCCCCTGCAAAATTTAGATTTTCCCAAAATATCCACATTCAAATTATATCCCAAATCAATTCCCAGCACTACGATTTCTCAAAACATATCAATAAACTAGATTTCTATGCTGTACTATTTTATCAAAACATTAGTTATAAAATACTAGCTAAGAAAACATAAGGAAAATGTAATGCCCCGAATTTGGGCCTAGAAAGAGTAGGCCTTGAGCATGGGATCAGCTAGGAGACTGCACATAAATATTTATGTGTGCAAGAAAATGACACAAAATTTCATGTTTTCTTTGATGGTTAAGTGATTTAGGAGTGTTTGGGAGTGTCTCAGAATTCTTGGGTTCAAGCCCTGACTTTTGCAAAATTTTTGGTTTTTCTCTTAAGTGAACCTTGGCTTTAGCATGTAGGCCTTAAGAATATTTTTGTCTAAAATATGACACACAAAGAGCCTATTAGTACAGTGGTTGTGGCGTTACAAGTGTGGCAATGGGCCTAAGGTTCAAGTCTTGGGATGAGCAATGGTGTATTTTATTTTGCAGCATGCATCGGCCAGTGGTTGTGTTACAGTGAAATTCTGATGGAGGAGTTGTGGAAAGATAAGAGGAGTGATTCAAGGAGAGATATGGGGAGTGATATGGGTAGAGGTTTGTAGAGAAATGTTAGGAATTTGAAGTGTGTGGGATGTGTAATGCCGAATTGAGAGTGCTAGTACTCAGAATTTTGGGAAAGGTAGCTTTTGAGTGTAGTTCTAGTTTCAGTCTTCTTTCTTTTGGGCATTTTACTTCTTTTGTGTTTCTTTTTGACCGAATGGCTATTGTTATTGGTAACGTAAAATCATTTTGGTTAATTCTTAGTAAGTCAAGTGCCTCTCTATACCTTTCGGGTTTTTTTCCTCTACTATTCTCATTTTGCCGAAAGTGTCAATTACCGAAACCTCTCCTTTTCTCTTCTCATTTCCATATTTTCCCTTTATCGAAACTATTCTTCTCCTCTTAGTTCTACTTCATTTTTCCCTTTTAGCCGAATATAGTCTCCTTCTTCCCTAATATTCTATTCTTCCTTTGGTCTTGCTGGAGTTTTAACAAATTGGTATGTAGTTGCAAAGTTTTTTCTTTGCTTCACTGTCAATTTTTCATGCGTTCTATCCATCTTCTTCTATCATTTTTTGAAAGCCAAATGTTCTTTTATGTTTATTAATCGTGATTTCTATTCCCTCCTTGCAATGTGGGGTGCGTTGGGGTAAGAGATCCTGAGGAGCAAAGTAGGGCAAAGATTATCCAAGTCATCAAACTCTATCTCTCATTAAGGGTAAGATCACTACCATATTCTTAGATTAGGCCGAATATTCCTGTGGTTGGTAAGTTACCATTTGTTGATTAAGGCAACATATTTGATCACTGTTTTGGTTAATAAGATCTGTTTTGATACAAATATTCGGCATAGGCGTGTGATTAATCCTGATCGATGGTCTTACGAGATTAAAGTCAATCGTTAAGCAAGGTTGGTACTTGGAGATTTCTCGCGTGATTCTGCAAACAGGTGTATATCTGTACACCGTAAATCATTACTGTCGTAAAGCCAAAAGAGTGTGTATAATCACACTACCTCTTCTGTGAATCGAAAAATGCCGAAAAGTCAAAACTTTGGTATTCGAGGCCTCAAGAGCGTGCTATCGCTCGTGTAGTAAACCAAGCCCACAAATCATAGGCGATAAACTGTAGAGGCCCCACACGGATAAAATTCACGAAATGTGGCAGATACTGGATTGGGCCACGTAGTTCACATAGCCGTAACTGAATTTGGGCTAAATGGGCCACACGAGAGTATGGGCCCACTTGGGCCGATTATTGGGCCTTGAGCCCATTTACACCGCAATGACCGTAATACCCATGTAGGGTAAAATGACCGTAATACCCTTGTATGGTAAATTGACTGTAATACCCCTGTAGGGTAAAATGACCGTAATGCCCCTGTAGGGTAAAATGATCGTAATGCCCCTGTAGGGTAAAATGACCATAATACCACTGTAGGGTAAAATGATCGTAATGCCCCTGTAAGGTAAAATGACCGTAATGCCCCTATAGGGTATATTGAATGTAATGCCCCTGTAGGGTAAAATGAACTTAATACCCCCGTAGGGTAAAAAGATCGTAATACCCTCGTAGGGTAAAATGACCGTAATACCCCTATAGGGTAAAATGATCGTAATGCCCTAGAGGGTAAATGACTATTTTGCCCCTCGAGGGTGAATGACTAACTTGTGCTATGATTTGACTGATTTGACTGTGATTGTATGACAATAATTTGATTAAATTAACTGTGAATGATATGACTGATTCTGAGCATGGCATACTACATACACGACATATTGCATGGGGTTGGGATACTATTATGGAGGAAGTGTACTGTTATTGGCAGCTTTGTTGTGTTATTGATATTGGTAGCTCTGCTGCAATACTATTTCTGGTGGCTTTGCCACATATACTGTTACTGGCAGCTATGCTGCAATATTTGTTAGTGCCACAACTGGTGCTACATAAGGAGTGTAGGGATGGGTGGGTCAATTTAATCCCCACATGAATGTAGGGTTGGACAGGAGATGGAGTACAGGATTGGTATGGGTATTTATGCATTGTATATACTGATTTTGATATTGAGATGGGCTTAAGCCTAGATGGATGTGATATGTGACATTAGATATGGGCTCAGGCTCAACCGAGGCTGATGGGGGCTAAGGCCCATTTGCCACCATTACTGTAATGGGCTAAGGCCCACACTGTACTGTTACTGTTACAAGGCTTATGTAACAGCCCGATTTTAGAGGTAGTGGAACAGTGGTTTCGAGATCGCTAAACCGAGGTTAGGGAAAATTATTTTGATGTCATTTTATGTGTTATTGCATCAAAATATGACTATGTGAAAATTTTGGTGCTTTAATTTTAATGATTTCATGCTTAATTGTGAAAAAGGACTAAATTGCATAAAATGTAAAAGTTCTATTTTCAAGGTAGAGTTGTCAAATAGCCATAGTATATTAAATTGGAGGTCCTTAAAGTGCAATTAGGCCAATTAGAATGTGTTGGATGGCCATGTGCACAGGGGGGGACAAGAGCATTTAATTATTGGTCAAATTGGGTGAAATTAGTGAGAAAAGATGAATAAAATATGGTAAAAAGAATACTATCATCTTTCACTATTCACTCATCTCTTTCCACCAAAATTTAAGAGAAAATAGAGCTCTTGGGGGTTCAAACTTCCAGCCACTCAATTCTCATTCAAGTAAGTGATTTAGGTGGTTTTAATTGATGATTTTTGTGTTTTTGGAGTCCCCAAAGCTTAAGCTAGCTAATGAGAGGACTAATTTGAGATATGGTTGAAAGTATAGGGACTTGCCATGAGAGTATTTGTGTTGTTAGCTGAGTTTTTATGGAAGAAAATAAATGTTATGGAGGTGAGAAACAACTTTTGTGAAAGGTGTTAGCATGAAAACACCTAAATAGGACTTGGATGCAAATATTAAATTTGTGTCATAAATGCATAAAATAGTTGGAATTGTGAGTAGTTGTAAGAGAAATAAATGCTCAGCTAGGCTTGTTTAATGAGAAAGTGTGTTGAAAAAATGATTTACGAGCCTAGTGGCAAAATTGTAATTTTACCATAGTGCAAGGGCAAAATGGTCATTTTGCCTAAGTGTAGAAATTGATGCATGATGATCATAGAACGATCTAAATGAGTTAATTTTATTATTATAGATCAAGAAGAGCGCACAATTAACCTTGATCGGGGAAAAGGTAAGGTTTCAGATTAAACCACAAATTAACACATTTTGCACCGAGGTAAGTTTATGTGTAAACGATGCATTTTTATATACACATTTTTATTGCTAATTAGTGCATGGTATGGTTGAGAACATGTGTGGTTCAAATGTATTAAATTAGGTAGTTATTAAATAATTATCGTATGAATTACGAAATAGATATGTAAATGTGTAATGACAACACTTAATGGTGGGCTAAGTGCGATACCACCTTATTACATAACTAGGATGGGCTGTGTGCAATACCATTGCTTATTTATCATTTGTTGGGCTATGTGTGATACCACCGTAACTATCCTTTTGGTGGGCTTTGTGCGATATCACTCTATTAGAGAGTGACAGTTGGCTAAGTGCGAAACCACCGAGTGATAGGTCGTATGAATGGCTTATTGAGAAATTATGATGTATTGTATTGTGTGACTTTGTGGTGCTAAGTGCAAGGATGTATGTTAATGAATGTGAGTGCTAAGCTTGTGATGTGGTTGAAAAGTGGTAAAGGGAGGAAATGAGTAAGCATGACTAAGAATGTGGATTGTTCTTGTTTAGTATGTAATGCTATTTATTGTTTAGCACATACTATAATGCTAATTGTTTACATGTAAACTTACTAAGATTAAAGCTTACTCCTTTTTCTTTTCCCTTGTTTTATAGAGTTTAAGAGTCGATCCGAGATACGCTAATAACTAGAAGATCGCCCACACTATCAGCTCACCTCGGTATATCTAGACTTAGTGATTTGTGTATGGCATGTATAGAGGCTAGACTAGTTAGATTATTTTGTTATTTTGGCCAAAAGTGTGTTGGTCCCTCTTTAAGACAAACTGTTTTGTATATTGCCATGGTTGGTGGCTCACCTTGTCATTCATGAAAAGATATATTCATTCATGGAAGTTTAAATTTAAAAATATGATTTTGTTTGATGATATGTTGAATGGATCCATGTTGTGTGAGCTAAAGGGTGAAAAGAGCTTTGCAAATAACCTTGTTATTGTCCACACAAGTAGGCACACCGGCGTGTGTCTAGGCCGTGTGAAGTCTGCACCTAGAATTTGGAATTTAAATCGCCACACGGTTGAAGTACACGGGCGTGTGATCGGCCATGTGGATTAATCAGAGGCGACCACGGGCCAGCCATATGGGTGTGTGCCCAAGTCATGTGAATCAAGTCAATGTCGACCATGGGTGTTGAACATGGGCGTGCGAGATGATACACGGACGTGTCATCCACCCCCATGGGCGTGTGGTCCCTGTTTAGGTAAAATTTTCTTAAGTGCGTAAAAGTTTCCAAATTATCTCCAAAACCTTTTGGAAGCATGTTCAGGGCCCTGTAGGTCCATCATAAGGATGATAGACATATGAATGGAAAAGTTTTAATTGGAAATGAGTTTGATAGCCCAAAGTTGTATAATTGCACGAGTTAAGTACAGAAACGCCTTGTACCTGATTTTGGAGTAGAATATGGGCAAGGGGTGTTACATTTAGTGGTATCAGAGTTACGGTTTAGTCGGTTCTAAGACTACCGTAGCGTATGTGGGAGTCTAACTATACATGCCATAAGCGTATAATGATAGTGTGGTGGCTTCTGATGATTCTAAACCTTATTTTTTATATAGTACATGGATTCCGATCAAGCGGCTACTGATGACTCAGCTAGTAATGGGCCGGCTCCCACGCAAGGGACCACGCCTGTGCAGAGTGGACCTGAGACTAGGGGTCAAGGAGAAGAGGCTCAGAAAGCCTTTCTCTAAATGATGAATAACTGGTACATGGAGTATGTACGAGAAAATCCCAATGCTTAATCCTTCACCCCCTCCTATACCCTAGCCAGTTCCTATGGCTCCCCAATGTATAGAATTAGTGAGGACAACTAAGCCCCCAGTAGACAAAATTCGAAAGTAAGGGGCTGAGGACTTTCGAGCTAATATAGATGATAACCCTGAGCGGGCAGAGTTCTGGCTCGAGAACTCAATGAGGGTGTTTGATGAACTCTCATGTACACCTGAGGAGAGCTTAAATGTGCTGTGTCCTTGTTGAGGGACTCGATATACCATTGGTGGAAAACGTTGACGTCAGTGGTTCCGAAGGAGAGAGTGATGCGGAACTTCTTTTTGGAAGAGTTTTGAAATAAGTATATAAGTTATAGAGGTTTGTGGACCAAACATGGAAAGAATTCCTTGAGTTAAAACAAGGAAAATAACTGTGGCGAAATATAAACGCGAATTTATTAGGCTCAGCAAGTACGCGCAAGAGTACGTGCCTATAGAAGCCATTTTATGCAAGAGGTTTGAAGATGGGCTGAATGAAGATGTTAGACTTTTAGCCGGGATTTTAGAACTAAAAGAATTTTTGGTATTGGTGGATAAGGCCAGTAAGGCCTAAGAATTGAGTAAGGAAAAGAGGAAAGTCGTGAGTGAGGCCCGGGGTGCAAGGAAAAGTCCGATGAGTAAATCCTACCAAGCTCAATCGAAGAGGTCAAATGAAGTGAACCCTCGGACGACTACATCAATCGGGTATTCGCAAAGAGAGCGAGGCAACACGTACTCGGGTTCAAGAGTTCAGGCCACCTCGATGGCAAGTGTGGGCAATCCAAAGTCCAAACCGGAGTGCCCAAGTTGTGGCAGACATCACACTTGGGAGTGTTGGGGAAAGAACTGGAATTGTTATAAGTGTGGTTCCCCGGACCATTTCATTCGAAACTGCCCCTAAAGGGATGACAATAAGAAGAAGCAGGAAATAAGATCAAGCACTGTAACTTCTAGGGGTAGGCCACAAAAGAACCCGGGAGGTGGGGCTAGTAGTAGAGGTGCGTCACGAGACTCTGCTGTGAGACCGGAGAGTCGGGCACCTGCAAGGACTTATGCCATTCGCGTTCGCGAAGAGGCATTATTGCCAGATGTAATAACGGGTACTTTCTCCCATTCTTATATTTGTATGAGATTGGCATCTAGTTTGAGTATGACTGTTGAGTCTACGAAATTTGTGGTAAAGGTGTCAAACCCGTTAGGTAAACATGTGTTAGTTGACAAGGTGTGTAGGAATTGTCCTTTGACAATTAGGGGTCATTGTTTTCCGATAAACCTTATGTTGTTGCCATTTGATGAATTTGATTTGATTCTTGGTATGGATTGGTTGACTACCCATAGTGTTCTAGTGAAATGCAGTAGTAAATTTATTGAATTGAAATGTGAAAATGGAGATGTTATTCAAGTTGAATCAGGTGGGTTAGATAGTTTACCGGTGATGATTTCTTATTTGGTGGCTGATAAATATTTGAGAAAAGGATGTGAGCCCTATCTCACTTTTGTACTGAATATTCAAGAGTCTAAAACAAAGATTGAAAGTGTGCCGGTTGTGTGTGAGTATCCGGATGTATTCCCGGAAGAGTTACCCGGATTGCCTCCAGTTACAGAGGTCGAGTTTGGGATTGAGTTAGTTTTGGGAACGGCACCTATTTTGGTTGCTCCGTATAGGATGTCACCATTGAAGTTGAAAGAACTAAAGATTCAGTTGCAAGAGTTGACAAAAAGGGTTTTGCAAGACTGAACTATTCACCGTGGGGTGCTTCGGTGCTTTTTGTGAAGAAGAAAGATGGGTCGATGAGATTGTGCATAGACTACAGACAGCTTAACAAAGTTTAAATTGCAAAATATGATTTTGTATGATGATATATTGAATGGATCCATGTTGTGTGAGCTAGAGGGGTGAAAAGAGCTTGGCAAATAGCCTTGTTCTTGTCCACACGGGTAGGCACATAGGCGTGTGTCTAGGTCGTGTGAAGTCTGCACCTAGAATTTGGAATTTAAATCCCTACATAGTTGAAGTACACGGGAGTGCGACCGGCCGTATGGATTAATCAGAGGCGACCATGGGCCAGCCATATGGGCATGTGCCCAGGTCGTGTGAATCAAGTCAGTGTTGACCACGGGTGTCGAACACGGGCGTGTGAGATGATACACGAGCGTGTCATCCACCCCCATGGGCGCGTGGCCCCTATTTAGGTAAAATTTTCTTAAGTGCGTAAAAGTTTCCAAATTATCTCCGAAACCTTTTGGAAGCATGTTTAGGGCCCCGTAGGTCCATCATAAGGATGATAGACATATGAATAGAAAAGTTTTAATTAGAAATGAGTTTGATAGCCCAAAGTTGTATTATTGTGCGAGTTAAGTACGGTAATGCCTGCATCTTCCCAAAGATAGAATACGGGCAAGGGTGTTACAACTTAGGCCCGAATGATTCTGCTTTGATATCTTGATGTTTCTTTAATAAGGGGATTACACACTGAGTTTTCGTAAACTCACCCCGTTTTTAACCTTTCAGGTAATCCCCAATGTTAGACGGTTCGGAGTTGCGAGGGAATCGAAGAGGGCCACACAACTGCACAAGTTTTATTTCATTTAGCGCATTTACTTAAGACTGAGCTTGTTGGTTCAGATTGTAATAAGGCCTTTATAATTTTTGGATTTTAAATTTTGGGATTTGATTTGATTGTGATTTATATCTGCTAGAAGTAGAACACGGTTTTGCAAAACAATAACTATTTTCTAACACTATGTTTCCGCAACTCAATTTTTAAATATCACGTTTTTGTAAATCATTTGCTTTAAATTAAGCTTCCGCAACAATAAGGTTTTGAAGGTAATAACTTTTTAATAAACCTCGATTGAAAATAAACAAATGCAAACTGAGGTTTTGTACAAGTTTTAAATGGCAAGAAGTTTGAAATTTCAAGAAGGATTTTCAATGAAAACATGGCTTTCAAAGAACACTTCAATGTGACACGCCAGATTCAGCCATAACATCTAGGCCGGGTTTAAGGTGTTACAAAAAATATTTAAATTCAATCTACAACATAATATTATATATACAAGCCTAGGTACATGCCATTTACATCAACTATAAAGTAAACTCTTCACCATCATTGTTTGTGATGAACTTTGGTTCTTCAGAAGTTGCTGGAACGATCTAACAAATCTAACTACTTACGCACGAAAAAATAGACAAACCGTATGCTGAGCAATTTTTATGTTCAGTGGTGCTAATATCATATAAATCATTACATAAGTATTGGACACAGATTAATTGATAGAAATAAGCTAAAACATAATTATAAATATCATTAATAACATCACAATAGAAGAAAATTATAATATTAATAAACTTTAATATTTTGATATTGACAAATTGAATAAAGAAAATAAGCTTTTTAATTAAACTCAAAATCATGTAATTAATTTAATTTGCACAATATGGAAATTCAAATAAAGTCGTGTTTTGTTTTTTTCTTTTCTTTCAATTTAGAACCTGTACTAAAGTTTAGACTCATAACCTGATGCACGAATCCGCCACCCCGAGTTGTTCAGCAACGATGGCTATCAGAGTAGTCCACGACCCTCTAGGAATTGGGACTGCACACGACCCTTTGGGAATTGGGGCTAACAAAAATAACAACTGACCGATTGGCCTTTTCTCCCTCGACCCTTTGGGAATTGGGGAGATTTAAATTCTCTGGCATAAAGACTCTATGGCATGCCAATTATATCTGATTTAGTCTAACTTAGTGAAACAGGTTAAAAACAAAATTTCATGATTCATTTCAATTCTATTTTCATATAATTCTCATTTCAATTTTGTTTCATATTCAAATCACATATTCCCTAATGTAAAATAGGCTTCCAATTTGAAACATATTAAATATTTTCTTGCTCAACCATCTAAAATTATAATACTCAAATCCAAATCATAACCATGAATTCACTAATTTAGTCTTATGAAAAAACATAGTATTCATCTCAAACATAATTTTATAACTATTAACTAAATTATTCAAGCTCATCCAAAACTCATAAAATAAAATAAAATAAAATAAAATAAATATAACTAGTCATATTAAATTAAATATTCTAAAGCTTTATGTAATGAAAATAAGATATTAGCACAAACCAAAGTTTTAATCGCTTTACTCCTTTTCTTTGTCTTTCTCTTTCAAGATGTTCAATTCGTTTTTAGCTACAATAGGAGCAATTCAATACAAAACAACATCATTCATCCATTCTAAAACTAAAACTAATAAAAACAAACTTAAATATGCATGATTATTCATATTGACAACTTAAGTTTTCTATTCTAAAATTTGCATATCTTTCGAGTCGATTATCCATTTTCAATTATGTCTTCACCATAGTACTCATTGCTTCACAAGCTATCATTTAGCACCAATATTACACAAAGTGTCCAATGTTCTCTACTTCCCCTTTAACATGGCCAAATATACCAAATAAACTTTTCATCCATTTTTGTTTCTTTTTCACACTTCTAATAAGCTAGAACTCAACTTCTAATAATTTCCTATCCAAAAATATATCTATTTCACTTAAGTTTTCTAAGCTTCCATCAATGTCCTTTAACGGTAACTTTCAAAATACTTGATAAAATAAAAATCTATTGGTATATATATGTAAAGCAAGCTTCAATGATTCAAAATCTAAATTTTTTTTGAAGAAAAACCATACCTTACACTTGAATTTGAAGGAAAATGATGGAAGAACTTTTTGTCCTTCCCCTCCTTTTGTTTGACGTGAAAAAGAAAGAAAATGAAAAAAAATGTTATGTTTCTCTCGTTTTTTCTCTTTTATATATATTATAATATTAATTAATAAAATATTATTACTTAATAAAAAACCATTTAAATGCCATCATGAAACTATTTATTTGTTTTACGTAATGGAAAAATTGCCATTAAGTCCTTTCCATCAAAATAAAATAGGATAATTGCACTTTAGTCTTTATACTTTTCTACCTTATTCAATTTAATCCTTAGACTCGATACTGAATTTTTAACTTAACCACATACTCCTACTAATAATCCTCTGTGTTTTCATGTCTGACGGTTTTCTCTAAAAATGGTCACAATTTCTTATACAAATATTTATTTATAGATCACTTATTCTAAGATTTCTACCATAAATATTCTTATTCTCTCTTTTTTTTAAAAAAAAAAAGTGGGGATTTTACATTGTTGGTTGCTCTTCTTATGTAATCGGGAAGTTAAGGATTCTTGGATAAAATCGGGGTGTTCTATTGTAATACCCCAAACCCAGTCTAGACGTTATGGCCGAATCTGGCGATGTCACATTGGAGTGCTTTTTGAAAACTTGCTCTTGTTGGTAAAACCCGTAAGAAGGTTAAAGTCTCTTTATTAAAACTGAACTCATTCTAGCCAATCCTTATCCATTTTAAAAAGGTCATTACTTTTAAAATACGGTTTGTTGCGGAAGCATTTCAACAGTATTGCGGAACGTGATGTTTTGAAAATAGTTATTGTTATGGAGAACCGCGTTCTACTTCTGTAGATGCAAATCACAATGAATCAAATCCCAAATTAAAAGCTAAAAAATTATAGAGAAGCCTTATTACATAATTCAAAAGCCCAGAATGAAATTTAATAGTAAATTTAAGCCAAATAAAAGAAAATAGGAGCAGTAGTGTGGCCATCTCCGAGTCCCTCGCAGCACCGATCCGCCTAATCTTGGGGATTACCTACACAATTAAAAATAAGGTGAGTTTACAAAACTCAGTGCGTAATCCCTTAATATGAAGTCAGTCAGGTATGCAGAATACAACAACAATCGGGGCCTGAGTGCATTACAGCAACAATTGGGCCTAGCCCATATTAGTACCAAATCCCATATGAATAATGCATGTTATCCCATCCAACCCTGCACTTGCCTCCGTCCAACACTGCACTTACTGTGGGTAAAGAATCACCCACCCAACCCTACACTTACAATGTTAGCACCGGTTGTGGCACTAACCAAAATTCGCAGCAAAGCTGCCAGTATCAATATATGTGGCACAACCACCAGTACGGTATTCTTCCTCCATAACAGTGTCCCCACCCCATGCAATATGTCATGTATGCAGAATGTCATGCACAAAATTAGTCATACAAATCACAGACAAATCAGTCATTTACCCTAGCGGGAAAAATATTAATTTTTACCCTTTAAGGGTATATCGGTCAATTCACCTAATAGAGGTATTACAGTCATTTTACCCTACAGGGGCATTATGGTCATTTTACCCTACAGGGGCATTACAATCATTTTATTTGGCCCTAAGTACACTTAGGCCCATCAGTAAGCCCACAGTCGTCTTGAGCGACTCGAGCAACCATAATAGTACAGACAGTATAAATGGGCCCAAAGCCCATTATGGCCTAAGCACATGAAATTGCTCATGGCGGACTTTTCCATCCTACGCCCACGTTTCGTGGGCTCGGTTCCGATACAAGCGTTCGCATGCTCAACGCCCAACCTTTCGACTTTTCAGCTTTTTCCGTTCAACAGTCTAATCAATATGTGTATACACACTTTACCGGCTTTTATGCCTATTACCGTTTGCAGGGTACGGTTACACACATGTTTACGAATGCGCAATTAACCCACTCGCATCGAACCTATAGTCCATCAGAATATTTCGTTAGCCAGTTGTCCACTAGGGGTAATCACTTTTACTACCTAACCTAAAAATACACCTTCCTTACCCTGTCCGAATGAATGTCCTTAAACCTCCCAAGATCGCTAATCACAATCGAGTACACGCCTTTATCAAAAATTTGTAGTATAACAAATCTAATAGACAAAAACAATCATAAGTGTGGCTTAAATCCACCCATATCATGCTTACAGTACAAAAGCCCATTCGGCCAAAACCCAATATTATGATAATCGTTTTACCTTGATAAAACGATGAACAGAAAATAAAAGTTTGATTGCTTCAAGCCACTTGCACCCCTTCACACCACCAAAATCCCTAAGCCCAACGATAGCCATATCACTGAGAAGAAATATATTTTGCAGTCAGAAGACGTAAGGAGAAAACATTCAATTATTAGGGAAAAAGTCAAACGAAAGTAGAGTTATCGACAAAAGAAAGAATAAAGAACACATAAGTACCTACCGATTGTCAAAATCTTTGCAGAACCAAAATAGAGGGGGAACAGTACTGTGTTTTGGCCAAGGACCAAATTACAAGGTAAGGTGAAAATGACCAACAAAAAGGGTAGAGAGTACTCAGCCAAATAATAATAGGAGAATCGAGAGAGAATGAACAGAAAAATAAAGAAGCAAAATGAGAAGGTTCGGCTATGAGAGAAGCCGGTTGAAGAAGAAATGGTAAGGGAGAGTAGGTGTTAGATTCAGCCAAGGAGAGAAAGAAAACAGTAAAGATGGAGAGAAATAAACAGTCGACAGCAGTAGAGAATTCGGTACCAACAAAAGAAATGACACGAATGGTCAGCTTCACACAATGAATTCACAGCATAGAGAAAAATAAAGAGAAACCAAAAATGGAAAATGGAAAAAAACCCCAAAAGGCAGGAAGAGAATTCGTAGCCCCTCACTACTAGCCTAAACCGAATTTCTGAATAGCTAGCTTAACAATTCGGCTACAACACTCAAACTTTTAAGTTCTACAATTTCCTCCACATAATTCTCTCCATATCCATACCAACCTTTATCCATATCCCTTGATTCTCTCCCAAGACCAATTCAACCCTCTCTCCCAGCAGATTTTCAGTTAAACTCCACCTCTCATGCAGAAAGGAGATAATATAAATTCTCCTAGAGCAAGGAGTGACTCGAACTCAGGTTCCCGAGCAGAAGCAACATGCCACCTACCATTTAAGCTACAAGCTCCTTTTGTGTCATCTTTCTGCCACAAATATATTTAAAGCCTATGTACCAACATCAAGGTTCATTTAAAAAGGAAAACATGGATTTTTACCAAAGCCCAGGTTTGAACCCAAGACTTCTCCAACACTTATCAGGACACAAAACCACTCAAGAAGTTATTTATTTGTGTCCTTCCTTTGCACATCCAAATACTTCTGTGCAGCCTTCACTGCTCCCCTACTCAAGGCCCATTACTTCCAAGCCCAAATTTAGGGCGTTACAATTCACCCCTCCTTAAAGAAATTTCGTCCTTGAAATTTCCTACTATCAAAATGGTCGCATATATAGACTACACCGCTACGCTCCCATTGTGCGCTCTAATTCCAAATTAGGTATATGGTACATTATGGACAAAGAACATACCGGTATTCACATATTGGGCATCTCCGTTCTCTCGGCGACATGCAACATACACTAGAGCTGGCTGCTTCACCTCCGCATGAGGTGTTCCACGACCACGGCCCATACCATTTCCATGGCCTCTAAGTGGCTGCTGACCACCCCTCGACGGCTGTACATTACCCATACCAATAGCTTGCACCTGATTGGGTCTCTGTGGTCACTCTCTGAAACGGTGCTCCATCGATCCACATCTCAAACAGGCTCCAGTCCTTTTCTAGCACTCACCACGATGGCTCTTCCCACAATCTGCACAACACTGAGATCCAACAACAGCAACAGGGGACCCAACTCTGACTGGTCCATCAACTTTTGCCTTTTTATTAGGCCTCACAAATGAACTTGAAGGCTCAGCATCCTTCTTATTTGTGCCCCTTTCCTTTTTGTGGTTCTTTTGCTCGGCGAGTTTTACCTCATTGGCGATCTTCACCTTTTTCGCTAACATGGCAAAATCTCGCTCCCTCTGTGGAGCTATCAAAATCTGTAGACTATCCCTGAGGCCGTCCTCAAAATGAACACAAAACTCATATTCAGTTGCTACCATCCCTTGAGCATAACGACTAAGTCTTAAAAATTCTGCCTCGTATTCTGCCACAAACTTATCCCCCTGAGTCAACTTTAAAAATTCTCTTCTTCGGGCGTCTACATAACTTGCGCCATATATTTCCCTTGAAATATTGCTTTAAAGAATTCCCATATTAATCGGTCGGCCTGAGTACCCTCTCTCACGGTAAGCCACCACTAGTAGGCCTCGTCTCGCAGTAAGGACATTGCTCCTTTTAACTTTTTTTCCGTAGTACAGTCGAGGTCGTCCATTATTCTTTCAATGGCCTCTATCCAGTATTCTGCCACATTTGGGGCTACTCCAGAAATACCCTTGAAAATTTTTGCTCCATTCGACCGGAGTCGTTCTGAAATTAACCCTTGATCCACTGCACCAGTATTAGATCCAGCAACCCTCTCTAAAATGCGAAGCATAGCTTGGGATAGGGCATCACCCCAACCGCTCGATCATAAGACCTCATCTCGATCATCGATGAAGTTGGTGCCTCCCTAGCATGTGGCCACGTCGAAAACCCAGCCTGAGCATTTCCTCGGCCTCTATGGCGGCCCGTGTACCCCTTCCACGAGTACCTTTAGTGCTTATTATCGATTTGCATATTATCTATTTTAGAAATTCTATGCATCAGTTTTCAGTTCTAGTAATTATTAGCAGATGTTTTATGAAAAGCAGTAATTAGAGTTTGTTCTCGCAGATCAAAGTTTTCACTACAGTTTTTAGTTTCCTACAGCTTCCAGTTTACTCTAACCTAAGAGTTTCAATACAGTCCACTATCCACAATAGTCTTAATATTTCTATCTACTGTATTTCAGTGCAAACAAGCAACAGTTTCAAAATGACTTACAGAATCGGTACCGGAGACTCGGTGTGCCACACTTGTGAATCTTCTAAAATGTTTCTAATCTTTAAAATCCACTTTCAGAAAAACTTTTCAAAAACCAATTCTACAATCGAGTTTTGTAACCTGGCTCTGATACCACTTAATGTAACACCCCAAACTCGGCCCAAACGTTATGGCTGAATCTGGAGGTGTCACATTGGAGTGCTTTTTGAAAACTTGCTCTTATTAGTAAAACCCGTAAGAAGGTTAAAGCCTCTTTATTAAAACTGAACTCATTCTAGCCAAACCTTATCCATTTTAAAAAGGTCATTACTTTTAAAACACGTTTTGTTACTGAAGCATTTCAACAGTATTGCGAAACGTGATGTTTTGAAAATAGTTATCGTTATGGAAAACTGCGTTCTACTTCTATCAAATGCAAATCACAATGAATCAAATCCCAAATTAAAAGCTAGAAAATTATAGAGAGGCTTTATTACATAATTCAAAAGCCCAGAACGAAATTTAATGTTAAATTTACGCCAAATAAAATAAAACATAAGCAGTAGTGTGGCCATCTCCGAGTCCCTCGCAGCACTGATCCGCCTAACACTGAGGATTACCTACACAATTAAAAACGGGGTGAGTTTATGAAAACTCAGTGTGTAATCCCTTAATATACAGTCAATCAAGTATGCAAAATGCAGTAACAGACGGGTCGTAAGCCCATTACAGTGACAATTGGGCCTAGCCCATAATAATATCAGTTGGGCCTAACCCATATCAGTACCAAATATCATATGAATAATGCATGTTATCCCATCCAACCCTGCACTTGCCTCCGTCCAACCCTGCACTTACTGCGGGGAATAAATCACCCACCCAACCCTACACTTACAATGTTAGCACCGGTTGCAGCACTAACCAAAATTCGCAGCAAAAGTGCTAGAATCAGTATATGTGGCACAACCACCAGTATGGTATTCTTCCTCCATAACAGTGTCCCAACCCCATGCAATATATCGTGTATGCAGAATGTCATGTACAAAATCAGTCATACAAATCACAGACAAATCAGTCATTTACCCTCGAGGAAAAAATAGTCATTTTACCCTATAAGGGTATATCGATCAATTCACCTAACAGAGGTATTATAGTCATTTTACCCTACAGAGACATTACGATCATTTTACCCTATAGGGGCATTACGATCATTTTATCAGTTTGTAATCCCACAGTCGTCTTGAGTGACTCGAGAGACCATAACAGTACATACAGTATAGATGGGCCCAAAGCCCATTATGGCCTAAGCCCATGAAATTGCTCATGGCGGCCTTTTCCGTCGTATGCCCACGTTTTGTGGGCTCGGTTTACCATATGAGCATTCGTATGCTCAACGCCCAACCTTTCGGCATTTCAGCTTTTGTCGTTCTACAGTCTAATCAATGTGTGTGTACACACTTTACCGCCTTTTACGCCTATTACCGTTTGCAGGGTATGGTTACACACCTGTTTATGAACGCGCTATTAACCCACTCGCATCGAACCTATAGTCCATCAGAATATTTTGTTAGCTAATTGTCTACTAGGGGTAATCACTTTTACTACCTAGCCCAAAAATACACATTCCTTACCCTATCCGAACGAACGTCCTTAAACCTCCCAAGATCTCTGATCACAATCGAATACATGCCTTTATCAAAAATCGGTAGTATTACAGATCTCATTAGACAAAAACAGTCATAAGTGTGGCTTAAATCCACACATATCGTGCTTACAAGCACAAAAGCTCATTCGGCCAAAACCCAATATTATGATTATCGTTCCTACCTTGATAGAATAATAAACAGAAAATAAAATTTTGATTGCTTCAAGCCATTTGCATCCCTTCACACCACCAAAATCCCTAAGCCCAACGATGGCCATATCACCGAGAAGAAATGTATTTTGCAGTCAGAAGGCGTAAGGAGAAAACATTCAGTTGTTAAGGAAGAAGTCAAATGAAAGTAGAGTTATCAACAAAAGAAAGAATAAAGAACACATAAGTACCTACCGATTGTCAGAATCTTTGCAGAACTGAAATAGAGGGGGAACAATACTGTGTTTTGGCCAAGGACCAAATTACAAGGTAAGGTGAAAATGACCAACAAAAAGGGTAGAGAGTATTCGACCAAATAAGAATTGGAGAATCGAGAGAAATGAACAGAAAAATAAAGAAGCAAAATGAGAAGGTTCGGCTATGAGAGAAGCCGATTGAAGAAAAAATGGTAAGGGGGAGTAGGTGCTAGATTCAGCTAAGAAGAGAAAGAAAACAGTAAAGATGAAGAGAAAGAAGCAGTCGACAGCAGTAGAGAATTCAGTACCAACAAAAGAAATGAAACGAATGGTCAGCTTCCCACAATGAATTCGCAGCACAGAGAAAAATAAAGAGAAACCAAAAATGCAAAAAGAAAAAAAACCCAAAATGGTAGCAAGAGAATTCGGCAGCCCCTCACTACTAGCCTAAATTGAATTTCTGAGTAACTAGCTTACCAATTTGGCTACAACTCTCAAACTTTCAAATTCCACGATTTCCTCCACATAATTCTCTCTATATCCATACCAACCTTTATCCATATCCCCTGATTCTCTCCCAAGTCCAATTCAACCCTCTCTCCCAGTAGAGTTTCAGTTAAACTCCACCTCTCATGCAGTAAGGAAATAAAATAAATTCTCCTAGTGTAAGGAGTGACTCGAACTCATGTTCCCCAGCAGAAGCAACACGCCACCTACCACTGAGCTACAAGCTCCTTTTGTGTCATCTTTTTGCCACAAATATATTTAAAGCCTATGTACCAACATCAAGGTTCATTTAAAAAGGAAAACATGGATTTTTACCAAAGCTCAGGTTTGAACCCAAGACTTCTCCAACACTCCTCAGGACACAAAACCACTCAAGAAGTTATTTATTTGTGTCCTTCCTTTGCACATCCAAATACTTATGTGCAGCCTTCACTGCTCCCCTACTCAAGGCCCATTCCTTCCAGGCCCAAATTTGGGGAGTTACATCTATCTCCTAGTAAGTCTGATAATTTTGCATGTTAAGAATAAGGATGTTATGAAGTATATGGGTAGTAAGTTACATATTAGAAGACATGCATGGGGATTTTCTATAATTGTAATGTTAGCAATCTATTTGTAAATGTGTTCAATGGTGAAATCATGTTCTTTAAGTAATGTTGTTACTGGTTCAAATTGGATGTCTAAAGTCTAAAGCTAGTAGCTGCAGTAGGTGAGTCCCTAATATCGACTTCTATAACTCTATCTAAAATAATCTCTATGAATAATGTTCTAGAAACAGTGAATGATTACATGAAGGATTGCTGAAAATAAGTATGTATGCTTGAAATAAGTCTTTGTGTGTCTAGAGTATAATGAATTGTGTGTATCGGTGTATGCAATTTTGTTGAGCAACTAAATGTATTTGTTTGGAATGTGTACTGTGAGATATGACTATGTTGATGCGTGTGAAGCATGTAATGAAGTATGCTTAGGTTAATAAGATGAACTAGTCTACCTGAATGTGTGTATTGAATATGATATATATGACTAGAAATTGTTTAGGGGAAATAGGAGTGCAATGAGTGTGGAGAGGTTGGGTTGTGAGTTTGGTCAACACTATGGTATAAGATAAAGCCCGTCGAGACGGTAAACATTCTGATATGTAAATTCTGGAGAAAGTCCATGGCCATGACATATTCTAGAAAAGGCAGATGAGTTGCAATTATCGGCTAGGGTTCTCTATGTGTATCAGGTGATGATGGGAAAACCTCACGCGATGTGAGTTTAGTCAAATCCATATCGCAAACACGGTTGTTATGGAGTGCATGGGTGGCATTCTACTAGCCTTTATAGCATAATTTAATCTGGCCTTTCTGGCATTATGTTAGCCTTTGTGGCATCTGATATGGCCTTGGTGGCATTCTCTATGCCTTCGTGGTGTAATATGTATGTCGCCTTTGTGGCATATTTTGTCTAGCCCTAATGGTGTATTATGGTAAGTCTACATCAAGAATATGTTCTGCTTGAAGCTTTAGTATGTGAAGTTTTTGATAAATATGAATAAGTTTTAAATGAAGTATGATTCAGCATGTTCAATGAGAATATCTACTGTGGTTATCTACCAACCTAGTATATGAGCATATTTGGTACAAGAGTCTGTCAATTTGAGTTACAACTGCTATGGTAGAATTCTAAGCAATCTGACACCTCTATTTAGAATCATTTCTTGTTCTAAATTTTGTTCAAATCTATGTTGCTTGATTATTCGATATCTAGTGTTTGTTTCAAAGATGTGTATAATTCTTCTTAACAATATGGGGAAACTCTCATCGATATGGTTATGGTTTGGGCTTAATCAAGGTTCAGTTTGAATTATGATTAATTTGATTAATCAAGATCAACAAGGGTATTCGCCGAAAGTATGATTAGTAAAGGTATCCGCCAAAAGTGTGATCAGTAAGTGGTATCTATCAAAAATAGTGCTTGTGATTAACTATTCAAGAATAACTGTTGAAAGTTGTTTGAAGGGAATAGAAAATTGTGGTGTTCGAATGTCGAGACCTAAAGCCAGCCGAATAATTGAATGAATAAGGATATGATATGAATGATGAGGGGGCGTATAAATATGAAAGTATACAACTACAAATGGAAAAGTGTTCGCCGAAGATAGATACAAGAAATTCAAATTATTCAAGATGAAAAACTTCATGAAATGTTAAAAAGGTAAGTTGTGTTCATAACTCACTAAGTTCCTTTGAACTTACTAGTGCATGTTTATGTTTTAGGTTTTACAGTGTTAGTGTAAGTACTTGAGGAGACGATACCAGGAATGTGTCAGATAAGCAGCAGCATAAGAGGGATATTATGCAGACAGTTGGCATGGAAAAAGAGTTGATGTTTAGAAAGACTACGCCTTAGAGTCCGTCTTTGGTAACTTATAACTTGTATTAAAATTTTAGCAAGATTGATACACTATGTTACGTGCAAATACTTCCCTTTTTTTCTTTAATATGGATTTTTAATCAATTTAATGAGAATTATCTTTAATAAAGAGTTTTTGTCAATGGTTTTGAGAACTTTGTTAAGTTCTTTGTGGAGTAATACCCGAAGCTCGAACTCAGAGAATCAGGTCGGGTGAAGGGTGTTACACATAAACCTAGTCAAATTTGAACACCCCTCATCTCCCCCTCCAAATTAATTTCTAGCTATTCCATAAAAAAATCCCCAGAAGCACCTCAAGAGATTGGGATCAATGGAAACTAGAAAATGGCAATTAGAAACTTTCCTACCCTTTATAGATCAACAACAGACAAAATAAAAAAGAAAAGCTCAAAACCTAGGCAACAAAGGATTAAGAATGATTAAAGAGCAAACAATCCTAAAACCCATTGAAAAAGACTTAAGAACGAATCAACGACCCAAGAAAGAAAGCACACAATCAACAGAGAAAAACAGAAAAAACAATGAAGAAAAACCAAAAAACCGGGAGAAACCTCAATGGGAAACTCTAACGACAAAGAAAAGAACTCCCAAGGACGAGAGAGTATTCTTATTTCGAGAAAAACCCATGGTCAACCACCTAAACAAAGTATTGAGCTTGAGATTAATTTGATAGGTATAATTATTATTTTAGTATTTTCCAATTTTAACAATTTATAAACCATTTATTTCTAACGAACTAGTTGAAATCCAATTCTAAAATTAATTATCCAAACAATGAAATTTAATTAATTCAAAATATTGAATATATTTTAATTCTAAAATAAGAAGTTATAAATTACGAAATCCAAATTCAAATATTTGTTCCCAAACGCTAAATAAAAAAATTCTGGTTCCCATTTGAAATTCCTATCCTTTTTAGCTTGATTTTTTCTACGAAAGGGAGGGGGAGATAGAATCGTCGTTGAGAGAAAATAATAATAAAACAATAATATTAATATTATTAAATTTATTTTTAGTATGAATATAGGTGTTTCCATCTATCTTACCATTTGAGTCTATTTTAAATGATAAACTTGTGGATGGATTAAAAATATTAAGTAATCACATCTTGTTAAAAATATATTTTTATTTAAAATGATTGGTTTAAGTGCCATTAGTTAAAATTTTTATACAATATCAAATAAATAATAGATTTAATTTTTATTATTAACAAAAAAATTAATAATTACATATATATTTAATTTGTTTAACTCTTTAATATTAACTAAATAAAAAGAGAAACTCTTTATTTCAATTAGATGAATGAAAAGAGAATCTATTGTAGTTTTCCCTAGTTCTAGAATAGGGATCTTAAGTTATTGGATTTTGAATGTTAATTTCTATCAAGATCCTTCTGCTGGCTTGAGTTTATCAGGAAAGCATCAACTTTACCAAATCCAAATAAAGTAAAGCGCTAACATTAATTAATCTTATCGAATCTAAAGAGTGGTTGATCATGCATGTAGTTATTAGGTAAAGACTAAAAAAATATGCTTTTGCGTCCTACTTTAATTCATTTTATTTTTGTTAAGCCCTGCACAACGTTTAACTCCTATGGAGACGCTAACAGCAGCAAAGGAAGAAGCGGAGGCGGTTTTATGGTTGCTTCTCGACCCGAACCATAAAGCTCATGAAAGCCAGGACGTGAAAATGGGGCAGTACGTGTTTTCAGAGATGAATCCGTATTTAGATCTGGATTACGGACATGTGGATCCAAAAATGGAAACCTAGAAGCAAGAGAAGAACAGCTCTGGAACTGACGAAGTCGTCCCTGTCCAAAGCACCATCGTCCAAGCTCCGATGGTCAACGATCATTGCTTTGACAAGGACTTCACTACACCATCCACACTGTAACAAATAGAAATGCAAACCAGAAAGTAATAGCAGCAAAATGAAGAATAAATACTGGATTGTATTTTGTTGAATTCATAGACATTCAAGAATAAATTGCAGTAGATATGTTAAAAGAAAAAGATTAGCAAAATAACAAACAAGTGCATCACAGAATTTATAGCCAATTCTAGCTTATTTCTTCCCTTTAACTGGCAGCTCCTAAGTCTCAAGCAAATACCCCTTTGCTGACTTATTTGTAGCTGACATGTCATTCATCACAAAATCATCAAATCTTTTAGAATTTATCCTTGCCGGTAAACTTCTTCTTGGTTCTTGTTGCTCATTGGGCCTAGCCACACTACAACAAAACAGACTTTTAGCTGCGTTTTTAGTAGCGTTTTAACTAAAAACGCTGCAAATATTATCATTTAGCGCCGCAAAAAGTGGAGAAATGGCGGCTTTTTTTTTTACAAACGCCGCTAAAAACGAGATATAGTGGCGCTTTTTATAACACGCCACCAAAGATCAGAACATTAGCGACGCTTTTGGAAAAATGCCGCTAAAGACCTGAGCATTAGCGGCGCTTTTAAAAAACGCCATGAAAGACCTGAACATTAGCGGCGCTTTTATAAAAACGCCGCTATAGATCTGAGCATTAGCGGCGCCTTTAGAAAAGCGCCGCTAAAGACCCGAACATTAGCGGCGCTTTTCAATAAACGCCGCTAAAGAACTGAGCATTAGCGGCTTCAAAAACGCTTCAAAAATCGCCGCTAAAGACCTTCAACATTAGCCGCTAAAGACCAAACATTAGCGCTTTTGAAAAATGCCGCTAAAAGTTTTTCATATTTTTCCCCTATTCTTGCTTTGAATTATATTTTATTTTGATACATTCACTTATAAGCAATGCGAAAGTTTCATTTTAGTTACTTAATTATGAAAAGTTACAATTTGTTAACTAAACAATTTAGAAGTTTTCATTTAAGTTATAAATTAAGGTATTAAAATTGATTTAGGGTTTAATGTTTAGTATGTTAATTTCATGGATTAGGGTTTGTTATTTTAGTGTATGGGTTTAGTGTTTTAAAGTTTGTTGTTTGGGTTTATTGTATAGTGTTCAATATCTTAGTGTTTACCGGTATTAAGGTGTAAGTGTTAATGGTTATGGGTTAAGGTTTAGGTTTAGGGGTTTAAGGGGAAATGGTTAATGGGTTAGGGTTTTGGGTTTAGGGTTAGGGGTTTGGAAGGAAATGGTTAATGTGTTAGGTTTTGAGTTTAGGAATTATGGTTTAAGTTTAAGATTTTTTAGGGTTTAGGGTTTAGGGTGTTAACTATATGACCCAAAATCCCGAAAAACGAAATCCCTCATGAGGGATTTATGGCTAATGTGTTAGCTATTAAAATAAATGTTTTGTACCACACTAACATTGGCCACGTGAATTCCCAAAAAGTTGGTCTCGGATTATGGTTTAAGGTTTGCAGTTTAGAGTTTAGGGTTTGAGTTTTATGGTCTAGTATTTAAGGTTTGGGGTTTTGAGATTGGTGTTTAGGGCTTGCTATTTGTGGGTTAGTGTTTAAGGTTTAGGGTCTAAGGTTTATGATTTAGGGATTAATATTGGATTTTTTAGAATATAAATCAAAATAAGATAAAATGTAAATTATTATTTTAAAAAAAATATCAAAATGGGTTAAATCCTAAAAACATACATGAACAATGGTTTAGTGTGCAATTGTATACACGAACTTTAATTTGATCCAGATCTTGTAAAATATTAACACAATTATTAATATAATTAACATCATTTTTTATTTATATATTGCATACATCTATAAAAGTTATATTTATTCAATATAAAAATATATTGATGTATTTATATTTTAAAATAATGTGTATGATTAAATGAAAATTAAAGTTTGAACTATACATTTAAACCGTAATTAGAAATTCACATATAGAATTACACATTAAACCAAAATTCATATATAATTCTAAGATGCATCTATATCAAAATTTAGGTGTATACATATAATTGAATGCCATTTATATAAAAATCTAAACAACTAATGTTGGTGTAAAAAGAAAGAAAAGGAAATTGAGTTGATAATGGTAATTAAAATTTTAAATTTTAATAATAAAAATTAAAACTTAAAAACTAGATATTTAATATTTTAGTTAAAAAGTTCAATACTCAAAACATAATAAAAATAAAATTGAAAAAATGATAGTGTCAACAAAAATTTTGAAAGAAAAACTTAGAAAAAATAGGTTAAATTAATTAGAATTAAAATTAAAATTGAAAAAAAATTAAAATTAGAATTGGAAAAAATTAAAATAAAAATTTTATATGTTAATTTAAAATTATAAAATCTTCAAAAAATTCCAAAGATTTCTTAAAAGTTTAATATTCAAAATTTTTAAAAATAAAAATTCCAAAAATGATAATCTAAGCACAAAAATTTTGAAAGAAAAAATAAGTAAAAATGAAAAAAAATTAAAATTGAGAATAGTGGCGTTTTCATAAAAAAAGCCGCTAATATGTTCTCCGAGACTGAAAACGATGCCGTTTTATCAGGGTTTTAGTGGCGTTTTAACAAAAACGCCGCAATAGTATATGTTATAGTGTCGTTTGTTAAGAAACGCCGCAAATTATTTGTTTATTTTTTAGTGGTATTTTATCAAAAATGCCCCAAAAGGTGAGATATAGCAGCGCTAAACCTAAACGCCGCAAAAAATGTTACTGTATTTTAATTAAAACGGCGTGGTTTTATAGTTTTTTAGTGGCGTTTTTTAGTTAAACGCCGCAATATGTATGTTTTTACCAGCACGATTTGATAAACGCCGCAATGCTTGAATTATTTTAGGAAAAACATCGCGCTTTGCTCTCTGAAATCCCTAAATTGATTTTGCATCTCCGATTTTAGTCCTCTAAAATCTCCGATTTGATAATCTCGCGTTGCTGGTTTTTTCTGAGGTCTGGCTTTTTAGTCCTCTCCGATTTCCATCTTGATTTTGCATCGCAGGCGAGATTAATCGTTGTCCGAAATCCAAGCCTTCAAAGGTAATCTTAATCAATAATTCGATTTCTTTATTTATTTGTTGTTTGGGTTTTGGTTTGAATGTGGTTAGGTATTTTTCGATTTGTATGTTGTTTAAGTTTGTTTGCTAAAAACAATGTTACAAATGAACTTTCCCCCTGAAATATGAACCATTACCCTTTTTTTTTAGGTCTCATATTCCTGTCATGAAATTAATCAATCAACGCAATACTTTAAAAAAATTGGGTGACGAGTAAACAGTCCTTTTTCTCTTGGTTCCTTTCAGAATGCAGTTGTTCTAATTCGAGGGGAAGTAAATGCAGGTTTAATTGAAGTATGAATTGTATAAAATTCATCAATTTCTGTAAATTGCTTTGCTTTGCTCATTTTGATTGGTACAAGGGCATGACAAGAAGACATATAGCAAATTGATATATTTTTTAATTTCAATATGGATTTTCCAGTGAATACATTGTGGTGTTTGGGGGCAGACTATATTTTTGTGTCTACTTTAGCAATCAGGCTCTACTGCTAAGAGAGACCATGAAGTTAATGTGTCGCTATGATTTTGAAAGTGTTGGTAATTTTTGTGTTCCTTTTTGCTTTGTGCCATCACTAACTAATGCTTTTGCGAAGGGGATCAATTATCTATTGGTGAAGTAGAAATCAAGTTTGAATCATACTCGAGACACCACCACGGTATTCGAAGGATCTTTGGTACATCTTCTCAACTTACTTCTTGCTAGCAATTTTCTTACTCGATTAATTACAATGTAATCATGCTTCACCATTGCAATCAAGTATGATGTCTAGGTGCTATCATATAAAGTACACTAAGATACTTTCATCTTTTGGACTAAGTATCCAAAATTAATTTTCAAATATTCTGTTCTTTCTTTCCTTCATATATGTTTCTTTGGTGTTGATGTAAAATATCTAAATATCATCCTATTTACTTCTTGCTTAGTGCATGCAACACGTGCTGAGGAAGGGAAACAATTAATCAATTATGTTGCATTTTAAAGGTTAAGAAACTGGAGGAGCTTGGAATTGGTAGACTTTCGACATATGCCTCAACATTGAAAGTTTTACAGGTAAAAATGTAGAAATGATCAATTTTTAAATTCACCACAAAAGTGATTAAAATTAAAATGAAGCTTGAGGTTTTAATTTCAAAAATGTCAGATGCATGAACATTATGTAAACAAACTAAGCTGCCTAGTAATGCTATTTTTAAAAGCTCTGGATTAATACCATGCATTCATGTGCATGCTCAGTAAGGTATGTTTTTTTTTTGGGGGGGCATTAACTCAGTTTAATTAGTGTGGTTGCACAAAAAAGTTTCATTTGAACTGTAGAGAATTTAACCAAATTAGAATTGTTTAGATTGTCATGAACATACTAGATTTAGTTGGAAAGACATGATTGATTTCACTAAGATATGGCATCAAGAATTAAAAAAGGAAAATTACCAGGAGTTGGGAGATTTCAAAAATGCTCCGCCCTTTGGCTAATTTAGTATTACCACCTCAAACAACAAAGCCAAAATATTCACTATACACGCTAGAAGTAAAGTTGTATCCCTTTAGAATGACATAATTAAGTGCTAAACTTCCCAAGCAAACTCAACCAAAAAAGTATTTTTAAAGAAAGCCTTAAAATATAAAATCTCATACCAATTTACTCTTTGGGTTGTCACTATAGCCTATGTCTGTAAAGAATGCTTATTTGAAAACCTGCTTGAAGTTATTACCTTGTATGGGAGTCTAGTAATTCCAGAAGGAGCTTATCCACTAAATTTTCAAGACCAAAAGAAATAATTATTATGTAATTTGATTGTTATTCTTTCATAATATGATGCCATTGATTTATGATATGTTGTATAGAAATATTTTTTAGTGTGTAACTCAAGTTTTAAAGTTAATTTTATAAAATTCATAATTAGCTAATAATATTAATAATTAAATTTCATAAAATTAACCTTAAAACTTGAATTAAATTGCATTCATCATATTATATTTGACAAATTAAACGTAAAATTAAATAAATTCACAATTTACTCTACAATTATTCTATTAAAATCATAAAATTTAAACTTAATAATATTAACCACTACTTTTAATCAAATCAATTCTAAAATCTGAATTAAACATTAAAAATTAATAACATTATTTTTAAATACCAAAAATATATAACATTTATTAAATATAAATACCAAATTAAATAAAATAGTAGTAGATGGAGTTATACAAATACCAAATAGAATATAGTATTTGCTGACATTTATTAACATTTTTAATTATACAAATACCAAAAGATTAAATTAAAAAAGATGGAGTTAAGTAGTTTCATTTTCCAATAGCAGAGAACTAGAAACAGAGAGGAAGAAGAAACCTCTAGTCCCGTGCATTAGAATTTTATTATATAGGTTGAGTAATCGGATTGAATTCTGTATCGAATTCTAGGTCGGGTTGTAATTATTATTATATAATAACTATACATATGCTCGAATGATGTTCGAGGTATACGAGCTAAAAGGTTTAGAAATAATGAAGTAAAATTACCTTGGAGTTACCATTTTTACGGGGAGTTTCCAACAATCTATATTCATGCATAATCCAATTCGTTTTAGTCCCTTTAGGTGCTTTTCCAACATAAAAAACCAGAGCTTTCTTGATACCAACTTTTCGGCCATCGATCGTGATAATTTTATTGGTTCCGGTAGCCTTCCAATACCCGGAACCGGCGACTCTATTGGGTCGTGACCCGTTCGGATACTTTCGATCTCTTGGACTAAAAAAATACCACTCTTTTTCACCAAATATAGCTTTACCTATGAAAAATAATAATATACATTGATTAGCCAAAGAAATGACATTTCATAATAAGCCAAACAGGAAAGAAAAGGTAACCATTTGGTTGAACTTACTTGGTAAAACCCATGGATCAAATTTGTATAAATCAATTTCAGCAATGATTTGTAGAGAAAAATAATGCCCTGCAACTTTCCTGCATAAATATTGTACTAAAAGCTCTTCATCCGTCGGATAAACCCGAAACCCCGGTGGTAAGCTCAATTGAGCCAATGGATCAGTTTCCGGGACTCCCATGATTCTTGACAACCAAACAGAAAATTAAAGAGTAGTTTGTTTTAGCTAGATAAACAGAATAAGAAAATTTTAAAAAAAAATATTTTTTTTTTTTGTCTATTTTCTATTAGAGATTGGGGGTTTGGAAAGGTATTTAAATAGAAGAGAAAATGGATAATTATACTATTATTTTGTATAACTCCATTTCTAGTTAATAATTATACTAATACCATTTCTAGTTCTCTGTTTAGTTATCGTTTTGCCAAGTGACAAAAAATGTCAGCAATTTTGTGCTAACACTGTTATGTGAAGTCCTTTTCAATTATTCGTCTCCCATTCATCTTCTTTCAATACACACAGATTAGGCCGATCTGTGCATGAGTCAGACCAGATTCACTTATGCTTTATTTTTTTATTTTTTTATATTTAAACCTCAAAATAACCTCTTTTTTTAATCCATATTTTTCTTTTTAAAATTTGCAGAATAATCTCGTTTGATTCAGTTTAAAAATTTGAGGTGCAACTTATTTGTTAAAAAAATAAAATAGAGAGACAAAATTAGAGATATATGACAGCAAAAGTTCGAGTACGGGCTTTTGCCTCACAGTTGAATTCGTATAAAACTATACTTCTTCTATTAGACGGATTGTTTAACCCTTAAAAACTACACATAATTGCAAATCTCTTGTATTAATGTTGTTTTTTAATATTAATAAATTTCAACATAAAAGTTCTATAGGTAAAATCTACATATTCTTATTTTTCTTTTTATTATTTTGAGATTATTTTAACTGTTATTATCAATGTACAATATAATAAGGTTTGAAATTAATTTTTCCTTATTAAATTTTAAAATTTTTTATTTTCCTTATATTAATCTTTTGTATTTCTGACTGCATGTTTCTTTTTCTTGATGATAGTGGAGTAGACCATCTTCTTCAAATTATAAAGGTACGTTTTAGTGCAAAATTCAGATTAGTAACAGTTATATCATGATGAATTTGTCCAAATTGCTGTCAAATTGCGGTTTATTATCTTGCTTGGTTGGTATATATGCTATTTGTTCTATTGCTGTCCAAATAAAAAAAAAGATTTAAAGTATATAGGCTGGAAACCTAACGGGTTGCCTTATATCTCACTGTAAGATATAACGGATCTTCCCAAGGTGTAACAATGTCACGTATGATGAATCTTAAAGAATTTACGTCTAAATTGTTGTTTATTATTGTTTGTTTATTATTAATAATGTTTGAACAACCTCCAAATTGCTATCTAATCATACCGCTTAGATTTTTACAAGCACCGTGTATTATTTTTTAAAATTTAAGGTGCGATGCGATATAAAAAATAACATAAACAAAATATAAAAGTTAATTGTTAAAATATGTTATAAATTTTTTACATTTTAAATTTAACTCTTATACTTTTTATTGTTAAATTTATTGTTGTTAAATTGAAAATGTAAAATTACGTTTACGATTAACTTTAATAATAATAATAATAATAATAATAATAATAATAATAATAATAATAATGAGACCTAAATTTTAAAATTTGTAAAATAAAATGTCTAAAATCATGCATCTAAGATGATATAAAATGGTAATACAAAGTTGAATTTTGCAAGTTAAGATAAGAGATTAACATAAATTTTATATTTTAATAAATATTTTAACATAAATTTCATATTTTAATAAATATTTGCAAGTTAAGAAGAGATTAACATGTTTGATTTTAATATTTAATAATTTTAATGTTTTCCAAAATGGTTTTATTATAAAAAAATAAATTATTTTTCAATTTTTCAATATTTGTAGCCAACCTCAAACGAAAAACTAAAACCAATTAATATATAAAAAAACTACAATGTAATGCATGCCATATATGTTCACACCTCAAGCGATTCTCGATTTGAAATTTTAATTTAACTTACATAATACATAATACATAACTTATTTAAAATTATTTAACTTACATAATACATAACTTATATAACTTACATAGCTTTCATCAAATTATTTGACTTACATAATACATAACTTACATAATACTTGTATAGATTAAAAAAAAGATTCAAAGTATATAAATTTGAAACTGACGGGTTGCCTTATATCTCATTGTTAGATATAATGGATCCTCCCTAGGTGTAACAATGCCACGTATGATGAATCTTAAAGAATACATAACTTACATAATACATAACTTACATAATACTTGTATAGAAAAAAAAAGATTCAAAGTATATAGGCTGGAAACCTGATGGGTTGCCTTATATCTTACTGTAAGATATAACGGATCCTCCCCAGGTGTAACAATGCCACGTATGATGAATTTTAAAGAATACATAAATTACATAATACATAACTTACATAATACTTGTATAGAAAAAAAGATTCAAAGTATATAGGCTGGAAACCTGACGGATTGCCTTATATCTCACTGTAATATATAACGGATCCTCCCCAGGTGTAACAATGCCACGTATGATGAATCTTAAAGAATACATAACTTACATAATACATAACTTACATAATACTTGTATAGAAAAAAAGATTCAAAGTATATAAATTTGGAAACTGACGGGTTGCCTTATATCTCATCAGAAGATATAACGGATCCTCCCGGTGTAACAATGCCATGTATGATAAATCTTAAAGAATACATAAATTATATAATACATAACTTACATAATACTTGTATATAAAAAAAAGATTCAAAGTATATAGGCTGGAAACCTGACGGGTTGCCTTATATCTCACTAAGATATAACAGATCCTCCCCATGTGTAACAATGCCACGTATGATGAATCTTAAAGAATACATAACTTACATAATACGTAACTTACATAATACTTGTATAGAAAAAAAAAGATTCAAAGTATATATGCTGGAAACCTGAGGGGTTGCCTTATATCTCACTGTAATATATAACGGATCCTCCCCAGGTGTAACAATGCCATGTATGATGAATCTTAAAGAATACATAAATTACATAATACATAACTTACATAATACTTGTATAGAAAAAAAAAGATTCAAAGTATATAGGCTGGAAACCTGACGGGTTGTCTTATATCTCACTAAGATATAACAGATCCTCCCTAGGTGTAACAATGCCACGTATGATGAATCTTAAAGAATACATAACTTACATAATACTTGTATAGAAAAAAAAAGATTCAAAGTATATAGGCTGGAAACCTAAGGGGTTGCCTTATATCTCACTGTTAGATATAATGATCCTCCCTAAGTGTAACAATGCCATGTATGATGAATCTTAAAGAATACATAACTTACTTAATTTTAAGATCAAATTTCATAACTTACATAAGTTTAAGATCAAATTTCATAACTTACATAATTTTAAGATCAAACTTCATAACTTACATAATTTACATAACTTACATAGTACTCGGTGATATATATGATCATATCAGTACTTACATAAATTATAAATTAACAATTTAGCCATGTAATTTATTGTCAACTTTAGACTTCAAGAACTACAAAATGGATAGGACTTGGATGAAATTGTCAAGGGTAAGCAACGGCTATCGAAATGGAGTAGAAACTTTTCTGAATTTCGCATTTCAAAATGCAAGCCAGGAGAATATGATTCTTTACCCGTGTAAGAAGTGTTGCAATATTAATTGGCATTATCGTGAAGTTGTCTACGAACATCTAGTTGTTGATGGCTTTGTCCGGGGGTACAAAAAATGGATTTTTCATGGAGAGTGTACATCTAGTGGAGCATCTTCATCTATGAATCTGGTTATCCTCATAGTTCTTACAATGACAATGTTAGAGATGATAACATGGAAGGCATGTTGTGGGATGCTTTTAATATGCGCAGTGATGGTTTCGGGTAATTTCCACCTAACTTGGGTGCAACCAATTATTATAATTTTGGTAGAAATACTTTCACCGAAGGGGGAAGAAGTGTACCTGATGAACAGCCAAATGAAGAAGCGACGAGGTTCTACACGTTACTTGGTGAAATGAATGAAGAACTGTATGAGGGATCAAAATTTTCCAAACTGACTTTCTATATTCATCTTTTTCACTTGAAATGTTTGGGAGGATGGACCGAAACTCATTGACAATGCTGTTAGAGTTTCTATAAGAAATGTTCCCGTTTGCGAAAATCCCTCAATCTTCCAAAGACATGAAGAAACTGATAAAGGATTTAGGCCTTGGCTACAAAAAATTCATAGTTGTCCAAATGACTGCATGTTTTATTGGGGTGACTGGATAAACCAATAGTGCTGTCATGTATGCGGTCAATCCCACTAGATTAATAGAAATATAGAGGATGGTAACGAGGAAGATCATGATACATAATCAAGGAAGCAGCCAGTTAAGATTTTGCAGTATTTTTTGCTAATACCAAGGCTTCAATGGCTTTTCATGTCGTCGAAGATAGCTAAGTCAATGACGTGACACCGTGATGGACGAACCGGTGATGGATTGTTAAGGCATCCTACAGATTCTTTAGCTTGGAAATCTTTTGACTCTAAATTTCCAAGCTTTGCAAGCGATCCTCAGAGTGTGATGGTTGGGCTAGCATCCGATAGATTTAACCCTTACAAACTCATGAGCACAACGTACAGTACTTGGCATGTGGTGCTTGTTCCCTACAATTTGCCTCCATGGGTTTGTATGAAACAATCATTTTTATCTTGTCTATGATTATACTGGAGAGAAAGGGCCCGGGAATGATATTGACGTCTATTTGCAGCCACTTGTTGAAGAGTTAAAACAACTATGGGCTGGTGTTCAAACATACGATGCAATGAGAAAAGAGAACTTTAATTTACGTGCGGCTTTGATGTGGACTATTAATGACTTCCCGGCTTATGCTAATTTATCTGGTTCGAGTACCAGGGGACATTATGCTTGTCCGTGTTGTGCTGCGCAGACATGTTTGCAATGGTTATATAATGGGAAGAAGTTCTCTTACATGGGGCATCGTCGGTGGTTATCGAAAAATCATAGATTTAGATTTCAGAGTGCTCAGTTTGACGGTACTGAAGAGTTCAGAGAAGCTCCTTCGCAGACTGGTGGATCCGAAATATTGTTAATGTTGAAATATATGAATTTCATTTATGGAAAGATGAATCAACCGCCAACCCGCAAAAATAGAAGATCTAGAATGAATCTATGATGAATCGATGAAGAGGACGATCCTAATGAGGCGGACTTGTGGAAAAAAAGAAGTATTTTTTTTGAGTTGCCTTATTGGGAACATCATATTTTACGCCATAATCTTGATGTCATGCACATTGAGAAAAATGTCTGCGAGAATATCATTGAGACTATTTTGAATGTTGATGGAAAATCGAAAGACAATCTTTAGAGTCGACTTGATTTAGTCCACATGGGAATTCGGCGTGAGCTTCATCCCCAAGCACTTTCGAATATGAAATATCGGTTGCCGCCTGTATTTTTTCAATGTCGAAGACAGAGAAAGAAGTGTTCTGTATGGTGTTGAAGGATATAAAGGTCCCGGATGTGTATGCATCAAATATATCTCGATGTGTGAGTCTTAAGGATCGAAGACTATATGGCTTAAAATCGCATGACTATTACATCTTGATGCAAGACTTACTGCTAGTTGCTATGTAGTGTTGTATGTCGAAAAAGGTGACGTCTTGTGTAATTGAACTGTCAAATATAATGAAAGGCATTTGTGGTAAAGTTTTGAATGTTCAAGAACGTAAGACACTACAAGATCGAGCCGCATTGACTTTATGCAATTTGGAGAAGATCTTTTCGGCTTCCTTTTTTGACTATTATGGTGCACTTGTTAATTCATATCCCGTGTGAAGCAATACTTGGTGGACTCGTTTTCTATCAATGGATGTGTTCCATTGAAAGGTATTACTTTATTTGCAAATTATTCCTTCATTCACCTCAATGCCTTTAGTTGCAACTTTTGATAATGTTGTATTTCATGTTTAGATTCCTATCCAAATTGAAGTCTTACTGCCGCAATAAGCATTATCTGGAAGGATCAATTGTAACATCCCAAAATTGGGCCTAGTAGGATTGGACGCAATGGGCCTTACGCATAAGAATGTTTACAATAATTAAGAATAAGATAATGTCATTGTTATAAATTAGACTTATTAGTTAAGTGAATTTGGAAGGTAACGAGGTTTCTATGAAGTCTCAGGTTCAAGTTGGGCCATAGGAAGAATTCTCATTTTTGGACTTTTAGTGGATATGGCTGATGGAAGTAAGACTTAGGAATAAATGGGTGCATTTAGGAGACACAAGAGGAGCTTGTGGCTTAATGGCAAGTGGTGTAAATTGGCTGATGGGAGAACTAGGGTTCGAATCTCATGGAAAGCAAGGGAGTTTTATTTTTGCCAAAAAGGAGAAGAGATGATAATGGGACAAGTGGAGGGATTCATGGAGGAAATCATGGAGATGGAGAGGAGATTGAGGAAGAAAATAAAGCAAGGTGGGCTTTTTAATAAGGCAAGGTGGCTAAAGGAATATGGTAAGGAAGAATGGATGGAAGGGAATCAAAAGAAAAGGGCAAGTAAGTGGAACATGTGGCCTTTTTCAAGGGAAGTGTTATGGAAGGTATGATTGGCCAACTTTTGACCATTATGGTCATGTATGTGGACGGTTTTGGGGGAAAGGGAGGTAGCTGAATTTTGCTTGGTCATTTGGTAGAATTTTGGTGTTGTTAGGCAAAAATCACTTTTGCACTATTTTGTGTTTTTCTCCAAACTCCTTCTTTTGCTTTGTGCCGAATTTACAAGCAATTAGTGAGCATTTTTTCTTCACTTCTTCCTTGGGTGTCGAAACCTTAATCCATCTTTCACCATTCTTCTTGTTGCCAAAATACTCACATTTCTCTTTGGTTCATATCTCTTTTGGTGTTGACCGAAACACTCCAAACACCTTGATACATCTTCTCCTTTCTTTTAATCATTTCTACTCATTTGTGTTGACACTCACTCGTTTGATCAATCGAGTTATAGTGGAAGGCCAAAACTTTGACTCATCCGTAGCCATTGTACAATCGTTAGAAATCGAACTAATATCGTTAAAGTAAGGGATTCATCATGGTTCTTTTCGGATCTTTTCGTTGACCGGTTATTTTGCTTAACAAGATAGTGGTTGTGACTAATCGATTATATTTTTAGGGACTAAATCGCTCGATCTATCCCTCATAATAAGAATCTCGAATTGTTGGTAAGTGATATAGATTGTTAAATCAATCGCAATACTTGGATGAAGTTGTAAATTGGGTTTGGACTAATTGTTGACCGATTGTACTTTTAGGTGCCGCGAAGAGTATCGTGTTACGGATCCCGTAATAAGGTGTGTAATCCCGTACCTTCTGTATACATATCTGAAATGGTGTGTAATCTCACACTTCTTTGAAAGTTTGTATGCAATATTCTGTGAATTGGTCAAAATATCAAGAAAACCAAAAATTAGCATCCGTAATCACTCGGGCGTGAATATGATTGTAGTGGTAATTATATTTTGTAATAAAACTGTTTCGGTTAGAAAAAGTGACGTGTTTTTAAAAATCACGAAAAATAGGAGAAAGGAAATTAGAAAGTGAATGAGATATCAAATAAAAGATTACTGTGTCTATTTTGATAAGGAAGAAACGGAGAAGGAAAATGAATTTTATATTCTGAGATATGTTTTAGTGAGACTGGTTCTGATTGATTTCGTGGTTCCCTGATCTGTCTTGGAAAAATCATATAAAATTGTACAAAGTTAATTATGGGATATAATTTATATGTATGGATTCTTTAGTGAGCCTATTTTCAATAGAAATAAGTGGAAGCAGTATATGAAAACCGTACAGTGAGATATTTGAAATTAAGGAAGGAGAGGTCAAAATCGTTGGACAGTGAAACAAGGGAAATTTTAAGGAATAAACTGTACTAAATGGTTAAGCCAAAAATTCTGGAAAAATTTTAGTAAGAATAAATATGAGTCTAGTTTCAAGGAAAATTTATGGATTTAGATTTCGAGTTTTCTAACTCAAGTTATAGTCAATTTAGTCAGTACGATACAGATAGACAATTTAAATTTTTATGCCCAAATTAGTAGTTAAGTCTGGAATACGAAATTACCAAATTACCCTTAGTGGGTAATATTACCAATTAACGAAAATGCCCCTATGGGCCGAATTACTAAAATACCCTTAGTGGGTAAGATTACCGAATTATTGAAATGCCCCTAAAGGGCCGAAATACGATATTGCTTAATGGACTGAATTGACATATTGCCTTATGGGCCGATTGAACATATTGATTAATGGGCCAATATGATATTTTGCTATATGGGCCGATCTGATATTTTGCTATATGGGCCGACCTGATATTTTACTATATGGGCCAATTTGATATGTGACTAAATGGCCCAAATTGATATGTGATAAAATGGGCCAATTTGATATATTGCTCTAATGGGCCGATTTTGCAAAGTGCTATTGGGCCATTTTGTTTGTCATAAATTTTGAATTTTTTATTATTGTTATTTTATTTGTAAATATCATGATTTGATATGTACGATGCATATACATGAATTGCATGGGATGGGATAATGATGAAGAGAAGTTTTGGTAGCTTTGCTACATAATTTTGGTGGCTCTGCCACATATTTGGTGACTCTGTCACAATCTGTCTGGTGGCTCTGCCACAAATTTGAAAAAAATGGCAATGCCATGTAAATTCTATTAATCTGGTGGCTTGTCCACAAATTTGATATAAATGACTTAATGCCTACGTTTGGTGTGTTGGCAGGGTGGGTGACTAAAGCTCCCCACAGGTGTGTTAGTTGGTACGGGTGGTGTGTAGCGAATGGAAAACTAGGCTTGGTTTGGGAATTGCATTTCATATTCATGTTATATTCATTACATTATTATTGTATGTGGGCTTAGGCCCAAATAATTTTTTTAATGAGATTTTGGCCCAGTGAACAACGGTAAGGGGATTTCACACTGAGTTCTTGTAACTCACCCCCCTTTTCTCTTAACCCTTGTAGGTAATGCTCAGTGACGTGGACTTGGGCCATGGATGACTCGGTGGAGGCCATACTTCAGAAATGGTTTTTATTGAACTTTAGTTTCCTGATTTCGTTCACTTTATTATTATTACTATTTTGGGTTTATTTTGTGTTGTAATAAGGCCTCTGGAATATTTTATTTTGCTTATGTTTTTGTCGTACTTAGTATTATGCTTGAATTGTTTTTAAATGGGGGTTTTTCTTAAAATCTTAAGTAAAGGTTTTCCAAAATAGATTAACAAATGATTTTCATAACAAACTTTTACAAATGATTTAACTCGGAAGTTCTCTTTCAACTTATCGACGACATTTTCAAAAGTCACGGTTAAAGTTCACTACCTCCATTTTCGACTCATCAATTAACTTCTCAAAAATACTTGTATTTTATCTATGTTTCCGCAATGTTTTCAAAATGTTTTTGCAACTCTATTTCCAAACGTCATATTTTCGTAGATCGTTTATTTCAAATATGTTTTCGCAACCAAAAAGGTTTTTAAAGATAATTACGTTTTCAAGTAGATAACAATTGTTTAAGTGTTTTGGGTTTTAACAAAGAGGCTGTAATTCTCAAACAAGTTTTTTTTTTTTTTTTTACAATCGCAAAGACGGTTTTATAAGAGCATTAGTTCAAATTTATCGATTTATCAATCAGTCTTCGAGGTCAGTAGTATTTTATCGAATGTCTCAAATCAAACTTGTTTTTCTTGATTTTAACAAAACTTATTTTAGTATGAATCACAAATCCTTTATACATTTTCTTCAATGTGACACATCAGATTCGGGCCTAACTTCTGGGTCGGGTTTGGGGTGTTACAGTAAACCCGTCTAAGGCAAACTTAAAAAGGTTGGGATAGATCTTTATCTTTTTTTTTACGATGTTTTTCCCAATTTTTAAGAGCCTATTTTGGTGAAATATGAGCAAATATGTATGTATTGGGTTTGGAAAAGTTTGAGACAATATTAATTGAACAATTAATTAACATAAAATGATCATATAAATACAAAATTACCATTGAATAATGCAGTTAGTAATTTATATACAAAATCCTAATAGAAGCAGTTAACAAGTTGCGAACATGTTATCAACCTATTTCACATGACATCAAAAAATTATACAAAATCCTAATAGAAGCAGTCAACATGTTGCAAACATGAACACATGGGAAACAACTGAAGGCTTTACCATTAAGTTCGCTACTCTGAAATTCAACGCAAAAATAGCAATGCACATTTTCTATTTATATGAGTTAGACGAGAAACAACATGAACACATGGGAAGAATATTTTAGTATTAACCAAAGAACCATAAATTGAAGTTAAATAAAGAATTTTCATCAATACATCCACTAATTATTAGTTGAGCAAGCAATAAAGACATCAAATAATAACCTAGCATTTAGTTACAACAATCAATGTGTATTAAACCATTAACAAACTTATTGACAATCTAGTTATAAAATAGTCACCTTACTATGCTAACTATGAAAAACCTTGTACTTACTTGACATTCCCTTTGCCATACACTCGTTGATGAGAGCCCTATACTTTTTCTCACGAGCATCCATCATATCCATGAACTTTGCCTCTTGAATTTCAGTTAATTTCATAAATCTTTCTTTTGCCTCAGCTATCAAACGAGCTTCCCGCTCTGCGGCCTCCGTACGTAATCGAGATTTAGCTTTCTCGAGTAGATTTTTCTCTCGAACTGCTTGTTCGACTTGAATTGTTTGTATTTGGTCGACATGTTTAGCGCTCATCTCTTCAATCAATGTACTGATGGCTGATATAGATTGGCTTCCTCGGGTGACTGAATCATAGCCAAACAACCTGGATTTGGTCATCCCACATCCATATCCCAACATTTTTCCATCCTTGTTAAGGTCGAACACTTGTGTATACACCTCGTTTTCTAATGCAATATTATCTTGAGGCATGAAAGAACCCTTAGGTGTTGGCATAGAGTTTTTAACCCTCTTGCATGCTTCATCCTACAGTTCTCTTTCATTAGAAAAATCTATTTTGAAAAAAAAAAAAGTGGAATTGATGTCAAAATAAATACAAATAAATAATAACCATTTGTTTCTTACATAAACTTGTTCTGCTGCCTCACTGCTCAATTTGTCACTCCCATCTTTCCGCTAATGTTGAAATCGAAACTGCTCCAAACGTGAGGGTTCACGGCCTTCCTTCTCAGCCTATTATACAACAAAACACTAGTTGTTAACAATATTCACCAATGAGCGCAGAATAATTAATATAAGTTACATATTGATTAATATGTACTATTTAATTGTGCATTGAGGGTCACATATCCTATGTTACCAGTGGTGTGTGCATAATGCACCTTTGTTCGGGATTCTTTCGCCATTTCTAATTGTACCTATTGTTTAAATTAATGAGAAAAAAATATGAGAATAATATGAAAGCTAAGTTTATTATGCCTCATTCAACAAATCACGCATATATGCACCCCTACTTTGATCATACCGTAAGTTGAAGCAGAAAAAATGGGACATTTAGTCTAATAAAAATGCATACCGCAGCTACCCACAAACATCATCACTCCAAAACCAACAACAACAAAGAGAAAAATGTTTCCCCTTTTATATTACTTTCAAACATTTCAAAAAAGAAAGTAATTTTTCATTTTACTACTTTTACTTTCCAATGGAAAAGGAAGTGATAATGTACATCACTTTTTCACATACATGCATGTATATACATAGAATAAACAGTATGAAAATCATCTAAAAATTGATTTTTTTTTTTTTTTTTACAGAATTCTCAACTATTCATTTTTAATAAATAAGATTTGACTTTACATCAATATATAGGTATAGAAACATAGATAAGCATAGGAAGAGAATCCAAATTCATGAAAAGTAATGATCTTTAGATGAATTTTTACTCATGAAAAACAAAAAGACTGAACAATATAAGAAAAATCTAGATAGGGAACAGAAGACAAAGAAGGTATCATGACATACCAGTGGCTGGAGCAGGTGGTGGAGGGCAGATGCAATTGGTTTTCTTTAGCCAACAGAGTTTGGAATGAGAGAGAATAAGTGGTTTTATGTGGGTAAGAATCAAGATAAATTTACCAATTGACCACTAATCCCATGCCATGTCACCATTATTTTAGTCTTTTTTACTAATTATTTATTATTCAAAAATATTTTTTTTCTTTAATTAAACTCTTTATTATTTAATATTATCATAATAATAATTTTAGTATTCAAACGTTGGAAATTTTTAATAATTTTGCTTTCGTTTTTTTAGTTAAATTTGATTATCAATTTTTAAAAAGAGTAAATTTATTTTTAACCAAAATGTTAACTAAAACAATAAATTGTTAATACTATTAGGTTGATAACCCGGTAATCTACACGTACTTTATCTTGACATGATACCATTTATTATATATGTCATATCAATAAATAATTTAAAATTATATTCATAAAAAATTCAAAAATTATACAAATATTTCATAAAAATAAAAAATTAATAACAAGGATTACCACACATATTACCATGTTTAAATTTTTCACATTTTAATTAGTTTTTATTAAATTAATAATGATTTGACTTTTTTAAAAGGATAATAATTAAATTTCACTCTTTTAAAAGATTAAGAATTAGATTTAATTAAAATAAATAAATAAAAGCCAAATTGATAAAAAAATAAATATGATGACTTTTTTGTTAGAACTATCCATAATACCTCCCCAACCTATAAATACGAGGATAATGCACTTTAGTGCATTTGAACCCACGTTCTCCTATATTGGCAATAATAATTATACCGATTAAGCTAATATTCAATCGACAAATTTCAATTTCTTAAAATAAAAGTAAAGTACTAAATTACAAATGTTCGAAGAATATAATCCTTAGCATATTTGGTTTATATATTTATCTCTATAATTATAAAAAGGAATATTCCCCAAGTATTTTGGGCATGATCTTCATATCAAATGTTTTGAGAAAATGCAAAGTGTCAAGCTTGGCATTGCTGCTTCAAAGAGAATGCATTTATCAAAAGCTCAGAATTTATCTAACAATTCGATCCTTTTTACAAAATTCCATTAATGCATTAAGGTTCCATCCAAAGAGAATAACAAAGATATTCTTTTCTTGCCCTAATTTTTTTTACCTTTTAACTTAAGAAATAGAATAATAACAATAATATATATTTCCTCAAAATAAATACTATACATTAGATGGCTAACATCTATCAACACGATTATTTTGCAAAATAACAAATTCTTTGTAGCCTATTAACAAATTATAATAAGATTCGCCAACTTAATATATATAGTCTTTAATATTTTAATTTAAATATTTCAATCAAAACTCTTTTTTTAGTGTCAATCATTTATGATTATATTTGTTACATAAATTAATTTGTCAATTTAAGTGTTGCCTTAGACATACTATTAGACAAAACCAACTTTTATTTAAGTATTGCCTTAGGCATGCAAATACCAACCCTTATACAAAGAGTTGGCCAAAGCATATGTTGACAAGTCTATCCCAACACTTAGGAAAGTGTTGGCATAGTGTTGGACAAAGCGAATCTTATTGAAGCATTGCCTCAGGCATGCATATCCCAACCCTTATACAAAGAGTTGGCCAAAGTGTATGTTAGGAAGTCTATCCCAACACTTAGGAAAGTGTCGGCCTAAAAGTGTAGGCATAGTGTTGGACAAAGTCGACTCTTATTTAAGCGTTGCCTTAAGCATGCATATCCCAACCCTTATACAAAAACTTGACCAAAGTGTATGTCAGCAAGTCTATCCCAACACTTAGGAAAATGTCGTCTTGGGACTGGACAAAGCCAACTCTTATTTAAGTGTTGCCTTAGGCATGCATACCCCAACCCTTATACAAAGAGTTGGCTAGAGCGTATGTTGACAAGTCTATCCTAACACTTAGGAAAGTGTCACCCCAAAAGTGTCGTCTTAAGACTACACAAAAGCCAACTCTTATTTAAACGTTGTCTTAGGCATACATATCTCAATCCTTATGCAAAGAGTTGACCAAAGCGTATGTTAGCAAGTCTATCCCAACACTTAAGAAAGTGTCGCCCCAAAAGTGTCGTCTTAGGACTACACAAAAGCCAACTCTTATTTGTTCGTTGTCTTAGACATACATATCCCAACTCTTATACAAAGAGTTGGCCAAAGCGTATGTTGGCAAGTCTATCCCAACACTTAGGAAAGTGCTGCCCCAAAAGTGTTGTCTTAGGACTATACAAAGCCAACTCTTATTTAAGCGTTGCCTTAGGCATGCATATCCCAACACTTATTCAAAGAGTTGGCCAAAACATATGTTGATCAGTCTATCCCAATACTTAGGAAAGTGTCACCCCAAAAGTGTCATCTTAGGACTGTTTTGTTGTAGTGCGTGAAAGACAGGGTGAATATGGGTAGAATCAAGAAGCTCAAGCTTGTAATAACTTTACCAATACATTTCAAAACTTTGTAGGGATTAAAATAGCATCTGCCTAGCTTGTTGTGATGCTGCAAGGGAATCAAATGCTGACGAGACGGTTGAATCTTAACATAAATCCAACCCCCTTCGATGCAATTTATGTTATTTGATAGATTTTCTAAAAATATATCATAAAAGTGGTTTTCAATTAAACAAACGTGCATTTGACGTTTTCTTATCTTTTCATTGTTTAGTCAAATTTATTTTATATTTATAAATTTATATTTTATATTGTGTTGCATATATTGCAATTATTTATTTATAAATAAATACATCAAAATATATAATATTACTCCATTATTAAGCTAGAATATTAACAATCATAAATTGAAAACAACCAAAATGAATAGATAGATTCTTGATTGTATTATAAAAAACAAAGATTGAATAATAATAAATTAGCTTCCAAACCACAATTAGTATTATATTACATTAAATTAAAAATATTATCCAAGTGCATAATTAATAGTACACCACATGATGACTATAATATTTGTTTGAATAATAATAAATTAGTTTTAAAAACAATAGAACAAAGATTAAATAAAAGCTAATTTATTATTATTCAAAATTAGTAGAACAAAGAGGTTCAAATCTATGGTAAAATCATAAAACATGAAGACAATTAGGGAGATGCCATTCTTAAGGCTCCATGCTTTTGACTTCAAAACTCAAATAAGTCATTGGTTATTTTCTTATAATTTTTATAGAGTTGAGGCCATGGGAGCTTGATTTAGCTAGCCCATATACCAATTTATAAAACTGTTAAAGTTTTAAAAAGTTGTCATTGTTGATTTCTTGAAGTTTTAGGTGTTAAATTGATAGATTTTAAGCTTAGATGTGTGAAAGGACTAAATTGTAAAGCTTAATTGATAGTTTCATACATTAGGGACTAAATTGAATAAAATGTAAAATTGAATGTAAAAATAAGAAATAGGAGGTCCCTAATGTATAATAGTGAAAACATAATTCAATTTAAAGCTTTAAATCAAAAGTTATGTTAGTCTCGATTTTAGTAACTAAATTGAATAAATTGCAAAATTTGTATAAATTGTTAATTGAATATGAATTGGTTGATTATTGATAGTGTTATATGTTTTAATTTAATCTATAGCTAACGTCAACTGAAAAGTGTCCGAAGACATTTTGGTAAACAGAGCCTTATCAGTTTAGAATATTTCTTACAAAAAAAAAATTGATAAGACATTTTATGGGAATAAGGGGGTAATTTTACATTGACTAGAAAACTTTTTACGTTGACGATTCTATTTTACATGAAACAAAAATAAAAAAAGACTGAAAATATTTTTCGTAAAAGCTTTTATGTGAAACAAACGTAGCCTAAGTTTTGTTTGAGCAAAGATAAAACCTTGTCGTGATCAAGCATGTAACTATTAACCACAACATTACCATTAGAATCACGAATGTAGCGAGGGATTGTGGGTGGCGTCCGACCATATAAAATCTCAAACGGAGTCATTTGGACAGCGGTTTGTGTAACAGTCCAATTTTTAGTGGTGTTAGAAAAGACGGTTTCGAAATCTCATTTTCGTAAGCCGAGTTCATAAATATTAAATTAAAATATTTATGGAGTTGGTATAAAGTTTATTAAAGTTTGGTCTTTTAATTTTTCCTATTAATTGCTTAGTTAAGGTATAGAGACTAAATTCGAAAAGTCTTACCGCTATAGATTTTTAAATAGCTAAGAGTTTCAAATGGTAATTAAACCATTTTTTATATCCAATATTGGAAAATTATGTTGCCATCCACTAATTTTAGCTAAACATGATTAAGGTTAATTAATTAAAGTTAATTAACTATTAATATAAAGAAGAAGATAGACATCTTTTCTCTCCATCTTCTTATTCATGGTGTGAATAAGAAAGAAAGAAACCCTTGGAAGATTTCAACTTTCGGCAACTAATTGGTATGTTCAATTAAGTCTTTTTATTTTTTTTTTTTTTTGTAATTTTCATGTTTTTGAGGTAATGGGAGCTTGATTTAACTAGCCCATGTATCAATTTGTAAAATTGTTACATTTTTTTAAAGTTTTCTAAAGTTGTCATTGTTGGTTTCTTGAAGAAATTGGTGTTAAATTGATAGAATTTAAATCTTAATCGTTTTGTACAAAAGGACTAAAGTGAATAAAATAAGAAATTAATGTGAAATTTTAGTAATAATAGATAGTAGAGAGTCCCTAAGGGATGTAATTGAAATTGGCTTTCAAATTGAAGCTCAAATTTGAAAGTTATGGCTATCTTGGGTTTTAAGTACTAAATTGAATAAATGTAAAACTTTAGGGGTATTAAAAATAAAATTTCGTAGGTTCATTCATATCATGAAATAGTGTATAAATGTTTGGCATTGATAAATTAAATCAAACAATTGTATAGATCGGGAATTAGATCAAACTAGAGATAATCAGAGAAAAGCAAAAAATTGTAGATTAGTCCCTAAGTTTCAACTCATTTGTTGTTTTTGCAGACAAGTTCATATCAAACTTACTAATTTTTTAAATGTTATGTTAAATCGTGTTCATTTCATTGATATGTTTGGATTAAGGTGAAATTGGTGAATTTAGCATATTTGGTATGAATTGGATTGAAATGCAAAGCATGAAAATAATGGTCATTATGAATAGGCACAAAATACCAAAATGAATATGGAATGTTTATAGGACTTGTATGAAACATATGAACTAATACAGATTGGAAATGATACGATTGCGACAACGATGCCCGTGTGAATTTAGTAAAATATTAGGATATGTATGACATGCCATTAGGGTTATATACGTAATTGATTAGGGATTTACATGTTGTTACGAAATCTAATATTTGTTACAGATTCTCGGGTTATACGTATTATTTGTTTAGCCTAGACTGGTAACCTCGATATTATGTCAGTTGTGTAAGCAACCCTGATCTATGTTAGCTTGTGTGAACAAAACATTTCTCATGTATCTAAGTTCGTCCCTCGGGCAAAACTTTAACCTAATGTAAATGGAAATATTGAAATGGTTTGGATATATATTAGGATGCATATGTTTTCAAATTGAGTTGTGATATATGATTTCTTACTTAATGATCTTGGTATGCAAATTACTAACCTATTTGGTTGTATATGTTTATATGTATTAGTTGCATCAAAGTATGTTAAGGAATGTCAAATTAAAGACCAATGCATTTAATAGTTTAGCTTGTTGAATTTTTAAGGTAAGTAATGTAAATTTAATATGAACTTACTAAGCATATTATATGCTTACCTTGTTGTTTTCCCTTTTCATTCTATATTGTTACTAGAGGAGAAGAAGCAAGGGTGCTGAGGTACAGAGAAAAGAGAAATAATAGAAAATTTGATAAGACTATGTTCTGTGTCAAGGACAACTTACGTAGAGGTGCGATCGAGGATTAAATGAAGGTTTGTCAAACACTATGATGTTGAAGTCGAAGTTGGTGGCAATAATGTGTATGGATTCGGCCGAATCCAAAACATTTCATTTATATTTTAATTTTATGTTTTTAATTTTTTTTACAAAATGTTTTGGACTAATTATAGAGAGAGGTCCCTAAGCTTTAGTCAAAAGTTAACAAAAAAGTTCCACATGTCGTCACTCAATGAGCTGCTGTGCCATGTCAACAATCCGCTAGTGAAAATGGATTATTGTAACAAGAGTGACTAGTTTGAACACTTATTTTAATGAGACTGCCTAAATAGAAAAAAAAAAAAAAAAACAAGTTAAAGTGACCAAAATAAGACACTATATTTTAAAGTAACATTGGATGCAATTTACCCTTTAATTTACTAACCTTGTATAAATTTATACACAATTAATAAACCACAGGATGATTTTTTTTAAGAAACCAAAAAATTGACATTTTTTTTATAGTTTTTAAATTTATTTATCAAATACAAATTTGATATATACATAGGATGCTGTCGATGTAATAAGGCCATTTTGCTCGGGCCCTTGTAACAAATCAGAATAAAAAACAAACAAAAAATAAATACCAAATGTCCCTTACAGTCCACTTACAACCAGAGCCCAAAATGGATTACAAAGCCCAATAAACTACCCAAACCCGATTAACCCAGCTACAACCTAAAACTAAAACCCATTACCCGAATACACCTTGGCACAAATTACAAAACAACCTCAACAACCCAAACAGACTACCCACTAACCCAAAACTTATGTGGCCCAAAGAGGCCCAAACCTTTAGCAGTTTCAGTAAGCCTAAGGTTTTCTAAAACCTAGGCGCCGCAGGTACCAACCCCTCGTTCCCACGCCAGCTTTCAGTTGCGCTGCGATTCGCGCGCGAATCACACACCACCGCCAAGATCTTTGTTGATTGCCTACACAAGAAAGGAAAGAAAACAGTATCAAAAATGGCAGCAACGATGATTTCCATTTTCATTTTTATTTTTAAGGCTATAAAAGCCTAATTATTTTGTAACACGAACACACGGAGAATACAAATACATAGAAAAAATATACAAGCAAAAAAAAAAAAACTGAAATAGAAAACTAAAAAAACAGAGGTGATTTTCCAATTTTTTCTTTGTGTTATTCTTTATTTTTTTTTCATGCAAAACATAGAATACATGTGTAATAGAATAAATGAAAAAGGGTTTTTACCTTTCGGGGCATCCAAAAAATGAAGTCGCTGGCCTTTGACCACCGTATACGGTGGTGCGTGCAGAGGCGCGTGTGACAACTCACCGTCGGAGTCCTAGCCAAAGGCCGAAGGACAGAGAGAACCCTCAGAGGTTTTTTTTTTCAAAACAGAATGTAAAAATGAAATTTTTTCTTCAAAAATTGTTTTATATAATATTATTAAAACGACGCTGTTTTTGCTTAAGTTGATAAGCACAAAACGACGTCGTTCAGGGTAAGGATCCGTGCGTTGACCCGAAAACCGGGGAGGATCCGCGTGTTTTTGTTAAAAGGACTAATTTCCATTCTGGTCCTTTAACTATTTTATTTTTTAAATTAAGGCCAATTTGCATTTTTTTATTTTTGATAATTAAGCCTTGAAGTTTCCTTTCTGTTTCAATTAAGTCCTCGGCTCCCTAAGAATAAAGATTAAAACAACATCGTTTTGGAAAGAAGGCATAATTGCATAATGAGTCCTTACAGTACGACGCGCATTTTCAATTTAGTCCTTTTTTATTTATTTTATTACTATTTAATCCTTATTTGTTTTGAAACCTTTTATTTTATTATTCTAATACTATATTTAATTATTTTATTATATTAAAATATTATATTGTTTTTATTATTTATGTATTAATTTTGTTAATAGTATAAAATTCATATATGTATTTTTATATAACCTTATGTATTTAATTATTATTTATTTTATTTGGTTTAATATATTATATATTATTTTATAATTTGTATATTATTTACTACATTATACATTTTTTAAATTTCCTATATTGTATAGTATTATGTTATATTATAATTCTAATTTATATATATATAAAATTTATTTATATTATATAATGTATTTTATTTATGTTTTTATTTAATTTTATAATTAGTATATTATATACATATATGTTTTTATATAAAAATATTATACTTTACTAATTATTTTATATGTAATCATTTATATAGGTATTAAATTATTAAATTATATATGTTTATTATAAGTACTTTTTATTTATATATATTAAATTATTTTAAAAACCACGCATTCTTTTAATTTTCTATTTGATGTTTAAATATTCTCATTTCTTATTTATTTTATTTTTATTTTAAATTATTCCCTTTTCACTTGATCTTGAAAGTCTTAATCATTGCTATTTATTTTATATTTATTTATGTTCTCTTGATCGTTTATTATTGCTTAAATTCTTTATGTATTTATGTTATATTATTCTATTATTCATTGTTAATATGATTTGTAGTAACGTAGAATTGCTATTAAATATATGTTGTAATGTATTCATGCAATGTTTTACTCAAACCATTTTTCTATAAAAGTACCTTTTAAATTGTCACATTTATTTCAAATAGTTTTAAAAAAATAAGGTGATATTTAATATTTGGGACTTCGAGAAAAATTGTACCCTAACTCACTGGGTTTCGATTTTTATCGTTGAACTTAAAATATTAAGTATCATTTTTCTTTTAAAATTGAAATTCATAAATTTCCAAATCAAAACTTATTCTCAAAAGTTTAAAACGTTGTATCTTAACTTACTAGATACGATGTTTCGTGCTTTGAGATAAGAATTTTCTATAAATAAAGGCAAATCCAACTTCGAACACTACAGCAATTTGGACTTTTAGCGGCGTTTTTAAGTGCCACTAATAGTCTTTGCGGCGCTTTTAGAAGCGCCACAAAAAACGCCGTTAAAAGAGACGCCGCAAAATTTAGTGGCGTTTATGAGAAAAAAATGCCGCTAAAAGCCATGACTTTTAGCGACGCTTTTCAAACAAACGCCGCTAAAAGTCATGGAAATAAAAAAAAATATTATACTTTTAGCTGCGCTTTTCCCAAAAATGCCGCTAAAAAGTCATGAAAAATAAAAAAAATAAAATATTATAGAAACGCCACATAAATGTTCATTTCCATTATACATTTTAATCTAGTTGAATAAAGTAAAGCCTATTTTACATTCTAATCGGATTAACTTTTTTAAACATGGGACTACAAATAACACAGGGAAAAACTCTGGTGGAAATCTCGTGGCCCTATTGAATAAAACCTCAATTGTCACTTTGGTCCAACATCTAAAATATATCTTATACATTCATCTAGTTTCTCAAAGTGAGCAGAGAAAACTTCCTCTACCGATTCTTTATCTCCTTTGCCCTTGGATCATAGTTTTTGTATACACGGACATTTTCCGCTTCTGAAAAATGAATATATATGCAAAAATAAATAAAACAATCACAAGAAAATATAGCATTGCATGTTGAACCTTTAGCTTGAACTAACGAAGAAATTTATATATACAATATTCACCTATTTTTGACACCTTCAATGAACTCATTCATCGAAACGAAATCTATTATGTTCATCATAGTGCTTAATAGTGCTAAAAGCGAAACCGCTTAAGCGATGTAAGACGGTCTATTATGTATTCATATAATCGCTAAACAAAAGATTAATTTTTGGGTTGCCAACTTCAATTTGAAGGACTCAGATGCCACCAACGTGTTTTTCATAGGGTAACTGTGCACAAGATAAAAGGGAAAAAGACTTAAATGCAAGATGTAGTTTCCACAGTTTTCAGTATGCAGGAACAACTAACTAGCATGCACACAATATTACCCACTATATCAACCTAACAAAATGGAGCAGCCACTATAGTACTTTAACAATTATAGAACACCATAATTTCAAGTTCAAAGATTACCTTAACTTCCAAAGCAAATGATGGGACTTTTAAAAACATCCTCAAACTTCGTCTAACATAAACATCGAGCCCTCTACCTTCACGAATCGGTGGTTTACTTAATACAACCATCAATTCCCACGTACATGTTTACTCCAATAATCTGCAAATTTAACACAATTTCAACCATAACTTAATACTCAAAGTTGAGACCTTTGCATAAACATAAGCAATGTACCTCGGCATGAAGAACATCAAGATGACCAATGAAGGGTCTTTTTCAGAAATCCATGCCAAGTTATTTCATTAGTGACCTTTAGCAAACCCACATCAAGTTGAATGAAGCTGCAAAAAGAAAATATATTAATAATATTCACACAATTCAGTAATATAAACATCTTGGGAAGTTCAATTTCTAATTAAAAAGTATCCTATTCCAAATTTGCTAGGAAATCCTATATCTACATTTATTGGTAGGAACGAACTTTTGGTTACATGGGAAGTAAGGAAGGCGGTTTCAGATATTCATTCAGATCAAAATTAAAGTTCAAGATGGATTCTCATTTCGGGTCTTTATAATTTAAACCCAAGCCCAAACGTTAGGACCGAATATGGGTCGTTACAAAGAAAAACTTTTTGAAACCCATTTTCGAAATCCACTTAAGTTTTGTTGAAAACTGCTCGTTTTAAGTGATCTTGCTGAAATTATACTTAGTCCAAATTCGAAAATTTAATTAAGTCAAGTTATTATACAAATTTCAGATGTGCCCGATGGCACGATAAAACATTTTTCGTGTTAATTTGGAAAACATGTGATTTTAATGTAATTTTAATAATGTAGCTTTAAACAAGTATCCAATATATGAATAATAACAAAAAGAAAGTTTATGGAGGCCTTATTACAACCCAAATAAAAACAAACCAATAGTAAAATAAAACCACTAAGTTTAAGTTCATTTAATTTAAGTCCACCGCATGGCCACCTCGAGTCCCTCCGGCTCCATATCCGCGATCTAGGCATCACCTGAAAAAAAAAATAATGGAGAAGGTGAGTCACCAAGACTCAGTATGTAACCCTTCCCCGTTTTAAAACATTTTCATACACAACACATAACCATTAATATGCATAATATTATGTACCCATCCTAGCCATCCAAACGCATACTTTCTCTACCCTGTTGTGGTACCAAACCCTTTGGTGGTGCCAAACCACTGTGACATATAGTCACAATGTGTTACCAAAACACGGTGTCCGTAGACACAAATCATTTGATGGGGCCAACCCATCGTGTGATACCAAATCACCGCGACGATCCCATATCTCAAGTGGGGCCAACCCACGGTGGTGTTAACCACGAGGGACAAGTCGCTATGAGGTGCCAAACCTCTAGAGGTACCAAACCTCTGGTGACATATAGTCACGGTGTGTTACCAAAACACTGGTGCCCGTCGGCACAATAATACTGCCCCCTCCACTCACTAATCCCACATCAGTCATATATACATATATATTTCATGCCATCACATGCTTAAATCTCATGCATCAATACATTAAGCTTACCAAAAGCATCAAGTAACAAATACACATTTTCAGGGACTTACCCGAATTGCCAACTATATCGTTGTGGTACATTATCCAATGCTACATAAAAACCAAGATAGCATTCACAACAATCAGCATATTAACAAATTATATGTGTGTATGTACACACCTGTCACCACTGAGTGATCTAAATCCCGAATGAAGAAATCGGCCACCCTAGATCTATTGTCCCTAGATTCGGCCAAAACATGAGTCAGTACCATGGCCTATTCGGCCAACCCAACTTATACCACAGAATTATCATTTGAGATCCGAGATCTTACCTTGCTTTGATTTGGTTTTTAACAACCCGAATCCTTATATGGGTTCCTAGCAATCGGCCAACCTTAAATACCAACCAAGATTAGTTTCGGCTTTTCTCTAATTATCCATTGAAAGGTTTAGAAAGACTTGACTTACTGTTAACTTACCAAATCTAGTTGATGGAGACTTGAATCGATTTCTTCAAGATCCCAAGCACCTAAACATAATTGGTTTCATTAAAGAGAGTTAATACCCTTTTATCAAATGCCAAAATAGGTCCCTACCTTCCCCTAGAAGTCGACAAGTACTAGAGGCCAATAAAGAAAACACTTGATCTACTTACCTTTAAACTTTGTTGAAGAAAGCAGAGGAACACTATGTTTGAGATTCGCCAAGACTTGAAATTTGGGGAGGGTTATTCGCAATGGAAGAAGTAAAGGGTTTTGGTCAAGGTGAGTGAATAGGAGAAAAAGAAATTGGCACTTCAAAGGAGTATATTGACCAAGGGAGAAAGAAAAATAATGGGAAGGAAAGGTGTTGAATGGTTCGACTTAAGAGCTTTGAGGAGTGAAAAGAAATAGATCAATGGTGTGGGTGTAGGAGATTCGGCCAAGATCTAAAAGAATGGTGTTGCCTCTTTTTTCGGTTTTAAGAGATTGAGAAGAGAAAGGAATTTTGTGAATGGGAATTCGGCTACTTGCACTTTGGAAGAGAAGAAAACAACAAACAATAAAAATGGAAAATGTGCCTAAAGGAATTTCGGCACTCCCCCCCTCCTAACAAGTCCTTGCCGTCCACTCCTACCAAAGGAGTTCAAAATTCACTCAACCACATTGAATTACTCCAAGCCACTTGTTTTAATTAAATCCAAAATAATTTGATTTAATCCCAATTAATAAATCAACTAATATCTCTTAATAGCCATTAATCCTTTTAATCCAACAACTCTCTTATTATCCTTCAAATTAATATTAAACAAAATGTTCATATTATCCTTAATAATATCTTCATCTATCATCTTATAAAAAGAGTTTAAAGAGAGAAAGGACTCTCCCTCATGTGCCGTCCATTATAATGCCAAAAAGAGGGATTTTTGTGACTCGAACCAAGGCTCTCCTTGCTCCCTTGGTGGCGTCACACAACCTCCTAAGTGACCTTACTTTTGCTACTTTGCCAAGGCCTTTTAGTGTCCAATTTCCTTCATTTATTCTTATAACACCCTCCCTGCTAAGGCTCCCTACCTTTTAAGTTACAAACCGAGATTTTCTACCAACTTTGTGCACTCAAAGCCTTAAATTAAGCTCTATTATTCAATAAATAAAATCTCAGCGGTCCATACATAAGAAAAATAATTAAATTCCAAATAACCCCATTTTTGGGATGTTACAGTTCTACCCCCCTTAAAATAAATTTCGTCCCGAAATTACTTAACTAAAACAGATGAGGGTATTGCCGCCGTATCACATCCTCAGGTTCCCACGTAGCTTCCTCAGCACCATGGTTCCGCCATAGCACTTTCACTAAGGGCACTGACTTCCTACGCAGAACCTTCACATCCCTATCCAAGATCTGAACCGGTTCCTCCTCAAAAGATAAGTCTGCGTTAACCTCGATTTCTGTCACAGGCACCACATGTGATGGATCCGACCGATACCGCCTCAGCATCGATACATGGAAGACATTATGAATTTGACTTAACTCAGTCGACAGTTCGAGCTGATAAGCTACCGGTCCTATTCGCTTCAATACTGTATATGGGCCAATGAATCTTGGGCTCAGCTTCCCCTTTCGTCCAAATCTTAACACCTTTTTCCAAGGCGACACCTTCAGGAAGACCTTATCTCCCACATCATACTCCATTTCCTTGCGTTTGAGATCGGCATAAGACTTACGCCTGTCGATGCTTCCTTGAGACGAGACCGAATCACTTTGACTTTGTCTTGATCTCGCTACCAGTCTGGGCCCAACACTTGTCGTTCACCCAACTCCGTCCAACACGTCGGAGTTTGGCATTTCGTCCATCTGATTAGCCGTATGGTGCCATCTGAATACTCGCTTGGTAGCTATTGTTGTAGCGAACTCGGCTAGAGGTAAGAATTCCTCCCAACTACCTCGAAATTCTAAGACACAACCCTCGGCATATCTTCTAAGATCAGTATGACCCTTTCGGATTGCCCGTCAAGTCATTCGAGGATGGAAAGTCGTCTTTGAAATCAACCGCGTACTCAACGCTTGATGTAACGCTTTCCAAAACCTCGAAGTGAACCTTGGGTCCCTATCCAAGATCGATCTGGTACACCATGGAATCGACTATCTCGGCTACATACAACTTTGCTAGCTTCGGGTGAGTAGTCCATTCTCACCGGTATGAAGTGGTGATTTAGTCGACGGTCTATGATTACCCAAATCGCATCTTTCTTCTTTGGGCGTAAGGGTAGACCACCAGCGAAATCCATAGTGATCCTCTCCCATTTCCATTGAGGAATCTTTACCGGTTGAAGTAGCCCGATGGTAGCGGTGTTCACCTTAACTCGCGACACGTCAAACACTTCCCTACGAACTCGGTCACTTCACGTTTCAACCCGGCCACGAGGCTGCTTCAGATCTCCATACATCTTGCGCCTCCGGATGCATAGCGTATGAAATGCTGCTATGAGCATCTGGAGAATTTTCGCCTCAACTCCATATCCTTTGGCATACAAAGCCGTCCTTGAAAACATAACACACCATCACCGGTCACTATACCCTTCTAAACCACCATCCTGAACTTGCATTCTCTTAGCATTTAACCCTTCATCCGCTAACTGTTTGTCCTTAATCTCCTCGATCCATGTTGGCTTAACATGAAGTTACGCCAAAAGGCTTCCATCTCGAATCGTCACCACCAGCGATCGCTTCATCCTTTAGAAGCGTCTGACTCCTTCGATTTTTCTCCTCGGTCAGGTCAAGATCATCCATGATCCTTTCGGTTGACTCTAGCGAGATTCTCTTTGGGTGCCACTCGACACACCGGAACACCTCGGCTCCGTTGGACCGAATTCGCTCGGAACAGTTTACGAGCTCCCAAATTTCCACCACCCGACCACCAATTCGAGGACTCGCAACACCGCTTGCGATCGCCTCTCCTCCCGTCGATCTGCTCCTCTGCTCCAAAAGTGGAGGTGGTGGTGGCGGTGGTACATCATTTTGAACCTTGTCCCGGCTGCGGGTTCGAGACAAATCATCCTACCCCTACCGTGTCCACGGCGTCACGTCCTCTAGAACTCATTCTATCTCTGCGCTTTTAATCGATTAAGAGAAATTTTATGTATTAGCGTTTGTTCCACTTCATTACTCATGAAGAAATTTTATGAAGAAATTTTAGTTAGAGATTCTTCCGCAAACAAGGCTTCATCTTCTATCCTAGTTCACACAAAGAAGTTCTTGCATCCATTCCTTAATACTTTCCATACTTATTCGCTCTTGGACATTTACGCCCATTTCTAGCCGGGGTATTTTCGTCTTTTCTCTGAGGGTATCTTAGTAATAAAGAGATTTTAAAACTTTAGTAAAGTAGGTTGTTTTTGCAATTCCCAACCTTTGGAGGTATTATTAAAATTGATAAGGTTTGAAGTTATGGCATTATTTGAAAACCGGGGGTATTTTGGTAATTTTGTCCTTGAGGGTAATTTTGTAATTTTGTAAATCAAGGGTGTTTTAGTAATTGTAAAACCACGAGGGTCCTTTTGAGAATTTTCCTTTCTTAAAACGGAGATGTTGCAAAATTTTGTACTCGAGTCGTTTTGGTAATTTTATAAAGTGAGGCGTTTTAGTAATTTTCCAAAACCAAAGTGTTTCATTGAGGATTTCCCAAGCCGAGTTGAATATTTGAGAAGTAGTTAAAATTTTTGGACAAAATCATTGAGTTGATGTTTTATGGGTATTTTAGTAATTTTACCCCAAGGGCATTTTCGTAATTTTCCACAAATCGAACTTTTCGGAAAACATTGTAAAAGAGTTGTTCTTACTTTTGAAGGAGTGATTTGAAAAGTTTTAAAACCAAGTTTTGTTGTTTCATTCTTTTTTTGAAAATCAAGGCTAATTCCTTTCGGGTTTTAGTCCTTATGTTTAGCTATGATGAGAGCCCTCTTGGTGGGGTGAACCAAGCTACGCACCAGGCGGGTTTAGTGTGGAGAGGAGGTGAGTCACACGGACTGCTTAAATACCAAGCTCCCACCGAACCTTTCTAGACATGCGTCTGAGGTTACCACACCACCGAGCCCTCAGGTTAGGGTGAACCCAAGCTACGCACGGTAGGATACTGCGAAGAGGTGGTGAGTCACTCGGACCGCTTAAGTACCGTGCTCTTCCGGATCCAATCCTAGACATGCGTCTGGGGTTACCACACCCTAGCTCGGTGACTAAGTCATAGGTTGGTTTAGTTCTTTAGGTCTTATGTTCTGTTTGTGTGTTTGAGTAATCTAATCCTAGGGTTCAAGTTTCTATAAGTCTATCTACGTTCCATGCTTCCTACCCTTCTACAGAATATAATTCACAAAGAAGTTTAGATGTACTTACCTGGGCGGATCAGTGCCGGAGACTCAGGCCATGCTGCTTTAAAACCTAAAAACAATTAATAAGGCCTACTAAAACATTTTTGGGCCTTGGGCCCCCACAGCCGAGTATTGAACCTAGCACTGATACCAATTTGTAACAGCCTAAACCCGGCCCAAATGTTAGGACCGAATATGGGTCGTTACGAAGAAAAACTTTTTGAAACCCATTTTGAAATCCACTTAAGTTTTGTTGCAATCGCTTTCGTTTAAGTGATCTTCTTGAAATTATACTTAGTCCAAATTCGAAAATTTAATTGAGTCAAGTTATTATACAAATTTAGGATGTGCTGATGGCACGATAAAACATTTTTGTGTTAATTTGGAAAACATGTGATTTTAATGTAATTTTAATAATGTAGCTTTAAACAAGTATCCAATATATGAATAATAACAAAAAGAAAGTTTATGGAGGCCTTATTACAACCCAAATAAAAACAAACCAATAGTAAAATAAAACCACTAAGTTTAAGTTCATTTAATTTAAGTCCACCGCATGGCCACCTCGAGTCCTCGGCTCCATATCCGCGATCTAGGCATCACCGAAAAAAAATAATGGAGAAGGTGAGTCACCAAGACTCGATATGTAACCCTTCCCGTTTTAAAACATTTTCATACACAACACATAACCATTAATATGCATAATATTATGTACCCATCCTAGCCATCCAAGCGCCCTTTGTCTACCCGTTGTGGTACCAAACCACCGGTGGTGCCAAACCACCGGTGACATATAGTCACAATGTGTTACCAAAACAACGGTGTCCGTAGACACAAATCATTTGATGGGGCCAACCCATCGTGCGATACCAAATCAGCGGCGGGCGATCCCATATCTCAAGTGGGGCCAACCCACGGTGGTGTTAACCACGTGGACAAGTCGCTATGAGGTGCCAAACCTCGGAGGTACCAAACCTCTGGTGACATATAGTCACGGTGTGTTACCAAAACACTTGGTGCCGTCGGCACAATATCTGCCCCTCCACTCACTAATCCCACATCACCATATATACATATATATTTCATGCCATCGCATGCTTAAATCTCATGCATCAATACATTAAGCTTACCAAAAGCATCAAGTAACAAATACACATTTTCGGGGACTTACCGAATTGCCAACTATATCGTTGTGGTACATTATCAATGCTACATAAAACCAAGATAGCATTCACAACAATCAGACATATTAACAAATTATATGTGTGTATGTACACACCTGTCACCACTGAGTGATCTAAATCCCGAATGAAGAAATCGGCCACCCTAGATCTATTGTCCCTAGATTCGGCCAAAACATGAGTCAGTACCATGGCCTATTCGGCCAACCCAACTTATACCATAGAATTATAATTTGAGATCCGAGATCTTACCTTGCTTTGATTTGGTTTTAAACAACCCGAATCCTTATATGGGTTCCTAGCAATCGGCCAACCTTAAATACCAACCAAGATTAGTTTCGGCTTTTCTCTAATTATCCATTGAAAGGTTTAGAAAGACTTGACTTACTATTAACTTACCAAATCTAGTTGATGGAGACTTGAATCGATTTCTTCAAGATCCCGAAGCACCTAAACATAATCGGTTTCATTAAAGAGAGTTAATACCCTTTTATCAAATGCCGAAATAGGTCCCTACCTTCCCCCTAGAAGTCGACAAGTACTAGAGGCCAATAAAGAAAACACTTGATCTACTTACCTTTAAACTTTGTTGAAGAAATAAAGGGAACACTATGTTTGAGATTCGGCCAAGACTTGAAATTTGGGGAGGGTTATTCGCAATGGAAGAAGTAAAGGGGTTTCGGTCAAGGTGAGTGAATAGGAGAAAAAGAAATTGGCACTTCCAAAGGAGTATATTGACCAAGGGAGAAAGAAAAATAATGGGAAGGAAAGGTGTTGAATGGTTCGGCTTAAGAGCTTTGAGGAGGAAAAGAAATAGATCAATGGTGTGGGTGTAGGAGATTGACCAAGATCTAAAAAGAATGGTGTTGCCTCTTTTTTCAGTTTTAAGAGATTGAGAAGAGAAAGGAATTTTGTGAATGGGAATTGACTACTTGCACTTTGGAAGAGAAGAAAACAACAAACAATAAAATGGAAAATGTGCCTAAAGGAATTTGGCACTCCCCCTCCTAACAAGTCCTTGCAGTCCACTCCTACCAAAGGAGTTCAAAATTCACTCAACCACCTTGAATTACTCCAAGCCACTTGTTTTAATTAAATCCAAAATAATTTGATTTAATCCCAATTAATAAATCAACTAATATCTCTTAATAGCCATTAATCCTTTTAATCCAACAACTCTCTTATTATCCTTCAAATTAATATTAAACAAAATGTTCATATTATCCTTAATAATATCTTCATCTATCATCTTATAAAAGAGTTTAAAGAGAAAGGACTCTCCTCATGTGCCATCCATTATAATGCCAAAGAGGATTTTGTGACTCGAACCAAGGCTCTCCTTGCTCCCTTGGTGGCGTCACACAACCTCCTAAGTGACCTTACTTTTGCCACTTTGCCAAGGCCTTTTAGTGTCCAATTTCCTTCATTTATTCTTATAACACCCTCCTGCTAAGGCTCCCTACCTTTTAAGTTACAAACTGAGATTTTCTACCAACCTGTGCACACTCAAAGCCTTAAATTAAGCTCTATTATTCAATAAATAAAATCTCAGCAGTCCATACATAAGAAAAATAATTAAATTCCAAATAACCCCATTTTTGGGATGTTACAAGTGCAAATTCAGATTTGTTCCTAACAAGATTTTTGTTAATTGGGGATCAGATAATTAATGTAATGTCCAGGTTTTTGACAGCATATTGGGTGATTCTGTAACCAGTTCATAAATGTAGCAAACAGTTTTGATTATACTTGGAAAAAAAAGCATCTTATCCCAAAAAAGTCTACGAAGAATAAGTAGAGGAAACAGGAACAAGGCTAAAGACATTCAAAAAAGAAACAAACAGAAAGAACTTTGCAAACAAATGCAAACCTAGAAATATGCTACTTATGTTAACTGTGCTAATTGAAAGTTGAAACATCTTTCAAAAATTAAAGTTCAAGAAAACATTGACCATGTTGACAGAAATACTAAGCTATATGCCATGTAAATTTACACTCGTGAATTGCTAACATTCTAGCATAAACTCAATGGATACAAGGATAGCAGTTCTCGATCTTCCGAGGTTTTACTATACAATCTCAAAACTGTTTAATACAAAATTTTAGAGAAATTGGCTTATCTTTTAATTAAATGGGATCATGAATAATAAAAATAAATTCTCTAACGTATATGTTTAATCAAAAGAATTTGTCGTTGTGGAGTCAAGCAGTGAGAGCCAATACTATGATAAAATCCATTAAACTATACGATAAAATTACAATTTTATTTCTAAAGATTTATAATCTAGTTTTATCTTAACACAAATTTTCTTAACTTTTCATTGAATTTGTGATTTTCTACATCAAAGTCAAGTAAATCAATAATATCATAACACCATTATACATTACAAAACTATAAAATGCATAATATGTGAAAAGATCATACTTTGATGAAAGTTGAATTAGAAATGAGAAGTAAAAAACAATCAAATATGTTTTATAAAATTAAAACTTTTAGGTATTAAAATTTTTATCACACATCAAAATTTAAAGACATTAAATCATTATTATACACCCATCCATATTTAACCTACTCTCCAACTCTAGTTTTTTTTTAAGAAAAAACAAAAGTAATTAAAAAAAATCAAATAACATAGAAAGTTTAAATATTGAAGATCCAATGCAATGTGGTTTTAATTTTAAAAAAGTATAACATGACATAGATATTTACTTCTTTTGAATAATTTATATAAAATAAAATAAAAACTATTTTCTCAAAGAACACCCTCTCACATCGCAAAATGGTGTAAAATTTGATTGCTCAATAAGTAAATCTTTTAAGAGACATTAAAAGCGAAGACATTGGTTAAATACCTAAAGTAAGTTTTAGCCGAAATCCATCAAGTTTTTAAGAATTGTATAACCATAACCTTTCCATATATGTATAACTTTGTCTCCACAAGCGCCCCATTAATAACAAGGTCTCGCTACTTTTGAATTTCTTGTTTGAGGATCATCGATTCACTTATACCATCACTTGTTTCTCCAAGTATATCAATGATGGAGGAGCCTACATGAATATGAAGTAATCAAAACCAAATGAAAATAAATTAATGAAAAGAATGAAAAGGAAATTATATATCATCGCCATACGTAAGCTTGATACGTGGCTCGTATAAGTCCTCTCAACCAAGTTATCTTTTCTTCCTCCCTAATTCAATAACCCAGGTACCTGAAGACTCTAAATCCTAGAAAAGACACTCATATTTGAAACAAGGAAAGAAATAATTGTGAATGAATTAGAAAAAGGTGTGCCGTGATGCAAATGAATGTTTATGAATTGGCTATAAATTCCCAAAAGCTAAGATAGTGAAATATGGTTTCTTTCACCAAACCCAGATTCTATGACTCTTTCCAGCACCAAAAAAGTTAAAAAAACAAACAAACCAGCGTCCCTATTTGGAACAGTAACATAAACGATGATGCTTGGAACAATGTTGCTACTCGCTTCCATTTCACTATCTTGTAAAGTGAAAAACTCAATTAAATCAGTGAAAAACCGAGTAAAGTGAGAAAGAGAGAAACCTTATCGGAGGCATCTTGAATCGAAGGCGGCGGTTCCTTGTCTTTCTTAACGCTGAAGGCTCGCTTCATCTCCTTTCATTAGGAAAGAGAGGGGAAAGGGCTTTCATCTCCTTTGCTTGCTTGCTTGGTTTCTGTAAACTGATATGGAGAAAATTTGGGGACTTAGGAAATTTAGGTTTGAGGAAATAAAAATCGGGGGGTTTTTAGCAGAGAAAAAAAAGACATCTTCTTGTGTATATAGCTTATTTTTGCGGCGTTTTTATTAAAAAACGCCACTATATCTTATTTTTTGTGGCATTTTCACAAAAACGCCACTATATTACATAATTTTAATTTTTTCAATTTTAACCTATATTATTTTATGTTTGTTCTTTTAATTTTTTTTCGAGATTATTATTTTTTGAATTTTATTTTATTATATTTTGAGTATTGAACTTTTTAACTAAAATATTAAATTTTAATTTTTAATATTAAATTTTAAAATTTAATTACCATTATAAACTTTACTAGAAATTTTTTTCTTTCTTTTTACATCAAAATTATTTTTTAAGTATAGTCTGCATTAGTTGTTTAGATTTTTATATAAATGGTATTTAATTATATGTATACACCTAAATTTTGATATAGATACATCTCGAATTATATATGAATTTTGGTTTAATGTGTAACTCTAGATGTGAAATTCTAATTGTGGTTTAAATGTATTATTGAAACTTTAATTTTAATTTAATCATACACATTATTTTAAAATAAAAGTACATCAATATATTTTTATATTGAATAAATATAAATTTTATGTATGCAATATATAAATAAAAATGATGTCAATTATATCAATAATTGTGTTAATATTTTACAAAATCTAGATCAAATTAAAGTTCATGTATACAATTGCACACTAAACCATTGTTCATGTATGCTTTTGGGATTTAACCCATTGTGATATATATTTTTAAAAATAATAATTTATATTTATCTTATTTTGATTTATATTCTAATTTTAAATTAATTTTGCTTTGTTTCTAACAAAATGTTTAATTTGTACAGTTTTATAATTTAATTTCTCATACCTAAATACTAAAACCCTAAATTATACACCTTAACTCATATATATATATATATATATATATATATATATACATTGCGAAGTAATTAAAAAATAATCTAATTGCTTACCTAAACCCTAAAATAATATGATTTTTATCTATTTTATCAAAATCCCTAATTCTTAAAACCCTAAACAGTAAGACTCTAACTTTATTATTCACTAAAACCCCATAACTCTAAAATAATAAAAACTAAACTATAAACTCGGCCTAAACCCTAACCTAACCCTTAATCTTAAATCCTAAACCTAAACCCTAAAATATAAACCCCAAACCCTAAACTATAAAGATTAATCCATAAACTATATACCCTAAATTAAACCATAAACCCTAAATTATCATGAGAATTAGTTCAATATTTTAAAATTAAAACTATCTCTATTACGATTATATAAGAAATTATTTTTTCATTTTTAACAAATATTTTTCTATGTTTTTACTTTCAAATTTTTTCTAAGTGTCATTATTTTTGTGATTAAAAATAATTTATATTTTAATCAATATAATTTATATTTTAAGTAAGATAAAAATATTTATATTTTATATATTCAATTAAAATAAATTGTATTTTAATTAACATTACTAGTTAGGGTTTAAGGGTTTTGATAACATAAAACTTCTTAAGGGTTTAGTTATCAATTTGTAACATACTTTTATAATTAAGTCAGTTAATTTCAAATAGCAAAATAAAATTAAAATAAAAAAGGAAAAAATAAAAATTAAATCGAATAAAATCGAAATGAGTGTCGATTACCCTAAATGAAAATAGAATCGTTGCTCAACATTTAGCGGCGTTTAAGGTTAGTGTTTAATGGTAAATGGTTTAGTGTTTGTAATTTAGGGGTTTATGGTCGAGTGTTTAGAGCTATGATTTATGGTTTAGAATCTAGGTTTATGGTTTATAGTTTAGGGTTTAGACTGTGTAAGGTTTAAAGTTTAGGGTTTAAGGATAAACAGATGCACAATCAGATTTTGTTAGGGGCTGAAATTAATTTGTAAGTAAAAACTAATGCTCAGACCTTTAGCGGCGTTTTTCCAAAAGCGCCGCTAATGCTCAGAACTTTAGCGGCGTTTTTCCAAAAGCGCCGCTAATGCTCAGACCTTTAGCGCTTTTTTCCAAAAGCGCCACTAATGCTCAGACCTTTAGCGGCGTTTTCCCAAAAGCGCCACTAATTCTCAGACCTTTAGTGGCGTTTTACTAATAAACGCCGCTATATATCATTTTTAGCGGCGTTTTTGAAAAAAACGCCGCTATTGCTCATTTTTTGCATAATATTTGCGGCGTTTTTAGTTAAAACGCCACTAAAAACGCCGCTAAAAGTCTGTTTTGCTGTAGTGGAAGTTGTGAGATGTTATATCCTAACTTACTAGATATGATATCTTATTTCTTTAAAATAGGTAAGTTTTGGTTTTTTTCTAATAAAAGAATCATATTTTTTAAAATTTTCAAATTTTTCGACAATAGGACATGATTTTATCGATTGGGTACCAATTTTTGGGCGTTATGAGGGTGCTAACCCTTCCTCATACGTAACCGACCCCCGAACCCGTTTTCTTGTTTTTCAAGAACCAAAATCAAATGTTTTAAAATAAAACGTTTTACAAAGGTGATCCAATCACACCTAAGTAAAAAAGGATTGGTGGAGACTCCATTTTTATTTTTAAAGTCGATCCCCATTTTTTATAAACCTTTTAAAAAAATGATTTCGACAGTCGATATATCAAATCAAAAGGAGAATTTTGATAAATCATGAGCAATAAAGGAAGATACATGTATAATGACACATGTATGAATGGTCGGAAAATAGAACGTAAAAAGTATACAATAAATTAACCCAATTGTTATTCAATTTTGTTTAAAAATATATTTTAATCACTCAACTTTCAAAAGTTACATAATATTTACTAATGTTATGGAATTGTTATATTTTATTCACTTCAATGGTTAATAACTAATTTGGCCCAAAATTATAACTATTTTTTATATATTTCTTAAAAATTAAGAATAATTATAATTTTTTTTAAAAACCTTTAAACATAAATAAAAATCTACCTGTAGTCTCCGTCAACCATAGATTTGATGATGGAGCAACTTCTCCTTTCCTTTGATCTAAATCCGTCATTTTTGTATAAGAAAAAAATAAAAGTAGTTCATCTGCTTCGTTGGCAACATGACCAAAACTTTGCTCCTTCCGTTTCTTCTTAAATGCTGAAGCAAATGCTAATATTACACCATCGACATTTAGGATAGCACCCATTTGTAACATTTGTTTCTCATGAAGGTCCATGGCTTTTTGTGAGTCAGAAAACATTAAATTGTAGTTTAGAATCAATTTTCAAAATAAAGAGCAATATCATATAAAATCTTTTACATGTTCCCTTCCTCCAAAACAAATTCAAGCAACAAAAGTTTCACTAAGTATTTGAAATACAGAAAAAATAGTTGTTGTAATGAGTGAGTGGCTTGTTGGTGTATCGAGATAAAAATAAACTTATGAGAAAATAATGAACGCTTCAAGGTGTGTATCTTTAAGGTTATATTCGCCCCTACCTATATTATGGTTTGCAAAATAGTTACTAGCAAATGAATCTTGAGTATACAATGAAGCCCAATGACTGTCTACATTTTGCACTAACAGAAACAGTCCATTAAGTATTGAGTGAAGCATAGGAAGGATATCAATTTCTATAAAGAATTTTTGCAGTAATTCTTTATAGAACAATCTAGAGATATAAAATATGGTGGGAGATTAGAAAGAAATTTTTTATATACTTTTTTGGGGTTATCATGCAAATGAAACTTCACTCCTATTTATAAGAGGCTTCATGTCTCTTCATAGGGACATAACTACCCAAATGGGTATTCATATTGTAACAACTCGGAACCTGTCCTAGAAGTTTAGACCGAATCTCGGGGGTTATATTGATCACCGAAGTGATCGTAGGAAAACTATACCCAAAACGAATTGTAACAAAATACCAATTAAAACATATTTATCTCCTTACTAACCAAGAACATTTAAACTTGTCAAACACAATCTAAAAAAAAAAAATAGTTCAGATTAATCTATGAACAAAGTAAAACTTTACCAGAAAGATAAAAAAACAGAACTTGTACCACAGTTTCTATAAAAAAAACCTTACAATTCAAAATAGTATATCAAAACAGAAACTGAAAAGAGGATCTGTTGTTTTATTTTAACCATGACTGTTTGAGACCTCCATATAACGAGTCCAACATTAGAATTTAAAAAGGTGCCTGAAAGGGAAGCAGTAAGGGGCTGAGCTACACGAGATCAGTGTGAGTTCGAAACAAATCACAACATATTTACAGAAGAGAACTCCATATGGCAATTTGATAGTAAACATACTTATAGAGATATGCAGAAACATTAAGCAAACTCGAAACCAGCGTCCCAACACACGTAACAGTCAAAGCACACCAACTAACACACAGAATACTCAACACAAGTGTTATTAAGTCAGACAAAATACGATCAAATAACCTTACACCCAGAACACCCAAACAGATGTATATGAATGCAGTCAAGTATTAAAAACCCACCCATCCAAGATCACACCCCAAAAGAGCTGTTTAAGCTCATCCAACCAAACACACCACTAGGACCTCAAAGGTCCATCCAACCCTACACACCAAGAAAGTGGTCTAAGCCAATCAAATATAATACGTAGCAAGGCTAGGATATACGCTGTACAGTGCATTACGTTAAACTACAGTACAGACAAATTGAAGTTAAACTGCCAGATCATATCAGAACCAGTCTTCCTTCTCTTCACAACCAACCCAAATATGTACTTTATGCAAGTGTATGTGTGCATACAATCTCACAAAACAATGAACACAACGTCAGACAATCAGACAGAAGTAGATGTGCACACATACTGTAACACCCCTTACCCGTATTTGACACCAAAACAGGATACGAGGCGTTACCAGACTCATACACAAGAAATCATGCAAAACTGAGACATGACCTTCCACTCAAATTTAAAAATTTTCATATCGACCTTAAACAAGCCTACGAGGCCTAAAATACACTTTACGAATGGGTGGAATCAAGCCGAATTCTTTAAAAGACCTCTAGAAAAACTTAGAAAAATTCTCATCAAACAGTCCACACGCTCGTGTGGCATGTCACATGCCCGTGTTCTACACCCGTGTAGATTTATTTCTCAATTCGAACCTACAAGGGTTTTCACACACTGGACACAAGCCCATGTCCATGGCCTGTGTCCCTCACACGGCCACGACACGCTTGTGTACAAAAACCTTGACATTCTATTTCTGATGTCATCACCCCAAAGATGTCACACGGCCAAGGCACATGCCCATGTCCTTAGACCGTGTAGCAAATTAAATTCCTAAATTCAGGTGCAAACTTAACACGGCTTGGGCACACCCCATGTCATATGGTCGTGTCTTTTACACGGTCGAGACACACGACCGTGTCTCTTCTCGTGTGGTACTCCTGAGCATTCTATTTTGTCAACTTAGAATGTAGGGGGACACACGGCCAAACCATACACCCATGGGGCAGACCGTGTGTCGCACACGACCTAGATACATGCCCATGTACCTACCAGTGTGGACAAGAATAAGGCTATTTACCAATCACTTTCTGTCACCCCAACTTGTACAAACATAAACCACATCAAGCCACTAACTCATTCATGCATAATTAAACCAAACAAATCAACCATGCAACTTGCACATTCATGAATAACATCATCATTTCATAGATTAGTAAGAAAGAGCCATCAACTATGGTCTTATACAAAAGAATTCATCTTTAAATAATCCAACACCTTTGGCCAAAATAATATGACATTCAATCAAAGACAAAGTCCCTATACATGCCATACTCAAAATGCTAAATCTAACTATACCAAAATGTGTGGATAGTGTGGGTGATCCTCCGTCTATCTCCGTATCCCGAGCTAGATCTTTGGCACTATAAAACAAGGGAAAAGAGAAGGGAGTAAACTTTAAGCTTAGGAAGTCTATATGTAAATAATGAATATCATACCACATACTTATCGATCAAGAACATATATATTGATCAAGAACAATTTAGATCCTCTTAATTATACTTACTCATGTCAATCTTACCACATCCCAAACACATATCATAAAACATTTCTCACATTTATATGCATCTATACCTTGCACTTATCACCATAAAGCCACATGTAATTTCATTTAGGCAAAGTTTCCCGATGAACACGTCGAAATAATATTAGATACTCGGTGGTTTTGCACACAGCCTACCATTAATAAATCACACAGCGGTATCGCACACAACCCACCAACAATGATAATTATGGTGGTATCGCACATAACCCACCAACAATGATAATTACAGTGGTATCGCACACAACCCACCAATATTTACTTATTCATGGATTTTTATCCGTATCATTTTTTTGATCCCGAAAGTTCATCTAAGAATTTCTTCACTATCTATCATTTTTCATAAATCTCAATAATAAGCATTTGCATTCACACAATACATTAATATATAAAAAATACGTAAAAAGGATGTATCATTTACACATAAACTTACCTTGATACAAAATATGCCAATTTGCAATTTAGTCAGATACCTTGCCTTTTTCTCGGTCAAGGTTGATTCCAGGTTCTTCTTGATATATAAGGACATATTTAATTTATTAATTAACCGCATTAATCAAATCACTCCGCAAATTCTTATTTTGGCAAAATTATCGTTTTGCCCTTAGATTTTTACAAAATTATAATTTTGCCCCTAGACTCGTAAAATAAAATGTGTTCATTTTTCACACACCCAAGCCTAGCCGATTCATATTCCCTCTTATAGCAACTTAAGATTTCAATTATTATACACATTTACTACCGATTTTGCAACCTTTACAAAAAGGTCCTTTTAGGTGTTTTCATGGAAACACCTTTCACAAAAGTTGTATGCTCAACACCCAATATTCATTTTCTTCCATAAAATTTCAGAAATCAACATAAATGTTCACATGAAAAAACCCTAGACTGTCAACCATTTTGCAAAATAGTCCCCTCATTAGCTAGCTTAAGCTATAAGGGTTCCAAAAACACAAAAATTACCAAAAATAACCATCAAGATGACTTACTTTCAAGGATGATAAGTTGCTGAAAATTTTAATCTTCCAAACTCTTAAGCTTGCTGAATTTTCAATGGAAGAAGAAGGAAAGATAAAAAATGATAGCCTTTCTTTATTTTATTATATTTATCAATTAAGTCCCCAAAACCTCACCTAACCATTTACCATGTCTTTTCTTTATCCCCATGGCCGACCAACTTTCCCTTAAAGGTCTAATTTCACAATAAAGACCTCCAATTTAAAGTTTTATAGCTATTTGACACCTCTAGCTAGTAAAATAAAACTTTTGCACTTTATGCTATTTAGTCCTTTTTCGCAATTAAGCATACAATTACCAAAATTAATGCACCAAAATTTTCATGCACTCATATAATCATGTCATGACACATAAAATAATATTAAAATAATTTTATCTGACCTCGAATTAGTGGTTTCAAAACCACTATTTTGACTAGCCCCAAAATCGGGATGTTACAACTCTCCCCCTTTAAGGATTTTCGTCCCCAAAAATCTTACCAATAAAGAGGTTTGGGTACTATTCTCTCATGCGTCTTCCAGTTCCCACTTAGCCTTTTGTACACCATGCTTTTGCCACAGCACTTTCACTAAGGCTATGCTTTTGTTCACCAACTGTTTAACCTCTCGAGCCAAAATCTTAATTGGTTCCTCTTCATAGATCATATCTGCTTGTATCTCAATTTCGGTCGGAGGAATCACATGCGAAGGATCAGAACAATATCATCGCAACATCGACACATGAAACACATTGTGTATTCTCTCCAATTCTACCGGCGAAGCTAACCGGTATGCTACTAGTCCAATCCTTTCAATAATCTCATACAACCTAATGAATCATGGACTCAATTTACCCTTTCGACCAAATCTCAATATTTTCTTTTACGGGGATACTTTCAGGAATATTTTATCACCTACCTGAAACTCAATTTCCTTCCTTTTCAAATCAGCGTATGACTTTTGTCGATCTGAAGCAGCTTTCAGACTATCACGGATCACTTTCACTTTCTCTTCGGTTTCTCTAACTAGATCAACCCTGTGAATTTGCGTCTCGCTAAGCTCGGTCCAATATAAAGGGGTTCAGAACTTGCGACCATATAATGCCTCGTACAGTGCCATCTGTATACTTGACTGATAATTATTGTTGTAGGCAAATTCAACCAAAGGTAGATATTTTTCCCAACTACCTTCGAATTCTAAAACACAGCATCGAGAGCATATCCTCGAGAACTTGAATCACTCTTTCAGATTGACCATCGGTTTCCAGATGGAATGCAGTATTGAAATTCAATTTTGTACCCAAGGATTCTTGCAACATTTTCCAAAACCTCAAAGTAAACCTTGGATCTCTATCTGAAATAATGGACATAGGCACCCCATGTAATCTCACAATTTTGGCAATATACAGCTCAGCCAACTTGTCAAATGAGTAATCAACACGTACTGGTATAAAGTGAGCCGATTTTGTTAATCTATCAACAATGACCTACGCATCACCTTTCTTTTTCGAGTTATAGGTAACCCTATTACAAAATCCATCGTGATTCGGTTGCACTTCCACTCAAGAACCATCACCGGCTGAAGTAAACCTGAAGGTACCTGATGCTTGGCTTTCACTTGTTGACAGATCAAACACTTTGTCATGAACTCAAAGATATCTCTTTTCATACCCGACCACCGATACAACTTCTTCAAATCATTATACATTTTTGTGCTGCCCGAATGTACTGACAAACAACCATTGTGTGCCTTATGTAAAATTTTCTGAATCAACTCATCATCTTTAGGTACACAAACTCTATCACGAAACATCAAACAATCATCTGAACCAATCGAAAAATCAGAGTTATTTCTCAATTCACACTGAGCTCTCTTAACTTGCATTTCACTACCATTCCTTTGAGCTTTACAAACCTGCTAAAGAAATAACTATCTAGCCCTCAACTCGGCCAATATAGAACCATCATCAAGCAATGCTAAGCTCGTACTCATAGCTCTCAAAGAATATAGGGATTTTCTTCTCAAGGCATCCGCAACCACATTTAGTTTCCGTGGATGGTAATCGATCACTAGCTCATAATCTTTCAATAATTCGAGCCACCTTCGCTGTCGTAAATTCAAGTCCTTTTGGTTCATGAGGTATTTCAAACTTTTGTTATCGGTAAAGATTCGACATTTTCACCATACAAATAATGACGTCAAATCTTTAAAGCAAAAACGACGGCGACCAATTCCAAATAGTGCGTCAGATAGTTCTTCTTATGTGGTTTTAGTTGTCTCGAGGCATAAGCTACTACTTTGCCCTCTTGCATCAGTACACAACCAAGACCATTCAACGACGCATCACTATAGATCACAAACTCCTTTCCCGACTTAGGTTGTACTAAAACTGGTGCTTCAGTTAATCGTGTCTTTAACTTCTCGAAACTTTGTTGACATCTATTGGTCCATTCAAACTTAACATTCTTTTGCAACAACTTAGTCATTGGGGAAGAAATCATCAAAATCCTCGACAAAACATGGATAATACCCAGCTAAGCCCAAAAAGCTTCTAACCTTGGATATATTATTTGGCGGTCTCCAATCAACAATCGTCGATATTTTGCTCGGATCAACCCGAATACCATCACCTGAAACTATGTGTCCCAAAAATCTGACTTCACGAAGCCAAAATTCACTTTTACTAAACTTAGCAAATAATTTCTCCTCTCGTAAAGTCTGTAATATCATTCTTAAGTGTTCGGTATGCTAGGCCTCATCTCGGGAATAAATCAATATATCGTCTATGAACATTACTACAAACTTATCCAAATACAGCTGAAAGATTCGGTTCATCAAATCCATAAACATAGCTGGCGCATTAGTTAGACCGAAAGGCATCACATGAAATTCATAGTGTCCATACCTCATTCTAAAAGCAGTTTTCAACACATCAGATTCTTTAACTCTCAACTAATAGTAACCGGATCTTAAATCTATCTTGGAGAACATGGTTGCTCCCTTCAGTTGATCAAACAAATCATCAATTCTCAGCACTGGGTACTTGTTCTTTATAGTTACCTTGTTAAGTTGACGGTAATCAATACAAAGCCTCATTGTTCCATCTTTCTTCTTTACAAATAATACAGGAGCACCCCAGGGAGAAAAACTCGGTCTAACAAATCTCTTATCGGTCAACTCTTGTAGCAGAGCCTTTAACTCTTTCAATTCAGTCAGAGCCATTTTGTACAGAACAATAGAGATCGGTGCCATCCCGGGTACCAGATCAATAGCAAACTCAATTTCTCTAACTAGAGGCAACCCAGGTAATTCTTCTAGGAATACATCTAGAAATTCACAAACTACTGGAAAAGTTTCAAGCTTCGACTCAGTCACCTCAGTATTCAACACATATGCAAGGTATGCTTCACACCTTTTTCTCATACACTTCTGAGCAGACATGTACGAAATCACCACAGGCATATTATTTGAGTTATCTGTTTCAACCCAAAGAATCTCACCATTTTCACATTTCAACTCAAGAGTTTTCTATCTACAATTTACCTTAGCATCATGTAATGTCAACCAATCCATGCCCAAAATAATCTCAAACTCGTCAAATGGCAACAACATTAAATTAGCCAAAAATAGTGACCTTGAATTATCAAAGGATAATTGCTACAAACATTATCTACTAACACATACTTGCCTAAAGGATTTGACACCTTAATAAAAAATTTAGTCAATTCAACAGGTAGTTTCTTACTATTTACCAAATTCACACAAACATAAGAATGAGTGGATCTGAGGTCAATTAAAGCAACGGCATTAGTATCGTAAAGAGAGAATATACCCGTAATCACGTCGAGGTATGATTCATCCTCATGAGCTCGTATGGCATAAGTCCTTGTAGGCGCTCTACCCTCTGATCTCACAGCAGAATCTCTAGGTACATCTCTACTACTAGTCCCACTTCCCGGGTTCCTCTGTGGTCTACCCCTCGAGGGTACATTACTCGCTCTCACTTCTTGTACTCACTCTCACTTCTTGTTTGATGTCTTTCTCATCCTTTTTAGGATAGTTTCGAATAAAGTGGTCTAGTGAACCACACTTGTAGCAAGCTCGATTATTTCCCCAACACTCCTCAGTATGTTGTCTACCATAATTTGGACACTCAAATTTATTTGACTTCGCATTACCCACACTTGCCATCGAGGTGGCTTGAACTCTAGAGCTCAATATGTGTTACCATGATCTCGATGTGAATACCCGGCTGAAGCAGCTGTCTAAGTGTTCGTTTCCTTGGACTTCTTTGATTGGGATTGGAACGACTTACTCACCGATGTCTTCCTTGTATCTCGGGCCTCAATCATAGCTTTTCTCTTTTCATTATTCAATCTTCAGCCTTGCAAGATCTATCGACCAATACCATGAATTCGTTCAACTCTAAAATCCCAACTAACAATATGATATCCTCGTTCAGCCCATCTTCGAATCTTTTACACATAATAGCTTCAGTAGACACACACTCTTGAGCATAATTACTGAGTCTAACAAATTCACGCTCATACTCTGCCACAGACATTTTGCCTTGCTTTAATTCGAGAAACTCTTTCCGTTTCTGATCAATGAATCGATGACTTATGTATTTCTTCCGGAACTCTTCTAAGAATAAGTCCCATGTCACTCTCTCCCTTGGAACTATAGATGTCAGCGTTTTCCACCAGCGGTATGCCAAGTCCCTCAATAATGACACAGCACATTTTAAACTTTCATCGGGCGTACAAGAAAGTTCATCAAAAACCTGCATAGAATTCTCTAGCCAAAACTCTGCTTTCTTGGGTTCATCATCTATGTTGGCTCTAAATTCCTTGACCCCTTACTTTTGAATCTTGTTGACCGGGGTTTAGTCATTGTTACCAAATTTATACCTTGAGGAGCTACGGGGACCGGCTGAGGTATAGGAGGGGGTGGAGGAGGTTAAGCATTAGGATTTACTCTAACAAATTCAATATACTAGTTACTCATCATGTGGAGAAAGGCTTCCCGAGCCTCTTTTACTTGACCCAATGTCTCAGGTCTACTTTCTACTAGCGCGGTCCCTTGTACGAGAGTTGGTGCATTACTAGCAGCATCATCAGCAGCAGCTCGGTCGGGATCCATTTACTATATGAAAACACGGTTTAAAATTGTTAGGAGTCTCCACACTATCAATATATATATATGGCATGTATAGCTAGACTCTCACACATGCTACGGTAGTCTGAAAATTGACTAAACCATAGCTCTGATAGCACTAAATGTAACACCCCTTACTCGTATTTGACACCGAAATAAGATACGAGGCATTACCAGACTCATACACAAGAAATCATGCAAAACCGAGACATGACCTTCCACTCAAATTTCAAACTTTTCATATCGCCCTTTAAACAAGCCTACGAGTCCTAAAACACACTTTAGGAACGGTTTGGAATCAAACCGAATTCTTTAAAAAGACCTCTAGAAAAACTTAGAAAAATTCTCATCAAATAATCTACACGCCCGTGTAGAAGAAGGGACACGCCCGTGTGGCATATCACATGCCCATTCTTTACACCCGTGTAGATTTATTTCTCAATTCGAACCTACAGGGGTTTTCACACAGGCCGAACATACACCCATGTCCATGGCCCGTGTCCCTCACACGGCCACGATACGCCCGTGTGCAAAAACCTTGACATTTTTTTCTGACGTTATCATCCAAAGATGTCACACGGCCAAGGTACATGCCCATGTCCTTAGACCGTGTGGCTAACTAAATTCCTAAATTCAGGTGTAGACTTAACACGACCTGGGCACACGCCCATGTCCTATGGCTATGTCTTCCACACAGTCGAGACACACGGCCGTGTCTCTTCTCGTGTGGTTACTACTGAGCATTCTATTTTTTCAACTTAGAATCAGGGGGACACACAGTCAAACCACACACCCATGGGGTAGACCGTGTGTCGCATATAGCCTAGACACACGCCCGTGTGCCTACCCATATGGACAAGAACAAGGCTATTTGCCAAGCACTTTCTTCCACCCCAACTTGTACAAACATAAACCACATCAAGCCACCAACTCATTCATGCATAATTAAACCAAACAAATCAACCATGCAACTTGCACATTCATGAATAACATCATCATTTCATAGATTAATAAGAAAGAGCCATCAACTATGGCCTTATACAAAATAATCATCTTTAAGTAAGCCAACACCTTTGGCCAAAATAATATGACATTCAGTCAAAGACTAAGTCCTTATACATGCCATACTCAAAATGCTAAATCTAACTATACCAAAATGTGTGGATAGTGTGGGTGATCCTCCGACTATCTCCGTATCCCAAGCTGGCTCTTTGATACTATAAAACAAGGGAAAAGAGAAAGGAGTAAGCTTTAAGCTTAGTAAGTCTATATGTAAACAATGAACATCATACCACATACTTATCGATCAAGAACATACATATTGATCAAGAAAAATTTAGATCCTCTTAATTATACTTACTCATTTCAATCTTACCACATCCCAAACACATATCATAAAACATTGCTCACATTTATATGCATCTATACCCTGCACTTATCACCACAAAGCCACATGTAATTTCACTTAGACAAAGTATCTCGATGAACACTTCGGAATAATATTAGATACTCGATGGATTCACACACAGCCAACCATTAATAAATCACACAGTGGTATCGAACACAGCCCACCAACAATGATAATTACGGTGGTATCACACACAGACCATATTTACTTATTCATGGATTTTTATCCATATCATTTTTTTATCCTGAAAGTTCATCCGAGAATTTCTTCACTATCTATCATTTTTAATAAATCTCAATAATAATAATTTGCATTCACACAATGCATTAATATATAAAAACATACGTAATAAGGATGTATCATTTATACATAAACTTAACTCAATACAAAATATGCCAATTTGCAATTTAGTCCGATACCTTGCCTTTTCCAAAGTCAAGGTTGATTCCACATTCTTCTTGATCTATAAGAACATATTTAGTTTATTAATTAACCACATCAATCAAATCACTCAACAAATTCTTATTTTGGCAAAATTATCGTTTTTCCCTTGGACTTTTACAAAATTACAATTTTGCACCTAGGCTCGTAAAATGAAATGTGTTCATTTTTCACACACCCAAGCCTAGCCGATTCATATTCCCTCTTATAGAAACCAAGATTTCACTTATTACACACATTTACTACCTATTTTGTAACCTTTACAAAAAGGTCCTCTTAGGTGTTTTCATGGAAACACCTTTCACAAAAGTTGTATACTCAACACCGAATATTCATTTTCTTCCATAAAATTTTAGAAATCAACATAAAAATTCACATGACAAAACCCTAGAATCTCAACCATTTCGCAAAATAGTCCCCTCTTTAGCTAGCTTAAGCTACAAGGGTTCCAAAAACACAAAAATCACCAAAAATAACCATCAAGATGACTTACTTGCAGGGATAAGAAGTTGCTAAAAATTTTAAGCTTCCAAACTCTTAAGCTTGCTAATTTTTCGATGGAAGAAGAAGGAAAGATAAAAAATGATAGCCTTTCTTTATTTTATTTTATTTATCTAAATCACCTAACCATCAAAATTATCAAATACCATAAAATTGAATTAACAAATCAAAAATAGAAGAGAAGAGGTTCCAAACCCACACCTGAATTGTGATATCAACACCCAAATCGTTCGATTTTCTCCCCAAGCCAACATAGAGACCCATCAATCACAATGACGATGATAAACCTGGAATTACTTGGGGAACCAACAGAGGGAATTAAAGAGAAGAAAATCTCTCGATTGAAAATAAGAAAAAGAAAAAAAAAAGGAAGAGGGAGGAAACGTCAAGGGAGAAAAACAGAAGAGAATGTGTCAAACTTTTTTTCTTTTTCCAAAATAATAAAAAATAATAAAATAACATAAACCAAAACATAATAACAAAAATAAAGTTAAAATTTATAACTATCTTTAACTCCAAACAGATAAAAAGTGCTAAAATAATTTGCCACTAACACACCTGAAGGCTCGAACCCGAGACCCTAGACTAAACTAACACACAACCAACCACCAGACCAGCAGGCCTATTCTGTCACTTAAGCGCGCAACAAAACACAATAGCACAACCTACTCACTAACCCTAACCTCAAAACTCAAAACTTCTAGGCCAAAATTCGGGGTGTTACAACTCACCCCTCCTTAAAGAAATTTTGTCTCCAAAATTTCCAACTAACAAAAAAATGGTATAACACAAGCTACTCCACTACGCTCCCGCTGCACACTCTAGTCCTAAAGCACTACAAGGCTAGACTTGAACTCAAGACCTCAAACACACACTCAGAACACTTAGCCACTAAAGCAGATACATATTTGTATATTCATCACACGCACACAAACGTTATCCAACGATCAGTCAATTAATCGTTCCCAGCAACAACACACAATGAAAAAATAACCTATACCAATACCTACTTCAATGTCGCCGGGGACACTCCCGGATTTGATGCCCCATGGATTCGCATCTAAGGCACACCCCCGACTTTCTCCAACAAATGCCTGGATGACATTTCTTACAATGCTCACAAAATGGAATGCTCGCACCACTACTAGCACCCTCTGTCAAACCTTTGTTGCCACTCAAATACGTTCTAACACGCTTCGCGGACTGATGCTCCAACCTCGAAGGACTACAATCTCTCTTCTTCCCACAATTTACACACCTACTTTGCACTAACTCCCCATGCCTGTCCAGCCTAGCCTTGAGCACTTCCTCTAGAACTTCCCTCACCACCCGAGTCAATGTCTCAGTACCGAGCTTCGGGTTATCATTACCCGAAGCTGGATGAATCCTATTGACTTCCAACTTTTGAACAGGTACACATTTCGGTGAAGCATACGACTACTCGAGAATCTCTCTAGATTGACCCTCGCCATCTTGCTTACCTTTAGAATCCATATCGATATTGTACCTGAGCTTAAAGAATATGTAATTTCTAAAATCGAACATAAGCAAAAATGTTTAATAAGCTTAAAAATCTTACAATTTCCTAAGATTCGTACGGACCGACATCAGAGTCTCAGACATCCCATTTTTGTAAAAGTTTTATTTTCCAAACACAAGTCATTTTAAAACACGCTGGTATAATTTTTCGAAAGATTTTTTTAGAACAAACTTATGCGCATACGGTTACATAAAAACACAAGCCGAGTTTTTATAAACCTGACTCTGATACCACTAAATGCAACAACCTAAAACCTGACCTAAAAATTTAGACTGAATGCTAGAGGTTACATTGATCACTGAAGTGATCGTAGGCAAACTTTATCCAAAACCAATTATCTCAAAATACCAATTAAAACATATTTATCTCTTTACGAACCAAGAACACCTAAACTTGCAAAATACAATCCAAAAAAAAAAAAATCAGTTTAGATTAATCTATGAACAAAGTAAAATATACGAGAAAGATCAAAAAATAAAACTTGTACCACAGTCTCTATAAAAAAAACCTTACAATTCAAAACAGTATATCAAAACGGAAACTGAAAAGAGGATATGTTGCTTTATTTTAATCGTGACTGTCCGAGACCTGCGTATATCGAGTCCAGCGTCAGAATTCAAAAAGGTACCTGAAAGGGAAACACTAAGGGGGTGAGCTACACGAGCTCAGTGTGAGGTCAAAACAAACCACAACATATTTACAGAAGGGAACTCCAGATGACAGTTCAATAGTAAACATACTTATAGAGATATGCAGAAACATTAAGCAAACTCGAAACTAGCGTCCCAACACACGTAATAGTCAAATCACACCAACTCACGCACAGAATACTCAACACAAGTGTTATTCAGTCAGACAGAATACGGTCAAATAACATTACACCTAGAACACCCAAACAGATGTATATGAATGTAGTCAAGTATTAAAAACCCACCTATCCAACCAAAACACCTCTTCCTCCATTGATCACACCCCAAAAGAGCTGTTTAAGCTCATCCAACCAAACACACCACTAGGACCTTGAAGGGGCCATCCAAACCTACACACTAAAAAAATGGTCTAAGCCACTCAGATATAATATGTAGCAAGGCTGGCATATATGCTGTACAGTGCATTGCGGTAAACTACTATATAGAAAAATTAAAGTTAAACTGCCAGATCAGATCAGAACCAGTCTTTATTCTCTTCACAACCAACCTAAATATTTAATTTATGCAAGTGTATGTGTGCATACAATCTCACAGAAATAATGAACACAACGTCAGACAATCAGATAGAAGCAGATATGCACACACACCCAACAAACCTGTTCAGAATCAATCATCTCACACAACAGTCACATATAACACATAAGCCAAAACCCTGTTTAGAGTTTAATTACCCTTACTAAAGATTAGACAAGGGTCGAAACACATAGACACATGCTTAGATAAAAAACATTCACAAAACCAACTAAGTTATTTATGACCACACAATCGTGTGCTCCTGTCGTGTGGAAAAACCTAGGTCATGTAACACCCCTAACCCATATCCATTGCTGGATTAGGGTTAAGAGGTATTACCAGAAAAATGGAAACTTTTACAGGCATATCATGGTATAATTCATCAAATCCAATCAAAATGTCTCTAGATAGGTCAACGAGGCCTTAAACATACTTTAGAAAAAGGCCAGAATTAAATCAAATTCATACAAAAAATCTCAGTAATTTAAAACTTTTTCTAAGTTATAGAGGTCACATGCCCGTGTGGGCAGGCCGTGTGCCTCCCACGCCTCAGGCACACCCGTGTGTCTAACCCATGCCAAAACAGGACATGCATACTGACTTATCCACACGACATGGACACGCCTAAGTCAATTCGACTACTGCCCTTGTGTCCATCATCATGACTTGTTTTGAATTGCAACCACGAGGGATACGGTTGAGCCACATGTCTTTGTGCTCAACCGTGTGGGAAAATATAGGCCATTATTAAGGCCAAATTGCCACCCACAGCTAAGTCATTCTCACCTGCAGATACAAGCATAATTCTTAACACAATAGGCAACCAAAAACACACCAAATGATCATAATATAATCCCAATTCAATCTTATTTCTAACATACCATCTTATATGCTAACTAACCTAACCAATTCATAATTAAACCAAGTGTGATACATCCATAATATAAGTGTGGCTTATAGAGGTGACTTGTGTGGAATATGAGTCACTTGATTTTTAACATATAATAAATTATAAGATAGTATATGTGTGGCTCACTTAGTGCGCTTACTTTTAACGTCCTAAAATCTCATCTAGGGATATTCATGACTAGTAGCTAATGAAGGGCTACTAGAAAATAAGACACAATTGGGCTTGTGTTTAGTGGCACAGTAAGGTTATGGTAAGGCTTTTCGATTGTCGAATTTTTGGGTAAATATTATGGTTAAGTGTGTGATTGATTGGAGATTGGTTTTGATTGTAGGTTCAAGGTCAACTTCCTTTAGTGTGTTTTGGAAAAAGTCGGAGGGCTATCTAAATCTTTCTTGGACCCTATATTAACAAAGGTATAGTGTAGGATCGCTACGTCATATTAACCAGGTGTGTACATACACTTCACACACAATAACAAATCGACAAAAGTCGAAATCCTAAAAAACTGAAATACCGAAAAGCCAAAAGGTTGGCGCCAGCAACCACACGAACGTGCAAACATTTGTGTGGGAACACCGATACAATTATCGGGGCCAAGAGAGATCTCATGGTCTCGGGCCACTGTTTGGTCGATCAAACTAGACGGGGCTAAATGGGCCTGCTGAGCTCGTGGGCCCAAATTGGTAAGAGTTGATATGTGAAATTGAATGATGGATTGATATGGATAATTGTATGGTTTGATTATGATCAGGCCTAATGGGCTACATAAGCATGATTGGGCTTAATGGGCTATATGGACATGATTGGGCTTAGTGGGCCTTATGGGATTTTAAAAATGCATGCTAGGGTTTTAATGGACTCTAGGCCTAGTTCTGATAAATTCTTAAATAGCATAAAACTTAATTTAATAATCAAACATATCTGTGGATAAGTCGCTAGGTTAGAGTGTGGAAATAGACATATGCATGTCTAGGATTGGATTTAGGGCGAGCTTGGTACTTAAGCGGTCCTAGTGACCCACCTCCTTTTCTTTGGGATCCTACCTAGTGCATAGTGTCTGTTAACTTTAGTCGCAAGGACTTGTTGAGGGCTAAAGTTCATAACTAAAACCAGAGATGAAAGAAATTACGAAAATACCCGAGTAGGATAGATTTACAAAAATACCCCTAGGTAGTGAAATGACTAAAATACCCCTAGGTGCTTAATGTGTGAAAATGTGTATGTTGCATTCATGAGATATATGTTGCACTTCGGTGGGTTTGATGATACGAAGAAAGATATGTGAGGATCGCATAGTCGCTTGATGACCGTGGATCCACCGGTGGCTTTAAGCCCATTATATGCTTAGCAGCCTTGCTGCAACGTTTGAGTAGTGCCGCTGTTGGTGCTACCTTTGTAGTGTAGGGATGGGTGTGTTGATATTTATATCCCCATAAGAGTGTAGGGTTGGAAGGGAAATGGAGTGCAGGGTTGGATTTGGGATGGAAGCATTGCATTCGTGTGATACTGATGTGATATGAGGTCATTATGGGCTAAAGCCCAAGACCACCAATTTTGATAAGGCTTAGACCCAATATGATAATCGCATGTTGGTTGGATTACCAAGGTTCGTACGCACTGAGTTTTGAAACTCACACTCTTTTATTGAATGATTCGGTGACTCTCAGTAATTGGCTCGACGTGGAAGAGGACTTGGAGGTGGCCACACTGCAAGCTACTTAGAAATTTTTAATTAGTTTAAAATGACTTTATTTTAATTACTTTATTTTTATTGGGATGTAATAAGGCCTTGTATCTCCAATTTGACTTTACATTTGGGTTTTATTATTGTTTCAACTGCCTAATTATTAAACTTAAATAAATTTCTAAAGTTTAACATGGTTTTCGAAATAACTATAACATATGGACGTTTTCTTAAAACATGGGCTTTCATCATAACTTAACAAGTTGCAAGGATTTTGGGTTTCTAAATCTTAAACTTAAGTTTTTAACTATGCAAATTTCCTACTGAACATAAATTTAACTAAACAAAGTCGTTATGGAATTATCCCTTTGATGTGACATCACGGATTCAACGATAATGTATGGGTCGGGTCTAGGGGTGTTACATTTATTGGTATCTGAGCCAGGTTACAAAGCTCGGGCTATGAAATGGGCCTTAGATTTTAGGTTATTAAAACAAGTAGATTAGAAAGTTTTTGCAGGATTCTTGAAATGTGGTTCACCGAGCTCTCGACGTCGAGCGAAGTAAGTTTTTTTGTTATTGCATTTGTTTAAATTACTAAACTGTGTTCTAAATATTGGGCTACTTTAAACAATAGGTTCTTAGAGACTAAAGCCCATAGGAAACTTAAGCCTGTAATGGATTTACGACTGCAAAAAAACTTTTAAATTGTTACTTGCATAAGACATGTGCTTTAAACAATGGAACTATGAGCTATTTTCATAAAAAATTCTAATCCAGAAATACGCACGCAATGATAAGCGCTAGAAGAGGTGCAAGAGGCCACGACAGAGGCCGTGGAATTATTAGGGCTAGGTCGTCGGTGTCGGGCCATATGCCCAACGTTGGAGTAGAGGAGGCTCCGGCCTCATCTGTAGCTGAAACATGACCATATGAATGGGCTGCTGCTACAGAAGATGTAGTATTTTAGGCCATGTTAAGGATTTTAGAAAGGGTTGTTGGGCCCAATAATGGTACGGAAGTCGTGGGTCAATCGCGGAGCGACTCCGAGCTAATGGGGTAGAGATTTTTAAAGGAGTAGCTGGGGTGGCCCCTAATGTGGCGGTGTACTGGTTGGAAGCTACGAAAAGGATAATGGTTGACCTGGACTGCACGACGGAACAAAAGTTGAAAGGGGCGATATCCTTACTTAGGGAGAAAGCTTATCAGTGGTGGTTGACCGTAAATAAGGGCAACCAACCGGAGCAGATCACTTGGGAGTTCTTCAAATCGACATTCCAGGGGAAGTACAGTGGAGCAGGCTATGTGGATGCCCGAAGGAAGTAGTTTTTTAGTCTGACTCAGGGAGATAAGTCGATAGTAGAGTATGAGGCTGAGTTTCAGCGCCTTAGTCGATATGATAAAGGAATAGTTGCAATAGAGTATGAGAGATGCGTACGGTTTGAAGATGGGTTAAGAGACAACCTTGGGGTACTTATAGCTCCACAAAGGGAGTGGGACTTTGCGATCTTGGTGGAGAAAGCACAGATAGCGGAGGAAGTAAAGCGCACGAGTGTCTCAACCGAGAGAAGGAGAAGGACAAGAACAAACGAAACGTGGAAGCTATGGGAGCTGGATAGAGGCCTACAAGGAGGGCCAGAATGAATGGGCCAGTTAGAGTTGGGGCCCCTATTGCTACTGCTAATACCGGGATACCACCTTGTGCTGTGCGTGGAAAAGGGCATACAAGCGAATGTTGGAGGAGAATAGGAGCTTGTTTAAGCTGCAGATCTATGGAACATAGGATTAGAGAGTGCCCGAGAAGGCCAGATCAAGTGCGAGCTGATGGCAGAGGTAATTTTCAGCTGCAGAGGGGTGGTCAACAACCATCAAAGGGCCGTGGACCAGCCAGAGGTGGCAATGGCGCAAGACGAGGACGTGAAACCTTTGGGCGAGAGTGCAGGATAGGCGAGGCGAGGCGACTGGTTTAGTCTATCTTTGCTTCGTCGTGAGAGGAAGGAGATGCACCAGATGTGATAATGGGTACGTTATTTATTCATGAGCTACCTTATATTGCGCTAATTGGTGTGGGGTCAACACATTCATACATTGCATGCAATAGGACTGAAACTGTAGGGGATGAGTTTGAAACCATTGCAAATGAAATGACTGTGTTAAGTCCTTTAAGTCAGTCGGTGAAAGTTAGTAAGTTGTTTAGGAATGTACCATTGGTAGTTCAAGGAGTTACTTTCTTAGCGGACTTGATGGAATTTCCATTTGGTGAGTTCAACCTCATCTTAGGCATGGATTGGTTGACGAGACACCAAGCAACTTTAGATTGTGCTGCAAAGCGGATGGTGTTAGAACTGTGGAAGATGATGAAGTAGTAGTGATCGGGGAACGATGTGATTACTTGTCAAACGTGATTTCAGTTTTAAGGGCAAAGAAGTTGGTGAGGAAGGGATATAAAGTTTACTTAGCCTATATTAGTGATATGGAATCTAAGAGTTTTACTGTTAAGGATTTGAGAACAGTAAAAGAATTTCCTAATGTTTTTCCAAAGGAATTGCCTGGGTTACCTCCCGATAGAGAGGTGGAGTTTGGAATAGAATTGTTACCTGGTACAACTCTAGTGTCCATCGCACTTTATAGGATGGCACCGAAGGAGCTGGTGGAGTTGAAGGCCCAGATTCAGGAGTTATTGGACCGTGGATTTATTAGACCAAGTGTGTTTCCATGGGGAGCACCGATATTATTCGTGAAGAAGAAGGATGTGTCCATGAGGATGTGCATCGATTATCGGTAGTTAAACAAGTTAACCATTAAGAATAAGTATCCTCTGTTTAGGATAGATGATCTTTTTGATCAACTTAGGGGAGCCTCAATTTTCTCAAAGATTGACTTGAGTTCAAGGTACCATCAACTGAGGGTTAAAGAAGCAGATGTGTATAAGACAACTTCCAGAACTTGTTATGGACATTATGAGTTTTTGGTAATGCCTTTTGGGCTAACGAACGCACCTGCTGCTTTTATGGATCTTATGAACTGGGTTTTTTAACCATATCTAGACCAGTTCGTAGTAGTTTTCATAAATGACATCTTATTATACTCGAGAACGGAGGTTGATCATGATGCACACTTAAGGATTGTGTTGCAGATTCTAAGGGAGAAGTAACTTTATGCTAAGTTTATCAAGTGCGAATTCTGGCTAAGGGAAGTCACTTTCTTAGGGCATGTGGTCTCAGCTGAGGGGATTAGAGTTGATCCTCGAAAAGTGGAAGTAGTGTTGGATTGGAAACGACCTAAGATAGTGTCAGAAATTCAGAGTTTTCTAGGCCTGGCAGGGTACTATAGGCAGTTTGTTGAAGGGTTCTCCCTAATCGCAACACCCTTGACCAAGCTGCTATAGAAGAGGGTGTTGTTTGTGTGGACTAATAAACAGTAAGAAAGCTTTGAGAAGCCTAAGAAGGTTTTAACGGAGGCCGCTATTTTGATTCAACCGGAGCCCGGTAAGGAGTTTACAGTTTATAGCGATGCGTCACACGTGGGCTTGGGCTATGTTTTGATGCAGGAAGGGAAGGTGGTTGCATATGCGTCGCGCCAGCTTAAGGCTCACGAGGGGAATTACCCAACCCAAGATTTGGAGTTGGCTACAATGGTATTCGCACTTAAGATTTGGAGGCATTACTTGTATGGAGAGAAGTGCACCACCTATACGGATCACAAGAGTCTGAGGTACCTCTTAACTCAGAAGGAGTTGAACTTGAGGTAACGCAGATGGATTGAGCTATTAAAGGATTATGATTGCACGATTGAATATCACCCGGGTAAAGCAAATGTGGTGGCTGATGCGCTAAGCCGTAGGGCTATGTTGGACTTGAGGGCGATTTTTGCTCGGTTGAGTTTGTATGATGACGAGAGCTTGTTAGCCAAGTTGCAAGTGAAGCCACTGTGGGTTGAGCAGATTAAAGTTAAATAGTCATTGGATGAAACTCTGGGTTCTCGATTCAAGCAAATTGAGAATGGGGAAACAACAGATTTTGGGTTAAATAGTGACGGGTTGTTGTGTTTTCATGGTAGAATTTGTGTGCCAAGGGGCGAAGAGTTAAGAAATTCTATACTGCGGGAAGCGCATAGTAGTTCCTATGATATGCACCCCAGGAGGTAACAAGATGTATTAGAATTTACGAGAGCTTTATTGGTAGCCGGGATTGAAATGCGAGGTTACAGAGTTTGTGGGCAAATGTTTGATATGTTAGCAAGTGAAAGCGGAACATCAGCTACCATCAGGGTTACTTCAATCGGTTAAGATCCCACTATGGAAGTGGGAACGGGTTACTATGGATTTCGTTAGTGGGCTACCCTTGACGCCTACTAAGAAGGACTCTTTGTGGGTTATTGTGGATCAGTTAACTAAGTCTACCCATTTTATACCGGTCCGCACCGACTACTCATTACAAAGGTTGGCAAGGTTGTATACGGTAGAGATTGTGAGATTGCATGGGGTTCCGGTCTCTATTATATCTGATAGAGACCCTCGTTTTATGTCTCACTTTTGGAAGAAGCTACATGAAGCACTGGGTATGAGGTTGGATTTTAGTACAGCATTTCACCCTCAGGCTGATGGTCAGTCGGTGAGGGTAATTTAAGTTTTGGAGGATATGTTGAGAGGGTGTGAATTGAGTTTCGTGGTAGTTAGGAGGATTACTTGCCGTTAGCTAAATTTGTGTATAACAATAGTTATCAGGAAAGTATTGGAATGGTACCTTATGAAGCACTATAAGGGTGAAGATGTCATACTCTGACTTGTTGGACTGAGTTGGGTAAGCTGCGAGTATTGGGTCCAGAGTTGGTAACAGACACCGAAGATAAGGTAAAGTTGATACGGGATCGGTTGAAGGAGGCGGCAGATATAGAAGTCATATGGTGACCTCAAACAGAGAGAGATTGAGTATGTAGCGGAGGACTTGGGTTTTCTCAAGGTTTCCCCTTGGAAGAAGGTGTTATAGTTTGGTCGAAAGGACAAGTTAAGCCCTAGATTCATTGGGCCATACCGGGTGTTGAAGCGAATTGGGCAGTTGCCTATCAGCTGGAATTGCCTTTTGAACTGAGCCAAATACACGATGTGTTCCATGTATCAATGCTAAGGCATTATCGCTCAAACCCTTCTCACATTGTGACAGTCGAGGAGATCGAGGTTAGACCATACCTAACTTTTGAAGAGGAGCCAATTCAAGTAATTGATCAAGATGTTAAGGTGCTAAGAAGGAAGTCTGTCTCTTTGGTCAAAGTGCTTTGGCAACCATAGTGCCGAGGAGGCTACTTGTGAATCTGAGTAGGCGATGCGATGACAATACCTTCACTTGTTTCAATCAGGTAAATTTTGAGACTGAAATTTTTTTTAGAGGGGTAGAGTTGTAATGCCCCAAAATCCCGAAACTCTAAAATCTGTGCACTGAAGTTGGTATGTATAAGTAGCACTTAGAATATTAATTTTAAGGTATTACCAGGGTTTTTTGAAGTCTCAGGGATAGGGAAGACCATAGGGAAAATTTTAATTCTTACCTTAGTGGGACCCTAGTCTCAGGTATTAGGGAGAAAATAGGACACAATTGGGCTTGGGGTTCAGTGGAAAGGTAGCGCCACTTGGGGAGCTATAAGGTGGCATTACTGTGAGGTGAAGAGGTCCAAGGTTCAAGGCTTAAGAGTGGTGAATTTAGGGGCTTTGTTTTTTGCACATGGAATGAAGGTAGTGGCACTAGAGTAGACTCTGGAAGGGACTATTCAGGAGAGAAATTTAAGGTAAAGATAATAGAGAAAAGATAGGGGATTGAGGTGTGGATGTGTTGGTACAGAATGGGACTTTGGGGGAAGGTAGTTTCGGCTTTTGGCTATAAAAGGGGGGTGTCGAATTCCTTTTGAAAGGTTCCTTGGGTTTTCCATTACTTTTCTTTTCTCCCTCTCATTTTGTTTCTTCTGTTGCCGAATTCTTCCATTGTCGAAAAACCATCATTCCTTTTTCTGAAATCCCTATTGGTGTTCCGTTTTTCTTCTTCCTTTGAAAGCCGAATACTCCCTTATAATAAAAAAGCCCTATCTTTTTGTCGATTCCTTGTTGTTTTTCCTCCATCACAAATCGGTTGCTGTTATCTACTTTAAATCAAGTTTTAAAAGCCGAATCTCGTTTAGTAACTATCTAGGTCGCATGATCAAAGGTTGGATTTGGTAAGTACTTAGTCAACCTCCTTTAGTGTGTTTTGGTAAAAGCCGGAGGGCTATCTAACTCTTTCTTGTTGTTAACCTTGTATTAACAAAGGTAGGGTTCAAAGATCACAAGCGTGGTAAGGATCGCTAGCAAGTGGTAAGTGTACTCATCTCAATTGTGGATTAATAAGTGGCCGAATGTAAGTGTGGCTTATAGAGGTGACTTGTGTGGAATATAAGTCACTTGATTTTTGCTAGTATATGTGTGGGTGCAAATCTAGGGGATATTCGTGAATAGTAGCTAAGGAAGGACTACTAGAAATGGTGGCACACGGTAAGGTTATGGTAAGGCTTCAGTTTTTTGGGTAAATATTTTGGTTAAGTGTGTGATTGATTAGAGATTGGTATTGGTTTTTGGTTCAAGGCTGGGGATAGTGTAGCACGTCGCATTAACCAGGTGTGTACATACACTTCACACACGACAAATTGGCAAAAGCCGAAATCCTGAAAAACTGGAATGTCAAAAAGTCGAAAGTCGAAAGGTTGGTTCCGGTAACCACACGAGCGTACGAGCATTTGTGTGGGAACACCGATACAATTACCGGGGCCAAGAGAGCGATCCCATGGTATCGGGCCATTGTTTGGCCGGTCGGGCCAAACAGGGCTAAATGGGCATGCCGAGCTCGTGGGCCCAAATCGGCAAGAGTTGATATGTGAAATTGAATGATGGATTGATATGGATGGTTGTATGATTTGATTATGATCGGGCCTAATGGGCTACATAAACATGATTGGGCTTAATGGGCCATATGGACATGATTAGGCTTAGTGGGCCTTATGGGATTTTAGAAATGCATGCTAGGGTTTTAATAGACTCTAGGCCTAGTTCTGATAAATTCGTAAATATAATAAAACTTAATTTAATAATCAAACATGTCAGTGGACAAGTCGCTAGGTTAGAGTGTGGCAATGGACATATGCATGTCTTGGTTTGGATCTAGGGAGAGCTTGGTACTTAAGCGGTCCTAGTGACCCACCTCCTCTTCTTTGGGATCCTATCTGGTGCATAGTGTCTGTTCACTTTAGCCGCAAGGACTTGTTGATGGCCCAAAGTTCATAACTAAAACCAGAGATGAAAGAAATTACGAAAATACCCCGGTAGGGTATATTTACAAAAATACCCCTGGGTGTGAAATGAATAAAATACCCCTTGGTGCTTAATGTGTGAAAATGCGTATGTTGCATTCATGAGTTATATGTTGCAGTTAGGTGGGTTTGATGATATGGAGGAAGATATGTGAGGATCGCATAGTTGCTTAATGATCGTGGATCCACCGGTGGCTTTAAGCCCATTATATGGTTAGCAGCCTTGCTGCAACGTTTGAGTAGTGCCACTATTGGTGCTACCTTTGGAGTGTAGGGATGGGTGGGTTGATATTTATATCCCCACAAGAGTGTAGGGTTGGAAGGGAAATCGAGTGCAGGGTTGGATTTGGGATGGGAGCATTGCATTCGTGTGATACTGATGTGATATGAGGTCATTGTGGGCTAAGGCCAAAGACCACCGATTTTGATAGGACTTAGGCCCAATGTGATAATCGCATGTTGGTTGGATTACTAAGGTTCGTACACACTGAGTTTCGAAACTCACACCCTTTTATTTAATGTTTCAGGTGACTCTCAGTAATCGACTCGACGTGGAAGAGGACTCAGAGGTGGCCATACTGCAAGCTACTTAGAAGTTTTTAATTAGTTTCGAATGACTTTATTTTAATTACTTCATTTTCATTGGGATGTAATAAGGCCTTGTATCTCCAATTTGACTTTACATTTGGGTTTTATTATTGTTTCAACTACCTAATTATTAAACTTAAATAAATTTCTAAAGTTTAACATGGTTTTCGAAATAACTATAACATATGGACGTTTTCTTAAAACATGGGCTTTCATCATAACTTAACAAGTTGCAAGGATTTTGGGTTTCTAAATCTTAAACTTAAGTTTTTAACTATGCAAATTTCCTACTGAACATAAATTTAACTAAACAAAGTTGTTTTGAAATTATCCCTTTGATGTGACATCACCGGATTCAGCCATAACGTCTAGGCCAGGTCTGAGGGTGTTACACTACCAATTCATCATATCTCAAGTATCTCACTTGCTCATGTCTCAAACATACATATATCTCAAATATTCATTTGCAGCAATACACATACTTACTCATCTTTTATGCTTATACAAGGAATACATATCAACGTACCTGAAATGGATGTACAATTAACATAGTCATTCATTTCTCGGACTTTCCCGTTGAACCATTCAGAATCTAATAGGATACTCAAAGTGCTCAGAATAGCCGTACAATGCCAATGTCCCAGACGTGGTCTTACTTGTATCCAAATATCGATGCCACTGTCCTAAACATGGTCTTACACGAATCAATACGATGCTAATGTCCCGGACATGGTCTTACATGTAAATCTCATATCGATGCCAATGTCTCAGACGTGGTCGTACACAAAATCTTGAATCAACGCCAACGTTCCAGACGTGGTCTTACATGATATCACATATCGGACACTTATGTCATGACATATGCAATCCTATTTATCCCTAGGTTCAAATAGAACTTCTCGGACATTATCAACTTGTCAAACTTATTTATAAACTCAGATTTCACATATATTCCATCTCAATGGATATACATAGCGATTCAAATTTCATATATACACAAGCAGTTCAATTCAAATACATTTATTTGTATATTGACTTACCTCATATAGGATGAACGAAGATAAACGACTATTCAATAACTTTTGATTCCCGCAATTTAAGTCAGTTTTCTTCGGTTCTTGATCTATAAAAATTTAGATTTAACTCTTTTATTCACTAATTCATTCAATTCAATCCAAAAACACATATTTAGGGCAATTTGCAAATTAGCCCTCACATATTCACATTTGGACATTTTAGTCCCTATTTCACAAAATCATCAAATACATCAAATTCCATATCATCCATACCTACCCGAATTACACCCATGCTCAAATGAGTCCATACAATTAATTTTTTTCACAATTTAGTCCCTCAATTAACCATTTTCTCAATTACATCCAAAATACTCAAATTCATCAAAAAATTAAAGACAAACGATGATAATCAAACACATATCTTTCATATTTCACTATCAAACAATCACAAAACTCATGTATTTATCAATGACACATTTCAGAAACATCATCAATTCTCAAAATTAAGACATGGGTTTCAAAGTATTCGAAGCAACGATTACACAAACATATAAATTATCAAAAACCGAGTTAAAATCATACCTTAATCAAAGAGTTTTATGGTCAAATGCCCTAGCTTCATATGGAGGAAGGCTTCTCTAGCCTCTTCTCCTCCTCCTTCTTGACTCACCGTAGTGGGTCTATTCTCATTCTCATACTAAGACCGTCCCTTCTCATTGGAGTCAGTGCGTTACTTTCTACATCATCCGCCTCAGCTCTTTCAGGATCCATTTACAATATGTATAAACATAATTTAAGTCGTTAGGAGTCGTCACACTATCATTATAAAAACATTCTTACATATGGCATGTATAGCTAGACTCATGCTCTGATACCACTAAATGTAACAACCCATACCATGATCGATACTAGGTCTGGATACGAGACATTACTATGCTTGAACTCACTAAAACATGTACTGACGGGCTATAAAATTTCATTCCAACTTAAAAACTTCACTTCCTTAGTCAACACTTATAATAAGGGCTTACGAGGCCTTTAACTCATGTCAAAAAACTTTCAAAATTAAAATCAACTAACTCATTTTTTGAAGCAGGGTTCACATGCCCGTGTGCCTTGGAACACGCCCGTGTACCCTTAAGCATGCCTATGCCCTCAAACTGTGTAGGGCTACTGACTATTTCCACACGGCTTAGACACGCCCGTGTCTACCAACCGTGAGAGGTTACTGACCAATTTCACACGACCATGACACACCCGTGGGCTTAGACCGTGTGCTAATCCTTGATATACTGACTAAATCAACACGGTCTGGGAACACGCCCATGTCCAAACTGTGTGTCTTACACGGCACACACACAAAGCCATGGGATTTGCCCGTGGCCTATTATGATTAATAATACTAAGGTGCAGGGTTAACACGGTCTTGACACACGCCCGTGTCCAATCGTGTGGGCACTTACAAGCTATTTACCAAGCCGTTAGCCACCCTAAAATGAAGATCATATCCATACACAATTCAACGATGCAATAACAACCAAATTTTATGAATAATACTGCATGCTTCATTGATCTCAATAAACATACATGCTTAGTCAAATTTGGCCAATCACTTAGCCATATACAAAAGAATAATAAACTTGATAGCCTTTACAAAAGCCCTTCTTAAAACATGTCCACAAAATGAATGTTTCCTATACATGCCATACTTAGTAAAGTAACTTGGCTATACCAAAATAAGAGTTGATAGTGTGTTGCGAGCTCTGACTTTAATGATCCACGAGTTAGCTTGGCGGCACTGCATAGAAAGAAAGAATCATAACGTAAGCATATATCTTAGAAAGTTTGCATGTAACAACTCTTAGCATCATCATTGCTTAATATAAACCATTTCACATAAACAATGGTATCATGAATTTCAGCTAAAAAGTTTACTTACTCATATAGATTCTTACATGTCTCATGACACTTATTATTATCATACTTGTAAGGTAACCATGATACCTGCATCACTTGATCACATTGATCAGTATACTATAATAACAATAATCATGATATCTACTTTCTCATTCACAACATGAATAATACTCAACTTCATCTAACTTCACCTTGATACTTACTTTCTTAGCTTTCTTGCTGTCTTCTTTTACCTTACTCATTTGCTCGAAATTTTTGTGAATAGTCGAGGATACTAAATCTCTTCCCACATAATATGATGCCAAATCCATATCCTAGACATGGTCTTACATGGGTTATCTCATCTTGGTTTCAAGGCCATGTCTTGACATGGACTTATATGAAGTCTTGCTCTTGATAACATACTCAATGCCAAGCTTGAGTCCTTGGACTTACATGATATCTTGATCAATGCCAAGCTTGCCTTGGACTTACATGATAACTTGCTTGCTAACTTGATCAATGCCAAGCTTGCCTTGGACTTACATGATATCTTGATCAATGCCAAGTTTTCCTTGGACTTACATGATAACTTGCTTGCTAACTTGATCAATGCCAAGCTTGCCTTGGACTTACATGATAACTTGCGTGGTAAATCGAGTATCTTGGGAAATTCATCTCCCATCGGGACTTGCTCGTACTTATCATCATGATTTCTTGATTTAACATAACATGATCATTTCATACAATTATTGTACATTATATTAAGCAATTTAATGATAATAATCATAAAGCTTAGAAATCATACAAACTTACCTCAATATGCAAAATGTATGTAGATGTGCAATTTAGTCCTCGACTTTGTTCTTGCCTCGGTTTCGATCCGGGCTTCATTTTTCTTGATCTATAATCATAAATAGATCATTTAAAAATAATATTGACTAAATTGACTCATAACTCATACTTTGTCAAAATTACTATTTTGCCCCTATATTTTCTAATATTTGCACTTTTGCCACAATTCTCGTAAAATGATTTTCATGCAACTTTCTTAAACTTGATGCTCAACTGAATCGTTTTCTCTTCTATAACAATCATCAATTCTCACTATTTCTAGTAGGTATGACCAATTTTATAACTGCTACAAAATGGTCCCTACTACCATTTTTAATGAAATTCATTAAGGAAAAGATGTTTATCTAACATCAAACTCTCTTAAACTTCCATAAAACATCATTTAACAAGCATGTCATTCAAGGGTAGATTTTTGAACATGCATCTTAGCTCATTTTATAGCTAAAATTAGCTAATTCATAATACCGGAACTTTAAAAATACGAAGAATATTAAAAACGGGGCTAAGATGAACTTACTATGAGCTTGAAAAAAATGAAGAACCCTAGCTATGGTGTCTCCCAATTTTCAGCAGCAACAAGGAAGAAGATGAGTAAATCTTTCTCATCTTTATCCTATTTTAATCACTAATGAGGCCAAATGACCAAAATGCCCTTCCTCTTAAAAATTTTCATAATAGTCTCTTAAGGTCAATTTTGTCCAAAAATTAAATTTTGGGAAAAATGCTATTTAAGGGCTCATAATTATTATTCTAAAGCTATTTCATGCAAAAAGCTTCTAGAAACTCATATATTGCAACTTTTACAATTTAGTCCTTTTTGGACCAATTGACCTGAACTTAATAAAATTGCTTTACAAAACTTTCATACTAACGTGCAAACATGGCATAAACTTGAAAAACTCATAATTTCACCTCGGGTTCGTGGGCTCGAACCACTATCCCGACTAGGCCCTAAATCGGGCTATTACAGATTAACTAATGCTCCTGCTATTTTTATGGACTTGATGAATCAGATCTTCCGGCCGTATTTGGATAAGCTTGTGGTTGTATTTATTGATGACATTTTGATTTATTCTCGGGATGAGTCTCAGCATGTCGAACATTTAAGAATTGTGTTGTATACTTTGAGAGATAAAAAATTATTTGCTAAATTCAGCAAAAGTGAGTTTTGGCTCTAAGAAGTCAGATTTTTGGGACATATTGTCTCAGAAGAAGGTATAAGGGTTGATTCGAGTAAGATTTTGGCAATTATCGATTGGAAATAGCCGAGGAATGTATCTGAGGTTAAAAGCTTTTTGGGGTTAGCTGGGTATTATTAACGCTTTGTTAAGGGATTCTCGATGATTACTACACTTATGACAAGATTGTTACAGAAAAATGTTAAGTTTGAATGGTCCGAGAAATGCCAAAGAGTTTTGAATGGTTGAAAGCATTGTTGACTGAGGTACAGGTTTTTTTGCAACCTGAGTCAGGAAAAGAGTTTATAATTTTTAGCGACGCGTCATTGAACGGTCTTGGATGTGTGTTGATGCAAGAGGGAAAAGTGATAGCTTATGCCTCGAGATAGTTGAAATCGCACGAAAAGAATTATCCAACACATGACTTAGAATTGGCTACCATTGTGTTTGCTTTAAATATTTGGAGACACCATTTATTAGATGAGAAGTGCCACATCTATACCGATCACAAGAGTTTAAAGTACTTGATGACTCAGAAGGATTTGAATTTACGACAACGAAGATGGCTCAAGTTGTTGAAAAACTATGAATTGGTAATCGATTATCAGCCGGGAAAGGCAAATGTAGTCGCCGATGCTTTAAGTAGGAAATCTTTGTTTACTTTGAGAGCAATGAATACATGACTAACTTTATCTGATGATGGTTCGATTCTAGCTGAGTTAAAAGCTACACAGGAATTTCTTCAGCAAATTTGCGAAGCTTAGAAATGTGACAAAGAACTCCAAGCTAAAAGAATTTAATGCGAATCGATTAGTGATTCAGACTATCAGATTAGAGACCAATGATTATTTGATGTTTCGAGGTAGGATTTGTGTGCCGAAAGATACCGATCTTATTCAAAAAATTCTTCACGAGGCATACAGTGGTTGTCTGTTTGTTCATCCAGGAAGTACAAAGATGTACAATGATTTGAAAAAATTGTATTGGTGGTTGGGTATGAAACGAGATATTTCTGAATTCGTATCAAGATGTTTGATTTGTCAATAGGTAAAGGCTGAACGTCAAGTACATTCGAGTTTACTTCAGCCTATGATGATTCCCAAGTGGAAATGGGACAGAATTACAATGGATTTCGTAACTGGATTCCTTCTGACTCCAAAGAAGAAAGATGTCGTTTGGGTCGTTGTTGATAGATTGACAAAATCAACTTATTTTATTCCGGTACGTATTGACTATTCGCTTGATAAGCTTGTTGAATTGTACATTGCTGAAATTGTTGGATTGCATGGGGTGCCTATTTCTATTATTTCAGATAGAGATCAGAGATTTACTTCACGATTTTGGAAGAAGTTGCAAGAAGCTTTGGGTACAAAGTTGAACTTTAGTACCACATTTCATCCACAAACTGACGGTCAATCTGAAAGAATGATTCAGGTTCTCGAGGATATGCTTCGATGTTGTGTGTCAGAGTTCGAAGGTAGTTGGAAAAATATCTACCTTTAGTCAAATTTGCTTATAACAACAATTTTTAGTCAAGTATAAAGATGGCACCGTATGAGGAATTGTATGGCCACAAGTGTCGAACTCCGCTATACTAGACCGAGTTCAGTGAGAAACAAATTCACGGGTTTATTTGGTTAGAGAAACCGAAGAAAACGTGAAAGTAATTTGTGATTGTTTAAAAGTAACTCCGAATTGACAAAAATCATATGTGGATCTAAAACGAAAGGAAATTGAATTTCAAGTTGATGATAAAGTATTTCTGAAAGTGTCTCTGTAGAAGAAAATTCTTAGATTCGATCGCAAGGGTAAACTAAGTCCACGTTTTATTGGTCCGTATGAGGTAATTGAAAGAATAGGGCTGGTGGCATATCGGTTAGCCTTACCAATAGAGTTAGAAAATATCCACAATGTGTTTCATGTATCTGTGTTGTACTGTTATCGATCAAATCCTTCACATGTAATTTCACAGACAGAGGTTGAGATTTGACCCGATATGACTTATGGTGAAGAACCGATCAAGATTTTAGCTCGAGAGGTTAAACAGTTGGGAAATAAAAATATAGCCCTATTGAAAGTTTTGTGGCAATGACACAGGGTCAAAGAGGCTACGGGGAACCCGAGAAAGCTATGAGAAAACAGTACCCAAACCTCTTTTCTGGTAAGATTTTCGAGGACAAAAATCTTTAAAGGGGAGAGAGTTGTAACAACCCTTTTTTGGGTCAAATCAGAATAGTAGCTTTGAGACCACAGATCTGAAGTAGAAATATTTGTTGTGATAATATTTTAAGGTCTATAGTATGATTGAATGATTGTGTGAAAATTTCGTTAAAAAATTTTATAAATAGAGTGTCCAATTTGACTAGTAGGACTAAATTGCAAATGGTGCAAAATGTGTGTTCTAGAAGCTAGGGGTGTTTTATTGCTATGAAATTTTAAATTGGAGGCCTTTAAATGGTAATTAGACCATTATACTTTATAGTGGACAAAAATGGACATGGTTAGGTGAATTTTCAAAGTTTGGCATTAAGGGCATTTTGGTAAACTAGTAAATAAAGACAAAATTAAGTGAAATAAAAGTGTCCATCTTCTCAAATTAGTCCCCCTTGTGACAAAAATTTGAAAGAGGCCATAGTTAGGGTTTTGGCCACTTTCAAGCTCGATTGTAAATCCGTCCTTGTCCTGTTTTTTGATGATTTTTATGTTTTTGAAGTTGTCTTAACCTAATCTAGCTATTTCAAGGACTAATTTGAAAAGATGTCAAAATCTAAAATTTTACTCATGTAGAATATGTATGTATTTTGATATTTAATGGTATAAAATGCATGTTTGTTGTTAGTTAAATAACATTTACAAAGTGATTTTTGATGAAAATGGCAAAAAGGGACCTATTTGTAAAAGGTCGTAAAATGTATGTTAAAATGTGAATAAATGAAAAATGTGGGCTGTTATGAGTTTGAATAAGTTTCAGCTAGGCTTGGGTTTTTTAAAAAATTGAATGAATTCATTTTACGAGCCTAGGGACTAAAATGTACTTTTTTCCATAAGGTGTTTTTGGGCTAAATTGAATAATGTGATAATTAAATGAGATGAATTTGATATTATAGATCAAGAAAGATGAGGTTCTGACCTAGATCGGGGGAAAAATAAAGTATTTGATGATTAGGTCCATTTCGCAATTTTGTACTGAGGTAAGTTTGTATGTTAAAAATAAGCTTTACAATAATTGCATTTAAATGCTTTAATATTGCATAAACTGTATGTTCGATTATGTGGACGAGTATAACTCTACAGACGAGTTCGACGATGATTCGATAAGCAAGAAATCCCATTTGAAACTTAGGAATAGGTTAGGATACAAATTACATGTCACTAGGGTTACTATGTGTTATGTGATTATGTGATCCGGGTGCTGGTCCTGTACATCCTATCAGTGGCTGAGTATACTGGCATATGTTGGGGTTACTTGACAACTTGTGTGAGCAGCACCATTTAGCTACGTCTAGACTGACAGCTTGTATGAGCAAGCCCGTCGATAGCTCAAGAGTGAGCGATTATGTAATATGAGGCTTAGGTAGCTTGGGCTACATATGTGGCACTTAGTGTGCAAAATTCCCGAGTATGCAACATTGTTATTCCGACTGGTTCACAAGTATGTCAAAGACGAGAATATGTGTAATTTCATTTCGAAATGGTATAGGTATGTACATAAAACTTATATTTATTGAATTTCGAGAAATGAGGAATTTAAGGTAAGGTTGTGAAGGAATAAATTATAAATGCTAAACTTATGGTAATTTATATCATCTTATGTTATATCTCTTAAATGTTGATTACATGGTAGGGTTTGCTTATTTCTTGCATAAGAGCTTACTAAGCTATATAGCTTACTCTGTTTATTTTCCATGTTTTTATACTGTTGTCAAGCTAGCTCAGATTGGGGATCGTCCAAGATTCGACTCACACTATCAAAACTATCATTTTGGGTATTGATGAAATTTAGCATTTTGAGTATATGGCATGTATAGGGACTTGGTCATTTTGTTATATGTGTCATTATGATTTGGCCATATGTGTTGGCTTGTAATTGTTAATGCTTCATTTTGAGTATAGCCATGAAAGTTGGTTAATGTTGATTATGAGTATATTCGTACGTTAGTTCCTTTACGAATGTGTGAGTTGCATGACTTAATTTGGTAAATTATGATGTTATAAGCTTGTTAAATGTTGGTAGGTGAATGTCATGTTATTGCCTTGGTTGTGGTGGTTTTGGTTGCATCTATATGCTTGGATTTGTGCCATGTGATATTGTGTAGGTATGTGAAAGTAAGGGTAGCAAAATGGCTTGGTAAATAGCCTTATTTTTGTCCACACAGGTAGACACACGGGCATGTGTCTAGGTCATGTGTGATACACGGCCTATCCCATGGGCATGTGTTTTGGCTGTGTGTCCCCTGCACCTTAATTTTGAGAAATAGAATGCTCAGATTTAAGCACACGAGCAGAGAAATGGGTGTGTGTCTCAGCCATGTGGACGGCACGGCCTCAAACACGGGCATGTGCCCTGGCCGTGTGAAGTCTACACCTATTTTTGTGAAAGTTAATTTTCCACACAGCCTAGCACACGAGCGTGTGACTTGGTCGTGTGACTCCAATTTGTTCATGAGTTACAAGTTAGAGAGTTACACAGGATAGGGACACGGATGCGTGTGACTACACGGCCTGCTCACACGGGCATGTCCCAAACCACCCAGGCGTGTAACCCTTGTTTCTAGCAAAAATCTTCTAATTTTTATAAGAATTCCCTGAATTCTCAGTTTGGTCCCGAGCCACTACCAAAGCATGTATTGGGCCTCGTAGGCTCATATTAGGGACTCTATGATTGAATATGAATTGTTTTAATTTGGACACAAAATTTATGACTTGATCTGTATGATTGTTTGTGATGAAATTTCAGTGGTGCCTCAAGCCCTGTTCCGACATTGAATACGGGTAAGGGTTGTTACAACAGTAACATGGATAGGCTAGGATAATCACATCAATTAACTTAGTTCATTCTCATCATGTTAATACTGTTCATGAAAAATATTTCATGGCAACTCAATCTTTCATAAGCTTGAAACCAATATTAAGTCCTTTCGGAATCATTTACTTGGAAAAACATGCATATTACCAATCATATATAACTAAGGGTTTCTTAGAATTCATGTGAAGTAACAGGGACTGGGTCAGTTTGAAATAATTTAATCACATAAACCTAAATTTTATGCAAGGTTATAGAAATTGGTCAAGTTATTACGAACCTTAACTTATACTGGGTCGGATATAAATTAATCGTGCACTTTTCAATTATTGTGTCTATTAGGCACCATATGGGTCGGATTAAGAAACTAATTCTAATGCATTCAATCACATTTTAATAAATGAAATATATGCATGATTTTAATTGAAAATATGATAGATTGAGGCGCAGAACATCATAACATGATTTAAATAAACTTAATTGAATTGATGCAATCATCCTAGCTAAACAAAATTATGCTACCATTGTTGATGAAAAAACAACAAATCAATTTGCAAACATATTGAATAACTAAGAAATAGCAAAAAAGAAGAAGAAACTCTTTGCTAAGTGTGGTGACTAATCGTGGAGGTTTCCTTCAATTCCCACAGTTGTTCTTCCACAAACTGCTCCTCAAGGTGGCTGGCCAAGAGAGTAATTTCTCAAGGATTTGTTGGCTAAGGGAAATATGAATGTTTATGCATGGAAAGAAAGAAAGAAAATGGGAAAATGAAATGAGAGTGAGGGATGAATGATGTTTGATGTTTGAGAAATGAGGAATGATTAAGGGATTATTGAAATGAGGAATTGAGGTAGGTATTTATAGTGAAGGATGGTAGGTGTGTTTTCTAAAAATAGCATGATGAACCCTTAGGTTTCTCCTTCCTATGGCTGGCTATAATTTGTAGAGAAGGGAGTTGTTTGGCTACTTGATTCATGCATGATATCATGCTTGCATCAAGCAAGAGGTGGACGGTTTCTTGGGCAAAGTTGGTACACTATTTTCTTATTTATTTGCAAGTGTAGGGACCTCCGGTAAATCTCCCAAAAGTGAATGTGTTATCAGTTCAAATGCCTTTGTTGAATTGGGCTTGCTTTCCCTTGTTTGGACGGTTTGGTGACCCAATTGTTTACCAGTCTTGTCCATCAATTGACCCTTCTTCAATTGTATTAAATCAACTTCTTTTTGACCCATTTTGTATGTGTTTTTCATCTATATAGAGTGAAATTGGGCATGCCCATGTGGCTTTATTTCATAAATAAATCATGCATAATTTCCTTGGTCCAACTGCATTAAAAATGTCAAGATCAATATGTAGCATAAAATAATTAAATTATGTATAAATTTAATGTAAAATAGCATAAAATCATTTTCTTCATTAAATCATGCTCATTGTTAAAATATAAATAAAATTCACCAAATTAGTAATCAAATACTTAGGATTAACATTATTTTTAAATAAAAACATGCCGAAAACAACTATAAAAACTCTATATAAATTAGAATTTATAATGCTCAGAAAGAAAGTCCAAGTCACTCGCTCAGGTTGGATGCCTTGCTCAACCGATTGCCACCACTGGTATGCTTCATCGCGAAGCAAGGACATGACACCCTTTAATTTTTGCTCGGGGGTGCAGTCCAAATCATTCATAATTCTCTCGATGGCCTCCAACCAGTACTCAACCATCGTCAGGGTAGTCCGAGTGACACCCCTAAATAACTTAGTCCCATTCAATCGGAGTCGTTCAATTACTGACTCTCATCTAATAGATCCAGTTTTGGGCCCTAGAGACCTTCTGAGGCACCCTCAACATAGCTTGGGACAGCACGTCATCCCTAACAATCTAAACTTCAGACTCAGTCTCAGTAGTAGGTGTTCTAATAGTCTCACTCGTATCTAAATTGAGCATGGTGCCCATAGAAGATAGCTCAGCTCGAACCCCTTTACAGCGCCTACCACACCCACGAGTACCACATCCATGGGTTCCATAAGTTCTCACTATGCTAAATTATCTACAATTGAAAATTTTATGCATTAGCTTAGGTTTATTATGAAAAAACTCTATGTCTAAATTTTTATCGAAGTTATCACAATCTCTTTTCTAAAGCAAAAAAGTTTCTACTCTACAGTCTTTACAGTTTTCATTTAACTAAAGTGACTAAAGTACTTAATTGGATCGACGCTGAAGACTCAAAAATTTTATAAACTCACTTATCAGAATTAATAAAAAATACAATTTATTTAAAACACTTTCCATAAACATTTTGAACCCAACAATCACAGCCCGAGTTTTGAACCTGCCTCTGATACCACCGAATGTAACACCTCAAGCCTGGCCCAGACGTTATGGCCAGATTATGAAGTTTACACTATTATCCAAAAATTTGATCATTCAATACCAAACAAATATTTCTTAAAAACCTTTCGATTTTGATAAAAGTGTTTTTCATAATAACATATGGGTATTGTGAAATATTAGCTTATAAAATTAGTTTATTGAAACCATTTTACCTTCATTCCTTATTTCCTAAAACACAATGTATTGATTAAATATTTGTAGCGAAAATCTCTTAAAGTTATTATTTTTAATTATTAAATTCCATAAATTGTTCGACTAATTTAGATTATCACAAATCATGCCGACTTGAAATAACCAACTAGTAGTATATTTCCAAAATCCAAGTAAATGTTCTGAAAATAAAAAATTTAAAAGTCCTTAATAAAGATCAAAAATAAAATTAAAGTTCAAATAGCTGAACCGAGATCCAGAATCACCACCAAACCTTAAGTCTGAGGATTACCTGAAAAATGGTAAATTAACAGAGTGAGCTAAAAAGCCTAATGTGTGTCTTGACCCACAAGCAGAAATCACAACAAAACATGCTTATATGTAATTATTAGAATAACATAAAAGAATGCGCACATACTCATAATCATATGATAGGTCTAAACATAATAATACTACCCCCAACCACTACACACCATCTCCGTCTAACCAATCACACTAAATAGGACTAAAGAGCCCATCAATCCATCACAACATGTCGTGGTCATATGCCACTAATAAAAATTTACAACTGAGCTACCAGACAGATATTACGAATATACCACAAGAAATGCAGTAATACAGTCAGAATCACACTTCCTCCAACACATATCATACCCCACCCCAATGCACATACATTATCATACTAAAATGCCATGGAACATGTAATCATATTGAATAGAAAATATGACATGTTTTCATCAATGTCATAGTTACAGATTTTATCACAAAGTTTATATAGAGTTGTTAATCATAATCATGCTTACTAACATACAAACATATAAATCTACCGTCTTACATGCTTACAGAGTTGTTACAAAACTACTTTTAGAGTCTCATACCCAGCCCAAAATGGGCCCATCAAAATGATCAACATGGGCTCACACGCCCATGTGCTCTACACAGCCTGGAAAATGTTCAACTACATGCCTGTTTGGTGCACATAGCATGTTGCACGACTGTGTGACGTAGACTGTATTTTCAAAATTCACTTATTTTTTTAGATTTTTGAGTTTAGTTTGGTGTTTCGAGTTAGAAGCACACACATAAATGCTACTGGAATAACGACACTAACACAGCCACAAGATCCTAAACACATCATTCATGACTAAGATTAACTAACACTATAATATGAAACTGAAACACGAAATCAGTGCTTAACACCAAAAATTTAGTCCCCAAAATTGACATCAATCCACTTACCTCGAAAAAATGACAACAACGTTAATCGAACATACACCACCAGAAGTGTTTACGCCTCATGAACTTTACCTAGAAGAAGCCAAAACCATTAACATCAATTATTTACAATCATCTAAAATATCCTAAAATAACCATGCACCAGAATAATTCACCTTACCACAATGAAATCTCTTATGAGACTTACACTATGCTTGAATGATGATCGATATAAACAACGTAATGCAACTATTGCAACAGATGGTAGCATGACAAAAACAAAATAATGGAAGTGAAGAAAAAATTAAAACGGGGAAGAAAAGAATAAAAAAAGAAACGCAAAAAGAAAGGAAAGAAAAGAACATGCCAAATGAAAGGGAAAATTGGACGATAAGTGGGGGAGGAAAATTAGGGAGGTTTTGATAATTTAAAAAAAATAGAATAAAAATTAGATCATTGTTATGAATTTTATTTGATGGATGTTCAACCTTTCATCTTTCATCTCCCTTGACCTTCGACCTTTCATCTTCTTTAACCTTTAACCTTCCATCTTCCTTACACTTTTCATCTCCTTGTAACCCCTTTTTCTTATTTATGTATTAGAATATGAAAAGTCTAATCTTTTTATATATATAATGCAGGATACTACTTGTAAGTATGATGAAAAGTATAGAATACAATTGAAATCCTCATATCCTCATATTCATCTTTTATCTATTATTTTGTTTATAATATGTTATCAACATGAGCACTTTTATCAATCCAAAAGTCTTTCGTTTTTCATTAGTTTGGATCAAGGTATGTAATACATTTTATCAAGATGTCCATTATGATGAAATTACTTATATTTATCATTTTTTTCATTTTTAAGGGTTCTACTAATCTCGTAATTTTTTAAAACTTCTAACATAGTCAAATTACTTGTAATTTATTTTTCGACTAATTTTTTGTAATTATTTGGGGTTTTTTTTCCCTATTATGTTATGCTTGAAAGTTTTGTTAAGGGATTACTCATGTTTTCTTGAATGTTTGTTAATGAACTACTTATATTTATATTTATATTGTAGCGATATCGTCAATGTTGAACCTTGCAAAACTTGAACTTGTGGCTCTTGATATTACTAGAAAGAACTATTTATCCTAGATGTTAGATGCTAAAATACATTTAGATGCAAAAGGCCTTGGTGAAGCTATTAATGAAGGAAATGAAGCATCTAGTCAAGATAAGGCCAAAGCTATGATATTTCTTTGCCATCACCTCCATGAAGGACAAAAAACTAAATATTTGACTGTTAAAGATCCACTTGTCCTTTGGAATAGTCTAAAAGAAAGATATGATCATCAGAAAACCATAATACTTCCTAAAGCTCGCTATGATTAGTTACATTTGAGATTACAAGATTTTAAATCTGTGAGTGAATATAACTCAACTATGTTTAGAATCACTTCCCAATTGAAATTATGTGGAGAGAACATAACTGATGAGGATATATTAAAAAAACATACTCCACATTTCATGCAAATATTGTTGTCCTCTAAACACAATATTGTGAAAAAGGTTTTAAGAAATATTCTGAATTAATATCTTGTCTTCTTGTAGTTGAGCAAAATAATGAACTATTAATGAGAAATCATGAGTCACATCCAATTGGCTCTACTCTATTCCCTGAAGTGAATGTGACATCATATAACAGAAAGGATAAAGGCCACACTAGCAGTTATAGTTGAGGACATGGTTGTGGCCGTCGTCTTGGTCACAGTCGAGGATGTGGACATGGATGTGAACGTGAACGAGGTGGTCATTTCAGGAATACCCACCATAAGTGGGATCATAAGATGGAAAGAATGATAAAAATACAACTAAAAAAGTGGAAATTTTGTGGTATCGTTATGGAGGTAAAAACCATTGGTCCCGCACCTATCGTATGGAAAAGCATCTTGTAGAACTATATCAACAATCATTGAAGGATAAAAGGGAATAAAATAGATACAATTTTTGTTTGTGAGAATGGCAAAGATGATTATGACATCGTTGGTACAACTCATTTGGAAGCTGCTAATTTCTTCACCACCCTTGAAGGGAATAATTGATCTTTTAATTTTATTATTATAGTTTTAAAGAATATTTTTTATGCAAGTTTGTTAAGTTTTTATGTAACATCCTGAATTGTTGGGCCTGTGCATTTTATGTGATGTATGCTTAGAATGTTAATTTGAGGTTTAGAGGTGCAAATTGGGCTCAAGAATGGGTCGAGGTCTTGGCTAAATATTTTTTTAGAGACTATTGGGTTTAAATAAAGTATTGAGAGTGTAATAGGCATAAAGGGCTTGTGGCCCAGGAACAAGAGGCGTAGTAGGAGGGAGCTATAAGTGGCGCCAATAGGCAAAGGAAGGGAGCCCAGTGTGCCCGCTTGGAGCCCAAGGAATTGGGCCAATTTCGACAGCCCAATGAGAGTTAGGGGGGACGACAATGTGGCTACAAAATAGGGGATTTTATGTTTTAAATTATATGGATATAATGATGATAAAGGGGAAGTAGTGGTGCGGTGTAGGTCTCTGTTGGATGAGTGTTCTGTTAAGGATAAGGGATGGAATGATAAGAGTGATCTCTTGGTTGCAGAGTTGGTCAAAAATCAAACACAAGAGAGGGGGGAAAATTGGTTCAGTATAGGCAAAGGGGTGTGCCAAATTTTTCATTGTGTTCTCTGAAAATAGCCTCAAGCTTTCTCTCTTTTCGACAAACTAGAATCATCTTTTCTTCTTCTTGCAAACACTTTGGCCGAATCTCTCTATCTACGTCCTTGCCCATCTTTTCAATTCCTAGTTCTTCCAAAAGCCAAAAACGCATCAGCATTTCTCTCGTTCATCATTTTTGGGATTTTCTTAAAAGCCGAAATCCCTAGATCTCATCTCCTGTGATTGCCGAATTCCTTCTATGGTGTCTGCTTATGCCAAATCTTGAAGAAAACTAAAGGTAAGTGTCGATTCGCGAGATTTCAATCTTTTTCTAGCTTTTAGAGATCTTAGCCGAATGGCTATATGGTTAACTAATTGGGTGTTTTCTCTCATTTGCGGCATTCCGGGATTTGAAGGGGATTCAATCGCTTAGAATTCTAAGCCAGAGTTCAGTAGCACTCGGATCGTATTACTTTCGGGAAGGAGATCTGTTAATTTAAACGTATAATCCGGGTAAAACACTAACCCTTGGCTGAATATAGGAGAGGCGTTACCTTCGCATTCTTCCAGTAGATCCGATTAGCGAGGGTATCGACATAGAGGGTAGTCCTACGCATTAATCAGGTGTTTAACATTCTCACACCATTTGGATTGCCTGTTATTATATGCTTATAAATCTGTTATATCCTGTTAAATACCGAAATACCGGCATGGCTGTTGAAAACCCGAGGAGGGTAAAGGCGAATCACCAGGTTAGTGATCTCTGTCATTCTTATGTGAATGGTTCTGTTGATTTGATATGATAAACATGTATGCCGATTTCTGTGATTGCACGGGGTTGGGTGATTGATGAAAGGGGAAGTGTTCTGTTGTAGTGGCTTTTGCCATGATCTGTTGTAGTGGCTTTTTTTTACCATGATCTGTTGTAGTGGCTATTGCCATGGTCTGACGATGAGCAGCTAACTGCAGCATGACTGTCATCGATGGTGTGTAGCAATGTGGGTTGATTGTAGAAATCCCCAATGGTGTGATTGGCAGGTAAGGGTGGTGTGTAGCGGATGGAAACCTAGGATTGGGTTGGGCTTTGCATAATTCCTGATATATTATATTTTGTTATCATTACGTGGGGCTAAGGCCCGGTCGATGGTGCACGAGGGTTGCTGCTGAGTCTTGTGACTTACCTTATTATTTAACATTTTTTTCGGTAGCACTTAGTGCATCGGACCGGCCGGAGGGAGTGCAAGGTGGCCATGCAAGAGTTTGAATTGTTACAAAAAAGACGCCATTTATTTAAATTTTCCTTCAATAAGTTAAATTATTTTGGGTTTTATATTTTATTGTAATAAGGCCATGGGCCACTAGCCTTATACTTTGGGCTTTCTTTTGGGTTTTTACTATTATTGGACACCTAATTTATTGAAAAATATAAACTAAGGAATGTACTAAATTTTGGTTTTTAATTCATAAAGGCATCATATAAAATTTATATCTTTTATAAATTATCAAATCATTAAGTTTTCCGGAATACATGTTTAAACTCGACAAATGTTTTCCAAAAATGCGGCATGTTTTACTAAATCTTCTTAATGACATGCTAGATCCAGTCGTGGTGTTTGGGCCGGGTTTGGGGTGTTACATTTTAACAACATGGTTATTATATTATGTTTTAAACTATTTATGAAAATTTTATATATTTTGAAAATTTAAGTGATATTTATTTATTTTCTTTGAAGAATATGAATACCTCTCAAATTCAATTAGTGACAAATGGTGAAAACTTGCGCTTAGGAGACAGTGCAACTACTCATACTATACCTAAGAATAAGAAATATTTTTCTCATTTAATAATACAAAAAGCTAGTATGAGTAATATATCTAGTAGTACCAAAATCATAGAAGGCTCCAAAAGAGCAAATATATTGATGTCTAGAGGAACTACGTTTCAAATTAATGATGCGTTATACTCTCCTAAGTCTCAAAGAAATTTGTTGAGTTTTAAATATATTCGGCATAATGGATATCATATTGAGACAATAAGAGAAGGGAATGATGAATATCTTCAAGTTACAAGTATAATTCAACTTAATAAAATTAATTTGGAGAAACTGTCTGCACTTTTGATAAACCGTAAAAGTAACAAATTTTAAGCCCACATTTAGTATGCTTTTGGATGATTTAGCCATTGATTTATGTAAAAAGGTGCTCTTAATCCTTTCATTTCATTTTTTTACTCAAGAAAGCACCCGAGGACGAAAAGAACAAGAAACGGGCTTAAAACGGGCCAATTTGGGCCAAAGAGGAAATCGACACGGCCTAGACTTCAAGCCACATGGTCGTGCCTCGACAATTAACTAAGACACGACCATGCCACGATTTACACGGTCGTGCCCCAATCGACAGAATCAAGACACGGCCTGAAAATGATTTACACAGACGTGTACCATAGCCGTGCCCCTGCCGCAGGAAAGAGCAATTTCACTCGAATTTGGATACTTTGATGCAAAGAAACACATTCCAAAGCCTATTTAAACACCGAGTAGGAAGTGTACTTGAATCGGGACACTTAGAGGCCAAGTAAAGCATTCCAAAAGTCTATATAAGCACCCTAAGTGTAACCTGATAAGGGGGCGTTCAGCGAGGCCAAAGAGCCGAAGCCAGAGCAGTTCAATTCAGGGAATTACTCGAAGATAGCTAGTTGATCCATCTAAAGGAGCTGAAATTCTACTCAAGACGGCGGATTTCTCCTTCAATTCCTTCAGGGGGTTTTTGGGATTTCTTATGTTTTGTTTTATCTTTTCTCTTGAGATTTTTTCTTTATTAATTATGAACTAAACCCTTTAGATACCTGAAGGAGATGAAACCTGGATGAATCTTGTTATTGATTTCTGAATTATATGATAAATACCTATTTGTTCTTAATTATGCATGCTTAATCCAAATCTGATGCGCTTAGGTGGAGGAGGAATAGACCCTGCTTAAGAGTAGATCTAGCATAGTTAAGCGGAGTTGATTGCATGCCTAGAGATAGGGTGACGAGATTTTGCCGGATTAGGGTGAAACCTAATATGGGAGTCCATAGATTGATTTACTGCTATTCTAGGGGTTATTATAAGAGAACGAGAGTTTCACTAATTAACCTAGGGTTAGACGTTATTCGCTTCGAGAGAGGGTTTAATATACATTAGGGAGTCTTACGGATCAAACTAAGTGAATAAATCGTATGGTTCAATGATAAATAACAAGTGAAGTCTAGGTGGATTCTTCCTGAAGGTATCGTCGTAATCAATTAAGTTTTCTTCAAGTTATTTTCCAATTCGTTCTTTTTGTCTTTGCGTCTTTAGCTTAGTAGTCATTAAACTAGATTAAATCAACCAATCACTCCATGTTTTAGGCTAAATAATAAAAAGAAAGTTAGTATTAGTACTTTTAGTTCCTTTGGGTTCGACAATCCGGTCTTGCCTAAGCTATACTACTGTTCGATAGGTACACTTTCCTTAAGTCATTATCAGAGTTAGTTTCCAGGTTCGATCATTCTCTTTATAAATTTTAAAGCTTTGATTTTAGCGATCAACTTTCCTCTTGTTTGTACTACACGAGAATTAGTACAATTGAAGAAGATGCTATAAAAAATCAAAAGTTTACTGATGACTTTATTTTTTGGCATGACCGGTTAGGCCATCCTGGTTCAATTATGATGCGAAAATTATTGACAATACATGTGGACATTCATTGAAGAGCCAGCAGATTCTTCAAGCTAATAACTTTTCATGTGATGCTTGCTCACAAGGCAAATCAATCATTCGTCCATCACTAGCCAAGTTAAATTATGAATCTATCACTTTTCTAGAACAGTTACAAGGAGATATATGTGGACCAATACACCCTCCGTGTGGACCATTTAGATATTTTATGGTTTTACTCGATGCTTCGACAAGATGGTCGTATGTATCATTGTTATCAACTCGAATCATGGCATTTTCAAGGTTACTTGCTCAGTTGATCAAATTACGAGCATATTTTCTAGATTTCCCTATCAAGACAATTCGTCTTGACAATGCTGGTGAATTTACTTCCCAATCTTTGAATGATTTTTGTATGTTTGTTGGAATAAGTGTTGAACATCCTATAGCACATGTTCATACACAAAAAGGTCTTGCTAAATTATTCATCATACGTCTTTAATTGATTGTAAGACCATTACTTACGAAGTCAAAACTTCCAATTTCTGCTTGGGAGCATGCCATACTACATGCAGCATCACTAATTCGAGTCAGGCCAACAACTTAACATTAGTTCTTCCCGTTACAAATGATTTTTGGTCAATAACCAAATATTTCTCATTTGAGAACTTTTGGATGTCTTGTATATGTTTCGATTGCTCCACCACAATGCTTTAAGAGGAGTCCTCAAAGGAGGTTAGGAATGTATGTTGGATAAATCTTCATCAATAAATAAATATCTCGAGCCATCAATGAGGAATTTATTTACGGCTCGATTTGCTTACTATCATTTTAACGAGTCAGTTTCCCCATCATTAGGGAGATAAAATAAACAGCTAAAAAAAGAAATAGATTGGAATGAATTATCATTGTTACATCTTGATCCTCTTACATAATAATGTGAATTGGAGGTTCAGAGGATAATTCATTTATAAATTTTAACAAATCAATTGCCAGTGTAACAACCCAAACCCGACCCAAACTTTATGGCCGAATCTAGCTTGTTACAGTAGAAAACATTTTAAAGGAAGTCGTTTTTCTAAATCAGTTTAAGTTGTTGAAAACCTTTTTGTTTGATTGTTTTGTAAAAGCTTTACTTAGTGCTTATTTGAGAAATTTATTTAAGCCGAGTTATAATAGAACTTTAAAGGTGCCCGATGGCACGTTAAAAACAATTTTCGTTTTAACTTGGAAAACATGTGATTTAAATATTGTTAACAAAGTTTAAAACAAAGTATCCAACGTATGAAAAGTAGCAAAACAAAATATCAGGAGGCCTTATTACATCCAAATAGAATAAAACCCAAAATAAAAATATCACAACCGAAATTAAAGTTCATTTAAATTAAATCCAATTGCATGGCCACCTCGAGTCCATCCGGCTCCATATCCGCGATCTATGCATCACTGAAAAATTAAGGAGAAGGTGAGTCACCAAGACTCGATATGTAACCCTTCCCCGATTTTAAACATTTTCATACGCAACATATAACAATTAACGTGCATAATATTATGTGCCCCAACCTAGCCAACCAATCGCCACAGGTCTACCTCGTTGTGGTACCAAACCACCGGTGGTGCCAAACCACGGTGACATATAGTCACGATGTGATGCCAAATCACTTGGAGGTGCCAAACCTCTGGTGTCCATAGACACGATCGATTGATGGGGCCAACCCATCGTGTGATGCCAAATCACCGGCGTCAATCCTTAAGAATATGTGGGCCAACCCACTGTGGTGCTAAGCCACCGGGACGAGACGCAATGAGGTACCAAACCTCGGAGGTACCAAACCTCGGTGACCGTAGTCACAGCAGTGTTACCAAAACACTTGTGCCCGTCGGCACAATAATCTCCCCTCCACTCATTAATCCCACATCACCATGTATACATATCATGTATCAATACATCATGCTTACCAAAAGCATCAATAACACATTCATATTAACAGTACTTACGAAATCACCACTCATACCGTTATAGTATTAATCCGATGCTACACAAGTCAAAGTTAGCATACATAACACTCGAAGACATTTAAATAATTATCGTGTGTATGTACACACTGTCACCTTTGGATGCTCTAAATCCCGAAAAGAAGAGTCGGCCACCCTAGATCTACTTGTCCCTATATTCGCCATAATAGAGTTAGTGATATGGGCCATTCGGCCAAACCAAATAATTTGAGAAGGGTTCCTTGTGAACCCGAACCTTACTTTATCCTTTCGGTTCCTAATCACGGTACTCAATTCCCGTTCGCTCGCCAACCACCATCGATTAGTAAATAATACCGATAGCCTTGACTTTTAATCATTAATCGACTTACTAGAATAGCACTCTATTTACCATAAATCCTTACCACGTACTTACCAATCGATTGACTAAGGAATGGAAGATCCGCCTTTACGCTTTGAGATCCGGAGTTTCCTAGAAAGAAATCGGTTTCACAAGGGTGTTAATACACTATTGAAATCGGCACTTACCCCCCTTATGGATGTCGACAGAGACACAGAAGAGAAGGAAACAAAATAGTATTCGGCTAATACTTCTTACCTCTGCTTCAATATTCGGCCAAGTCTATAGAGTAGAGGAAGGGAATTTGAATGTGGGGTTTCGGTAAAAAGAAGTAGAGAGGGCTTTTCAGGTTGAAAAGGAGTGAAAAGATTGGAGAGATGGAATATGGAAGTAGAGAGGAAATTCGGCTATTGCCAAAGGAGTAAAAAATAAAAGATGAAAGAATGCTTGAAGAGAATTTCGGCACTTAGCAAAAATGACAAAAAGCAAACAAGGTGACAAGGTTGAACCTTTTATAGGCATTCGGCATCCCCCCTAGTGGCCTTGCCGTCCACCTCCCCATGAGGTGTTTAAATTTCGGCAACCACTTACAACCTCTCCTGGCCACTCATTTGATTTAATTCAAATCATTTGAAAAAATAATCCAATAATAATTCATAATACCCTTGATTATCACTAATCATCCTTAGATAAAAATCTATTAATTCCCAAATAATTAAAGAATCTCTTAATAATCCATATAATTTCCTTATTATCACCTATTATCTTGTTTATCTAAATAAACTAATACCATCCTAATTATCCTTAGAATTAAACAATTTAAAAATCCAATTTAAAAATGCTCATATTATCCTTTAATATTGAAATAAAATTTGAGCATTTTCCCTCTCTTGTTGCCGTCCAAACAAGGTGCCAAAAAGGAGAATTTCGCGACTCGAACCAAGGCTCTCCCTCACCCCTTGTGGCGTCACTACTAGGCTCTTAAGTGGCCCTCCTTTGCCACTTATTCTAAGCTCATTTTATGACAAATTATCCCTTACTTATTCTTATAACCCCCACTTGTTAAGGCTCCCCACCTTTAAAGCTAGAAACTGAAATTTTTACCAAATCGAGCCTACTCAAGGCCTTTGATTAAACCATATATTTCCATAAATAATATCACAGCAGTTCCAACATACCAAATAATTATTCAATCACAAATAGCCCCTAACTTAGGATGTTACAGTTCTACCCCCTTAAAATAAATTTCGTCCTCGAAATTACCTGGTTAAAAGAGATAGGGGTATTGCTGCCGCATCACATCCTCGGGTTCCCACGTAGCTTCCTCTGTTCCATGGTTCCGCCATAGCACTTTCACTAAGGGCACTGACTTCCTGCGTAGAACCTTTATATCTCTATCCAAGATCTGAACCGGTTCTTCCTCAAAGGATAAGTCTGAGTTGACCTCGATTTCTGTCACAGGTACCACGTGTGATGGATCTGACCGATACCGCCTAAGCATCGACACATGAAAGACGTTATGGATCTGACTTAACTCCGTCGGTAGTTCGAGCTGATAAGCCACCGGTCCTACTCGCTTCAACACTGTATATGGGCCGATGAACCTTGGGCTTAGCTTTCCTTTTCGCCCAAATCTCAACACCTTTTTCCAAGGTGATACCTTTAGGAAAACCTTATCTCCTACATCATACTCCATTTCCTTGCGCTTCAGGTCAGCATAGGACTTCTGTCTATCTGATGCTTCCTTAAGACGAGCCTGAATCACCCTAACTTTGTCCTCCGTTTCCGCTACCAAATCCGGACCCAACACTTGTCGTTCACCCAACTCTGTCCAACACATCGGAGTTCGACATTTTCGTCCATACAGTGCTTCGTATGGTGCCATCTGAATACTTGCTTGGTAACTATTGTTGTGGGCGAACTCGGCTAATGGAAAAATTCCTCCCAACTACCTCGAATTCCAAGACCTGACCTCTTAACATATCCTCTAGGATCTGTATAACCCTTCATTTGCCCGTCATTTGTGGATGGAAAGTCATCTCAAATCTAATCGCGTACCCAACGCTTGATGCAACGCTTTCCAAAACCTCGAAGTGAACCTTGGGTCCCTATCTGAGATAATTGATACGGGTACACCATGCAATCGACTATCTCGCCACATATAACTTTGCTAGCTTCGGGTGAGTAATCCATTCTCACCGGTGCGAAGTGGTGACTTGGTCAAACGGTCCACTATTACCCAAATTGCATCCTTCTTCTTTGGGCGTGAGGGTAGCCCACTAACGAAATCCATGGTGATCCTCTCCATTTCCATTGAGGAATCTTTACCGGTTGAAGTAGTCCTGATGGTAACTGATGTTCAGCCTTAACCTGCTGACATGTCAGACACTTTCCTTTAATTCCGTTATCTCACGCTTCAACCTGTGCCACAGGCTGTTTTATCATGCAAGTCGCCATACATCTTGCTACCTCCAGGATGCATAGCGTATGGGCTGCTATGTGCATCTCGGAGAATTCTCTGCCTCACTCCACATCTTCCAAAGATATCTGGTAGTCCTTGAAAACATAACACACCATCATCACTCAAACTATACCCTTCCAACCCACCATCCTGAACTTGCATTCTCTTAGCATTTAACCCTTCATCCACTAACTGTTTGTCCTTAATCTCCTCGATCCACGTTGGCTTAACTTGAAGCTCTGCCAAAAGGCTTCCATCGTCATATAGGCTCAACTGTGCAAACATTGCTCTTAAGTCCGCCACAACCTTACGGCTCAACGCGTCAGCCACCACGTTGGCCTTGCCTGGATGATACTCTATTGAACAGTCGTAGTCCTTCAGCAGTTCAATCCATCGACATTTGTCTCGTGTTTAGATCCTTCTGACTCAGAAGATACCTCAAACTCTTATGATCCGTGTAGACTATCGACTTCTCCCCGTAAAGGTAATGTCTCCATATCTTCAATGCGAAAACAACTGCTGCTAACTCCAAATCATGCGTCGGGTAGTTAACCTCATGCGATCTTAATTGACGGGATGCATAGGCTACTACCTTCCCATCTGCATCAACACACATCCTAAACCAAAGTGAGATGCATCACAATAGGCGTAAACAACTTCCCCGCCTCAGTCGTACCAAACCGGAGCTTCACGAATTTTCCTCAACTTATCAAAACTTTCTTGCTGCCTTTCCGACCATGCAAATGGTACTCCTTTCCTTAATAGCTTCGTCAATGGCACTGCGATCAGAGAGAATCCTTCTACAAATCTCTGATAGTACCCCGCTAAACCCAGAAAACTTCGTATTTCAGCCACCGACTTAGGCGGTTTCCAATCCAACACCGCTTCAATCTTGCGGGGATCCACTCTAATTCCTTCCGCCGATACTACGTGACCTAAGAATGCCACTTCCCTTAGCCAAAATTCGCACTTACCGAATTTGGCGTACAATTGCTTCTCCCTCAGTACTTGTAGCACTATTCGCAAATGTTTGTCATGCTCCTCCTCCGTCCTTGAGTAAACCAAGATGTCGTCAATGAACACCACGACGAATTGGTCCAAGTACTGCTGAAATACCCTATTCATCAAGTCCATGAATGCCGCCGGTGCATTGGTTAACCCAAATGGCATCACTAGGAACTCGTAATGCCCATACCGAGTTCGGAAAGCCGTCTTGTGAACATCAGCCTCTTTCACCTTAAGCTGATGGTAACCCGACCTAAGGTCTATCTTCGAAAATACCGACGCACCCTTCAGTTGATCGAACAAGTCGTCAATCCGAGGCAACGGATACTTGTTCTTGATCGTTAACTTGTTCAGTTGGCGATAGTCGATACACATCCGCATAGAACCGTCCTTCTTCTTGACAAATAACACGGGTGCTCCCCATGGAGATATACTTGGCCGGATAAACCCTCTATCCAAGAGCTCCTGAATTTGAGCCTTCAGCTCCACCAATTCCTTTAGTGCCATTCGATACGGTGCTATAGATACTGGTGCCGTTCCAGGTAACAAATCTATACCAAATTCAACTTCCCGATCCGGAGGCAAACCTGGAAGTTCCTCTGGGAATACATCAATGAATTCCCCTACTATTCGGACCTTTTCAACCATTGACTCCTTAGCCTCCAAGGCACAAATTCGAACCATAAACGCCTCACACCCTTTTCTGACCATCCTTTCAGCCTTCAAGGCTGACACCACATTAGACAGGTAATTTCTTCGATTACCGATCATAACCACTTCATCCCCGTCTGTCTTCTCAAGAACCATGCGCTTAGCAGCGCAATCCAACCTTACCTGGTACCTAACCAGCCAGTCCATTCCAAGGATCAAATCGAACTCCCCAAACGGCAGTTCCATCAGATCAGCCACGAACACAACCCCTTGGAGTTCTAGGGGTACATCCCTATAAAGTTTGTTCACAACTACCGAATGGCCTAAAGGGCTAATTACAGTCATCTCCCTAACAGCAGTCTCAGAGTCTAGTTTCAAAGTCCCTACCACACTACTCGCTATGTATGAATGCGTTGAACCCACATCAATTAATGCAACATAAGGAAGACCAAAAATCAGAAACGTACCGATTATGACATCCGGTGCGTCACCCTCCTCGCGACGCCTCGCCGCATAAACTAAGCCAGGCTGCCTTGCCTCTGTGTTACTGCGCCTCGCCTCGAAAGTACCGCGACCACGATTAGCACCATTTCCCCCTCTACCATTACCACGACCTCTCTGTGGTCCCACACTTCTATCCTGAGTACGATTCTGCCCCTCTGACTGATTTTGAGCTCGCTTTCGAGGACAATCCCTCACACGGTGTTCCAGAGACCCACATTCAAAGCAACCCCGCTCACCACTCCAACAACCTCCCAATGGGCTTTTCCACAGCGATTACCTTGCCTTTGGTTTCGATTAGCGATCATGGGCCTAGTACTGACTTGGCCCACTGTCTGCCTTTTTTCGATCATTACCACGACCCAGATGGCCCAAAACCTCTCTTACGCTTGAGCCTATCGTAGTTTTGCCTCACCGTTGCCTTGATACCTTCGGCTACCTTAGCCTTTTCTACTAGAGATGAGAACTCACGAACCTCTCATGAGCAATTAGCGACCTCAAATCATCTCTCGGCCCGTCCTCAAAGCGGACCACAGTACTCATGTTCCATAGCCACAATGCCTCTCGCATATCTACTCAAATTTAGAACTCCGCCTCATACTCCAACACGGACTTAGTTCCTTGTACTAACCCCTTAAAAGCCTTTCTCTGAGCGTCGGTGTAGCAGTACCACATACTTTTTCGGAAAGCCGCCTAAAGTAATCCCATGTAAGGTCATCCATTTGTGGCACCATCTCGAGCGGTGAGCCACCATTGATATGCTTCATCCTTGAGCGACACGGCCCCTTCACTTCTCCTCATTGGACGAGTCAAGGTCGTCCATGATCCGATTCGATCGATTCCGGCCAATACTCACCAGACTGGTGCCACTCCTAACACACCCGAAATACCTCATTCAGTTAGACCGAATTCGCTCGGGAGCAGTTTACGAGCTCTAGATTTCCACCACCTGACCACAATCTCCGAACTCGCAATCTCGCTTGCGATCTTGCCTCACCACCGGTCGATCCTGCTCCTCACTCTAAAAGTAGGAGGTGGTGGTGGCGGTGGTACTTCATTTTAGAACCTGTCCCGGCTGACGGTTCGACACGTCATCCTACCCCTACCGTGTCCACGGCGTCCACGCCTCTAGAACTCATTCTATCTCTGCGCTTTTAATCGATTAAGAGAAATTTTATGTATTAGCGTTTGTTCCACTTCATTACTCATGAAAGAAATTTTATGAAGGAATTTTAATTAGAGATTCTTTCGTGCAAACAAGGTTTCATCTTCTATCTTAGTTCACACAAGAGAGTATATACATTCATTCCCTAATACTTTCCATACCTATTCGCTCTTCGGACATTTACGCCTGCTTTCTATCCTGCGGTATTTTCGTCATTTTCCTATAGGGGTATTTTCGTAATCAAGTCCGAGAAATTTCCAAAACTTTAATAAAATAGGTCACCCAAAAATTGAAGAGCATTTCTAAAAATTTTGTAAAATTTGAAGTTATGGCATTACTTCGGAAACCAGGGGTATTTTGGTAATTTTGTCCATCAGGGGTAATTTTGTAAATTTTGCACGTCGAAGATGTTTTTAACAATTGTAAAACTCTGAGGGTCCTTTTGCAAATTTTTCTTTCTTAAAACGTTGCTGTTTGCAAAAAGTTCAAAAGTCAAGGTCATTTTGGTAATTTTACAGTTTGAGGGCATTTTCGTAATTTTACCCCTAAGGGCATTTTCGTAATTTTCCACAAATAAAACTTTTCGGGAAAACATTGTAAAAAGAGTTGTTCTTATGTTTGAAAGAGTGATTTTAAAAGTTTTAAAACCAAGTTTTGTTGTTTCATTTTTTTTGAAAATCAAGGCTAGTTCCCTTTCGGGTTTTAGTCATTATGTTTAGCCTATGACCGAGCCTTCCTGGTCAGGGTGAACCAAAGCTACGCACCAGGCAGGATTCGTGTGGAGAGGAGGTGAGTCACGCGGACTGCTTAAATACCAAGCTCCCACCGAACCTTTCTAGACATGCGCACAAAGGTTACCACACCACTGAGCCCTCTGAGTTAGGGTGAACCCAAGCTACGCACCAGGTAGGATACCTGCGAAGAGGAGGTGAGTCACTCGGACTGCTTAAGTACCAGGCTCTTCCGGTTCCAATCCTAGACATGCGTACCGGGGTTACCACACCCTAGCTCAATGACTTAGCCATAGGTTGGTTGAGTTCATTAAGTCTTATGTTCCGTTCGTGTTTGAGTAATCTAACCTTAGGGTCCAAGTCCTATAAGACTATTCTACGTTCCATGCTTCCTACCCTTCTAAAAAAATATTTCACCAAGAGGTTTAGAGATACTTACCTGGGCGGATAGTTGCCGGAGACTCGGGCCATGCCGTTCAAAAACCCAAAACATTTTAAATTCTTTAATAAGGCCTACAAATCATAAAACCAAATCTTTTTGGGCCTTGGGCCCCCACAGTCGAGCTTTGAACTGGGCTCTGATACCAACTTTGTAACAACCCAAACCCGGCCCAAACTTTATGGCCGAATCTAGCTTGTTACAGTAGAAAACATTTTAAAGGAAGTCGTTTTTCTAAATCGGTTTAAGTTGTTGAAAACCTTTTTGTTTGATTGTTTTGTAAAAGCTTTACTTAGTGCTTATTTGAGAAATTTATTTAAGCCGAGTTATAATAGAACTTTGAAGGTGCCCGATGGCACGTTAAAAACAATTTTCGTTTTAACTTGGAAAACATGTGATTTAAATATTGTTAACAAAGTTTAAAACAAAGTATCCAACGTATGAAAAGTAGCAAAACAAAATATCAGGAGGCCTTATTACATCCAAATAGAATAAAAACCCAAAATAAAAATATCACAACTGAAATTAAAGTTCATTTAAATTAAATCCACTGCATGGCCACCTCGAGTCCATCCGGCTCCATATCCGCGATCTATGCATCACCTGAAAAATTAAGGAAAAGGTGAGTCACCAAGACTCAGTATGTAACCCTTCCCCCGATTTTAAACATTTTCATACGCAACATATAACAATTAACGTGCATAATATTATGTGCCCCAACCTAGCCAACCAATCGCCACAGTCTACCCCGTTGTGGTACCAAACCACTGGTGGTGCCAAACCACTGGTGACATATAGTCACGAGATGTGATGCCAAATCACCGGAGGTGCCAAACCTCGGTGTCCATAGACACGATCGATTGATGGGGCCAACCCATCGTGTGATGCCAAATCACCGCGTCAATCCTTAAGTAATATGTGGGGCCAACCCAGCTGTGGTGCTAAGCCACTTGGGACGAGACGCAATGAGGTACCAAACCTCTGGAGGTACCAAACCTCTGGTGACCGTAGTCACGCAGTGTTTCAAAACACTTGGTGCCCGTCGGCACAATAATCACCCCTCCACTCATTAATCCCACATCACCATGTATACATATCATGTATCAATACATCATGCTTACCAAAAGCATCAATAACACATTCATATTAACAGTACTTACCGAATCACCACTCATACCGTTATAGTATTAATCCGATGCTACACAAGTCAAAGTTAGCATACATAACACTCAAAGACATTTAAATAATTATACGTGTGTATGTACACACTGTCACCTTTGGATGCTCTAAATCCCGAAAAGAAGAGTCGACCACCCTAGATCTACTTGTCCCTATATTCGCCATAATAGAGTTAGTGATATGGGCCATTCGGCCAAACCAAATAATTTGAGAAGGGTTCCTTGTGAACCCGAACCTTACTTATCCTTTCGGTTCCTAATCACGGCACTCAATTCCCGGTTACTCTCGCCAACCACCATCGATTAGTAAATAATACCGATAGCCTTCGGCTTTTAATCATTAACTGACTTACTAGAATAGCACTCTATTTACCATAAATCCTTACCACCTACTTACCAATCGATTGACTAAGGAATGGAAGATCCGCCTTTCTGCTTTGAGATCCCGGAGTTTCCTAGAAAGAAATCGGTTTCACAAGGGTGTTAATACACTATTGAAATCGGCACTTACCCCCCTTATGGATGTCGACAGAGACACAGAAGAGAAGGAAACAAAATAGTATTCGGCTAATACTTCTTACCTCTGCTTCAATATTCGGCCAAGTCTATAGAGTAGAGGAAGGGAATTTGAATGTGGGGTTTCGAGCAAAAAGAAGTAGAGAGGGCTTTTCAGTTGAAAAGGGAGTGAAAAGATTGGAGAGATGGAATATGGAAGTAGAGAGGAAATTCGGCTATTGCCAAAGGAGTAAAAAAATAAAAGATGAAAGAATGCTTGAAGAGAATTTCGGCACTTAGCAAAAATGACAAAAAGCAAACAAGGTGACAAGGTTGAACCTTTTATAGGCATTCGGCATCCCCCCTAGTGGCCTTGCCGTCCACCTCCCCATGAGGTGTTTAAATTTCGGCAACCACTTACAACCTCTCCTGGCCACTCATTTGATTTAATTCAAATCATTTGAAAAAATAATCAATAATAATTCATAATACCCTTGATTATCACTAATTATCCTTAGATAAAAATCTATTAATTCCCAAATAATCAAAGAATCTCTTAATAATCCAAATAATTTCCTTATTATCACCTATTATCTTGTTTATCTAAATAAACTAATACCATCCTAATTATCCTTAGAATTAAACAATTTAAAATCCAATTTAAAATGCTCATATTATCCTTTAATATTGAAATAAAATTTGAGCATTTTCCCTCTCTTGTTGCCGTCAAACAAGGTGCCAAAAGGAGAATTTCGCGACTCGAACCAAGGCTCTCCTCACCCCTTGTGGCATCACTACTAGGCTCTTAAGTGGCCCTCCTTTGCCACTTATTCTAAGCTCATTTATGACAAATTATCCCTTACTTATTCTTATAACCCCCACTTGTTAAGGCTCCCCACCTTTAAAGCTAGAAATTGAAATTTTTACCAAATCGAGCCTACTCAAGGCCTTTGATTAAACCATATATTTCCATAAATAATATCACAAAGGCCCAACATACCAATTAATTATTCAATCACAAACAGCCCCTAACTTAGGATGTTACAGCCAGTGCATTTATTGATCCAAAAAGAGTGACAAAATCACATATACTAGCTGTAAATGCTCCAATCAAAATTGATGTCCCTGAAGGACAATCTCTAGTTGTTAGTGAGTCTAAATCACATTTGAAGCGTGGTAGACCAGTTGGTTCCATAGATAAGATCCTCAAAAAAAAGGAGCAAAAATAGATTATAGTCAAATCGAGGAAGCAATGACTTTAAAAAGATCTCCATAAGAGATTTTAGATATGACTGAAGTTCAAGAAAAATCTCAAGTACTTGATAATGAAGAGATCTCAACAAATTATTTCATGTCAAGAATTAAATGGAACCGAAATCAAATCGATGTCGATGACATATTTGCATGCAATGTAGCACTAGATATTTTGAATGACAATGTGGATCCTGAACCAATGCCAATTGAAGAATGTAGACAAAGAGATGATTGGCCAATATGGAAAGAAGCAATTGAGGCAAAGTTAAAATCTCTTGTGAAGAGAGATGTATTTAGACACGTAATTCGTACACCTGAAAGTGTAAAACCTGTGGGATATAAATGGGTTTTTGTGAGAAAAAGAAATGAAAAAAGAGAAATTATGAGATATAAAACGTGTTTGGTTGCATAAGGATTTTCACAAAAACCTGGTATTAATTATTAAGAGACATGCTCTCCTATTATGGATGCAACTACTTTTAGGTTCTTGATTAGTTTGGCAATAAGAGAAGGGTTTGATTTATGCCTAATGGATGTAGTTACATCCTATTTATATGACCCACTTGATAATAACATTTACATGAAACTCCCAAAAGGTTTTAAACTGCCAGAAGCAGCTAATTCATGTTCTCGAGAACATTACTCAATCAAATTAAACAGATCCTTTTATGGATTTAAACAATCTAGGCATATGTGGTATAATCGCCTTAGTGAATACTTATTGAGGGAAGGCTATAAGAATGATTCCATTTACCCATGAATTTTTATAAAGAAGGTTGGAACAAGATTTATTATAATTGTTGTGTATGTTGATGATTTAAATATCATTGGGGCTCTTGAAGAGATTTTAGTGACAATAGAGTGCTTAAAGAAAGAATTTGAAATGAAAGACCTTGGAAAGACAAGATTTTATCTAGGGTTACAAATTAAGCACCTACATAATGGAATCCTTGTGCATTAATCAACATATATAGAAAAAGTGCTAAGAAGATTTTACATGCATAATGCACATCTGTTGAGCACCCCAATGGTTGTTAGGTCACTTGATGTAAATAAAGACCCTTTCCGTCCTCAGGAAAATGATGAAGATTTTCTTGGTCCTGAAGTATCATAATTAAGTGTTATTGGTGTATTGATGTATCTTGCTAGTCATACATGACCTGATATATCATTTTTTGTCAACTTATTAACAAGATTTAGCTCATGTCCAACCCAAAGACATTGGAATGGGGTTAAGCATGTTTTTTGTTATCATCAAGGTACAAGAGATATGGGTTTGTTTTTCCCTAACCTACCCAAAACAGAATCAGTTGGGTTGCAGATGTAGGGTACTTATCTGATCCTCATAATGCTCGATCACAAACTAGTTATGTTTTCATATGTGGTGGTGCTGCAACTTATTGGAGTTCTATGAAACAAACAATTGTTGCTACTTCTTCTAATCATGCTAAGATTTTGGCAATCCATGATGCTAGTCGTGAATGTGTGTTGCTAAGCTTATATTACACAACTTAAGGAAGGATATATTAAGGGTGATAAAACAAAACATATATCATCAAAATTTTTCTTCACTCATGATCTACAAAAGATTGGAGATATAAATGTTCAACAGATTCATTCAAGTGAGAATTTGGTAGATCTTTTTACTAAGGCGCTCCTTACTGCTATATTTGAGAAGTTAATTTTCAACATTGGATTGCATCGTTTTAAAGATCTTAAGTGATGCTTACATGAGGGGGAGTAAATTCGTTCTTTTAAGGTTGTGACATACTGCATATCAAAGGAATTTATGTACTCTTTTTTCCTTCACTAGATTTTTGTCCCACAGGATTTTTCCTAGTAAGGTTTTTAATGAGGCATATCCTTTATACAATGAACATCCAAGGGGTAATGTTATGAATGTTATTTAATAGATGTTCAACCTTTCATCTTTCATCTTATTTAACATTTAACCTTTCATCTTCTTTAACATTTAACCTTTCATCTCCTTGTAACCCATTTTTCTTATTTATGTATTAGAATATGAAAAGTCCAATATTCCTATATATAGTGGAGTATACTACTTGTAAATATGATGAAAAAGTATATAATGCAATAGAGATCCTCATATTCTCATAGCCATATTTTCTCTATTATTTTTGTTCATAATAATAATCTGATAATATCTTAACTCACCAGATTATTTAGAGTTCGAAATTAACCCAACTACCAACATATGGGTAGGAAAACAAAAAGAATTCCACTTTTGTGCACAACAAGATTCAAACTTGAAACCCCTAGGTAAGTTAAATTCTTACCACTAAACCACTAGGCTTATTCTTGTCAACAAACCCACGAAATTAAAAGACAAACCCTACGACTCAAGTCTAGCATAATTCAAAATTAATGGGAAAAATTCCAAAAATAAGGAAATCGAACTCAAGACCTAAAGTAGACATCTAAGGCACTTAACCACCAAAAAAAAAATCAAATTATTTGACATAATTTAACAATTCAAACTTAATAAAATTGAGGCTCTATACAAATAATTTCATATCTCAAGTTAAATCTATATTAAGAAAAAGAAAGAATAAGAGTTTCAGTCACAAATTAGATGGAATGAGTTATATTTCAATTCTCGTAACTTATTTTCTATTTATAAAGCATTGATAGGTGCCTAGGTAATTCTTTAAAAAGATATCATTTTTTAAGTTTCACTTTTTGGTTTCAATAAACCATTCATCCAAAATTTTAAAAGTATTCGTTGGACCTAGTGACGCAGCTTTTCGATTTGGGAAGGCTCACCCGAATGGTTATAATGGTTTTATAGAATAGAATCATGTTCAACTAATTTTTGAACAATGTCATCACCATTCAAAAAGAAGGTAACTTTTTATCCATTAATAGACCATTTCCCAAACTTGCATTTTCATTCCATCCGTACATTTTCGTTCCATATTCTTTCTTTCTTTCTTTCTTGCATGATATATAGTATATATTATATAATTTTATACCAATCAGAATCATGCATCTAAAAAAAAATCATGTAAAAAATGAAATTTTCTTGTGATAAAGAAATATTTTAAATTAAAATTTGACAAGATCTCTAGCCTTGATGCAACCACATTTGTTGATATCCATCGTCATAATTGTAACAGCCCAAATTTCGATGAAATCGGAATAGTGGTTTCGGGACCATAAATCCGACCCAAAAATATAATTTATTTTTATTTTATTATATGGTCTGTATCAAGATAGATATGACATGTAAAAATTTTGGTACAAAAATTTTATCAATTCAGTGCTTAATTACAAGAAGGACTAAATCGTATAAAATGCGAAAGTTGAATTCTAGTACCTATAAGGATTAAATAGCTATGGAATTCAAAACTAGATATCCTTATATGAAAATTAGACCATTAATAAAAAGTATGTAGATATTTTTGGATGATCCATCCATGGAAAATGAGAAAAAGGCTAAGGACTAAATTGGAAAGTGAAAATATTAATTGATTAAAAAGATAAAAAGAAAATAAAATTCATATTTTCTCATCTTCTTTCCCAAAATAAACATGGAAACCCTAGGAGAGAGAGAAGAGACTTTCATGGCCAAATTGGGTAAGTTTCCTTATCCCGTTTTTAGTAATTTTGATATTTTTAGAATCGGGATAGCTTAATCTCTTTATTTTGGGGATTAATTTGAAAAGTTATCAAAGTATGAAAATGGGTCAGGGATGTATATGCTGGAATTTAGAAATTTATGGTTGAAAATGAAAGATTATTGATAGATAAACGACTTTTACAAAGTGATTTTTTATGAAAATATGATTTAGGGACTAAAATGAAAAGTTGTAAAATTTGATGAAAAATTATAAAATTTTATGAATACATGTTCTGTAAAATTTATAATGGGGCTTCGGTTAGGCTTGGAATAGGGAGTGATTTGCACAATTTTCATTTTCTGAGCCTAGGGACGAAAATAGAATTTATGGAAAAGTTAGGGGCAAAATAGTAATTTTGCCTAGGATGAAAATTTAGTCCACATGAATGTAAAATATGATAAATTGATGTTAAATTTACTTGTATAGATCCGGATAGACCAAATTCGAAGTTAGAAAGAGGAATGGGGGAAATGTCGATTAGTAGATTTTACGTAAACAAACCTTTGTCGAGGTAAGTTCATGTAACAAAATTGTATATGTTTTTATGTTTGATTTAAATGTTGTGTTTGTGAGTTTTATCAATGTCATAAATATGTGATATGATCACCTACTCATTTGTAACATCCTAAAATTTGGAATTTTATGTGTTGCATTATTTTTGGTGCTAAGCTAGTTAAACTATTAATTGTGTATGTTTAGGAGGTCCTGAGGAGGCTCAGGGTTTATTTGGACCTAGTAAAAATTTTGGCATTTAGCACTTTAAGGAGATAGAGTAAGTGACCTTAAAACTAATAGTAATAAATGAGTAAATGGTTAGCAAAAAAAGAGCATGTGGCAAAGAGGTTATGGTGCCACATATAGTACCTTGAGGGAAGAGGTTCGAATCCCATTGTGTGCAATTTTTTACTTTTATTTTTGCATTCCTTCCCTAAGCATCGGCCAAGGTGTAATTATTGCAAGGTGGACTTTTATTTTTATGGCAAGATGGCTAAAGAGAATAGAAAAGAACGAAGGTGAGGAAAGAAATCAAGAAAAAAGGGAAAGTCAGGGAAACAAGTGGCATTTTTCAAGGAAGATGTTATGGAAAGTATGGGTGGCAAATTGTTGACCATTTTAGCTATGTATGTGGACGGTTTTGGGTGTTAGGGGGGATAGCCGAATTTTCCTTTGGTGTTTTGGTAAAGTTCTAGTGTTTGTTTTGGTAGAATTTCTTTAGTATCAAGTGTGCCATTTTTCTCCGAAATTCTTTTCTCCTAGTCGAATTTGGTCTTTGGAAATTGGTGAAAGTTTTGGTTTTGTTTTTGGCCAAAATTCATTTATGCAACATTGGTGTCATTTTTCTTTCTCCCTAAATTTTCCTTCTTGCCAATTCTTCAAGCCATTGGTGAACTTATTCTCATTTTTTCTTTCTTTTGTTGCCGAATGTACCCAAATCTATGAGACCAACGTTTGTTCACTCATCATTTTTTTGAAAACCGAAACTAGTGAACACCCATCTTCTCTTTTTTCTTTTCTTTTAATCACCCTTTCAACCCTTCTTCCATATCTTAAAAGCAAAGCTTCATTTTGAATCAAATCCTTCTCTTTTATTCATTTTTCTTATAGCCGAATATCAACATATATTTTCCTCTATGACCGAATCTTTATTTCTTCTTTATCTTTCTTCTCATCCATATTAGCACTCATTTCTTGATTAATCGGTAAGTGTTCCTTTCAACTATTAATCTTCATTCTTGTAATGTCGAATCTATATTTTTGGTTTGGGATGGTCATTTTGACCGAGACCATCACTTATTCTCTCTCAAACAAGATCTTTTCTTCTCCGTAAAAATATAGTGGAAGGCCGAAACTTGGATTTTCCGAAGTCATCGTATAATCGCTAGAAATCGGTCCTAAAATCTTTAAGGTAAGAGTTCTTCACGGATTCTATAATCACTCTTTATTCGTTAAGATGTTATTAGTATGGTGATGATTAACCAATTTTATTATAGGGACTTTATCGCTTCATTTATTTAATCGTTGATCACTCGATTTTTGTGGTAAGCCGACCTATTCCTTAAATCAATCGTTCATATCAACGTAATATTAGTTTTGACTAATATTTGATTTCAATGGAGTCAAGCAATATCGAAACGAAAGGGATAGTTATTGGAGATCGAAAAAGGAGCAAATTAGCGATCCTTACTCCTAAATTCAAGCGAAGGGTGGTATCGGCGATTCGGGATTTCCCACAGGGTTGTGGACCCTCATCCGGTGAGAATCGACTATTCGAGGTTGTTCGCAATTTTGAGGCATCAGCGATTCGGGATTTTCCATCGGGTTGTGGGTCGTCAACCGGGGAAAACCAACAAATCGTAGTCGTTCACGATCTCGAGGGTAAAATTTTAGATCAATTGTTTTAAAGTAGATTTATTAAATCGCGTACGTTGACTAATCAAGTGTTACGGTATCTTAGGTGTCGACGATCAAGAAGGCTTAGTGCTTACGATAATCAGGTGTGTAATCTTACACCATTTTTCGTGGGTTTAAGGATTGTTATCATTTTTGGACGAATCGCTACGATTAAATTCGTATTATAGTGAAAACCGGGAAAGATTGCCAAATATGCATTACTTGGATAAAAGTGATAAAATCGATAACAACACTATGAGAGTTACAAGTTGATATGTGACTAAATGGGCCAAATTGATATGTGATAAAATGGGCCAGACTGATATGTGACTAAATGGGCCGAATTGATATGTGATAAATTGGGTCGATCTGATATTTTGCCCTAATGGGCCGATTGTTGCTAAAGAGTAATGGGCCTTAGTATTGGTAAAAAGTTTTGAATTTTTAATTATTGTTGTTATACTGTAAAGAGTTTGTTTGATATGTACGATGCATACACATGATTCTGCATAGGATGGGAAAATGATGAAGAGAAGAAATATCGGTGGCACTGCCACAAATATGATCGTTAATACGATACTTGAGATTTTGGTGGCTTGTCCACGATAAAATTTGTTATAAATGGCTAAATGCCTAATTTGGGTGTGTTGGCGGGGTGGGTTAACTTGATCCCCACAGGTGTGTTGGTTGGTACGGGGGTGTGTAGCGGATGGATTATTAGGTTTGGTTTGGGAATTGCATTTCATATACATGTTATATTCGATACATTATTGTATATGGGCTTAGGCCCAAATAATTGCTTAATGGATTTTGGCTCAATGGACAACGGTAAGTGGGTTGCACACTGAGTTCTATAACTCACCCCATTTTCCTTACCCCTTTCAGGTAATGATCAGTGATGAGGACTTGGGCCATGGATAACTCGGAGGAGGCCATACTACAAAAATGGTTTAATTTGAAATTTGGATTTCTTTTAGTATTTTTAATTACTTTGCTATTTTGAGTTAAGGTTGTAATAAGGCCTCTGAATTAATTTTTGTTTGTTTTATGTTTGACGAATTTATAAATTGCTCTAAGTATTTGAATTGAGTTTTTTTCAAAAACTAAAATAATCGTTTTCTTAAAATAGGATAAAAGGGTTTCATAATAAACTTTTATAAACATATTTTTAACTCAAAATTTCTCTTAAAATTTTCATCAACACTTTTCAAAAATTATTTTTAAATTCTTCTCAAACCATTAACGATATTTTCAAAGTCACGATTTATAAGGTTTTCATATCTCAAATTTATCGAATTATCAATCAAACTTTTATTCAATAGCACTTTATCAAAAATTTTTAAAAGGAAGTTATTTTCATTGATCTGTTTAGGGAAAAAGGACTTAGTAGTATTTTCTCATGTGACATGTCAAATCTAGCCTTAATGTATGGGTTGGGTTTGGGGTGTTACATTTTATGATATCAGAGCCCGGTTCAAAACTTGGCTATGGTTTGGGTTCAAAAATATCTTTTCAAAACTGTTTAGAAATGTAAAAATTTAGAACATATGTTTTAAAGGAAGTATGGCACCACAGGAATCCGGCACCAAGTCAAGTAAGTGTATGTCATTATTGTATGATTATAATGATATGACTGTAGGAATACTCTAGAACTTCTAGTTTTAGGTATCAAAACTATAGAGATTGAGACTATAGGATGCGATTGCAAAAACAACTTTACTTCTTATGTTTCATAAAACATTGTGTAATAAACACCGAAATAGTATACTGATTCATAAGACTTTTAATCAAATTAAATCAAATTACCCAATATGAGCGCTAGAGGACATGGACGCGGTAGACTTGGCCGAGGTAGAGGCTGAGGCACTAGAGTTGCGTCTGAAGCATCGGGACATATGCCAGAAATGGACGCACTTGCATCACCCGCGACTGAAATTGGATCACAAGACCGTTTGAGGGAGGACATCACTCTGTCCCAAGCAATGTTGCTAGTCTTGGAAAGGGTTGCTGGGGTTAAAACTGGGCCAGTAGCTCGTGGGTCAATTTTAGAGCGACTCAAATCAAATGGTACTGAGGTTTTTAGGGGTATCTCAGGTGTAGCCCCAAATGTCGCGAAATACTGGCTTGAGGCTATGGAGCGGATCATGGATGATCTGGATTGCACTACCGAGCAAAAGCTGAGAGGAGCTGTGTCCTTGTTGAGAGACGAGACGTATCAATGGTGGCTCACTGTTCGGAAAGGCACCTAGGTCGATCGTGTAACTTGGGATTTCTTCAAAACTGCATTCCAAGGAAAGTATGTAGGGGCTAGCTATGTAGATGCCCGAAGGAAGGAATTCTTAAATCTTGTTCAAGGAGGTAAGATTGTGGCAGCTTACGTGGCGAAATTTCTACGTCTGAGTCGTTATGCCTGAGGTATAGTGCCAACTGACTACGAACGTTGCATGCGTTTTGAGGACGGGTTGAATGATGAGTTACGGGTACTGATTGCCCCACAACAAGAAAGGAATTTTTCCACACTTGTAGAGAAAGCCAAGATAGCTGAAGAGGTTAAGCACTCGGAGCGGCGAAACAGAGAAAAAGATAGAGGCAAGAGCAATAGGGACTTTAAGTACTCAGGTCCTGCTAGAGGGTTTCAGAAGAAGCCCAAGAATGATGAGCCAGTTCAAGCTAGAGTACCAGCTTCTACCAATCAGATATAGCCATGTGCGGATTGTGAAAGATGACACTTGGGTGAATGCAGGAAGAAAATTGGTGGTTGTTTCAAATGTGGTTCCAAGGACTATCAGCTTAAAAATTGCCCTCGATTGACTACTCAGACTCAGGATGCGCAACCAGCTAGAGGCACTCAGCAGCCACTTAGAGACCGTGGACCAGGTCGAGGTGGAAATGGTGGAGGACGAGGTCAGGGTGCACCGAGTAGAGGTACTGGTTTCAGGGGTAACACAGAGGGGAGGCAGCTAGGGTTGGTCTATGCGGTCAAACGCCGAGAGGATGGCGATGCCCCTGATGTGATAACTGGTACGTTCTTCATATCTAATGTACTTGTTACTACTTTGATAGATATTGGATCCACCCATCCGTATGTTGCTAGTCCTATATCTGGAAATCTGAACATTAGATTTGAGATTACTGCTAGAGAGATGACGGTAATTAGTCCTTTAGGACAGTCAGTGATAGTAAATAAATTGTTTAGAGATGTACCATTAGAAGTTCAGGGAGAAACATTTTTGGCAGATTTGATGGAATTGCCTTTCGGTGAGTTCAATCTTATTTTGGGCATGCACTGGCTGGTGAAACACCGTGCGAACATGGATTGTGCTACAAAATGGATGACGCTAAGAACTTCGAAAGATAAGGAAGTAGTGATGATAGGTGAAAGGAGAAATTATCTATCAAATGTGGTATCTGCTTTAAAGGCAGAAAAGTTGGTGCGAAAAGGGTGTAGAGCATTCCTAGCCTTCATTAGTACATTGGATGCTAAGGAATTGTCAGTGGAAGGTGTTAGGACGGTGAAAGAGTTTTTGAAAGTCTTTTTCGAGGAACTTCCTGGATTGCCTCCGGATCGGGAGGTAGAGTTTGGCATTGAGTTATTGTCAGGGACGGCTCCGGTGTCTATTGCTCCTTATAGAATGGTGTCGAATGAGTTAGCGGAGCTTAAAGCTCAAATTCAAGAGTTGTTGGATCGAGGATTCATTTGACCGAGGGTGTCACGGTGGGGAGCACCAGTCTTATTCGTTAAGAAGAAGGACAGGTCGATGCGTATGTGAATCGATTAGCCAGTTGAATAAGTAGACGATCAAGAATAGGTATCCGTTGCTGAGAATCGATGACCTGTTTGATCAACTGCAAGGAGCTTCAGTTTTCTCGAAGATAGATTTGAGATCAGGTTATCACCAACTTAAGGTCAAGGAGGCGGACATCCATAAGACGGCATTTCAAACTCGTTATGGGCATTATGAGTTCTTGGTAATGCCATTTGGGTTAACTAATGCACCAGCCGCATTTATGGACATGATGAACCGAGTCTTTTAACCCTATTTAGACCGGTTTGTAGTGGTGTTCATAGACGACATCTTGATATACTCGAATAATGAAGAAGAGCACAATGCACATCTGCGGGTAGTATTGCAAATATTACGGGAAAAGCACCTTTATGCCAAATTTAGTAAGTGTGAATTTTAGCTGAAGAAAGTGACCTTCTTGGGGCATGTTGTGTCGGCCAAGGAATTAGAGTTGACCCCTGGAAGGTAGAGGCTATGTTGGATTGGAAACCACCAAAATTAGTGGCCAAAATTCAGAGTTTCCTAGGATTGGCTAGTTATTATAAGCGTTTTGTTGAAGGGTTTTCGTTGATTGCTGCACCCCTAACTAAGCTGTTACGCAAGGGAGTACCTTTTGTGTGGTCAGATCAGCAGCATGCAAGCTTTGAGAAATTGAAGAAGATTCTGACGGAAGCGCCAGTATTGATTCAACCTGAGGCTGGAAAGGAGTTTATTATTTACTGTGATGCGTCACACACGGGCTTGGGATGTGTGTTGATGCAAAGTGGAAAAATGGTGGCTTATGCATCTCATCAGTTAAGGCCGCACGAAATAAATTATCCCACTCATGATTTGGAGTTGGCTGCAGTGGTGTTTGCTTTGAAGATTTGGAGACACTACCTATACAGTGAGAAGTCGATCATCTATACGGATCATAAGAGTCTGAAGAACCTCCTTACCCAAAAGGAGTTGAACTTAAGATAGCGGAGGTGGATAGAACTATTGAAGGATTATGACTTCTCAATCGAGTATCATCCTGGAAAGGCTAACGTGGTGGCAGACACGTTGAGTCGTAAAGTGATATCGGAGTTGAGAACAACGTTCGCTCATCTCAGCTTGTATGAAGATGGTAGTCTGCTGGCCGAACTTCAGGTGAAGCCTGCGTCGGTAGGTCAGATTAAGGAAATGCAGTTATCAGATGAAAAGTTGGGTTCCTTACTTCAGCAAGTGGAAGGTGCTGTGTTAGGGGATTTTGGATTGAATAATGATGGAGTATTGTGTTTTTGCGGAAGAATTTGTATACCCAAAGATTCAAAATTGAGACAAATGATTCTATGTGAGGCACATAGTAGCCCTTATGCTATGCACCCCGAGGGAAATAAAATGTATCGAGACCTCCGTGAGCAGTATTGGTGGCCAGGGTTGAAACGGGAGGTTATTGATTTTGTGAGTAAGTGCTTGACATGTCAACAAGTGAAGGCGGAACATCAATTGTCGTCGAGATTGCTACAACCGATGAAGATTCCATTATGGGAATGGGAATGGATAACGATGGACTTTGTTACTGGGTTACCCTTATCGCCTACTAAGAAAGATTCCGTCTGGTAATAGTGGATCGGTTGACGAAGACTGCCCATTTCCTACCTGTTCGTACGGATTACTCATTGCAAAAGTTGGCCAAGTTGTACGTAGCAGAGATCGTGAGGTTACATGGGGTACCGGTGTCTATTATTTCAAATAGGGACCTTAGGTTTACATTACAATTTTGGAAAGCCTTACATGAAGCTTTGAGAACCAAGTTGAATTTCAGTACAGCATTTCATCCTCAGACAGATGGTCAGTCAAAAAAAGTCATCCAAATTCTGGAGGACATGTTAAGGGGTTGTGTGATTGACTTTAGGGGTAGTTGGGAGGATTTCCTACCGTTGGCAGAGTTTTCATATAATAATAGCTATCAATCCAGCATACAAATGGCACCCTACGAAGCGTTGTATGGTCGTAGGTGTTGTACTCCTACTTGTTAGATTGAATTGGGGGAGCACAGGTATTGGGTCCTAAGCTGATATCAGAGACTAAAGAAAAAGTTAAAGTAATTCAGGCACAGTTAAAGGAAGCTTCGGATAGACAAAAATCCTATGCGGATCTGAAGCGTAAGGATATTGAGTTTGCGGTGGGAGATCAGGTCTTTCTAAAGGTCTCACCTTGGAAGAAGATCTTCAGATTTGGAAGGAAGGGCAAGTTGAGCCCTAGGTTCATCGACCGTATCGTGTGTTGAAGCGTGTTGGGCCAATAGCTTATCAGCTTGATTTACCTCTGGAGTTGAGTCAGATACATAGTGTATTTCATGTCTCAATGTTAAGATGTTACCGATCGGATCCGTCTCATATAGTACCGATAGAGAAAGTTGAGATAAGACCTGACTTGTCTTTCGAAGAGGAGCCAGTGCAAATTTTAGATCGGGACGTAAAGGTGCTAAGAAGGAAGTCGGTACCATTAGTCAAAGTTTTATGGCGCAATCATGGATCGGAGGAAGCTACATGGGAGCTCGAGGAAACGATTCTGCAACAATATCCCCATCTCTTTTAATCAGGTAAATTTCGAGGACAAAATTTTTTTTAAGGGGATAGAATTGTAACATCCTAAAATTTGGAATTTTATGTGTTGCATTGTTTTTGGTTGTAAGCTAGTTAAACTATTAATTGTGTATGTTTAGGAGGTCCTGAGGAGGCTCGGGGTTTATTTGGACCTAGTAAAAATTTTGGCATTTAGCACTTTAAGGAGATAGAGTAAGTGACCTTAAAACTTATAGTAATAAATGAGTAAATGATTAGCATAAGAGAGCATGTGGCAAAGAGGTTATGGCGCCACATGTAGTACCTTGAGGGAAGAGGTTCGAATCCCATTGTGTGCAATTTTTTACTTTTATTTTTGCATTCCTTCCCTAAGTGTCGGCCAAGGTGTAATTATGGCAAGGTGGACTTTTATTTTTATGGCAAGATGGCTAAAGAGAATAAGAAAGAATGAAGGTGAGGAAAGAAATCAAGAAAAAGGGGAAAGTAAGGGAAACAATTGGCATTTTTCAAGGAAGATGTTATGGAAAGTGTGGGTGGCAAATTGTTGACCATCTTAGCTATGTATGTGGACAGTTTTGGGTGTTAGGGGGGATAGCCGAATTTTCCTTTAGTGTTTTGGTAAAGTTCTAGTGTTTGTTTTGGTAGAATTTCTTTAGTATCAAGTGTGCTATTTTTCTCCAAAATTCTTTTCTCCTAATTGAATTTGGTCTTTGGAAATTGGTGAAAGGTTTGGTTTTGTTTTTGGCCAAAATTCATTTATGCAACATTGGTGTCATTTTTCTTTCTCCCTAAATTTTCCTTCTTGCCTATTCTTCAAGCCATTGGTGAACTTATTCTCATCTTTTCTTTCTTTTGTTGCCGAATGTACCCAAATCTATGAGACCAAAGTTTGTTCACTTATCATTTTTTTGAAAACCGAAACTAGTGAACACCCATCTTCTCTTTTTTCTTTTCTTTTAATCACCCTTTCAACCCTTCTTCCATATCTTAAAAGCAAAGCTTCATTATGAATCAAATCCTTCTCTTTTATTCATTTTCCTTATAGCCGAATATCAACATATATTTTCCTCTATGACCGAATCTTTATTTCTTCTTTATCTTTCTTCTCATCCATATTAGCACTCATTTCTTGATTAATCGGTAAGTGTTCATTTCAACAATTAATCTTCCTTCTTGTAATGCTGAATCTATATTTTTGGTTTGGGATGGTCATTTTGACCGAGACCATCACTTATTCTCTCTCAAACAAGATCTTTTCTTCTCCGTAGAAATATAGTGGAAGGTCGAAACTTGGATTTTTCGAAGTCATCGTATAATTGCTAGAAACTGGTCCTAAAATCTTTAAGGTAAGAGTTCTTCACGGATTCTATAATCACTCTTTATTCATTAAGATGTTATTAGTATGGTGATGATTGACCGATTTTATTATAGGGACTTTATCGCTTGATCTATTTAATCGTTGGTCACCCAGATTTTTGTGGTAAGCCGGCCTATTCCTTAAATCAATCGTTCATATCAACGTAATATTAGTTTTGACTAATATTTGATTTCAATGGAGTCAAGCAATATCGAATCAAAAGGGATAGTGATTGGAGATCGAAAAAGGAAGGAATTAGCGATCCCTACTCCTAAATTCAAGCAAAGGGCGGTATCGACATTCGGGATTTCCCACCAGGTTGTGGACCCTCATTCGGTGAGAATCAACTATTCGAGGTTGTTCACAATTTTGAGGCATCAGTGATTCGGGATTTTCCATCGGGTTGTGGGTCGCCAACCGAGGAAAACCAACAAATCATAGTCGTTCACGATCCCGAGGGTAAAATTTTAGATCAATTGTTTTAAAGTAGATTTATTAAATCGCGTATGTTGACTAATCAAGTGTTACGGTATCTTAGGTGTCGACGATCAAGAAGGCTTAGTGCTTACGGTAATCAGGTGTGTAATCTTACACCGTTTTTATGGGTTTAAGGATTGTTATCGTTTTTGGACGAATCGCTACGATTAAATTCGTATTAAAGTGAAAATCGGAAAAATTTCCAAATATGCATTACTTAGATAAAAGTGATAAAATCGGTAACAACACTATGAGAGTTACAAATTGTTATGTGACTGAATGGGCCAAATTGACATGTGATAAAATATGTGACTAAATGGGCCAAATTGATATGTGAATGGGCAAGATTGATATGTGACTAAATGGGCCGAATTGATATGTGATAAATTGGGTCGATCTGATATTTTGCCCTAATGGGCCGATTATTGCTAAAGAGTAATGGGCCTTAGTATTGGTAAAATAGTTTTGAATTTTTAATTATTGTTGTTATATTGTAAAGAGTTTGTTTGATATGTACGATGCATACACATGATTCTGCATGGGATGGGAAAATGATTAAGAGAAGAAATATTGATGGCACTACCACAAATATGATCGTTAATACGATACTTGAGATTTTGGTGGCTTGTCCACGATAAAATTTGTTAAAAATGGCTAAATGCCTAATTTGGGTGTGTTGGCGGGGTGGGTTGACTTGATCCCCACAGGTGTGCTAGTTGGTATGGGGGGTGTGTAGCGGATGGATTATTAGGTTTGGTTTGGGAATTGCATTTCATATACATGTTATATTCGATACATTATTGTAGATGGGCTTAGGCCCAAATAATTGCTTAATGGATTTTGGCTCAATGGACAACGGTAAGTGGGTTACACACTGAGTTCTATAACTCACCCCGTTTTCCTTACCCCTTTCAGGTAATGATCAGTGATGGAGACTTGGGCCATGGATGACTCAGTGGAGGCCATACTACACAAATGGTTTAATTTGAAATTTGGATTTCTTTTAGTACTTTTAATTACTTTGCTATTTTGAGTTAAGGTTGTAATAAGGCCTCTGAATTAATTTTTGTTTGTTTTATGTTTGACAAATTTATAATTTGCTCTAAGTATTTGAATTGAGATTTTTTTTCTAAAAACTAAAATAATTGTTTTCTTAAAATAGGATAAAAGGGTTTCATAATAAACTTTTATAAACATATTTTTAACTCGAAAATTTCTCTTAAAATTTTCATCAACACTTTTCAAAATTATTTTTCAAATTCTTCTCAAACCATCAACAATATTTTCAAAGTCACGATTTATAAGATTTTCATATCTCAAATTTATCGAATTATCAATCAAACTTTTATTCAATAATACTTTATCAAAAAAATTTAAAAGGGAGTTGTTTTAATTGATCTATTTAGGGAAAAAGGACTTAGTAGTATTTTCTCATGTGACATGTCAAATCTAGCCTTAACGCATGGGCCGAGTTTGGGGTGTTACATCGATATAGCCCAATAAATGAAAATGCCAAATAAAATGGTAAATGAATAAAATGTTACTTGTATGCTTGAAATGAATGTGGAATGTGTTGTACTTGAATTACATAAATGTTATGGAGGTATGAAATAATGAAATGCCCGATAATGTTTGAAAAATGTTTAAATCCCGTTTGAATAAATGAATATCGATGGATAAATGTAATTGTCGAAATGAATGGGGTCATGCATTTGTTGCAGAATGGACTAGGCTCGAACGAGCAATCCTAATGTCTTCATTACAGAAAACATTTATCCCGGACGGGTAATCCTAATGTGAGTCCTCTTGAGCATATATTATGAATTGGATTTAGCCCGGATGGGTAATCGAGATTGGACTCTATAGGGAATTCTTTGTCATATAAAGGATTTAGCCTAGACTGCTAATCTGACAAAGCCCTTAGAGTATAAGTTACAGTTAGAATTTAGCATGGACTAGTAATTCTGCTGTATGATATGTGGCTCGAGAGTGTACCTTCAAGGTACTACTGAGTATGAATTGACGGAATATGGAACTGTACACCTTGAGTGTTCTACCTGAGTAACCATCGATATTTCAAATAAATTCAACGGGTAGAAATCTGGATATGAGAATATATGTATAAGAAATGAATTATTATACATATCCGTCTGAATTACAAGAAAATGATGTTACATGACAAATGATATATGCAAACATGAGATGATGTCATTTGCACATGGACTTTATTTGATGAATATATGTGCATTGTTGATTATAGACTTGTACACCTTGAGTGTACTAATCGTGACCTTAATATTCCAAGTAATATGAGTAAAGTTTTGTTGTGAAATGATCTGAACTCGAAGTGAACTAGTATGAAATTATACTTGTAATAATGAGATGAATTATACATGTTAAATGAATATACAATGTGGAAAGCATATGTGCATGGAAACTTGATTATTGTTGAGCCCATATATGCTTTGATGTTATTATTGGAATAAATGACTAATAAGGTTAATGAGGATATGTGTAGGGCTTGAGGTCAAATTGAATGAATGTGCCTTACATAATTACCTCAAAATAGAATGAATGGTAAGTTAAATACCATGTTATACGAACTTACTAAGCATGTAATGCTTACCCCGTTTTAGAGTAAATTGGAAGCTCGTTGGATTGGAAGCTCGGCGGAGATCACTCACACTATCCTCATCCCATGTCGGTACAATATGGTAAATCAATTATGGTTGTAATGGCATGTATAGGTTATATTGGCCATATTGGCATGTAAATGTAAATGATGCTTGTAATCTAGCCATTGGAATGGCTAGTAATGATTTGATTTGATATATTTGTAATTTCATACTATGGTAGTTACAGATGTGTTAAGCAATTGAAAGCCTATCATATGGACTAAACCAAGGCAAGATTATGAACATGTATGCATATAATGGTATACCATGTTGAATGATAGAATTTGTTTGATTTGAATGCTTGAAATGGTTAGTATTTGGATGTGTGATTCAAGTGCAGGTCATGGGTGTGATTTTGGGTGAGAAATGAAGCTAGGAATGGCTTTATTTTGTCCACACGGGAAAACACACGGGCGTGTGTCTAGACCATGTGTGACACACGGCCTACCCCATGGGCATGTAGCCAGGCCGTGTGTCCCCTGCACCTTAAATTTGAGAAAACAGAATGCTCAAATTGAGCACACGGGCAGAGAAACGGGTGTGTGTCTCATCGTGTGGGTGACACGGCCTTGAACACGGTGTGTGTCTTAGCCATGTGAAACCTGCACCTAATTCTAATTTAATTAAATAACCACATGGCCTAGCACACAGGCGTGTGGTATGGCCATGTGGCGCAAGTCAGAGAGCAACCTAAATCAAACACGGCCTGAGGCACGGGCGTGTCCCTCGACCACACGGGAGTGTGAGCCCTACACCTTGGAAAGCTTTTGAAATGTCACGAAACTTTTTTAGAGTTTCTGATTAAGTCCCGAATCGATTGTAATGCTCGTATTGGACCTCGAGGGTCCATCTAAGGGACATTACGAATGATCTCGATTAATGAATAGTGATTGACATGATTTATCTGAGAATGTTCTGAAAAGTTCCAGTAACGCTCCATAACCCTGTTCTGGTGATGAATACAAGTTAGAGGGTTACAATAGTACCATGCTTGTAGTGGCATGTTAAAGCGTGGTGAACAGACAAGTCTTCTTTAATTTCTCATAAATTACGAGAATAGAACCTTAAAATTGTTGGTACATGGGGATAAAAATAAACTTATAAGAAATTAATGAATGTTTTAAGGCGTGTATCAATGCCACTTTCTTTAAGGTTCTATTCGCCCCCACCTATCTTATGGTCGCAAAAGAGTTACTGAAAATAAACCTCGAGGATACAATGAAGCCTAATAACTATTTACGTTTTACACTAACAGAAACAGTTCACTAAGCACTGAGTGGAGCATAGCAAGGATATCAATTTCTATAAACAATTTCTATAGTAATTCTTTATAGAACAATCTAGGGATATAAAAGAAAGAAACTTTTTTTAGGGATATAAAAGAAAGAAACTTTTTTTTCTATGTTTTTTTAGGTTATCATGCAAATGAAACTTCACTCCTATTTATAGAAGGCTTCATGTCTCTTCGTAGGGACATAACTACCCAAATGGATATTAATATCTTTAACAATAAACATAATTATTGTAACACCCTAAACCCGACCTAGACATTATGGCTGAATCTGGTAATGTTACGAATAAGGGTTTTGAGAATAATGTTATCTCGACAAAGCTTTGTAAAGTTGTTCGGTAAATCATCCAAGTTTTGTAACTATCACTGAAAACGTTATTTAATTAATTCATTTGCCAAAACATAATTTATAGCGGAAGTCTTAGAAATCGTTATATTTGAAAATCCCGTTCGTATTTTCAGAAAAAAAAATTGTTTAGTAAAAACCACATTTTTAGCCAACCGTCGCAAATGAAAAGTTAATTCAAAAATCCCAAATCCAAAATAAAACCAAATAGTCCGAAAATTCCATTTATTACAAACTTCCAGAACTAATCTTTAAATTAAAATAAAAACCATAATCTTAAATAGTTTCCGAACTCGTGGTCACCGTGAGGCTCCATCACACCGATCCGCCTAAGTTTTTGGATTACCTGAACATAACAGACAAACAGATATGAGTTTTCATAAACTCAGTGTGTAACCAAATAGAAATAGACATGCAATACAAATAGAAATATCATATACAGTCAGGTAGGTTCGGACTTATGTCCATCTCAAATATAGATAACAGAATCAGATAAGCAATACAGATATGCAAAATCCTACCCTCATCCTCTACACACCATCTCCGACCATCCCATCACACCATGTGGGGTTAAAAACACCCACCCATCCCAACACACCATATAGTGTCGATGCGACACATTACAGATAATATGCAGTCAAGCTGCCAGAATATAGGCAAAATGTCACCATACAGATCACTTCCTCCATATACAAAACCCACCCCAATCAAAGATATAGAATACAGATACAGAAATAACAAATACAGTAATATCATGCATAACATGCTCATATACAGATAGCATATATATATATACTTAAACATAACAGATATACATCTCGGTATCCTACACAAGGCGGACTATCAAAATGTTCGATCACATAATTTAGGGTTTGGTTAGCCCTTACTGACCCTACGATAGGTCCATAGTCGATCGGAAAAAATTGTACGAACCTAGGGAAAATTTTAGAATTTTGGGCTCACATGCCCATATAGGCCCATACGCCCAGATTGGCCTTGCTCGTGTGGCCCACACGGCCTGGCCCAAAACTCACATGCTCGTGTGGAATGCCTGTATGGCCCAGACAGCCTGGCCCAAAACCCATACGCTCGTATGGGCCTACACGCCCAACTTGGCCTAGCCTGTGTGGCCCACACGACCACACTCTTACCACCAAGACGGTGTGTCTGCATGCAGACTACCACGCTCACAAACACGCTGGTCAGTGTCTCAGACATGGCCTACCACACGGCCAAGCACACACCCGTGTGGCATCAACAGAATGCTTTTTCAGCTTTCACCGAAGCTTGATTTTTTGTGCTAGGAGTCCACACCTGGTACAATTTTGAAACAAAATCACTCTCGAAACCACCAGCACCTAAAAACAGAATACCCAACACCTTTTTAGCAACCAAATTCAAAATCCAACGATACTAAACCGAGCAACGCACATACACTTACCACTATAAAACCCGAACACAAGCACAAATTAGATCGACTAAGTGGAAACCACTGTCTCACTGCCTTCTCCTAAACACAGAATCCATTAATAACAATTACGATTAAGCATCGCCAACATATCCAAAAAATAAACAATAACGCCAATCAAAGCTCTACTTACTAAATTAAAATAGCAAATCTAAAATCCAGTAGTAACGATTGACCGTAAAAATCACCACCAAAATCGAAAAAAATGGAAAGGAAAAAGTCGAAGGGAAGATGAAAGTACAAAGGAAAGGGGAGCACAATAGACATCAGTTTTTATTTTTTGAAAGAGAAACGTATTTTGATAAAAAGAAAATAAAAACAACTAATATCCCCCCAAATCAAGGCATGATCTCCTACTAACCTAATCTCAACTACCCACTCTCTCATCCACTTACACAGTTTTCCAAACCCATCCGAACTCTCTTTCAGACAATCGTAACAAAAATAAACATCCACACTCGCACGAGGACTCGAACACAAGACCTCCAGCAAGCTAACTCCTTACCACTCGAACCAGCAGGCTCATTCTGATATGAGTTTACCAACAATATTCCATAAACCCACCCAATAGAGATAAGGCTAAGACCAAAAATAATAGAATTTCAAAATGTGGGACTTTAACCCAAGACCTTATACACACTACAGAACACTTAACCACTAAAGTAGATACACGTTTGTGTCAGGATTTACACAAACATAAATATTTTATTTAGGGCATTACAACTCTACCCCCCAAAAGAAATTTTGGCTTCAAATTTACCTGATCCTAACAGATGAGAATACTGCTGACGTATCAAGTCCTTAGGTTTCCACGTGGCTTCCTTAGTGCCATGATTCTGCCATAGAACATTCACTAATGGTATGGACTTCCTCCTCAGGACCTTAATATCTCAATCCAAAATCTGAATCGACTCCTCCTCAAAAGTCAAATTCGATCTAATCTCGATCTCCTCAATAGATACAACGTGAGATGGAGCAGACTAATATCGCCTCAACATCGAGACGTGAAACACATCATGGATACAGTCTAACTCTGAGGTAGCTCCAACTGATAAGCGACTGGTCCCACATGCTTTAGAATCCAATACGACCCGATAAACCTAGGGATCAACTTGCCCTTATGACCAAACCTCATAACTTTTCTTCCATGAAAAAACCTTAAGAAAAATGAAGTCACCCACATAGTACTTGATATCCCTCCTTTTCAAATCCGCATAAGACTTCTACCTATCAGAAGCTGCCTTCAAATGATCTTGAATCAGTTTAACCTTATCTTCAATCTCGAAAACCAACTTAGGACCTAAAACTCGACGCTCACCCAACTCAATCCAATATAGTGGAGTACGACACTTACGACCATACAAAGCCTCATAAGGTGCCATCTGGATGCTAGTCTGAAAACTATTGTCATAAACGAACTCAGCTAGCGGCAGAAAATCCTCTCAACTACCTCAAAAATCAATCACACAACTCTGAAGCATATCCTCACATATCTGAATCATCCTATCAGACCAACCATCGGTCTAAAGATGAAACGTAGTACTGAAGTCCAATCTCGAACCCAGAGCCTCATGCAGTTTTTTTTTAGAACCGAGAAGTAAAGCAAGGATCCCTATCAGAAATTGTCAAACTGGAACCCCATGCAATCTTACAATCTCAAAAATGAAAAGCTTAGCTAACTTTTGCAAAGAGTAGTCCATCTGAACCAGAATAAAATAAGCAGACTTGGTTAATCGATCCTTAATGACCCAAATAGAATCCTTCTTAGTGGGTGTCAAAGGCAACCCACTAACGAAGTCCATCGTCACTCATTCTCATTCTCATAAGGGAATCTTAACAGGTTGAAGTAAACCCAAAGGCAACTGATGCTCAACCTTAACCTGCTGACACATTAGACAATAAGTAACAAAATCCATAACCTCACGTTTCAAACATGGCCATCAGTACAACTCACAAAGTTCACGATACATTTTATTACCCCCGAGATGCATAGCATAAGGGCTACTTTGTGCCTCTCTCAGAATCGACTGTCTCAGATCAGAATCATTTGGTACAGAAACTCGACCTCGAAAACACAAAACTCCGTCCTTATTCAATCTAAAATCAAAAGTACTACTGTAACGCGTAGGTTTGTGCAAGTGTACACAACCATTATCAAGTAATAAATAAGTATCGAGGAATCGTCTCCATAGGGATTGTATTTGTGCTAAGTCACTTAATTTGTAAAATTATATTAACAATTTGGTAAATAAAAACACAATATAGTTGAAAAGTGGTGATTAAAATAAATTAAACTAAATGCAATGATCCATAATGCAAATTATTCTAAGTATGCAAACTATATGAATCAAATAGATTTTAGTAAAATTAAACACAATTTGCAACAATTATAACATAAATAAACTAGGACAATTACTTCAAGTAAACTCAATTTATTATCAACATGCTTAATAACATTCGAAAAAACATTCCATGGCAACTCGATCTTTCATGAGTTTGGAAACCACAATAGGTCCTTTCGGAATCCTTTACTTAGTAAATACGCATTTTACTGATCCATATTTACTAAGGGTTTCTTAGCATTCATGTGAGGTAACAGGGACGTGCCAGGTTTGAAACAGTGTAATCACACAAATCTAAAAACTATGCAGATAACAGAGATTGGTTAGAGTTGTTATGCAACCTACAATTTGACCGGGTCAAGATCTAAATTGAGCATGCACATTTCAATTATGTGTCTATTAGCCATCACCTGGTCAGGACCGCTCAGCTAATTCAGGTTCATTTCAATCACATATGAATAAAATACAGACTTGATTTTAATTGATGAGGCACAAACATTATAAGCATGAATCAAATAAATATTATTTAATCAAAGAAATCATCTTAGCTTAAATAAAATTAAGCTAACATTGTTGTAAGCAAGAACAAAGAACACATAGCAAACATCTTTAGATAAAATTAAAGAAAAGAAAGATTAAACCTAATTCATAGTGGCTGTCATCCAAGACTCTGACTGACGAGGCTCCTTTGTTCCTTTACTTTGCTCCTTTACTGATGGCTCTCCAAGGTGGTCGACCAAGGGTTCTTTAAGAGGCTTAATTGCTAAAATCTCTATGAAGAGATGATTCTAGTAGTGGGAATGGAAAAGGCTAAGAGAATTTGGAGAGAAGAGAGAATGATGAATGATGAGAATTGTAACGCCCTAATTTTTCTCAATTTTGGCTTTTGTAAATTTGTTACAAAATATCTGTTTACTTCAGTGGTCATGTGTTCTTGGAGTTTCTGAGAAGTCTTGGGTTCAAGCCTTGACTTGAATAGAATTTTATGTTTCTAAATGAATAAAGCTTTACTTTTATCCAGTAGGCTTAAGTTTTAGTGTTAGTAAGTTTATGTTAGAATGGGCCTGTTGGTCTGGTGGATAAGAGGAGTGTTGGGGTGGAAAAGGACTTGTGTTCGAGTTGCGACATGAGCATTATTTTTGCTATTAAGGTTGTGTAGGAGTTTGAAGTGTAGTGAAATGCTGAGAATTAGAGTTGTGGTGGGAAGTAAGGGAGAAAAACATGGGACTTGGGTGGTTATCGTAATACTCAGCCTTCTCCATCTGAATCTTTCTTTATTTTTGGTAATTTTGATCAAAATTCCTCTTTTCTGTGTCGATTTCTTCATTTTCTCCCTACCGCTTACTGACGAATTGTTTTGTTGCCCCACCCCCTTCGCATTTGATTCTATTTTCTTTTCCACCTCTTCCACTCTATGCTAGCGCGCGATCAGTAAGTTATGCTTTGATTAAGCTTATTTGTTCCTCTCAAATGGTTACTAAAGAGGAGTGTTTTCGTATTTAAGAGTACTGTAAGTGGTTGTGGTTCCCAAATTGTACCGACTAAGTACGTGTTTGTCGGTGGCCGCTTAAAGGTAAGGGTTTTTGTTGAGATTTAGGTTTAATCTATTCATAATAACTCATTTTAAGTGATTGATTTTGGATTCGGGATTATCAATTTTAGGTTTTAGAGTGCTAGGGAATAGTTTTAGCTTCAATCGAAACCAGGTGTGTACCGAATCACAAGAAAACACGTTTTTGGAAAAAGTCAATAACCTTTCTGTCAATGTCATACAGCCATGTGGTAGGCCGTGTGTAAGGCTGTCAACCACAACACGGTCGTGCGCGAGTAACACGATCGGGTGATGGTCGGGCAAGGCCGTGTGCAACACACGGGCTCGATCTATTGGTCTGTGTGGGCTACACGGGTATGTGGGATTTTGGGCCAAGCTATGTGATCCATTCTGCCAAGGCCAATTCGGGCCAAGTGGGCCACATGGGCGTGTGAGCCCATTTTTCTGAAAAGTTCTATAAGGTTGCACGGGTCACTCAAGTCAACTGTGGATCTACTAAAAGGTCGGTAAGTATTACCTATACCCCTATAGGAGTGATCTATCTGTCTGATTTTTGTACCAAGCATGAATTATGATATTTAAATGTATGTACTTTTAATTGCATAATAGCATGACATCCTTTGTATGTTGCATTGCATCTGGGTGGGTTGATGATATTTGGAGGAAGTATCTGAAAGGCTCTTCCCCTTGTTATCTGGCAGCTCAGCTGCAAATTTCTAATTATGTGCTGCATTTCAGTACAGCATGGTGTGTTGGGTTGGGTGGGTTGATTTTATCCCCACATGGTGTGTAGGGTTGGAAGGAGTTTGTGGGTAGAGGCTAGTGGGTAGGATTTTGATATTATGTTCTGTTTTGTTGATTCTGTCCTTGAGTGGGCTAAGGTCCACATCGATTCTGTAATAGGCTCAGACCCGAACTGTAAATGCATGATTATTTTCTAATATTATGTTGTGTGCATGTTTTCTGTGGGGATTACACACTAAGTTTGTGAAAACTCACCCTTTTCTGTTTAATCTGTTTAGGTAATCCCTAACTTTAAACGGATCGGTGCAGCGGAGGACTCGACAGTGACCACGGCTTCAACCTCATGATTTTTATACTTATTTTATGGTTTTGATTATATCTAGGAAAGTTTTACGTAAATATGGCCTTTACATATTTTTTTTTAAATTTGGGATTTGGAACATTTATGGTTTTACCGTTAGCAGTAGGAAAGCTCGAGTTTTCAAAATAAATGAATGTTTTACCAAAACACCACGATTATGCAAACTGATTTAAATGCTTCCGCGAAATATAAATATTTTGTAAAATAGACAATATTTTGGAAGTGGATAATGATTGAAAAAAACGACACGTTTTGAAAGTAGCATAAGATAACGAAAAATGGTTTTATCGTAAGTATGTTTTCTAAAGCACTATCACGTGACATCGCCAGATTCGGCCATAACGTCTGGGCTGGGTTTGGGGTGTTACATTTACTGGTAACAGAGCCAGGTTACAAAACCCGGCTGTGGATTTGGTTTTAAAGGTTGGTTTTAAAATGATTTTTAAGTTATTTGAAAATTTTTTGGACTGAGTATGTGGCACACCGAGTTCCGAGGCCGATCATGTAAGTGTTTTGAAATCCTGTTAAAATTTTTTGAAAATACTACTAGCATGCTTGAAACAGCCAATAGGTAGTATACTGTATTAAAAACACTCTAGGTGGTGTAAACTAAAAACTGTAGTGAGACTGCGATTCGAGATAACAAATTATGAACTTTTGTTACTGCCTGCATAAAATATCTATTAATGAATATTGGAATTGTAAACTAATGCATAAAACTATTACTACAAATAAACTCTAAAATTACGATGAGCACACGAGGTATTCGTGGACAGGGTACTAGGGCCGTGGTAGAGGCCGTAGGGGGCTCGAGTTGGGTCCTCATCATATGGAAATCTACTTAATCTGGATACGAGTAAAACATCGATCTCACCTACTACAAAGACTGAGTCTCATGATCGTCTGGCTGGGGACGACGCATTGTCCCAAGCCATGTTACGGATTCTAGAGAGGGTCACCGGGCCTAACACCTGATCTGGGGGTCGTGGGTCAGTTACAGAATGACTACAGTCCAACGGGGCTAAATTATTCAGGGGTGTCACTAGAGTCGCCCCTAACGTGGCTTAATATTGGATGGAGGCCACAGAAAAAATTATGGATGACTTGGATTTTACCGCCGAACAGAAACTTAAGGGAGCTATTTCTCTGCTTCGCGATGAAGCTTACCAGTGGTGGCTGACGGTTAAGGAGGGCACTCAGCCCGACCGACTGACTTGGGATTACTTTAAGATGGCTTTTCAGAGTAAGTATGTGGGAGCCAGTTACATCGACGCAAGGAGACTTGAGTTCCTTAATCTCACCCAAGGAGACCATACGGTGGCCGAGTATGAGGCCGAGTTTCTGAGATTGATTCGATATGTGCGTGGCATGGTGGCGACCAAATATGAGAGATGCATTCACTTTGAGGATGGACTCAAGGACAGTTTACAAGTTCTGATAGCTCCACAGAGGAAGCGTGAGTTTGCTATACTGGTTGAGAAGGCGAAGATCGTCGAGGAGATTAAGCGCCCTAAGCGTCAAAATCGAGAGAGAGGAAAGAATAAGAGGGAACCAGAGCCCTCGAGTTCTGTGATGAGGCTAAGAAAAGGGCCAGATCTAATGGGCCAGTGAGAGTCGGGCCTCATGTTGCACCTACTGGGGTGGCGCTTTGTGGGCACTGTGGTAGACGCCATCCAGGTGAATGTTGGAGGACTATTGGGGCTTGTTTAAGATGTGGCTCTACTGAGCATCGTGTCAGAGATTGTCCGTTGAGAACTAATCAAATGCAAGCTACGGGTACCAGTACTGTACAGCCACCGAGAGTAGTTCAGCAGCTACTTAGGGGTCGAGGTCAGGCCAAGGATGGTAACGGTATGGACCGACTGAGGCGAGGCAACCCACACTAGTTTATGTTGCCCGTCGCTGTGAGGACTGAGATGCCCCAGATGTAATCATGGATACGTTTCTAATTTATAATGTACCTTATTTGGCATTAATAGACTAGTGTTGTGTCTGAAACTCTAGGGATTCCGATTGAGAGTACTTCTAGGGAGGTAACTATCGTGAGTCCATTGGGGCAGTCTATCTGAGTAGGTAAATTGTTTAGAAACGTCCCATTAGAGGTTTAAGGGACAGTATTTCTGTCTGATCTGATGAAGCTTCCATTCGAGGAGTTGATTTGATTCTGAGAATGGACTGGCTGGTCAAGCACTGGGTAAGTCTAGACTGTGTGACAAAAAGGGTGGTTTTGAGAACCGAGGAAGACGGTGAAGTAGTGGTGATTGGGGAACGTCGAGACAATTTGACTAATGTGATTTCTGCGTTGGTGGCAGAAAACTTGGTACGGAAGGGATGCGAGGCATTATTAGCCTACATCAGTGTTTCTAATTTTGGGGACTCTTCTGTTAAGGACATCAGAATAGTAAGGGACTTTCTGGATGTTTTTCCTGAGGAATTATCGGGTCTGCCTCCGAGCTGAGAAGTAAAATTTAGGATTGAGCTCATTCCGGGTACAGCTTCAGTGTCTATTGCGCCCTACTAAATGGCACCAAATGAGCTTAAAAAGCTTAAGGCTCAAATTCAAGAACTGTTAGATCGTGGATTCATTCATCCCAGTGTGTCTCCATGGGGAGTACCGATGTTGTTTGTGAAGAATAAAGATGGGACAATGAGGATATGTATCGACTACTGGCAGTTGAACAAGCTAACAATCAAGAACAAGTACCCACTACCGAGAATAGATTATCTATTTGACCAGTTTAGAAAGGTTTTTGTGTTCTTCAAGATTGATCTACGATCAGGATACCATCAATTGAAGGTTAAGGAGGCCAATGTGCATAAGACGTCATTTAGGACTCAGTATGGACATTATAAGTTCCTGGTTATGCCTTTTGGTTTGACCAATGCACTAGTAGCATTTATGGATTTGATGAACCGTGTGTTCAAGCCTTATCTGGACGAATTTGTGGTGGTATTCATCGATGATATCCTAGTGTACTCTAATACTGAGGACAAGCACGATGAGCATCTTTGAGTGGTACTACACACTCTCCGTGAGAAATAGTTGTACACAAAGTTCAATGAAATGTAAATTCTGGCTCCGAGAAGTAATCTTTCTAGGGCATATACTTTCTATGGAGGGGATTTGTGTTGATCCTCGTAAGATTGAAGCTGTGTTGGATTGGAAACAGCCAAAGAATGTGTCCAAAATTCGCAGCTTTCTGGGGCTAGCGGGTTATTATGGACGCTTCGTAGAAGGGTTCTTCTTGATCGCAACACCGTTGACCAAGCTTCTACGTAAAGGATTTCCCTTTGTCTTTATTGATAAGCAATAATAAAGCTTCGAAAAGATCAAATCTATTCTGACACAGGCTTTGGTTCTGATACAGCCTGAATCTAAAAAGGATTTCATCGTATATAGTGATGCATCGCACGTGGGTCTGGGTTGCGTACTGATGCAGGATGGTAAGGTGGTAGCTTATACGTCCCATCAGCTTAAGATACATAAGGCTAACTACTCGACACAATATTTGGAACTGGCTGTTGTGGTCTTCGCTCGAAAGATTTGGAAGTACTACCTGTACGGTGAGAAGTGTACTATCTACACTAATCATAAAAGCCTCAAATACCTCATCACTTAGAAGGAGTTAAATCTTAGGCAGCATAGATGGATTGAACTGCTTAAGGATTATGACTTCACCATTGAGTACCATCCTGTTAAGGCCAATGTGGTGGCAGATGCTTTGAGCCGTAGGACTATGATCGATCTAAGAACGATGTTCGCTTGACTCAATTTATTTGATGATGGGAGCCTGTTAGCAGAACTTCAGGTTAAGCCTACATGGGTCGATCAGATTAGAGGTAAACAGATAGAGGATAAGTCTCTTGAGTTACGCTTCCATAAAGTTGAGACTGGTGATGATACTGATTTTAGGATTAAAAATGATGGGGTATTTTGTTTCTACAGTCAAATTTGTGTACCGAGTGATGAGGAGTTGCGACAGTCGATTCTAAGGGAGTGCATAGTAGTCCCTATGCTATGCATCCCAATGGGAGCAAGATGTACCAAGATCTTCGAGAGTTGTAGTGGTGGCTAGGGTTGAAGCGTGAGGTTACTGACTTCGTTGCTCGCTGTTTGACTTGTCAGCAGGTTAAGGCTGAGCATCAATTACCTTCGGGGTTGCTACAGACGGTAAAATATTGATGTAGAAATGGGAACGAGTAACGGTGGACTTCGTTAGTGGGTTGCCTTTAACACCCACTAAATGGATTCTGTCTGTGTCATCCTGGATCAATTGACCAAGTCCACTCATTTCATTCGAGTCAGGATGAACTTTTCTCTCCAGAAATTGGCTAAATTATCTATATCTGAAATAGTGAGACTGTATGGGATTCCTATCTCGATCATCTCCGATAGGGATCCTCGCTTCACATCTCAGTTTTGGAGAAGTTGCATGAGGCTCTAGGTTCAAGGTTGGACTTCAGTACTGCTTTCCATCCTTAAACAGATGGTCAGTCGGAGAGGGTGATTCAAGTATTGGAAGATATGTTGAGGAGCTGTGTTATAGGTTTATGAGGCAATTAAGAGGAGTATTTACTGTTGGCAGAGTTCGCATATAACAACAGCTATCAGTCTAGCATTTAGATGGCACCCATGAGGCCCTGTATGGTCGTAAGTTTTGCACTCCCTTATATTGGACTCAGTTAGGTGAGTGACGTATTCTGGGTCCAAAATTGGTTTTGAAAACTAAAGGTAAGGTCCGCTTGATTTGGGATCGACTGAAAACAGTATCTGATAGGCAGAAGTCCTATGCTGATCTGAATAGAAAATATATTGAGTATTCTGTGGGGGACTTAGTTTTTCTTAAGGTCTCGCCATGGAAGAAGGTCTTGAGGTTCGGTCTCAAGGGTAAGTTAAGCCCTCGATTTATTGGGTCGTACCATATTTTAAAACGAGTGGGCTTAGTCGCATGTTAGGTGGAACTTCCTCCGGAGTTGGATCGCATTCATGATGTGTTCCACGTCTCAATATTGAGACACTACCACTCTGATCCCATGCACGTTGTTCCTATTGAGGACATTAAGGTTAAACCAGACTTAACATTTGAGGAGGAGCCGGTCCAGATTCTGGATTACGGTATTAAAGTTCTATGAAGGAAGTTTATCCCCTTAGTGAAAGTGTTGTGGCAGAATAATAGCATTGAAGAAGCCATTAGGGAGGCAGAGGATTCGATGCGTCAGTAGATTCATCACCTTTTCTGATCAGGTAAAATTTCAAGGATGAAATTTTCTTTTAGGGGGTAGAGTTGTAACTCCCCAATTTTTCTCAATTTTGGCTTTTGTAAATTTGTTACAAAATATCTATCTACTTCAGTGGTTATGTGTTCTGGGAGTGTCTAAGAAGTCTTGGGTTCAAGCCTTAACTTGAACAAAATTTTATCTTTCTAAATGTATAAAGCCTTACTTTTTTCCAGTAGGCTTAAGTTTTAGTGTTAGTAAGTTTATGTCAGAATGGGCTTGCTGGTCTGGTGGTTAAGAGAAGTGTTGGGGTGAAAAAGGTCTTGTGTTCGAGTTGCGACATGAGCATTATTTTTACTATTAGGCTGTGTAGAAGTTTAAAGTATTGTGAAATGCTAAGAATTAGAGTTGTAGTGGGAAGTGAGGGAGAAAAACATGGGACTTGGGTGGTTATCGTAATACTCAGTCTTCTCCATCTAAATCTTCCTTTCTTTTTGGTAATTTTGATCAAAATTCCTCCTTTTTGTGTCGATTTCTTCATTTTCTCCCCTCATTTGTTGTCGAATTCTTTTGTTGCCCCACCCCCTTCGCGTCTGATTAAGTTTATCTGTTCCTCTCAAATGGTTACTAAAGAGGAGTGCTTTCATGTTTAGAAGTGCTATAAGTAGCTGTGGTTCCCAAACTATGCCAACTAAGTACGTGTTTGTCGGTGTCCACTCAAAGGTAAGGGTTTTCGTTGAGATTTAGGTTTTATATGTTCATAATAACTCATTTTAAGTCATTGATTTTGGACTTTAGATTATCAATTTTAGGTTCTGGAGTGCTAGGGATTCATTTTAGCTTCAAATGAAACTAGGTATGTGCCCGAATCACAAGAAAATACGTTTTCAGCAAAAGCCGATAACATTTTTGTCGACTCTACATGGTCGTGTGGTAGGCCGTGTGGTAGGCTGTGTGCAAGGCTATAAGCCACAACACGACTGTGTGATCGACGAGCCAAGCCGTGAGCGAGTGACACGGCCGTGTGATGGTCAGGCAAGGCCGTGTGCAACACACGGACTCGACCTATTGGGCCGTGTGGGATTCTGGGCCAGGCTATGTGATCCACACGGCCAAGGCCAATATGGGCCGTGTAGGCCAACACGGGCAAGGCACATGGGCATGTGAGCCCATTTTTTCTGAAAGGTTCTGTAAGGTTGCACGGGTCACCCAAGTCGACTGTGGACCTACTGTAGGGTTAGTAAGTATTGCCTAGACCCCTATAGGAGTGATCTGTCTGTCTGATTTCTGTACTAAGAATGAATTATGATATATGAATGTATGTACTTTTAATTGCATAATAGCATGCCATCCTTTGTATGTTGCATTACATCGGGGTGGGTTGATGATATTTGGAGGAAGTATCTGAAAGGCTCTTGCCCCTTTTATTTGGAAGCTCAGCTGCAAATTTCTAATTATGTTCTGCATTTCGGTACAGCATGGTGTGTAGGGTTGGGTTGGTTGATTTTATCCCCACATGGTGTGTAGGGTTGGACGAAGTTGGTGTGTAAAGGCTGGTGGGTAAGATTTTGATATTCTGCTATATTCTATATATTCTGTATCTGAGTAGGCTAAGGTCCACACCGATTCTGTAATGGGCTCAGACCCAAACTATAAATGCATGATTATTTTCTGATATTATGTTGTGTGCATGTTTTCTGTGGGGATTACACACTACGTTTGTGAAAACTCACCCTTTTCCGTTTAATATGTTCAGGTAATCCCCAGTTTTAAACGGATCGGTGCAGCGAAGGACTCGACGGTGACCATAGCTTTGGCCTCACCTTTTAATACTTATTTTATGGTTTTGATGATATCTAGGAAAGTTTTACATAAATATGGCCTTTACGTATTTTGTTTAAATTTGGGATTTGCAACATTTATGGTTTTACCATTAGCAGTAGGAAAGCTCGAGTTTTCAAAATAAACGAATGTTTTACCAAAACACCACGATTACGTAAACTGATTTAAATGCTTCCGTGAAATATAAATATTTTGTAGAATGGACAATATTTTGGAAGTGGATAATGATTGAAACAAATGACACATTTTGAAAGTAGCATAAGATAACGAAAAATGGCCTTATCGTAAGTATGTTTATTAAATCACTATCATGTGACATTGCCAGATTCGGCCATAACGTCTGGGCCAAGTTTGGGGTGTTACAAGAATGAATGAGGAATGATTAAGGGATGATGAATGAGGGAATGAAAGGGTCTTATTTATAGGTGAGGAGAGGGGGATAGTTTGCTAAAAATAGTGGATATTACCCTCTTCAAATCTCCTCAAATTGTGGCCAGCCATGCTTAGTGGCTTTTGACTTTATTTTTTCTTGTTTTTTAAGCAATTTTGGATGCCACACAACTCAGGACTAAAACTCGGTCAATCTTAAATGTTTGGGGAAATCTCTAATTTCTTCAACACTACAAGGACCTTGTGTAATTAAACCAAAAAATGGATGAAATGAACAGCCATGTGTAGCCGAATTTTGGGTTGACTTGGTCTCCTATTTGGACGGTTTTGTAATCTAGCAAAGCTATCAGACCTGTCCAAAATAAATCAAGAAGTTAGAGGACCAAAGAATAAAATTTATCCAATTTAATTAATTAATTAAAACCCAATTTATCAATGAAATATTTTAAAATGAATTATTAAATATAGTTTTATATTTTATTATTTAATTTAATCATACATGTCCCACTTTATGTCTTAAAAATATAATATATTTAAATTAATATAAAATAAGTCATTTATTGCATGAAAACTATATAATAAAGCATAAAATCACATATTAATAATTTCTATGTCCTAATTTCATATTTTCACATATTTCATTAATTTATTAAACAATTACTTAGTTTTAACAACGGATTTAAGTAAAAAGGTGATAAATTGCATAGGAAAAATGCTATATATTTTTCCATTTACACACCCCCAAACTTAAATCATTGCTCGTCCCGAGTAATGTTTATGCACAGCAAAAGGTCTTGTTGAGGCAAAATTGCTAATTGTGTAATCAGCATCAATTCTTGTCCCATAATCATGCATTAATAACTTCATGCTTATCGATCTTCTTTATTAACAAGTAATTCATATGCAAACATTCATTAAGATTATACTAAGCTTCAAAATATGCCAACATGAATCATAGTTTGCATGTATGTCACAGCCATAGATAACATTCTTCATTCAACATAATTTCCTATCAATCAAGCAAACAATCACAAGGCTTATTTATGATCTTCATATGTTGAACTCAGGACTTCCTCTCCACTAATGTAAGTGACATAATCATCAAATCAATAGGTCTTTTATAAGGTTGTAATGGGGCTCGGTTAAAGGTAGGGATTTTAAGAGATGGGACATTTTAGTTTTAAAAATCTTAACCTTTAACTTTGTCTTTGTTTTCTAGTAATACAACCTTTTTTCTTTAAGTGAACCTTTAGAACACCCTGAAACTTATTTTGAACTCAAGCTCATACATTTTTCTTTTTTTTTTTAGAGATTGAGCAAACTTTTTTCACTCTTTTTTTAAATAGCATGAACACATACATCTTTATGAAAATTTCCTCAAATGTTGATTCCCAAGACAACTTTAGTTAAGATAGATGCACAAAATCATGATAACTTCAAAAAGATGGTAATTGGCTTATAATGTAGGTTCATTGCAAAAAAATATGCCTTTAAGCTCAAAATTACAGTTTCAAGGGTCTAATATCATAGGGTTGGCTTGAAAAGGTTCAAACGGTCCAAAGAAATAGCGCCTATATCATTTTAGATTTTTATGTCCCCTAGGATTTTGCCTCAAGAAAGTTGCTAAGCCAATTCTAAAGATATAAACCTTCATGCATGTCTAATCTCAAAAGAAACTAGGTTTTCATGGCAAACATTACTAAGGCTAAGATCATGCAAACATTCCATTCTTCATGATAACAACTTTCACTTAGATAAAATCATCATTCATACTTGTATACAAACTAACTCAGTAACAAGGAATATCTCTAAACATTCATTTATTAAAACATACTTATGAAAGAAATGATTGAAACATACTTGAAAATTTTAAAAGCTTGAGCAATTTATTTGCCTTACCCCCTTTAAAAAGAAGCAATGTTCTCATTGCAAGAACAAAGTAATGAATGAAAACTGAACACCAAGTAGGGTTGTAAAGAAAGAGAGGTGAGTCATTAAGACTGCTTAAATACCAAGTCTTCCCTAATAACCCAATCCTAGACATGTTCATTCCCCTTACCCCATTATTTAGTCTTATTCTTTCTAAAGAAGTGTTAAGTTTGTTCATGCTTGCTATGTTTTATTCTGTAGAAATTAAATCCTAATTACGAAAGAAATAAATTCCTAAGGACCTAAAAATAATTAAATAAATAACAAGACAAGAATCCCCCTTTTATTTTTTTGACTCATTCCCCTTGTCTTCTTTAGCTCCATCTCCGCTTGCATAGTTAGTATCTTCCGTCCATGTCTCAAAGATAGCATCTGGGAACTCAGGAACAAAAGTATTAGAGATACTCTTAAAAGTATTTCGAATTGAGTCATCTCTAATTTTTGCATATTTCCAGTAAGTTTGTTGTTGATTGTGCATGAACTTGCACATATCCATAAAAATTGATGACTCCAATTTCCTTAAAGAACTTGCAAAAGTCGACATGGGAGTTTTATATTTAGGTTCAACACTTAGCTTGACTGGTTCTTCTTCTAGCTCAACCCTTGGTTCAGGAATGTTCAGTTCCTTATCAGATTCTTCCTCTTCAGTGTCTGTAACTAAATTAGCTTCAATTTCAGTTCCATCTGTTGACTCCTCAGTATCCGGCTCAGTTGGCTCTTCTTGCTCACCTTGATTCAGTTCATGCACCCTCTCTACTAATCTTTCAAGATCATAATTTGTAATGCATCCTTGAACATATTGCCCCTTCAGATTTGCTTGTGTTTTAACACGGGCTTTTAAGAAAAGTGAAGTGATTAATGATGGGAAATAAGTACTTCCTTCCTTCTTTTTAGCATAATTGTGAATCTCCTTGAGGATAATTTTCCCAACCATTAATGGACTTTTCTGTCAAAATTGCATATAACAAAAGCATCCGTTCCATCGAGATGGTGGAACTATGTGAGATAGGCATAAAACTGTAGTGAATGAAATAAAACCATACCTTTGCTACTGGTTTTATGCATTATCTTCGACAAGAATTGCTCCCATACTTTCTTATAGTCCATTGGGATCCTAGATTTGTCACAACATCAAGCACTTGTTGAAGAAAATCCCAATTGATATTGTTCATCATAGGGTAGTACTCATCTTCTTCAACATCAGGTAAATTAAACAAATATTTGATGGACTTAGAAGTAAGAGGTACCTTTTTCTTTCGAATGATGACTTCAGTAGCATCTTGTGTACTCAAAATAGCATAGAATTCTCGAACTAGTTCATCATCGGGAAGTGAACGAGCATCACAAAATCGTTCCCACTTGAGAGCATCGATTTTCTTTCTAATCAGTAGAGGAACAACCATCAAATCATTATTCTTTAAGTCAAAACCTTTTTTCGGCATCATAAGTTGATGCTTGAAGATTGAATCAAATCTCTCTTTCACTTCTTCATCGATCAAAATCAGGTTTTCAAGAGTAGTCTTTGAAAACCTGGTTCTTTTGCGAGACATGGTATCTTTTCTTGAAAATTCGGCAAAGTTTCTGCACAAGAGAGAAAAGAGAAATCGACAAAGTGGGTAGAACTTGTTATGGAATAAATCTGGCGACAGAAAGGATGGTGTGGTGGGGACGATAGCGTGCGACAGCAATGGTGGGGTGCAGACGAAAATAGGGAATTTTAGCTAAAAGGGAAGAGAACTAGGGTTTCTTTTGAGATTTGAGGTTGACGACACAAAAGGGAGATTTAGGGATTTTTAAGGTGTAAGCAAATTGCTTTGAGGGATATGAAAAATAGTAGAATGGAGAAAGGTTTATTTAAGGAAAAATTAGGGCAACATGTAGCAAAAATTTAGCTACATTAGGGTTACTTGGCCGGCAAGTAATGGGTGTGACAGCAATGCATGGATTTTTCCCTCCTTTTTGTTGTCTTGGGCCTCAAACTCAGACTGTATCTTACTAAAAAAATTTGATTAGTACTTGGGCCAAATTTGACCCCCTTTATTAACATAAAAATTTAAAATTTAAACAAAACAAATAAAACTTAAAAATTTTAAATCTTAATTATAAAATTTCTTCTTAACAAATTACATTAAATTAATTCCCAAGAAAGGTTGGAGGGGTCACAGCGGTCCCACTTAAGTTCCAATATCCTTAGAAAAATTAATTAAATTTAATAAGTTAAGAAAATAAGTTCTAATTATTTATTTATTTACAAAATGAGTTCATAAAAAATTAAGGGTCTATTAATTTGAACGAGGATTCAACTCGCTCAACTTCACTATCCTAGTAGTGTTTGAGACGTTGACCATTAACTTTAAACGTACCTCTGTAATTGTTGTATAATTCAATAGCTCTATAAGGATAAACTCAATAGATGGTATAAGGTCCTTTCCATCAGGATTTAAGCTTCTCAGGAAATAACTTCAACCTAGAATTAAACAACAAAACCTTCTGACCCTCTTTAAACTCGCGAGGTTTTATATGACTATCATGCCATCTCTTTGATCTTTCTTTACACATTTTGGTATCCTCATAGGAAAACAACCTCAACTCTTCCAACTCATCAAGTTGTAACATCCTTCTCTCACTAGCTTGCTTAAGATCAAAATTCAACTGCCTCAAAGCCCAGTGAGCTTTATTCTCTAACTCTAATGGCAAATGACATGCCTTTCCAAAGACTAACCGATAAGGAGTCATTCCTAACGGTGTCTTAAATACTATTCGATAGGCCCATAATGCATTTTCGAGCCTTCGAGACCAATCTTTTCTGCTAGGGTGTACTACCTTTTCAAAAAATACCTTTGATTTTATGGTTCACTCTTTCAACTTGCTTATTAGATTGGGGGTGATAGACAGTAGCAATCTTGTGCTTCACATCATATTTGTCAAGCAACCACTTAAGCCATTTGTTCACAAAGAGAGAACCTTCATCATTAATAATAGCTCTTGGTGTTCCAAATTGTGTAAACACATGCTTATGTAGGAATCGCAAGACTACCTTAGCATCATTGGTAGGGTATGTTTCAGCTTCAACCAACTTGGATACATAGTCCACATCAACTAAGATGTATTTTTCCCCATATGAAGAAAGAAACCGGCCTAAGAAGTCAATGCCCCATACGTCGAACAATTCCATCTCCAAAATGTTTACCAATGGCATCTCATTCCTCCTTGATATATTTCCGATCCTTTGGCATTTATCCCAGTTCTTCACATATGCATAAGCATCTTTAAATAGCGTAGGCCAAAAGAAACCTACTTGCAAAATATTTTTTGTAGTACGTGAACCACCAAAGTGACCCCCACTTGGAGATGAGTGGCAATGATACAAGATCTCAGCAATCTCGCTTTCAGCTACACACTTTCATATTATATTATCTGTACATTGTTTAAACAAAAATGGATCCTCCCAAAGATAATATCGACTATCATGAAGGAATTTTTTCCTTTGTTGGTATGTCATTTTTCGAGGAATTATTCCACATGCAAGATAATTGGCAAAATTAGCAAACCAGGGTATTTCATGAATTCGATTTACCTCAAATAAGTGTTCATCTGGGAAATTCTCGTTAATAGGCACACATGACTGAGTTACCTCATCTTGCTCCAACGTCGACAGAAGATCAACTATTTGATTTTCAACACCTTTTCTATCTTGGATCTCAAGGTCAAATTCTTGAAGTAAAAGTATCCAACGAATTAGCCTTGGTTTTGCATCTTTCTTCGTGAGCAAGTATTTAATGGCCGCATAGTCAGTAAATACTATAACTTTGGTACCTATAAGATATGAGCAGAATTTTCAAAAGAAAAAACTATAGTGAAGAGTTCTTTTTTGATTACCGTATAATTGAGTTGGGCTCTCGTCAAAGTTCTACTTGTATAGTAAATAGGGTGAAACACTTTGTTTCTTCTTTGACCCATTACAGCTCCAACAACATAGTCACTTGCATCGCACATCAACTAAAAGGTGAGTTCTAATCAGGTGTAACGATTATTGGGGCTAAGATTAACCGCTTCTTTAGATCTTCAAAAGCTTCCAAACATGCTTTGTTGAAATCAAACACTGTATCTTTCTCTAAAACAAACACAATAGTTTAGAAATTTTCAAGAAATCTTTGATAAACCTTCGGTAAAAATCGGCATGGCCTAAGAAACTTCTGACTCCTTTCATATTCATTGGGGCCGGTAATCTTTCAATTACGTCCACCTTTGCTTTATTGACTTCAATTCCTTTCTTTGATATCTTATGACCTAAGACAATCCCTTCCTTGACCATAAAATGACATTTTTCTCAATTAAGGACAAGATTCGTCTCTTCACATCTCTTCAGTACCTTAGCCAAATTACTCAAACAGATATCATAAGTGTTACCAAAAATAGAAAAATCCCCATGAAAACCTCAACAAAATTTTCAACCATATCAATAAATATTGCCATCAAGCATGGTTGAAAAGTTGCAGGTGCATTGCATAAACCAAAAGGCATTCGCCTAAAATCAAACGTACCGTATGGACAAGTAAAAGTTGTTTTATGTTGGTCCTCCGAGGCTACAACTATTTGGTTATATCCCGAATAGCCATCTAAAAAACATTAGAATTCATTACCTGTTAGTCAATCTAACGTCTGATCCATAAAAGGCAATGAAAAATGGTCCTTCTAAATGGCTTTGTTCAACTTTATGTGATCAATACAGATTCTCCAACCGGTAATAGTTCTCGTTGGAATTAACTCGTAACGCTCATTTTCAACAATCGTGATTCCACCTTTCTGCGGCACACACTGCACTGGACTTACCTATGAACTATCTAAAATAGGATAGATGATTCCTGCATCTAACCATTTGATCACTTCCTTTCTCACAACTTCTTTCATAATAAGATTGAGCCACTTTTTCCCATCAATTCGAGCTCTTTCACCTTCTTCTAAAATGACTTTATGCATGCAAATATAAGGGCTTATACCTCAAATATCAGCTATGGTCCAACCAATTACTTTCTTAAATTTTTTTAGAACAGCAATTAGTTGCTCCTCTTGATCTTTCGTCAGTTCCGCTGAAATAGTCACAGGAAGAGTAGAACAGTCACCTAAATAAATGTATTTCAAATGGGAAGGAAGTACCTTCAGTTTGAGTTTAGGTGGTTCTTCAATTGACAACTTGGGTTGCACAAATTCTCTGACTTCCAACTCCAGCAGTTCAAATCATGTGGATTGAATAAAATTTCTCGGATTGGCTTCCATCAAAGCCATGTTTTCTTCACCTTCTTCATCCTCCAAAGGGTAAAGATCTAAGGCTTTCTCCAATGGATCTTCTTCAAATTTTCTTTCCATAGAAACCAAGGTTTCTATCTCCTCTATAACTGAACACTCTTCTGCCAGATCGGGAAGTTTCATCGCTTTAAGAATGTTAAAGGTTACCTAATCATCTTGAACTCACATGGTGAGTTCACCTTTCTGCACATCAATTAACGTTCTTCCCGTAGCTAAGAAAGGTCTCCCAAGGATGATCGGCACTTCTTTGTCTACTTCAAAATCTAAGACAATGAAAACAGCATGAAAAATAAATTTATCGACTCTTACCAAAACATCCTCGATCTTTCCTTCGGGATATGCTAAAGATCGATCCGCTAGCTAAAGCGTCACAGTTGTAGGTCTTATTTCACCTATCCCTAATGATCATGTCTGTCGAGTCTTAAAAATTAATAAAAAGAATGATCAAACCTGGAAAATAACTAAAACAACAATGGAGGCAAGTGCACCTATCGAATAGCAGTATAGCTAGCGGAAAGACTGGATTATCGAACCCAAAGGAACCAAAAGTACTAAAATTAACTCTCTTTCTATTATTTAGCCTACAAATTAAGTGGATTTTCATCTAATCTAAAACTAACTATTCAACTAAACTAAAGGTGCTAAGACAAAGAAGAAATTGGGGAAGGACTTGAGGGAAAACTAATTGATTTAGACAATACCTGAGGAAGAATCCACCTAGACTTCACTTGTTATCTAACTCTGAATCGGACGATTTATTCACTTGACTTGATCCATAGGATTCCCTAATTTATATTAATACCTCTCTTCAAGGCTATTAACGTCTAACTCTAAGTTGATTAATTGGAATATCTTTCTAGTTAAAACCCCTAAGATTGCATTAGCTCGATCTATGGACTCCCATATTAGGTTTGACCCTAATTCGATAGATTGTCATCACCCTATCTCTAGGCGCGCGAGCAACTTCATTTAACTATGCTAGATCTACTCTTAGACAGGGTCTCTTCTTCCTCTGCTTAAGCACATCACACTTGAATCAATATCCAAAAAATATCAAAACAAGAATTAAGAACACATAGTTAAGAACAAATTAAGTATTTATCATACAGCTCAGATAACAATAACAATATACGTCTTAGGTTTCATCCCCCTCAAGTATTTGAGGGTTTAGTTCATAATTATAAAATAAAACATCTTAGAAGAAAAGATAAAACAAAACATAAGAAATCCCTAAAACCCTCAAGGAATTGAAGGAGAGATCCTCAGTCTTAAGTATGACTCTGGCTTCTTGAGATGAATCAACTGCCTTTCTTCGAGTAAATCCCTGAATTTAACTGCTCTGGCTCGGCTCTTTGGCCTAGTTGAATGCCCCCTAAAGGTTGGCCTCTAGGGTCTCTATATAGGCTTTCAGAATATGTTACTTTGCCTCTAAGTACCCTAATCTGAATAGAATTCTTCTTTCCTACGACAGAGACATGTACATGGCACACGTCTGTGTAAATCATGGCTAGGCAGTGTTCAAACCTGTTGATGAGGCACGGCCATGTTTTTTGAAGTCCAGGCTGTGGTCGACTCTTCTTACGGGGCACGACCATGTGGTCTTGGGCCCAGGCCATGTGGATTTCATGCTTTGGCCCATTTTCTCCGTTTTTGGCCCTTTATTCGTTCTTTTCATCCTCCGCTGCTCTACTAAGTATAAAACATGAAAACAAAGGATTAGGAGCACCTATTTCCATAACTAAAGGGATAAATCATCCAAAAACATTCTAAATATTATGGTTTATCAAATACCCCCACACTTAAGCTTTTGTTTGTCCTCAAGCAAAATTCTTAACTCACAATTAAAACGAACTTTCTCAATTCATAATATTCATTAATAATGTTTCATCATAATTCATAGATAATTTATACATGGATAATTCTACTCAAAGAGTCCTAAAGATTCAAATAATCAAAGTCATGAGTTTGTAGTAAGAAAAAGATAGGTGTTTCCCCTTACCTAAATAATCACCTTTAATTCAAAATCGACAATAGTTGGCATCCTTACTAAAGATTCACTCAAATCACTTGAAATGTTTAAGGTTCAAAAATTAAGCGCTCAAAAGTCAAACATGAAAAGTTATTACCTTAGGCTCACTTAAAAATCAAATCTCCACCACTGTAAAATGAGATGACACATAAATCAAAAGGTCTTTTAAAGGTTGTAACGGGGCTTAAGTTAAAGGTGTGGATAAAGGTTGAATTAGAAAGGTTAGAATCGAGATTGAATTGACAAATTACCTAACTAGAAAAATGACTAATAACCTGAATAATTACATCAATTAAAAACTTGTAATACTAATAATACGAGCTTCTTTTTCAAGATGTTGAAATTAAATGTATAGGCTCGCTTAATCACATAACTAATAATGAATATACTTTGAATTTTGATTGATTTTTTTTAAGAACAAATCAAGTTAAAATAGGACTTTAACAACTAAAATAATCTAATTAGGCAACTAATCAAAACAAATCTCGATAGAAGGGTAGTCAAAAGGAATGGTGATAAAAATACGAGATGGGTTTCGGGTTAATATTAGTGGGTTGGGTCAATAAAAAGGGTTGTTAGGATCAAAGGGGTTCACTAGGGGTTAATTGTGAGGGTAGGCTTTTAGTGGAGTAAGTGGGTTAAATCCTAAGTGCCTTAATCATCTCTGTATATCAAATCAATAGTGTGGTCTCAACATGCATAATCGAAGCAAGTTCTAGAATAACAAATCAATGTTGACACACTCATAATCAATAAAGTGAGCACGAAAAGAATGTATGCTCTAAAGGCTCAAAATCTCACAAAAATTATGGGTATTTTGATGTCAACCTCGTAAATTTCAAGCTTCAAGATAACAATTTAGATTCAGGTAGACAACTTAACAGAATTTTAATTTTTAAAAATAGACTCATCATGCTTGATTCTCTAGTATCTTAAAGTTTAAATCATCATTGCACAATTATCAAAGACTTAATTTAAAACATATCAATAAAAATCATGAATTAACAGGAATTTCATTCTAATTAGTGATATGAGAAAATTACTTTAAGACAAAATATCATTCAGAGATTTGGGAATAATGCAAAAAAGTTAGGCACTTTTTCTAATAAACTTTCACCCCCCCACACTTAAGATGTACATTGCCCTCAATGTACAAAGATAGATAACAATCATATAATAAGAAAACCAAAAAAGAGGGAGAGAGGTGAAACTTCCTGAATTTTTTATGAGATCCTTGGGTTGGTTATGATGATGACTTAAACAAAAGTGAATGTGGTGGTGAAAATGATGTTTTCCCTTCTTCGAGTGGCACATTGAACCTTTAAACTGTGAATTCATCAGTTAAATTTTTAGGGGATACTAATTAATTGATGATGTTAAGGATATTCGATGGTTAGATAGCTAGTTATAAAAGAAATAAAATTGTAATAATAAGAGTTTGAAACAAAATAATAAAAAGCTTAAATAGATAAGTGAAATAAAATAAAGCGAAAAATAAAAATAATAATAAATAACAATAAGGGCCTCAAAAGTCCTCGTTGTTGGCTGGATTGCTAGGTGGAGGCGGCAGTGATATATGGAGGTGATGACAGATCTGCTGAAGGGTTCCTTCAATGCCATCGAATCTTTGAGCAGTGTCATTGAATTGTTGGGTGCAATATTGCTCGAACTGAGTGAGCTGTCCAGAAATGTCCGAAAGTGATGGAGCCGCATGATAAGTACAATGGCTCGGTGCTGGCTCCTCATGTGGGTGTGGGACATCGTCAGTAATGTCCTCGGGATCCTCCTCTTTAGTAGTAGTAGCTAGTCGATATTGGGGAGGATCGGTCCCACGTCGTCGTTGGATCATCCTCATATATAGCATTGTCTAGATGCCCTGTGGAGACATCTGTCCTTTCAGTGTTAGTGAGAAGACCTGAGCGGCGGTGGTAAGGAGCCCGAAATGTAGAGTCATTCGTGTGATGTACGGGCCCATAGATATAACCCTCCTCCTGTGTTGCTCTGTTTGGTGTTGGATGGCACGGGCTATAAAATATGCTAGGTCGAAAACTTGGTCATTCGCCATACACCATAGCAAATAAGAGTCGTGAGTGTTGGCGACACCGGTGCTCTCGCTCTTTCCTTTCAATATGTGGGCTAGTATGGCGTGTAAGTATCGTAGAGATGGGGCTAGAGCTGTTGTTTCCGAGGGGCTAAGGTCATATGAGTTTGAACTGGGGGCTATAGTGTACCAACATCTCGTCAGAGTGTTGCGAAGGTGGCGATGGAGCTCTGAGAGGTCATGTTCCTCCATAAATTCCTCGTTGTAGAGTCCTAGAGCGGCTCCAAATTTTGGTACATTCATTTCTCTCATGATTCCTCCTAGACGGAACTGGATTGTGCCGGGTCATCGTAGTTTGTCATTACCGTCTGGAGGTGGAACGTGGAGCATAATTCCAGAGTGAGCTCCAAATAGGTGGGCTCGATATTATGAAGAATAGGTCCCATGGATCCATGGTTAAGAGAGCTCATACATCATCAACTAATCGAACATGATCTAGAGCGGCCCAATCAATGCACCTCCCTGTGCCGAGGGGTCGTGCGCAGAGTATCCTGTAGAGGTTATCCTGGGGTCCTCGCGGGAATTGCAAGAACGAGTGTCGTAGTTCAGCGGATGCGCTGGCTGATGACGAGCCGAGTCCCTTCATTTTTTAGAACTAGTGTAACACCCCAAACCCGGTCAACACACCATGACCGAATCTAGCATGTCACAGAGTGAAAACATTTCGAAGGAAACAAGTCACCAGTTTATTTTCAGTGAAAAGCTCTTTGTTCTTGTGTTTGTAGAACCCCGGTGCATGTATAGTTGAAATCGTTAAGTAGCTTTGAAATTTCAAAATGCTTTTTAAAACTCGTTTAGCATTCATTACTTAAGAAAAACGTTAAAATCTATTGAAACCCGAGTGAATTCTTACTTAGTTAATTTAAAACCGTTTGATTTTAAGCATGGAAAACTTAGATTTTGAAAATCATTTGAGTTAACCTTGTTATCCTATTGAAAATATTGTTACCCGATGGTAAGATTTTTAAAACCCGTTGTGTAGCGTAATTTTTAAAACTTTGGTTATTAGGTTATTTAAAACATGTTAAACAGTTTACTTAGCGACATTTAGAAAATTAAACAGTTTACTAATGGCCTTATTATAAACCCAAATAAAATCAGAATTTAAAATGAAGGTACCCAAATCGAAAGTCCAAGTAAAATCGAAAGTAAATGTCGCATGGCCACCTCGAGTCCACCCGGCTCCTCATCCGCGATCTACGAGTCACCTAAAAAGATAAGGGAGAAGGTGAGTCACCAAGACTCAGTGCATAGTCCCCCTCCCGATTATAGCAACATGCTTACACAGATTCATAACCAAGTAAATATATCATGCACCCAAACCTAGCCATCCACAACTTCTTTTTCTACCCCGTGTGGTACCAAACCACTGGTGGTGCCAAACCACTGGTGACCCAAAGTCACTGATATCAATAATAATGTGGTGCCAAACCACTGGTGACCCAAAGTCACGAATAACCCATATGTGGGGCCAACCCACGTTGTGATACCAAATCACTGGCGACAATCCCGTTTTATCAAATATGGGGCCAACCCACTGTGGTGCGAAGCCACTGGGACAAGTCGTTATGAGGTGCCAAACCTCTGGTGACCCAAAGACATGAATATCAACTATGGTACCAAACCACTGGTGGTGCCAAACCACTGGTGACCCAAAGTCACAGATATCATTCTTCCCCCTCCTCTCATATCACCCACAATGGTGCACATGCAAAAATATACCATGCCAACATGCTTAATCGTTAAACATATATCGAACATAACATAGATAATAGCATCAGCAATCATGCATCTTAAACTCATCAATAGACTTACCCGAAATCCTTGCTCATACCCATAAGGGTATCGTATCGTAATCTACACAATTTTCGGCTTTTAACAAAGTTTAAGTTATTAGCACATTTATATGGATTTATGAAGTGTGTAAGATACACACCTGGTTACTAACGCGACTATCGAATCCCGAAGATCAAGATCTAATGCACTAGATCCCCCCTTTCCTACATTCGGCCAATGACCACTGTTAGCAAAAAGCCATTCGGCTACACTAGTAAATCCTGAAAAGTTAACTTATCTAATAGCTATCCTTACCTTAACAGTTTTTGATCACGAGATAGAGCCTTCCCTACAATCGGCCAAGATCTTAAACCACATAACTAATAGCCTTTGGCTTTTCAAGAGAATAAGAGAAAGATTGAGTCGACATGAAACCTTACCACTGACTTACTAAGACCGATTGACAGAGAATAGATGATCATGATCCACTGCTTTAAAATCCCAAGAACCTAAGAAGAAACCGAATTTACAGATGAATAAGAACCAAGACAAATGTCAAAATTCAGCTTTTGCTCTATATATGTCGATAGAGAGAAAAGAAGAAGATGACAGAGATTCGACCAAGAACACTTACCCCCTCCAAAACCAATTAGAGAAGAAGACCAAAGAGATCTACCCTTGATTGATATTAAGCCAAAGTGTTGAAATAAGAAGAGGAGAGTAAAGGGAGATTTCGGCAATGGCTTTTGAAAGAAGAGCAAAAGAGATTCGGCTTTGAAAAGAATCAAGAAAAGATTGATGAACTTTTGGCACAAAAGAAGATGAGGAGAAGAATAGATGTCGATGGGGTTTTGAAACAAATATGAGAGAAAGAAAAGAAAGAAATGGGGGGAGAGAGAGATTCGGCTAGATGCTTTAGAGGGAAGTCGACAATAGCCTAAAAACCTTAGGCTTTGATTCAAATGGTGCACTAAGGGAAGAAATCGACAACGCTAAAGGGGTTTCAGCTTAGCTCACAATTGAATGCACCAAGACATTGACTAGCCAAAATGTCATTAGGAATTTTGGCACTCCCCCTAGTCTTCCAACCGATTACTCTTCCTCACACTAGAGTTCAAATTTTGGTAACCTCCCCAAAACTCTCCTAGCCACCCATTCAAATGAGTTTGCATTGATCAAACTCCTAAATTCTCTCTTCTCCACCCGTATAAATCTGTTGACTTGTTCAATAGTTATCCATCAGAGTTTGAGCTGAGCACAACTCTTCCCCTCTCTTCGTCAAAAATAATTACACAAGGGAGATTTACGCACTCAACCAAGGCTCCCTTCCCCGCATGTGGCGTCACCTTCCTTGTACCTTAGTGGCGCCTCCCTTGCCACTTTACCACTAGGTTATTTGCATCAAGACACTCCAACAACTCCTTTTAACCCCTAACTTCCCTAACTCCCCGTTCCAAGCACCTAAAATAGAAAATTTTAGCCATGACTCAGGCCTAACCCAAGGTCATGCCTGGACCCCAAGACACCTTGATTAACAACAATATCAAGCCATTCACATGTCGTTAATGCAAACATAATAGCCCCTAACTAAGAATGTTACAGTTCTACCCCCCTTAAAAATAATTTCGACCTCGAAATTACCTGGTTAAAAGAGTTGAGGATATTGCTGCCTCATCACATCCTCTGGTTCCCATGTAGCTTCTTCCACGCCATGATTTTGCCATAATACATTCACCAATAGAACCATTTCTTGCGCAGAACCTTCACATCCCGATCTAGAATCTACACTGGTTCCTCTTCCATGGTCAAATCTGGGCTCACCTCAATTTCCTCCACCGATACAACATGCGATGGATCTAACGGCAATGCCTAAGCATGGAGTCGTGGAATACATCATGTATCTGACTCAGTTCACCGGCAACTCGAGCTGATAAGCTATTGGTCCTACTCGTCTCAACACCTTATATGGGCCAATAAATCTTGGGCTTAGCTTGCCTTTCCTTCTAAACCTCAGCACTTTCTTCCATGGCGAGACCTTCAGGAAAACCCTGTCACCCACTGCAAACTCAATATCTCTCCGCTTAAGATCGGCATATGACTTCTCCCTGTCCGAAGCTTCCTTTAGACGAGCCTGAATCAACTTGACCTTATCCTTGGTCTCAGCAACCAACTTCGGTCCCAACATCTGACGCTTACCCAACTCTGTCCAGCATGTAGGTGTACGACACTTCCTACCATACAACGCCTCATATGGTGCCATCTTAATGCTTGCCTAGTAACTATTGTTGTACGCGAATTCCACTAATGGTAGGAACTCTTCCCAGCTGCCGCTAAAATCCAAAACACAGCCCCTCAGCATATCTTCCAAGATTTGTATCACCCTTTCTGACTGTCCATCCGACTGTGGATGAAATGTCATACTAAAATGCCACTTGACCACTAGGTTATTTGCATCAAGACACTCCAACAACTCCTTTTAACCCCTAACTTCCCTTACTCCCCCTTCCAAGCACCTAAAATAGAAAATTTTAGCCATGACTCAGGCCTAACCTGAGGTCATGCCTGGACCCCAAGACACCTTGATTAACAACAATACCAAGCCATTCACATGCCATTAATGCAAACATAATAGCCCCTAACTAAGCATGTTACAACTAGGGACCGCGGTTTTCTTTCCTCGGGATGATGACATTGTGCTCCTAAAAATAACATATATTTATCGATTCAAGTATCATTTTTAGCCATATTGCACAATCTTGAAAAGCTCAATAATATCATGTAAAAAACAACTATCATAATAATGATAAACTAATATTTTGTATAATCTCTAAGTGTTATTAGTAAGCAATAAACAAAATAAAATAAATAAAACTAATATGAAGAAATAAGCATTAACTATTTATGAAATAAATTTAAGTGATAAATAGTTTAAAGGGGTAAATGTAAAGAGGAGAGGTGACCAGTGGAGTGCTTGGAGAAGAGTTGCATAGTTGGTCAGCGCACGGCGTTGGAGGGTGCAACACGGGCGTGTGCTGTAACTAAATAGGGGAGCACGACTATCGCAGGTGTGTTGGCACGGTCGTGTACTTGCTTTTATGTGTGTTGTGAAGAGGGAAAGAGGTAAGGGACGGAGGAAATTGAGAGGGGCTAGGAGGGTTTGCTGGTGGCTGGAGTTTCTTGAGAGATTTTGGGGGAGAAGTGGCTAGGGTTGGAAATAAAATTTAGGGGGGAATGTGCGGTTGTGTGCTACTTTAAATAGGGGGTGGGGGACAGGTCTCGAGGCACCCTCGTGTTCCCATTTCTTTAGTCCGTATTTTTGACGATTTCAAATTTAGGCGAGTTCATGATGTTGTCTACGCCCATATTCCCTGGGTGTGCCTAGCCTTGTTCGCTTCTCCCACACCCGTGTTTTTGGTCCTACGCCCGTTCCTATAAATCAGTTCGTCCACAGTCTCGGGACACGGGCATTTCAATTTCCTGTGTCATTTACTCAGGATCGACCACGGGTTGGAGGAACGGGAGTGTCATAAGCTGGTGTCCTTTAATCAGTTTCATCCATGGTCAAGTCACACGGCCATGCCGTTTTGTCGAAGCTCGTGTCTTGGAAAAATTATTGTCCTGTTTCTACAACATCTTTGGCATGCCCATGTGGCTATTCGTGGTATTCACACAGCCACGGCCACGCCCGTGTGCAAGGCCATGTGGTAGGGAAACCTACAGTTTAGGTGTTAAAAATATAATATTAGTAAAGTTAGTGCTTGGGTTGCCTCCCAAGAAGCACTCGTTTAGAGTCTTAAGCTAGACTTACCCTATTTTCATTTCTAAATGGAGGTTCACGGAGCCGAAGCTCCTCTCTTATATCCAAAAAATTGTTTCCAGTATAAATTTTCAATCGATGACCATTTATCTTGAATGTGCCACGAGTTGGATGGGTTACTTTGATTGTGCCATAGGGAAAAATAGTTTTGATCAGGAATGGACCTGACCATCTCGATTTAAGCTTTCCAGTGAACAGTTTTAATCTTGAATTGTACAATAAGACCAAGTCGCCTACTTTAAATTGCTTTGATTGCTTTAAATGAGCATCATGACGTCGCTTTGTTGCCTCCTTATATAAACGTGAGTTCTCATAGGCATTAGCTCGCCATTCATCTAACTCGTTCAACTGCATTATCCTCTTCTCACCCGCAGGTTTAAAATCGTAATTTAGGAATTTTATAGCCAAGAAAGATTTGTGCTCTAACTCAAATGGCAAATGATAGCTTTTTCTATAAACGAGTTTGTATGGGGATGTTCCTATAGGGGTTTTAAATACAGTTCTATATGCCCATAGAGCATCGTCTACTTTTACTGCCCAATCATTCCTGTTTGCTTCAATTGTTTTCTCTAAGATACGCTTAAGTTCTCGATTTGCTACTTCCTTTTGTTCGCTGGTTTGATGATGATAAGGGGTAGCTATCCTGTGGTGTACTCCATATTTCTTTAGGACCTTATCAAATTGAATATTACAAAAGTGATTGCCCCTATCACTAATAATTTCTCTAGGTGTTCCAAATTGAGAGAAGAGTTTCTTCAAAAATTTTACTACTACTCTAGTATCATTAGTAGGTAAAGCTTGGGCTTCCACCCATTTTGACACATAATCGACTGCTACTAAAATGTATTTATTTTCGAATGAACTAGGGAATGGACCCATAAAATCAATACCCCATACATCGAATATTTCACATGATAATATATATGTTTGAGGCATTTCATTGCATTTAGAGATATTACCTGTCTCTGGCATTTATTACATGAAGCAACATACATGTTGGTGTCTTTAAATAAAGTTGGCCAATAAAAACCTGATTCGAGTGTTTTGTGTGCTATTTTAATCCCGTTGTAATGTCCTCCTGAAGGTCCTGAATGGCACTGCTCTAGGATTTTGCTCACTTCTTCTTTTGTAATGCACCTTCGAATCACTTGATCTGCACATATGCGAAAAGAAAAGGATCTTCCCAAAAATAGTTTTTCACATTAGCAAAGAATCGCTTCTTTTGATGATGTGTTAATTTTTTTGGTAAGACGTTAGCAGCTAAGTAATTGGCAATGTCTACAAACCAAGGTACCTCAGAGTTGGTTATCAAAAAGAGTTGCTCTTCAGGAAATGAGTCGTTTATCTCACTTTCATCGAGTTCTTTGATATACGGGTTTTCAAGTCTAGAAAGATGGTCTGCTGCAAGATTTTCAGCTCCTTCCTTATCTTGAATTTACAAGTCAAATTCCTGTAAGAGTAGAATCCATCTTATAAGTCGAGTTTTGCATCCAGTTTAGTTAAAAGATAACGAAGAGCTGAATGGTCAGTGTAGATGACAACTTTAGATAGAATCAAATATTGTCTAAATTTATCAAATGCAAAGACTACAGCTAGTAATTTTTTTCTGTGGTTATGTATTTTTCTTGTGCGATCGTTAATGTCTTGCTAGCATAGTAAATTGGCTGGAAGTGCTTGTTTCTTTAGTGTCCCAAAACTGCACCTACTACAAAATCACTCACATCACACATTAGTTCAAAGGGTAAGTTCGAATCAGGAGAAATTATAATTAGGGCATTTATTAATTTATTTTTGAGGGTATTAAATGCATCTAAACATTCCTGATCAAAATTGAAAGGTATATCTTTTTCTAGTAGTTTCATTAAAGGTTTAGCTATTTTAGAGAAATCTTTAATGAATCTTCTATAAAATCCAGCATGTCCTAAAAAGCTTCTAATAGCTTTAACTGAGCTAGGAGGAAGTAATTTTTCTATGGTTTCAACCTTTGCTTTATCTATCTCAATCCCTTTACTAGAAATTTTATGTCCTAACACAATCCCTTCTCGAACCATAAAGTGACACTTTTCCCACTTTAAGACAAGGTTCGTCTCCTCACACCTTATTAATACTCGTTTTAAATTCTTAAGGCAAAGATGGAAAGAATTACCAAATACCGAAAAGTCATCCATAAAGACCTCCATAATGTCTTCCACAAGTTCATCAAATATGGCTAGCATGCAGCGCTAAAAAGTAGCAGGAGCATTACATAATCCAAAAGGCATTCTAAGATAAGCAAACGTACTGTATGGACATGTAAATGTAGTTTTATCTTGATCCTCAAAGGCTATCAGAATTTGGAAATAGCCAGAAAGCTCATCCAGGAAACAGTAGTACATATGCCAGGATAATATTTCTAGCATCTGACCAATAAAGGTCAGAGGAAAGTGATCTTTATGATTGCGTCGTTCAACTTTCTATAGTCAATACAGACTCTCCATCCTGTGACTATTCTTGTAGGAATCAATTCATTCTTCTTGTTTGCTACAACATTCATGCCTCCTTTCTTTGGAACGACCTGCACAGGACTTACCTAAGTGTTGTCAAAAATAGGATAAATTATTCCAGCATCTAGAAGTTTAATTACCTCAGCTTTAACAAATTCTTTCACGTTGGGATTGAATCATCTCTGAGGTTGCACGCATGGTTTATACTTCTCTTCCATTAGAATTTTGTGGGTACAAAATGATGGGCTTATACCCTTAATGTCAGAAATTTTCCAAGCTATGGGCCTTTTATATTCCCTTAGTACCTGTAGCAACTCATCCTTTTCTTTAGGTTTTAGTTCTGAAGAGATGATCACTGGTAGTGTAGAATTATCCCCGATAAATGCATATTCTAAGTGTTTTGGTAACTATTTTAATTCTAATTTGGGTGGTTCATCAATAGAGGGTTTTTTTTAGTTTGTCATTAATTTCAATGCCCTCTTCTTTCGTTTGTCTAGGGGGAAATGTGTTAGAATATGTTTCGTCGGTATCATCATTTGCCCCCTCACCTTGAGTAAAACACAGTTCCAACGTGTCGTTATGTATGATTTCCTCAAAGAATCTTGAATAGAATGATCAATGGCATCAATAAAATAGCAGGAGTCATCTTGTTCTCTAGAATATCGAATAGCATCGTAAATTTGAAAAATAATTTCTTCATCGCCTATCTTCAGTGCAAGTTTACCATCACCTACATCAATAACAGCCCTAGCAGTAGCTAGAAAGGGGCGTCCCAAAATTAAAGGCACCTCAACATTCTCATCCATGTCAAGCATAACAAAATCAATAGGGAATATAAATTTATCAACTTTTACTATAATATCTTCGATAATTCCCATAGGATATTTAACAGATCTGTCAGCTAACTGAATACTCATCCTAGTGGGTTTAGGCTCCCCGAGACCAAGTTGGTTGAACATTTTATAAGGCATTAAATTGATACTGGCACCTAGATCAGCTAGTGCTTTCTTTATGTTTAAACTACCAATTAAACAGGGAATAGTGAAACTTCCTGGATCTTTCAATTTGATTGGTAGTTTGTTTTGGAGAATAGCTGAACATTCTTTATTAAGCTCTACTGTTGATATTTCTTCCAACTTCCTTTTATTTGTTAGAAGCTCTTTTAAAAATTTTGCGTATGTCGGCATCTGTGAAATAGCTTCAAAAAATGGTAAGTTGATATGTAATTGTTTAAAAAGTTCAAGAAATTTACCATATTGTGCGTCTAGGCGGTCTTTCTTCAACTTTGCCGGATATGGTATTGATGGTTTACATTCTTCGCGTATTGGTATTACATTCTCAACTTCCTCGTCCTTTGCCTTATCAGTTTCACGTGGTATCTTCTTCTTTGTTTCAACCAACTCTTTTCCACTCCTTAGTGCAACTGCCCTCACATGCTCTTTTTGTTTAGTTAAACTTCTGGTTGCCTAACAGAACTAACTTAGTTAGTTGTCTAATTTGATCCTTCAGCCCTTGGATTAATGCTTGTTGATTAGTCAATATCGTTTCAGTATTTTTGAAGAGGGTTTCTAACAATTCTATAAATTTTGCTAGTGTCTCTTCAAGGTTTGGCTTCCTTTTCTGTGGGAAAGGCTGTTGTCCTTGATTGTGGTGGTATCTCCAGTCTGAATTATAAGCTCTACTACAAGGGTTATCTAGAGGTCTGAAATTGTCACCCATATAGTAAACTTGCTCGATTTCAGTACTCGGATTGTATGGTGGATATTCTGTATTGTTCATCCATCCTCCGTTCATATTGTACTGCATAACTAAATGTACCTGCAAAGAATCACATAAACCATCAATCTTTTTATTAATCATTTCTACCTGACTTGATAGCATTGTAACTGCGTCGAGATTGAAAACTCCAGCTGCTTTGGTTGGCTTTGTCCTTGTAACTTGCCACTGATAGTTATTCAGTGACATTTCCTCTATAAACTCATAAGTTACTTCAGGAGTTTTGTTATTCAGGGTTCCACCGGTGGCTAAGTCAATTAATTGCTGGTTGAAGTGTAACACCCCTTACCCATAATCTATGTCGAAATCGGGCCCGAGGGATTATCGATTAAAACCATATGATCTCCACTTAAGCTCATTGATTACTCTCTTAAGTCATCTCTACAACCTCAATCTTGACTTACGAGGCCTCACTCATACACGCAAGACTCTCGAGACCCTTTCGAAAACTTCTGCGATCTTAAAAATTTCTTCACCTAAACAGGGACAACACGCATGTGTGAGGTGAGACACGCTCGTGTGAGGTCACACACCCCCATGCCCTCAACCCGTGCATGAAAACCCAAGCATTCTGCCAATGTCCCACGGCTAGGGCACACACTCGTGCTCACCACCCGTGGTGAACACTGACTTCACCACACGGCCTGAAGTCTAGACACATGCCCGTGTGGCTAGCCCGTGGCCTGTACTACTCAAATCTGTCAAAGAGACACAGCCAAGGCACATTCCCGTGGGTTGGCCATGTGTCACACATGGCCTAGACACATGCCCGTGTGTCTAACCACATGGACAAGAACAAAGCTAATTGCCAAGTTCTTTTCACTCCTCAAGTTCTTACAACATATACCCAAACAACACATCCATAATCAACTCAAATTCGAACACAATCTTACATGGAAAACTACATTTTTTCATATAATAAAGCAGCCAACAACTATGACATTATACAAAATAGATTATCCATCTATAGGCTAACACATCTTAGCCATTTACAACAAAATTCACTAACTTGTCTAACCCCTATACATGCTATGTACAAAACATTTAGTCTAATGTACCAGAGTGAGCTGATAGTGTGGGCAATCTTCCGATTAATCCAGGTATCTCGATTCAACCCTCTTTCTCTATAAGACAAGGGAAAGAAAAGGAGTAAGCCTTGAGCTTAGTAAGTTTACACATAAACAATTTAAACATTTTAGTATAAACTAAACAACAATTAGCATTATACTACCAAATAAATTCACGTCCACAATTATGCTTACTCTTTCTATCCCTTACCACATTTCCAAAACATTATGAGTCACATACTCATAATCATTGACATGCACCCCTGCAACCAATACCACATTTACTCGAAAATACAACACATCATTTTATCACACTAATACATCCACACAGCTAAATAACTCGGTGGTTTCGCACTCAGCCCACCACAATCAGGTAATAATGTAGTATCACGCATAGCCTACCAAGAGGTAGTCATAGTGGTTTCGCACATAGCCCACTAAATAATATACTTAACTATGGTATCGCACACAGCACATAGTTGTTAAGTATTAAGGTGGTATCGCACTTAGCCCACCATCAAATATTATCACTACTCATCCACACATCTACTTACTCATTCATCCATGATATCTACCACATTCATTCCATTTGAACCCACATAGGTTCTCAATCATTCTCTTTCATTTTCATTCATGCTACACACTAGCTAGCATTAAGAATGTATAAGTAGAACGCATTGATTACGCATAAACTTACCTCGATACTCAAAAAGTATAAAGATGTGCAGTTTAGTCCACCACCTTGCTCTTGCCTCGATGTCGATCCGGGCTTCGTCTTTCTTGATCTATAATGATAAATCAACTCGTTCAATACACACATTGACAAAATTGACCATTATCTCATACTTTAGCAAAATTACCATTTTGTCCCTAAACTTTCTCATATTTACACTTTTGGCCCAAGGCTCGTAAAGTGATTTTCATTCAACTTTCTAGCCTTTCATGCATAGCCGAACCATTTAGTCAACTAAAGTAACCATCAATTCTCACTAAATTACATATATATGACTAAACTCAAAACTTTCACAAACAAGTCCCTACTTGCATTTTTCATGGAAATCACTTAGCAAAAGATATTTTTACTACATCAAACTTTTATCTTCTTCCATTAAACATGAAATACATGCATGTCATACATGGGTACATTTTTTAACATCCATCTTAGATAAACATACAGCTAAAAATAGCCTACACATGCTAATAGGACCTCAAAAATACGAAAAATATTAAAAACGGAGCTAGAATACACATACTAGCTAGCTTGAAAAGTTGAAGAGCCCTCACAATGGCTTTTCTAGATTTTCGACAGCCTTGGGGAAGAAGTTGAATGAAAATTCTATCATCTTTTCCCATTTTAATCATTTAATTGACAAATGACCAAAATGCCCTTTCGTCTAACTTTCTAATTTTAACCCATTCATGCCCAATTTTGTCCAAAAAATAAGAATTTGGGAAATTACTATTTAAAGACCTCTAATTGGTAATCCAAAGCTATTTGTGATAGCTTCTAGAATATCACATTTTGTAACTTTTGCAATTTAGTCCTTTTGGAAAATCCAACCGCAATTTAACAAAATTGCTTCATGAAACTTTTACACTAACATGCAAACATGGCATAGACCTCAAAAACTCATACATATACCTCAGATTTGTGGTCTCGCACCACTATTCTGACTAGGCCCTAAATTGGGATGTTACAACTCTCCCCTTTTTAAAGATTTTTGCCCCCCGAAAATCTTACCAATAAAGAGGTTTGGATGTTGCTCTCTCATAGCTTCTTTCATTTCCCATGTAGCCTCTTCCACACCATGCTTTTGCCACAACACTTTCACAAGGGCTATGTTCTTATTCCTCAACTTTTTCACTTCTCTAGCCATAATCTTAATTGGCTCCTCTTCATAAGACATATCCGGTCTTATCTCAATTTCCGCTGAAGGAATCACATGTGAAGGATCGGAGCAATATCGTCGCAACATCGACACATGGAACACATTATGAATCTTTTCTAATTCCACTGGCAAAGCCAAATGGTAAGCCACTGGTCCAATTATGTCGGTAATTTCATACGGCCCTATGAATCTTGGACTCAATTTCCCTTTTCGTCCAAATCTCATGATGTTCTTCCACGGAGATAATTTCAAAAACACTTTGTCACCCACATCAAACTCAATTTCTTTTCTTTTCAAATCTGCATACGACTTTTGTCGGCCCAAAGCAGCTTTCAGACCATCACGGATCACTTTCACTTTCTCCTTAGTTTATTTCACTAGATCGAGCCCATAGATTCGCTTCTCACTAAGCTCGGTCCAATATAAAGGAGTCCGACACTTACGACCATATAAGGCCTCATACGGAGCCATCCGTATACTCGACTGATAACTATTTTTGTAAGCAAATTCGGTTAGAGGTAGATATCTCTCCCAACTACCTTCGAATTCTAACACACAGCATCGAAGCATATCTTCAAAGACTTGAATCACTCTTTTAGACTGACCATCAGTTTGCGAATGGGACGCATTACTGAAATTTAACCTCGTACCCATGGCTTCTTGCAACTTCTTCCAAAACCTCGAAGTAAACCTCGGATCTCTATCCGATATTATAGACATAGGCACACCATGCAATCTCACTCTCTCTGCAACATACAGTTCAACTAACTTATCCAGTGAATAATCAACACGTACTAGAATAAAGTGAGCCGACTTCGTCAGCCTATCCACAACAACCCACACAGCATCTTTTTTTTTTGGAGTCATCGGCAACCCCGTCACAAAATCCATGGTAACCCAATCCTATTTCCATTCGGGAACTATCACTGGCTGAAGCAATCCCGAAGGCACTTGATCCTTAGCTTTCACATGCTGACAAATCAGACATTTTCCCACAAACTCTGAAATGTCTCTTTTCATACCTGGCCACCAATAAAACTTTCTCAAATCGTTGTACATTTTTGTACTGCCTGGGTGTACTGACAAATAACCACTATGTGCTCCATGTAAAAATTTTCGGATTAACTCTTCATCTCTTGGTACACAAATTCTGTCATGGTACATCAAACAATCATCCAGACCCACTCGAAAATCAGAATCACTTTTCGATCCACACTTAGCTCTCTTAGCTTGCACCTCACTGTCATTTCTCTGAGCCTCACTTATCTGTTGAACAAATAGTGGTTTAGCTCTCAACTTTGCTAAAATAGCACCATCATCAGACAATGCTAAGCTTGGGTTCATAACTCTTAGAGCACACAAGGATTTCCTAATAAGGGCATCCGCAACCACATTCGCTTTTCCCGGATGATAATCAATGACTAACTCATAGTCTTTCAACAACTTAAGCCACCACCTCTGTCGTAAATTCAGATCCTTCTGATCCGTCAAATACTTCAAACTCTTGTAATCCGTAAAGATCCGAAACTTTTCTCCATACAAGAAATTTTTCCAAATCTTTAACGCGAAAACAATCGCAGCCAACTCCAAATCATGAGTCCGATAATTCTTCTCGTACGTTTTTAACTGCCTCGAGGCGTAAACGACTACCTTACCCTCTTTCATTAACATGCAACATAGACCATTAAATGACGCATCACTGTAAACCACGAACACTTTTCTCGATTCTGGTTGAACTAAAATCGGTGCCTCAGTCAACAATGTTTTCAACCTCTTGAAACTCTGCTGACATAACTCATACCAATCAAACTTTACATCTTTATGTAACAGTTTTGTCATCGAAGTAGCAATCACAGAAAATCCCTTTATGAAACGTCTGTAATATCCTACTAAACCCAGAAAGCTTCTAACTTCTGATACATTCTCTGGCTGTTTCCAATCCACAATAGCCGATATCTTACTTGGATCAACTAGGATACCATCACCCGACACAATATGTCCTAGGAATTCGACCTCTCGGAGCCAAAACTCACTCTTGCTACACTTAGCATACAACTATTTATCTCTTAAAGTTTGCAAGACAATTCTCAAATGTTCTTCATGATCGTTCTCATCCCGAGAATAGATCAATATGTCATCAATGAAAATAACCACAAACTTGTCCATATACGGTCTGAAGACACGGTTCATCAGATCCATGAAAATCGCAGGTGCATTCGTTAAACCAAACGGCATGACCAGAAACTCGTAGTGGCCATACCTTGTTCAAAATGCAGTTTTCAACACATCTTGCTCTTTCACTCTCAACTGATAATAACCAGACCTTAAGTCTATCTTGGAGAACACTGAAGCTCCCTTCAGTTGATCAAAAAGATCATCAATCCTTGGTAAAGGATACTTATTCTTCACCGTCACCTTGTTGAGTTGTCTGTAGTCTATGCATAATCTCATAGACCTATCTTTCTTCTTTACAAATAATACCAGAGCACCCCACGGTGAGTAGCTTGGTCTCACAAAACCTTTATCCGTCAACTCTTGCAACTGAACCTTCAGTTCTTTCAACTCTACAGGTGCCATCCTATACGGAGCAATTGAAATAGGTGTCGTTCCCAAATTAACTCAATCCCAAACTCGATCTCTCTCACTGGAGGTAATCCGGGTAACTCTTCCGAAAATAGATCCAGATATTCACATACCACCGGTACCGATTCAATCTTCACCTCAGACTCTTGAGTATTTAATACAAACGCGAGATAGGACTCACATCCCTTTCTCAAGCATTTCTCAGCCACTAAGGAAGAAATCATCAGTGGTAAACTATTCGATCCACCTGATTCAACCCGAATAACACCTCCACCCTCACATTTCTGCTCGATAAACTTACTACCACAATTCACTAAGACACTATATGCAGTCAACCAATCCATACCAAGGATTAAATCAAACTCATCAAACGGCAACAACATTAGGTTTGCAGGAAAACAATGACTCTTAATCATCAAAGGACAGTTCTTACACACTTTGTTCACAAACACATGGTTACCTAACGGGTTTGAAACCTTAACCACAATGTCCGTAGACTCAATGGTTATACTCGAACTAGATGCCAATCTCATGCAAATATAGGAATGGGTAGACCCTGGGTCAATTAAAGCAATAACAAAGGTGTCATAAAGAGAAAAAGTACCAGTTATCACATCTGGGGAGGATGGCTCTTCACGAGCGCGAATAACATACGACCTAGTAGGTGCCCAACCCTCCGGTCTCATAACAGAATCTCGTGACGCACCTCTTAATCCATACTGGAACCGGCCCGAGGCATTATCGGATTAAAATAATATGATCGCCACTTAGCCTCATTGATTACTCTCTTAAGTCATCACTACAACCTCAATCTCGACTTACGAGGCCTCACTCATACACACAAGACTCTCGAGACCTTTTCGAAAACTTCTGCGATCTTAAAAATTTCTTCACCTAAATAGGGACTACATGCCTGTGTGAGGTGAGACACGCTCGTGTGAGGTCACACACGCCCGTGCCCTCAACCTGTGCATGAAAACCCAAGCATTCTGCCAATGTCCCACGGCCAAGGCAGACGACCGTGCTCACCACCCTTGGTGAACACTGACTTCACCACACGGCCTGAAGTCTAGACACACGCCCGTGCGGCTAACCCGTGGCCTATACTACTTGAATCTGTCAAAGAGACACGGCCAAGGCACACGCCCGTGGGTTGGTCGTGTGTCACACATGGCCTAGACACATGCCCGTGTGTCTAACCACATAGACAAGAACAAAGCTAATTTCCAAGTTCTTTTCACTCCTCAAGTTCTTACAACATATACTCAAACAACACATCCATAATCAACTCAAATTCAAACACAATCTTACATGGATAACTATATTTTTTCATACAGTAAATTAGCCAACAACTATGGCATTATACAAAATAGATTATCCATCTATAGGCTAACACATCTTAGCTATTTACAACAAAATTCACTAACTTGTCTAGCCCCTATACATGCCATATACAAAACATTTAGTCTAATGTACCAGAGTGAGCTAATAGGGTGGGCAATCTTCGATTAATCCAGGTATCTCGATTCAACCCTCTTTCTCTATAAGACAAGAGAAAGAAAGGAGTAAGCCTTGAGCTTAGTAAGTTTACACATAAATAATTTAAGCATTCTAGTATAAACTAAACAACAATTAGCATTATACTACCAAATAAATTCACGTCCACAATTATGCTTACTCTTTCTATCCCTTACCACATTTCCAAAATATTATGAGTCACATACTCATAATCATTGACATGCACCCCTGCACTCAAAACCACATTTACTCAAAAATACAACACATCATTTTATCACACTAATACATCCACACAGCTAAATTACTCAGTGGTTTCACACTCAGCCCACCACAATCAGGTAATAAGGTAGTATCGCACATAGCCTACCAAGAGGTACTCATAGTGGTTTTGCACATAGCCCACTAAATAATATACTTAACTATGGTATCAGACACAGCCCATAGTTGTTAAGTATTAAGGTGGTATCGCACTTATCCCACCATCAAATATTATCACTACCCATCCACATATCTTCTTACCCATTCATTCATAATATCTACCACATTCATTCCATTTGAACCACATAGGTTCTCAATCATTCTCATTCATTTTCATTCATGCTACACACTAGCTAGCATTAAGAATGTATAAGTAGAATGCATTGATTATGCATAAACTTACCTCGGTACTCAAAAAGTATAAAGATGTGCAGTTTAGTCCACCACCTTGTTCTTACCTCAGTTTTGATTCGGGCCTCGTCTTTCTTGATCTATAATGATAAATCAACTCGTTCAATACACACATTGACTAAATTGACCATTATCTCATACTTTATCAAAATTTTTATTTTGCCCCTAAACTTTCTCATATTTACACTTTTGGCCCAAGACTCGTAAAGTGATTTTCATTCAACTTTCTAGCCTTTCATGCATAGCCGAACCATTTATTCAACTAAAGCAATCATCAATTCTCACTACATTACACATGTATGACTAAACTTAAAACTTTCACAAACAAGTCCCTACTTGCATTTTTCATGGAAATCACTTAGCAAAAGATGTTTTTACAAAATCAAGCTTTCATATTCTTCCATTAAACATCAAAATACATGCATGTCATACATGGGTACATTTTTTAACATCCATCTTAGCTCAACATATAGCTAAAAATAGCTTACTCATGCTAATAGGACCTCAAAAATACGAAGAATATTAAAAACGGAGCTAGAATACACTTACTAGCTAGCTTGAAAAGTTGAAGAGCCCTAACAATGGCTTCTCTAGATTTTTGGCAGCCTTGGGGAAGAAGATGAATGAAAATTCTATCATTTTTTCCTATTTTAATCATTTAATTGACAAATGACAAAAATGCCCTTTTGTCCAACTTTCCAATTTTAACCCATTCATGCCCAATTTTGTCCAAAAAATTAAAATTTCGAAAAATTATAATTTAAGGACCTCTAACTGGTAATCCAAACCTATTTCACACAAATAGCTTCTAGAATATCACATTTTGTAACTTTTGCAATTTAGTCCTTTTGGAAAATTCAACTGCAATTTGACAAAATTGCTTCATGAAACTTTCACACTAACATGCAAACATGGCATAGACTCAAAAACTCATACATATACCTCAAATTTGTGGTCTCGCACCACTATTCTGACTAGACCCTAAATCGGGATGTTATATGAGGGGTTCACACCGTTGTAAAAAGTTTGGACTTGTACCCACAAGGGTAGACCATGGTGTAGGCACTTTCTTAACATATCCTTGTATCTCTCCCATGCATCGTATAATGTTTCTACATCCATCTACACAAAAGAAGAGATATCATTCCTTAATTTGGCCGTTTTGGCCGGCGAAAAATATTTCAGTAAAAAATTTTCGGTCATTTGGTCCCATGTAGTGATTGATCCTCGTGGAAGAGAATGTAACCACTATTTGGCTTTATTTCTCTAAGAAAAGAGAAATAATCGAAGACGAATGGCATCATTAGAAACGCCATTTATTTTGAAGGTATCATAAAATTCTAGAAAATTAGCTAAATGAGTAGTTGGGTCTTCATCCTGCAAACCATCAAATTGAACAAACTGTTGAATCATCTGTATAGTGTTAGGTTTTAATTCAAAATTATTAGCGGCTATAGTAGGCCTAACAATACTCGATTTAGCTCCTGTTAAATTAGGTTTAGCATAATCATACATAGTTCGAGGAGCATGATGATTGGCCATATCTTGATAAGGCGAATTATTCTCAGCCATCCTTTTGGTGGTATTGGTTTCGTCCTCTTGCTCTTCTTGTATGTAATCTAAGCCTCGCCTTACTTCTCTACGATTTTTGCATTCGGTTCTTTCAATATCACTGTCGTAAAGTAGTGGTCCTGTCGGGTTCCTTCTAGTCATAAACTAGAGGTACCTGCTAGGAAAAGAGAAAAAGAAAAAGAAAATTTAGAAAATTAAAAATAAAATTTAATTGTGGAAAAATAAAATATAATATGGCTAAAGTAATAAAATTGAGCGTTCTTAATATTTCAGGTTCAAGAAGCGGCGCCAAAAACTTGATCGTGTCTGTCGAGTCTTAAAAATTTATAAAAAGAATGATTGAACCTGGAAACTAACTAAGACAATGATGGAGGCAAGTGCACTATCGAACAATAGTATAGCTAGCGGCAAGACTGGATTATCGAACCCAAAGGAACCAAAAGTACTAAAATTAACTCTCTTTCTATTATTTAGCCTAGAATTAAGTGGATTTTTATCTAATTTAAAATTAACTATTCAAATAAACTAAAGGACTTGAGGGAAAATCGATTGATTTAGACAATACCTGAGGAAGAATCCACCTAGACTTCACTTGTTATCTAACTCTGAACTGGATGATTTATTCACTTGACTTGATCCGTAGGATTCCCTAATTTATATTAATACCCCTCTTCAAGGCTACTAACGTCTAACCCTAGGTTGATTAATTGAAATCTCTTTCTAATTAAAACCCCTAGGATTGCATTAACTCAATCTATGGACTCCCATATTAGGTTTGACCCTAATCCGGCAGATTTTCGTCACCCTATCTCTAGGCGCGCTAGCAATTCAGCTTAACTATGCTAGATCTACTCTTAGATGGTGTCTCTTCGTCCTCTGCCTAAGCACATCACACTTGAACCAATATCCCGGAAATACCAAAACAAGAATTAAGATCACATAGTTGAGAACAAATCAAGTATTTATCATGCAGCTCAGATAACAATAACAAGATCCGTCTTAGGTTTCATCCCCCTCATGTATTTGAGGGTTTAGTTCATAATTATAAAAGAAAACATCTCAGAAGAAAAGATAAAAAAAACATAAGAAATCCCTAAAACCCCTGAAGGAATTAAAGAGAGATCCTCAGTCTTGAGTATGATTCCGGCTTCTTGAGATGAATCAACTGGCTTTCTTCGAGTAAATCCCTAAATTTAACTGCTGTGGCTCGACTCCTTGGCCTAGCTGAACGCCCCCCAAAGGTTGGCCTCTAGGGTCTTTATATAGGCTTTTAGAATATGTTTCTTTGCCTCTAAGTACCCTAATCCGAATATAATTCTTCTTTCCTGCGGCAGAAACACGCCCATGGCACACGCCCGTGTAAATCGTGGCCAGGCTGTGTTCAAACCTGTTGATGAGGCACGACCATGTTTTTCAAGGTCCAGGCCATGGTCAACTCTTCTTACAGGGCACGGTCGTGTGGTCTTGGGCCCAGGCCATATGGATTTCATGCTTTGGCCCATTTTCTCCGTCTTCAGCCCATTATTCGTTCTTTTCATCCTCCGTGCTCTACTCAGTATAAAACATGAAAATAAAGGGTTAGGAGCACCTATTTCCATAATTAAAGGGATAAATCATCCAAAAACATGCTAAATGTGGGATTAAAATATGTTACTATTATGGTTTATCACCTAACATCTTGAAAATAGACTTAGGCATCAAGTTGATACTTGCTCCTAAGTCATACAAAGCTTTACCATAGTAAGATTCACCAGTGTTACAAAGTATAGTAAAACTACCTAGGTCTTTCAATTTTGATGGCAATTTATTCTGTAGGAACGCACTGCACTCCTTTGCCAAGGCAACAGTCTCATACTCACTCAGTCGTTTCTTCTTGGACAGTATATCCTTCATAAACTTCACATAATTCAGCATTTGTTCTAAAGCCTCCACCAATGGAATGTTGATGTGTAACTGCTTCATAACATCCAAAAACTTATTGAATTGCACCTCCTGTTTCTGCTTTTGGTGCTGCAATCTTTGCGGATATGGAGGTGATAGAACTTTCGGTTGAATCGGACAACTTTTCTGAGTAGGTAAATCTGCATCCAAAGAAGATGTTAAAATATTTGAATTCACTAAGTCAAGGTTTACCTTGTCAGATTTTGCAGATCCTGATTCCTTTGGTGTAAAAATTTCAACAGCTAGTTGATTCTTCTCAATAGGCTTATCTTCGACATCAATCAATCGGGTTTGAGAATTTTACCACTTCGCAATGCCACTGCCTTGATATGTTCTTTACCTAAATTTCTTGGATTCTCAGTATCGCTCGTGTCGAAACCATTTTTAAATCGAATTTTGAAAAATGGGGAATCGACTTTAAAAATATGGAAATGGAGTCGCCACCGATCTTTTATTCGAGGTGTGATCGGATCACCTTAAGATAGATTATTTTAATAAAACATTTTGATTTATTAAAACAATAATTTTGGTCTACGAAATCCAGAAAATAGGCTCGGGAGTCAGTTATGCACGAGAAAGGGTTAGCACCCTCGATACGCCCAAAATTGGTACCTAATTGATTAATTAATGTCTTGATGTCGAAAATTTGAAAAGACTCTAGATTACGATCCATTTACTTGAAATACATTTGGGCAGAATCATATTGGATGCCAAAGCTTCTTATTTCGAAGAAATAAAATGTCGTACTCAGTAAGTTAGGGCACCACATCTTATATTCTTGAAATTAAGTTTATCCTTCGACACTCAACACTCGTACATTTAAAAATAAGAAGGATATTCCATTATTTTGGTCGAATGAAAAATCGCAACCCAATAAGTTAGGGCACTATTTCTCAAAATTCTCGAATACGGAATATTGCCTTTTTTCTTTTGAAATTATTATCTCGAGATGATAAGATATCACACTCACTAAGTTAGGGCACAATATCTCAACTCCCCGAGAATAAGTTTTATATTTGAAAACGTGTATTTTAATTTAAGAGAGAAAGACTATTCGGTTGCTAGGTTTTAAACGAAGAGAATTGGAACCCAGTAAGTTAGAGCACAATTTTCTCGAAACCTCTAAACACGAGCATTGCCTTATGATTTTAAAACCGAAGTGATATTGAAATACTACATCTTTCGTAAAATACAATGCAATACTAATACACAAAGCAATAATAATGCATACACAAAATATTACAATCATGAATCACAAATAATTAATAATTACAAATTAACAATTTATGATTCATACAATAGCAATAATCATGCAACACAATTTTAACATTAGCAATTGAAGAGAATGGAGCAAGATATTACACACACAAAAACAAATGAAAAAGAAAAGCAATAAAACCAATATTATACAACATTATTTAAAGACAAGATATGTATGAAATAATCAATATATATAATAACTTAAAATGAGTAGTCGAAAAATAAATTTTTAAATGATAAATAAAAGTATGAAATAATTTAAATTAACTAATATATATATACATGAATGTTAAAAGTAAATAATATAAAGGGAATATTTAAAATAAATACTATATGAATTTAAAATAGATAATATGTGTAAAAGAAAATTTTAAAATAAAATACAACAATAAAAAACCTTTTCGAATGCGGGAAGAAACAAATAGATTAAAACAGGTTAAGGATCAACTTGAAATCCAAATAAATTTAGGGTTAAAATTGCAAATAATAAAACATTGCTAGAGACTGAAATGAAACTCGTACAAATATCCATGTATTAAAAGAGGAATATTCCCGCATTATTTAAAAGATGTCGTTTTATACTGGACTAAAGCGAACAAATGACAAAATTAACAAGTAAATTTGAAGAAACAAAAGAATTGAATTGTAGACACAAGGAAAAAAGGAAGGACTATAAATGCAAATAATCCATTTACTCAAAATGCGCGGACCCTTCATGGATATCGGGTCGGGCAGACTCGAAGGTTATGGTTAATACGACACCATTTTAGAGCTATTGAGATAGGCCCTAAACGGTGCCGTTTTGTGCATCAATATAAAACCTAAAAAAATAACCTAAATTAATAACCTTTTAGCCATTTTAAACAAAACCAAAAAAAAACTCGTAACATTCTCCTAACCCCCTTTGATCGGCCGACTCCAAAAACATTGTCAGAAGGCCATCCGATGACCATACACCACTGTAATTGGTGACGGCGCCAAGTGAAGACCAAATCTGGCCCTATTTAGAGCCTCAAGTACCTCTCCGCTTCGATTGCGACGAAGGAAGATGTCCGATGGCTTCTTTTACAAAGGTAAGTTCTTTCTTTTTTCTTTATATTTGCATATAGAAAGAAAACGCTTCGGAAAAATTCAAGAAGAACAATAAAAATGAAACATGTAGTCTAAAAAAAACCTTTTTTTGATTCAATGTAGATGCGATATATATCTAAGAAAAAATGAACCCCTTTTTCTTTTCACTTTTTTGTATTTAAAAACTGTGTCCCCCCTAAAAAAAACCCTGTTACAGTGGTTTGTTTCGTCCATTTAAAGGTCAAATCAGAAAATTAAAAATAAATGAAAATACAATTCTTTGCTTTGTATTCTTTGCTATTTTTTGTCGTTGTTTTCGCAGGTACAAGGCCGCGTACTGAGGCATGGAAGTGGCTCGTACAGAGGTTGCGTTGGAGGAGGTACGGTGCGTGTGGGCATGCACGTGGGAATACAAACGGTTACGCACGTCGAGGCAGGCGCAAGAGGAGCTGAGGCGTTGTAGGAACGTTCTGGAACCCTTCCACGGGTTTCGGGAGGGTCAGATGTATTGGGCCCTTTGGCCAGTTTTAAGTTTGGGTTAAAATGGGTTAAGCATTGGGTCAATAGTTTAGTGTATTTGGGCTTGTTGTTTTGTAAATTGGGTTGTTGTAATGGACATTTAAAGACTTTTAATAATAATATTTTTTGGGTTTTTTAATTGGTTTTAGTGTTTTTGGTTTGAATCTGGTTAATTGGTAGGCTAATGGTTCCGAGCAGATTTGGGCTCCTACAGCTCGACAAGGTTCCTTGTGGTCTATTATGAAGCTCCATTGCTAACTGACCCATTTGGTTTTCAAAATTTTTCAATGTTGCTGCTTGTCTTTGGATCAACGCGTCATTCTTTTCCATGTACGCTTTCAACAAGTTCTCCAAACTTTTTGATGCCTCATCTTGAGGTGGTTTTGGAGATTGCTGATTAAACCCTTGAGATTGGTTGGGTCTTTGCTGCAATAAGTTGTTGTTCGGTCAATTTCCTTGGTTGCTCCAAGAAAAGTTAGGATGATTACGCCATGAAGGATTGTAGAATTTGGACGGGGTCCTTGTCCACTCCTATTTTGATATTGGTTCCCCATATAGTACACTGACTCGGGATTTGATGGACAATTCTCAAAAGAATGACCTTCCCCACAGTACACACAGGAAACTACTTCAAACGGACTTGGTGGTTGAGCTGTAAAATTACTAGCATCAAGAGCGTAAACTGTTTTAACATAGAGGAAATAGATGATACCTGAGCTGATAACGAAGTGAGGGCGTCAACTTCATGAACTCTGGCTACATGTTTTCCTGAAGCTGTTTGATTTGTTGGCCATTGATAGTTATTACTCGCGATCCTCTCGATGATCTCATAAGCCTCATTATAAGACTTAGACAAAATTGCACCATTCGCGGAAGCATCTACCATCAATCTTGTATGTGCATTGAGACCATTATAGAATGTCTCCGACTGGATACAATGAGGAATCCCATGATGAGGACACTTACGAAGTAACTCCTTGAATTGCTCCCAAGACTCATACAAAGACTCATCATCCAATTGTTGGAAAGTTTTGATCTCATTCCTCAACTTAGCATTTTTGATAGGTGGGAAATACTTAACCAAAAATCTCTCTACTAATTCTTGCCATGTAGATATGGAACTTGGTGGCAATGAATTGAGCCATGCTCGTACTCGATCTCGCAATGAGTATGGAAACAACTTCAACCTTAGTGCATCTTCAGTCACACCTGCTATCTTGAATAAATCACTCAACTCCATAAACAATCAAAGGTGGAGATGTCGATCTTCGGTGGGCATACCACTAAATTGGCCCACCATTTGTAGCATTTGAAACATCACTGGTTTTAATTCAAATTGGGTTGCCTCAATATCTGGCCTTCTAATTCCTGGATTTAACTCACTGAAAAGTGGCACAGCATATTGTCTGATGCATCGATCCCTATCATCAGCAATGAGGATAGGATTTCGTACATGACCGGCTTATCGACTTGTCTTGATTCTAATTTTTATTTAACTCTCATTGGTCTTTATTTTGATTTCCAAGGTCCATCTCGACTTGTCTTTGAGCTGTTCGTTCACGTCTTCCTTGTCTAAAAGTTCGCTCAATTTCAGGGTCTACAGGGAGTAAATCGATAATTCGATCTATGCTCATAAACACCTGAAAAGAAAATAAAAAAAATTAAAAAGAATAAGATAGTAATGTTAGAAATGAATCAAATTGAAAATAAATAATTTCACGAAAGGAATGACTATGGAAATAGTTACAATCCCCAGCAAGGCGCCAAAAACTTGTAACGCGTAGGTTTGTCCAAGTGTACACAGTCGTTATCAAGTAATAAGTATCAAGTTATCGTCTCCATAGGGATTGTATTTGTGCTAAGTCAATTAATTTGTAAAATTATATTAACAATTTGGTAAATAAAAACACAATATAGTTGAGAAGTGGTGATTAAAATATATTAAACTAAATGCAATGATCCCTAATGCAAATTATCCTAAGTGTGCAAACTATATGAATGAAATAGATTTTAGTAAAATTAAACACAATTTGCAACAATTATAACATAAATAAACTAGGACAATTACTTTAATTAAACTCTATTTATTATCAATATGCTTAATAACATTCAGAAAAACATTCCATGGCAACTCGATCTTTCATGAGTTTGGAAACCACATTAGGTCCTTTCGGAGTCCTTTACTTAGTAAATACACATTTTACTGATCCTTATTTACTAAGGATTTATTAGCATTCATGTGAGGTAACAGGGATGTGCCAGGTTTGAAACAATTTAATCACACAAATCTAAAAACTATGCAGATAACAGAGCTTGGTAAGAGTTGTTATGCAACCTACAATTTAATCGGGTCAGGATCTAAATTGAGCATGTTCATTTCAATTATGTGTCCATTAGCCATCGTCTAGTCAGGATCACTGAGCTAATTCAGGTACATTTCAATCACGTATGAACGAAATACAGACTTGACTTTAATTGAAAAACATGATCGATTGAGGCACAAACATTATAAACATGAATCAAATAAATATTATTTAATCAAAGCAATCATTCTAGCTTAAATAAAATTCAGCTAACATTGTTGTAAACAATAAAAAAGAACGCATAGCAAACATCTTTAGATTAAATTAAAGAAAAGAAAGATTAAACCCAATTCAGAGTGGCTATCACCTAAGACTCTGACTGACTAGGCTCCTTCATTCCATTGCTTTGCTCCTTTGTTGATGGCTCTCTAAGGTTGCCGACCAAGGGTTCTTTAAGAGGCTTAATTGCTAAAATCTCTATGAAAAGATGATTCTAGGCATGGGAATTGAAAAGGCTAAGAGAATTTGGAGAGAAGAGAGAATGATGAATGATGAGAATGAATGAGGAATGATTGAGGGATGATGAATGAGGGAATGAAAGGGTCTTATTTATAGGTGAGGAAAGGGAGATAGTTTGCTAAAAATAGTGGATGTTAACCTCTTCAAATCTCCTCAAATTGTGGTCAGCCATGCTTTGTGGCTTTTGACTTGATTTTTGCTTGATTTTTAAGCAATTTTGGATGCCACACAACTCAAGACTGAGACTCGGTAAATCGTAAATCTTTGGGCAAATCTCTAATTTCTTCAATACTGCAAGGACCTTGTGTAATTAAACCAAAGAATGGTTTAAATGGACAGCCATGTGTAGCTGAATATTGGGTTGACTTGGTCTCCAATTTGGACGGTTTTGTAATCCAGCAAAGCTATCAGACCTGTCTAGAATAATTCAAGAAGTTAGAGGACCAAAGAATAAAATTTATCTAATTTAATTAATTAATTTAAACCTAATTTATTAATGAAATATTTTAAAATGAATTATTAAATATAATTTTATATTTTATTATTTAATTTAATCGTGCATAGACCACTTTATGTCTTAAAAAATATAATATATTCAAATTAATATAAAATAAGCCATTTATTGCATGAAAACTATATTATAAAGCATAAAATCACATTTTAATAATTTCTATTTCCTAATTTCATATTTTCACATATTTCATTAATTTATTAAACAATTACTTAGTTTTAACAACAGATTTAAGTAAAAAGGTAATAAATTACATAGGAAAATTCCTTTATATTTTTTCGCTTACAACTGCCACTCTCAATCTGACGAAACCGCAAACCTAGAGACTCAGCCCCTAACTACTTATCCCGAATTTGATCAATCCAAGTCGGCTTAACTTGCAACTTGGCTAACAGACCTCCGTCATCAAATAGACTAAGACAAGTGAACATCACTCTCAAATCGGCCATCCTTTACGACTAAGAGCATCAGCCACCACATTAGCCTTACCAGGATGATACTTTATCGTGCAATCATAATCTTTGAGCAGCTTAATCCATCGACACTGTCTAAGATTCAACTCCTTCTAAGTAATGAGGTACTTGAGGTTTTTATGATCGGTGTAGATAATACACCTCTCACCATACACATAGTGCCTCCAGATTTTTAACGCAAAAACCACAACAGCTAACTCGAAATCATGCATCAGATAATTCCCCCCATGTGAATTAAGTTGACGAGATGCATAAGCCACATCCTTACCATCTTACATTAGTACACATCCCAAACCGACGTGCGACGCATCACTGAACACCACAAACTCTTTACCAAATTTAGGTTGTATCAGAATAAGAACCTGAGTCAGAACAGACTTGAGCTTCTCGAAGCTCGATTGTTGCGCATCAATCCAGACAAAAGGAACACCCTTGCACAGAAGCTTAGTCAAAGGTGCTGTAATCAAACAGAACCCCTCAACAAATCGCTAATACATTCTTAGGTTGTTTCCAATCTAGCACAACCTCAATCTTTCTAAGATTAACTCGGATCCCCTTGGAAAAACTACATGCCCCAGAAAAGTTACCTCTCGCAACCAGAACTCACACTTGCTCAACTTAGCGTAGAGCTATTTCTCTCGGAGTATCTGAAACACTACTCTAAGATGCTCATCCTCAACCTCAGAGTAAACCAGGATATTGTCGATGAAGACCACGATGAACTGATCCAGATACGATTGAAAAACTCCATTCATCAGATCCATGAATGCAGCCGGAGCATTCATCAAACCAAAGGGCAAAACTAGAAACTCGTAGTGCCCATAACGAGTCCTAAATGCCATCTTATGAATATCAACTTCCTTAACTCCAAGCTGATGATACCCAAATTGGAGATCTATTTTTGAGAACACTATAGTCCCTTAGAACTAATCAAACAAATCGTCAATCCTCGGAAGTGGATACTTATTCTTCACAGTCAATTTATTCAACTGCTGGTAGTCAACGCATATCCTCATGGTACCATTTTTTTTCTTTACAAACAGAACCAGTGCCCCCTACGAAGACATAATAGGGTGGATGAAACCACGATCCAGAAGCTCTTAAAGTTGAGCCTTAAGCTCTATAAGCTCTTTCGGTGCCACACGGTATGGAGCGATAGACACCGGAGCTGTACCCAGTAAAAGCTTAATGTCAAACTCAACTTCTCGATTTAGAGGTAAACCCGGTAACTCCATAGGAAAGGCATCCAAAAATTCTCTCATTATTCTGATATCCCCGACAGAAAAGTCCCTAGAAATTAAAACATTGACAAAAGTCATATACGCCTCACACCCTTTTCGAACCAATTTCTTAGCCATAAGAGCGGAGATCACATTGGACAAATAATTTTTGACACTCTCCGATCACAACTATTTCCTTATCATCCACGGTCCTCAGAACAACCCTCTTAGTCGTGCAATCCAAGCTAACTCAGTGCTCAACCAACCAGTCGATACCCAGAATTAAATCGAACTCTCCAAACGGTAGCTCCATCAAATTCGCTAGAAACACAACCCATTGCACTTCTAACGGAACATTCCTATAAATTCTATTAACCCAAACAGACTGCCCCAACAGACTTAGTACAGTAATCTCACTAGAAGTACACTCCACAGAAATCCCCAAGTTTTCGAAAATAGCACTAGCTAAATAGGTACGTGTAGAACTTATGTCTATCAAAGTAGTATACGAAACATCAAAAATAAAGAACGTACCTGTGATCACATCAGGGGCGTCTCTATCCTCTCGGCGTCAAACAACATAAACTAGTGCAGGCTGCCTCGCCTCAGTCTGACTAGCACCTCTGCCTGATTCTCTCTGTCCTCGGCCCAAACCATTACAACCCCTAGCCAGTCCACGGCCCCTAGGTGGTTGCTAAACTGCTCTCTGAAGCTGTACAGAACTCAGTCCTGAAGCTTGCATCTGATCAGCACACTATGGACACTCTCTAATCCGATGCTCCAAAGACCCACACCTCAGGCAAGCCTTTAACCTCCTCCAACACTCGCCTGGATGGCGCTACCACAATCACCACATGGCTGAATCCTAGTAGGAGCAACAGGAATCCCCACTTTAATAGGCCCATCAGGTCTAGGCCATTTCTTAGGCCTCTGAACAGAACTAGAGGGCTCCGAATCCTTCTTATTCTTGTCTCTCTCACGATCCCTATTCTGGCACTCCACGCACTTAAACTCTTCGGCGATCTTCATCTTATCTACCGAAACTGCAAACTCTCGATCCCTCTATGGAGCAATCAATACCCTCAGATTATCTCTCAAGCCATCCTCAAAACGGACGCATTTTTCATACTCAGACGCCACCATGTCTTGAGCGTAGCAGCTCAACCTCAGAAACTCAACCTCACACTCGGCCACAGATCTATCACCTTGCGTGAGATTCATGAACTCACACCTACGGGCATCAACATAGCTCGCGCACACATACTTACCCTAGAAAGCAGTCTTAAAATAATCCTAGCTCAGACTATTCGGTTGAGTACCCTCCTCAACTGACAACTACCACTAATACGCCTCATCATGAAGCAAAGAGACTGCACCCTTTAGTTTCTGCTCTGGAGTACAGTCTATATCGTTCATAATCCTCTCAACGGCCTCCAACCAATACTCGACCATAGTGGGGCGACTCTAGTAACACCCCTAAACAGCTCAGCTCCATTGGACCAGAGTCGTTCAGTTACCAACCCGTGGCCCCTAGATCCAAAATAGGGTCTAGCGACCCTCTCTAACACCCTTAACATGGCTTGGGACAATACATCATCCCCAGCCGAGCGGTTTTGAGACCCAGTCTCAGTAACAGGCAAAACTGGTGTCTCACTCGCATCTAAATTTGGCATACTGCCCAGAAAGGAAGACTCAACTCGAGCCCCCTATGACCTTTACCACGCCCACGAATACCACGACCACGAGTTCCACAAGCTTATTGTATATTTCAAATTTGTTTACATTATAAAATTTTATGCATCAGTTCTAATGTTTTTTAACAGATATTTTATGCTTAAATTATTAGAAGTTCAGAAATATTTTTAAAGGTTTCAGTTTCTAACTAACTCTATACAGTTTCAGAAAGTACTAACTACAGTGTTTGCAGAAAATTCTAACTAAGTTTGGAAATACTTACAAGATCGACGCCGGAGACTCGGTGTACCACATACTTACTCAAAAACTATCCAAATTATTTGAAAACCAATTCTTTAAAACACAATTTTGTAACCCCAAAATTCACAGCCCAAGTTTTGCAATCTGACTCTGATACAACTAAATGTAACACCCCAAACCTGGCCTAGATGTTATGGCCGAATCTAGTAATGCTACGAAGAAGGGTTTTGAGAATAATGTTATCTCGACAAAGTTTTGAAAGTTGTTCAGTAAATCATCCAAGTTTTATAACTATCACTAAAAACATTATTTAATTAATTCATTTGCCAAAACATAATTTACAACAGAAGTCTTAGAACTCGTTATATTTGAAAATCCCGTTCGTATTTTTAGAAAAACCTTTGTTTAGTAAAAACCACATTTTTAGCCAACTATCGCAAATGAAAAGTTAATTCGAAAATCCCAAATTCAAAATAAAACCAAATAGTTCGGAGAGTCCAATTATTACAAACTTATATAAATAATCTTTATATTAAAATTAAAACTATAATCTTAAACAGTTTACAAACTCGTGATCACCGAAAAGCTCCGTCACACCGATCCGCCTAAGTTTGTGGATTACCTAAATAGAACAGACAAACAGATGTGAGTTTTCATAAACTCAATGTGTAACCCAATAGAAATAGACAGGCAATACAAACAGAAATCTCATATACATTAGATACATGTTTGGACTTATGTCCATCTTAGATACAGATAACAGAATCAGATAAGCAGTACATATATGTAGAATCTTACCCCCATCCTCTACACACTATCTCCGACCATCCCATCACACCATATGAGGTTAAAAACACCCACTCATCCCTACACACTATATAGTGTCGATGCGACACATTATAGATAATATGCAGTCAAGCTGTCGGAATATAGGTGAAGTGTCGCCATACAGATCATTTCCTCCACATATACAAAACCCACCCTAATCACAGATACAGAATACAGATACAAAAATAACATATAGCATATATATACTTAAACAGAACAGATATACATATCGGTATCATATACAAGGCAAACTATCAGAATGTCAAATCACATAATTTAGGGTTTGTTTAGCCCTTATCGACCCGACGGTTGGTCCACAGTCGATCGGAACGAACTGTTCGACCCTAGGGAAAATTTCAAAATTTTGGGCTCACATGCTTGTGTGTGCCCACACGCCTAACTTGGCCTAACCCGTGTAGCCCACACGGCCACACTTATACTCACTGCATGGCCAAGTCCTGCGCATGGCCACATTTTCATCAACCATACGGTCATGTCTTGCACACAGCCAACCACACGGCCAGGCACACGCCCTTGTGGCGTTGATAGAATACTTTTTCGGCTTTCGACGAAGCTCGACTTTTCACGCTAGGAGTACACACCTGGTACAGTTTTGATGCAAAATCACTCCCGAAACCACCAACACCTAAAAACAGAATACCCAATACCTTTTTAGCAACCAAATTGCAAATCCAACGATACTAAACCGAGCAATGCACATACACTTACCACTATCAAACCCGATAACAAGCACAGATTAGACTGACTGAGTGGAAACCACCGTCTCACCACCTTCTCCTATACATAGAATCCATTAATAACAACTACGATTAAGCATCGCCAACATCTCCAAAAACTAAACAATAACGCTAATCAAAACTCTACTTACCAAATTAAAATAGCGAACCCAAAATCCCAACAGCAATGATTGACTGCATAAATCACCATTAGAACCAAAAAAATGGAAAGGAAAAAGCCGAAGGGAAAACGAAACTACAGAGGAAAAGGAAGCCCAATAAACATCAATTTTTTTTAAAAGAGAGAGAAATCAATTTTGATAAAAATAAAATAAAAACAACTAATATCCCCCCAAATCAAGGCATGATCTCCTACTAACCCGATCTCAACTACCCGATCTCAATTACTCACTCTCTCATCCACTTACACAGTCTTCCAAACCCATTTGAACTCTCTTTTAGACAACCATGACAAAAATAAATATCCACGCTCACACGAGGACTCAAACACAAGACCTCCTACAAGCTAACTCCTTACCACTCGAACCAATAGGCTCATTCTGATATGAGTTTACCAACAATATTTTATAAACCCACCCAACAAGGATAAGGCTAAGACCAAAAATAATAGAATTTCCAAATGTGAAACTTGAACCCAAGACCTCATACACACCCCTAGAACACTTAACCACTGAAGCAAATACATATTTGTATCAAGATTTACTGAAACAGAAATAATTTATTCAGGGCGTTACAATTATCTACTTGAATAATTATGACTAGTTGTTAATAACTAAATGATACAACTTTTGGTTACTTATAACTTTTCATTTGCAACTATTGAAACACTATACATCTTTTGAAATATTCAATACAACAAAACAGTGCTAAGACGACATTTATGGGGTGACACTTTCCTAAGTGTTGGGATACACTGGCCAACATACGCTTTGGCCAACTCTTTTATAAGGGTTGGGATATGTATGCCTAAGGCAACGCTTAAATAAGAGTTGGCTTTGTCTAGTCTTAAGACGACACTTTTGGGGCGACACTTTCCTAAGTGTTGGGATAGACTTGCCAACATACGATTTGGCCAACTCTTTGTACAAGGGTTGTGATATGTATGCCTAAGGCGATGCTTGAATAAGAGTTGGCTTTTGTATAGTCCTAATACGACACTTTTGTGGCAATACTTTCCTAAGTGTTGGGATAGACTTGCCAACATACGCTTTGGCCAACTCTTTTTATAAGGGTTGGGATATGTATGCCTAAGGCAACGCTTGAGTAAAAGTTGGCTTTTGTGTAGTCCTAAGATGACAGTTTTGGGGGCGACACTTTCCTAAGTGTTGGGATAGACTAAACTTTTGCCAACTCTTTGTATAAGAGTTGGGATATGTATGCCTAAGGCAACACTTGAATAAAAGTTGGCTTTTGTGTAGTCCTAAGATGACACTTTTGTGGCGACACTTTCCTAAGTGTTGGGATAGACTATGCTTTGGCTAACTCTTTGTATAAGGGTTGGGATATGTATGCCTAAGGCAACGCTTGACTAAGAGTTGGCTTTTGTGTAGTCCTAAGACGACACTTTTGTGGCGACACTTTCCTAAGTGTTGCGATAAACTATGCTTTAGCCAACTCTTTGTACAAGGGTTGGGATATGTATGCCTAAAGGCAACACTTGAATAAGAGTTAGATTTTGTCTTGTCCTAAGAAGACAATTTTAGGGCGACACTTTCCTAAGTGTTGGGATAGACTTGTCAACATACGCTTTGGCAAACTTTTTGTATAAAGGTTGAGATAGGCATGCCTAATGTAACGCTTAAATAAAAGTTTGATTTGTCCAGTCTTAAGACGATATTTTCCTAAATGTTGGGATAGACTTGCTGACATACGCTTTGGTAAACTTTTTGTATAAGGGTTGGGATATGCATGCTTAAGGCAACGCTTAAATAAGAGTCAGCTCTATCCAACACTATGCCTACACTTTTGGGCTGGCACTTTCCTAAGTGTTGGGATAGAATTGCTAACGTTCACTTTGGCCAACTCTTTGTATAAGGGTTAGTATATGCATGCCTAAGGGATTTAGGGTCTAGGGTTAGTATTTAGGGTTTAGTGTTCATGTTTAGGGTTTACGAGTTGGCTTTGTCCAATAGCATGTCTAAGGCATCACTTAAATTGGAAAATTAATTTATGTAACAAATATATTCATAAGTGATATATTGACACTAAAAAAAATGTTTAAATTTAGTTCTTAATGTTTAATTTTTTTTTTATCATTTTCTTTGTATGTACTTGAAGATTAAGAGTTAAATATTAAAGTCATAATGAAAATTTTAGTTCTTAATGTTTAATTTTTTTATCATTTTCGCTTTTATTTGTTTATTTTAATTAAATCTAATTCTTAATCTTTTAAAAAGAGTGAAATTTAATTATGAGAGATTGATATGTTTAAACTATTTATTCTCAATCTTTAATAGAAATTTGATATGTGAGAGATTAATTGCTTACATTGGATAATTTTAACTTAATAATTAATTATAGCCATTTAATCATTTGTTTTCTTATTAAAATATACTATATTTATTTTGAAAGTACTTGGTTTTAGGGGTTTAGGGTTAAGGATTATATTTTATGGTTTAAGGGATAGGGATAGGAGTTTAGGGTTTAAATTAATTAGTGTGAAAATATATGTTAAAAATTTAAAATACTATTATTTAGAATAATTTTAAAGTTTTTTTATGTATATCGTTGATTGTTTTTAATTTATAAATTAAATAATTTGATTGCAAATTTTAAATAATTTTCAAGATTTTAAATTTTCTCTACCTAATTTTGTTTAAATTACACTGATTTGACAACTTGGGATCCAAATATCTAAAAGATAAAAATCCCACATGTTATGTATATTGAATATCGTTATAAATCGTTACATTTGATGGTGCAAAATTTTTTTGGGTTTGCTCCCCCTCCTTTAGCCTTTTATTTAAATCGAAGTTAAGTTTAATCTTTAAATTAAATTAAAAATTCAATTAAGTTTACAATATCACAATTTTTTAATTTTAATATATTTCATTTTCCAAATAATAAATTTAAATTTATTATAATTATTACACCTTTTAATATAATTACTATGATATATTTTTCACATTTTTAAAAAAATTAATTATAATTATTTTTAAACATCAATTTAGTAATATGATAAAAAATTAAAGGTTATTTTAGTGAGGTACAATTTTTTAAATTAGTATTTTTATATATATCATATATCGATTATAGATTATAGATATACGTTGTGGTGAAAAAAAGAGAGTATATACGATATATGTAAAGGCAAAACTATGGATCATCAAAGTATAAAGATCAGTATTAGATAAAATGGAAGTGAGTTGATTAACTCCTCCACTCATTTTCCCACTCTTCTATTTTTCCAATTAAATAAGACAGGCTATATACTTTTAAATAAAATATTTTCCATGTCTTCCTTTTTTCCAATTAAATAACACTGGTTATTTACTTTAAATAAAATGTTAAAAAACTTTTCTTTTGTTCAACTAATTTTATAATTAATTGAACCATTACAACTAAAAGTCTAAAACACACATCTTTGTACATTGGAATTCTTTTTAAATTTCAAACTACCCCTACCGCCACTCCCCCAAACTCTTCTCTTCAATTTTATTTTTACTTTCCCACCCCTTTTACCCCAAAAATCAAATCCTCACAATTTTTTTATTCCCCTTATCTCCATAAATTTTTACGGAAAAAAGAGAGGGAATTTTCTTTCTGGGTCTTAAGGTTTTTTTTTTTCACCACCAAAGCCTCAGTTTTTGTTACTTTCCAGAGAAAGTTACAATATTTTCAACCAATTTCAGTACCGAAATTGAGGGGGGAACGAAAGAAAATGGCGAGGGAGGAAAGAGTGGAGTCATTTTACGCGAGGCTTAGGGAATCAGCCAGGGCATCGTCTCTCTCATCTTGAATTCAAAAGGCGGCTAGAGAGGGACGCAGAGGCTCGAGAATCATTTGAGCAACATTTACATGAAGAGAAGGAACGTCGCCGAGCTCTTCGCCAAGTATACTAGTTTTCTTTATTTTTATTTTTGCAAATTATTTAGTTGGCTTTATTTTGGATGTTTTAAATTTTGTTTTCTTCTTCTGGTGGTTTCATTATTAGTCCAGGGGATTACCCGATACTGCTGAGGAGACGATCGAGTATTTTCTTGACACCGAGGCTCAAGAGATAGAGTTTGAGATTGAAAGATTGAGGCATAGGTTAGTACTTTAATCTTGCTGCGAAGAAGTTGTGAAATCCTTGTTTGTTGAATGTTGCATGTTAATTGTTTGTTGTTTTGCTTCTTTGGGTATTGAAATTTATTAGAACACTTGAGTTTTATTGAGAAGTTCAATGTTTTTCTCTATAGGGTCACTCTATTATAGAGATTGAAATTTAAACTTTATGTTTAAAACATTTATTTAGTTATATTTTTATTTTTGAAAGCTTTTTATGGTTTTACAAATGAAATATTTTGCTAGAAATTCTACTGCAAATGAAAGAAAAATTTTAAGTCATTTTTTAAATAGTAAATGTTAACTCTATCACAATTTAGCTTTATTCATTTACTTTTACTAGTAAGGGACTAAATCAATCAATGTAGTAGAGGGACTAATTTGATGTAGTCTATATAATAGAGGGACGTCACCGGTACTTTCACCTTTTGTATAGTCTTTCTCTGTTGAAATGTTCTGTTTGAGTGTTTTCTTCATTTCGTTGCCGTTAACTTTACTTAATTGGTAAAATACACTTTAAATTCTCAGTTCAATACACCATCTTTATTTGCAAACTTTGTAGATTAGATGAGGACTTTTTCTCCCACATGAAATTTGAGATCGGGCAGATTAGATTTGCTGTTTCGAAGAAAGAGGTTTGTCTTAAAACAACCTTATGTTTGTGATAATCCCTCGGTTTATCTAATGTCAGACAACTGGGAATTTAAAAGCTGATAAATTTTGCAGGATATGGAGGACAGATTGACTGAGCTAGAGGCAATACAAAAGGTCTTACAAGAAGGCACCGGTAAGTTTTCCAACTGTATAAACTATAGTTAAACTCTTAAAGAGTTAATGGCTTTTCATTTTTACTAATGATCCTTGGCCCTCTGATTGCAGAAGCATATGATAAAATGCAAGCCAAACTTATAATTGCGAAGAAAAGCCTCACCAAGATTTTGTCATCCAAAGATATTAAAGCAACCGTAACTTATATGATATTAAAGATTTTATCATTGAGTCCGTTTTATATTTCTAATTTTATGCAGGTCAGCTGAGTTTTTGTATTGTCATGCAGCTGGTCTATAATTATATTTGGTTCTATCTAGCTTGATCATGATTGATGAGTTCACTGGATAGATAAGGAAAAGCTTGTTAAGTTCATCTTGACCGGGATGTGGAAAATGGTGGAATTTCAGATAGACTGATGATGTTTGTTGATGTCTACCATACATATTTTGAGTTGTTGGTATTAAATCGCCACTCGCCCATTCGTTGGCCATAGTTTTATTTATTTGTTTTCATGAATTTAACATGCGTAATTTTATTCATGATGCGCGCTATTGTTGTAGGACTCTCACTTCTCAATTATCCAGGACTGAAAGCCATTGATCCAGCGTATGCATTACCTGTCGATGTCGTAAATAGAATTTTCTTTAGTGGATAATTGGTATTTCCTTTCGTCCCTCTCAGTAATTCCATATTTTTTCGTCGTTCCTCCTGTAAAATGCCAAAATGTATTGAACTTTGTATTGTGAGAATCCATGCCCATGGTCATTACATTTACAAATCTAGAAAAAGTTGTTTTTGATCCGGTTTGTGTAGGATTGGTCATTACACAATCCCTAAAGAGATGAATAAAGTCTGTAATTGGATTACAGCAAGGTTGGGGCTCGAGGGATAGTCGAGAAGCAATAAAGGTGAAAAGAGAGAAAACTACATATGTTACAAGTAGGTAGTAAACAAAATGGATTGTTAGGGTATATGGTATACTTGGATTTGGATATATTTCACTACTTGGGACTACCTTTGTAGAAATAAGAGATCAACAGAGTTTCTTGGAATTAAAGTTGCAGTTTCAAACTGTATTAGCTTTTTTGTAGTACAACATCAATATCAATGTCCATCGACTTAGGTACTTTTTTATTTGTTTACTTTTGTACATTGAGTTGAATATTAGTGGTATACATTTCAGCTAAATGTTAGTGTATTTTGATTGTTGGATCGATTTTTGTAGTGAATATTTAATCTTTATTTTAATTTTAATTTTAATTTTATATTTTTTAGTTGTATTTAAAGAAAAATTCTTATCATTATTCACTGTAAATATTTATAAAAATATATTAATATTGAAATAATAAAAAATAGAAAAAATTACATTATACGTGTTTATCCCAATCATTTTCAGGTTATCTTAGGCTTCCTTTGGATGACCAGTTAGCTCCATTTCAGTGCGTTTAAACCACTTTTTTAATTCAATCTCACTGATGCGGTGTTTGGATAATACCTCCAGTTACTCAACGGACTGATTCCCACCGTGCTGCACCTCCAGTTGCTTTTAGACTGAGAAGGAAGAAGAAAGTCTGGAGCAGTTTGAAATGCTAGTGAAGAAGAAACCGAAACGTCCTTTGAAGTAAAAGAGGAAATTTCGAAAATGGAAGAAGAGTAAAAGAGTCTGATGAAAAGAAAGAAATAAAGAAGATGGGTTGAAGAAGAGTCAAAGAGTCTGATAAAAAGAAAGAAATAAAGAAGATGGGTTATAGGATTAGGTTAATTTATTTGTTACGCCCTTTCATTTTCTTTTTGATTTTTATGGGGTCATTGATGTAAATTCATTTATTTGTTAGGTTTTTTATTTATAGGATAATAAGTGAATAACAATTGAGGTATTTTAATGTTATAATTATCATTTAAACAAATAAAATATAATTATTTATAGGATAATAAATAAAAAATTAAAAAATATATTTTAATATTTTATTAAATAAATTTATAAATTCACATATTTTAATAATTTTATAAAAGTAAAATGATTTAAAAAACTTTTGATATATATCAATTCTAATCTAATGTCCTTAATAGTCATTTTATATTCTCACCTCACCGCTACAGCTGCGTTGGAATCCAAACACATACTCCACCGCTGCTTCTAATCTCACCGCCACAAAGGTCTAATCTCACCGCCACAAGAATTAATCTCACCGCCACCGCTGTTTTTAATCTCACCGGAAGTAAACACATCGCCCATCCAAACTAAGCGTTAGACTAGTTTATCTTAATCTTTTTTAAAGGTTGTTTTAGACAATATTTATCTCAATATTTTTAAGGTTGTTTTAAACGGGTCTATCCTAACGTTTTTTAAAAATTGCCTTAGATAAGGTCTATTTCAACCATTTTAAGGTTGCTTTAGGCAGGTTTATCTCAACTTTTTTTAAAGGTTGTCTTAGACATGGTCTATCCCAACTTTTTTAAGGTTGCCTTAAACGGGTTTATTCTAATCCTTTTTAAAGGTTGCCTTAGACATGGTTTATCCCAACCTATTTAAGGTTGCCTTATATGGCTCTATCCCAATCATTTTTAAAAGTTGCCTTAGACAAGTACTTTACCAACCTTTTTGATATTGTCTTAAACAGGTCTATCGCAATGATCTTTTTCAAAGGTTGGACTTGACTAGGTCTTTCCCAACCTTTTTTAAAAGTCGGTATTGACTAAACTTTTCACAACCCTTCAATAAGCGTCGGCTTATGTTGACTTATAGCGACGCTTTTTCAAAAGCGTCGCAATGCATATACCAACCCCACTATATACGACCATTTTGGAAGCGTCAGACGAAGCGTCGCGAAACCTATGACAACTTTTTTTGCGTCGTCTTATGTCAAAAAAAATGTTGCTATAAGACTGTTTTGTTGTAGTGATTCCAACATGGCTCTGCAACACAACAATGGAAGCTTTAATTGAAAGGGTTGAAATCATTTGGTATAGGTGCTAGTCAGTTTGGGTGAGGCACCCTTGCCCTCCAAGCAATTGCTTGCCCTCTTCTAGCGTTCACGTCACTACTCCTTTTGCAATGACCACCATTTTACAAAAATGAGGGCCAATCGCGACAAGTTTATGGTTGACAAAGGTTGGGTGTTAGCTTGGCTGGGACAATAAGAGGAAGAAGTAGACGATGTATTTTTTTAATTTCAGAAAATTTTTAATCTTTTTTTTTTGTTTTTAAGTTTTTTAAAATATTTTTAAAATTATTGTTAATTTTTAAAAATATTAAAGATGATATTTGAACTGATAAAATTAATTATTGGCCCTTTGAATTAACGTATCACTCATTCTTTTAAGACTTATATGAAAGATAGGTATTCAAAATATACAACATTTTCACTTAAAGTACCTAAAGTTTTATTCCATTATACATTTAAGTTTAAAGTTGAGGGTTAAAATAAAATTTGAGCCCAATAATATATTAATATGTGGCACAAAATAAAATAAATATTTTTATATTTGTATTTATTCTATTTCCCTTTTTTAGGAATTTTTTTCTTCCTGCACTTATTTCTCTCTCAAAACCCAACAATCTCATCAACAAAAATCAGATTGACCAAATTTTAGTTTAAATTTTGGAGCCACTAATGTTATTCATTCACCACAAAATTGCAGACAATGGTGGAAAAAATAGAATATTCCCACGCATGGATATCAACATAAAGAATTAGTTTCTTTATTTTGCTAATTATTTCAAAATTAAAAGATCCCCAGTTATCCAATATCATCAACATCTGGACTTTAACATGGATGAGATTGTTTTATCCTCTTATTATTATTTTAAAGTTTTTGCATTTAATATTATTTCTTGTGTTTGGAGATCTTACATGCGAGAGAAATGTTAACTCAAACTCAAATCCTCATCAAAATTTATTTTTGATATTAAAATAATTCAATTCATTTTCTAATTTTAAAATTATAATAATCAAATATGCAATTAAACCACAACCTAGAAAAGTTAAGGGAGAAAATATCAAATAATCAAAAATAAATAAAACCTTTCATATTTTGATCTTTCAAAAATTTAGCCATACATTTTTTTCATATTTTAGTTAGATTTTACCATAATTTTTTTAAAAAGTCAAATTAATTTTTTAACACAAATATTGACTATAATATTAAATTTTTAAATATGAAAACCTCCATAACAATTCAGTGTAATTTCTAGTAATTTTTGAATTTTTATAGTATTTTTATATTTTTTCAATTCTCAAATTCTTTAAATTTCTAAATTATTCATTTATGTGAACTATAAAATGAATAATATCATGTGGGCATGAAGTATATCCACATGGTTGCCACATTAACATCATTAAAAAACTTAATGTTTTAATAAATAATGAGAGTTTAAAAGAATTATTTGAGTCCTTTTAAAATGTTAATGATAAAATTTAACTAAATATTTTTAAGTGATATATTTAAAATGATTGATCCAAAGGGTAACTTGCCAATTAATTTAAAATCTATATACAATATCAACTAAATAATAAATTTAATTTTTATAATGAACACAAATTTAATAATTATATGTTTTAATTTGTTTAATTATTTAGTACCAATTAAATATAAATGTATTTTTTTCTTTATTTCAAGTAGATGAATAAAAAATGAATTTATTGTAATTTTCCTTAGTTCTTGAATAGGGATCTCAAGTTTAATAATTTATTGGATTTTGGATGCTTCTATCAAGATTCTTCTGCTGCCTTGTTTCCTTCATGAAAGCGTCGACGTATTTTTTGAAAAGAAAAAAAGAAAACATCAACTTTACCAAACGCAAATTAAAGTAAATAATAAAATAATTAAGCACTAAGGCTAAAAGAATATGTTTTTGCGTCCGACTCATCTAAACTTCTTTGGCATCCTCAAAAATTTCAAAGATCAGAAAAGAAACTCTCCACCAACACAAACAAAAATGGCTGAAAAGAGGGAAAATGTGGTGATGTTCCCTTTCATGGCGCAAGGCCATATCATCCCTTTCTTGGCTTTAGCTCTTCTTATTGAAAAAACTAGGAACTATAAAATAACCTTTGTAAATACCCCTCTTAACATCAAGAAACTAAGATCATCCCTGCCTTCCGACTCTTGTGTTCAACTCCTTGAAATCCCTTTCAATAGCTCCGACCATGGTCTCCCTCCCAACACTGAGAACTGTGATGTTGTTCCTTACCACCTTGTTGTTCAGCTTCTCGAAGCTTCAGCTTCTCTGAGGCCTGTTTTTAAACAGCTTGTTGAAGATATCATTCGACAACAAGATGGTCAACGCCCACTTTGTATAATCGGGGATATCTTTTTTGGATGGATGGCGGGCGTTGCTGAGGAGCTTGGGGTGTTTCATGCAGTGTTTAGTGGGGCTGGTGGGTTCGGTTTGGCTTGCTATTACTCCATTTGGCTTAATCTTCCTCATAAGCAAGTAAAGAAGGATGGTGGTGATCATTTTTTGTTGCCAGATTTCCAAGAAGCTTCAAAAATAGAGTTGACCCAGTTGCCTTTAACTATGTCAGTGGCAGATGGGAGGGATTCTTGGTCGATTTTCCATCGTACATATTTACCTGAATGGACTAAATCTGGTGGGATATTGTTCAACACAGTGGAGGAGTTTGATGATATTGGATTGGTGTACTTTAAGCGAAAGCTAAGTAAGCCAGTCTGGGCAGTCGGGCCAATATTGTTGTCAACCGAAAACAGAATACGTGCATCCATAGGAGGAGCTACACCTGAGTATTGCAAAGCATGGTTAGACTCAAAGCCTGAAAATTCAGTTTTATTTGTTTCTTTCGGATCAATGAACACCATCTCTGCATCACAGATGATGGAGTTAGCCAAAGCTTTGGAGTTAAGTGGGAGGCATTTTATTTGGGTTGTGAGGCCACCCATAGGCTTCGACATAAACTCAGAATTCAAAGCCAATGAATGGTTGCCTGAAGGGTTTGAAGAGAGAATGAGAGAGTCGGAAAAAGGGTTGCTAGTGAATAAATGGGCACCCCAGCAAGAGATATTATCCCATAAATCTACCTCTGTTTTTTTAAGCCACTGTGGATGGAATTCGGTGCTTGAATCTCTGAGTCATGGTGTACCATTACTTGGGTGGGCAATGGCTGCGGAGCAGTTTTTCAATGTGAAATTGCTGGTGGAACAAGTTGGGGTTTGCGTGGAAGTGGCGAGAGGGAAAACCTGTGAAGTGAAGCATGAAGAAGTGGCAGCCAAGATTAAATTGTTGATGAGCGATAGCGAGAAAGGAAAGGAGATGAGAAGGAAAGCTTGTGAAGTGAGGGAGATGATCGAGAGTGCCATGAAAGATGATGATGAGGGAGGTTTCAAGGGCTCTTCTGTGAAAGCCATGGACGAGTTCTTCCACGCAGCCGGGTCGATGAGGTTTCAGACCCATACCCCAAACCAACAAAATGGTACGAGTCAACCTAGAGTTCAACGAGTAAAAAAGTTTTTAGATGACTTTTAGGTATTTGTCGGCTGAAAAATTAAATATGGATGGGCCCATAGTCTTAGGTTACGTCCTCTGAACGATTTAATCTTACTTTCCGTTCATCACAAAAGTACTTTTTCTCCAAATTATTTTGTTCCATTTCGGACCCACATGGAAATTTGCGCATTTTGCCATCAAAAGTACTTTGTTAAAACAAATTTCCAATACAAATCTTGTAGAGTTCCTTGTAGGTTTGTATGGTGCATTTTCAATTTATGGCATGGTGGATATAGACTTTTCCAATACAAACCTACCAGGTATCCACCATAGGATAAATTGATAATATATAATATAAATCTAATTTTAATTTGTGACCAAAATAATTATTTATTAAAATAATATATAATTTTTTATTGCTAAAATAACATTTTTGAACGACAAGTCAATGAAATTTGTGACCAAATGAGAATTTTGAGATTTGTCAATTAAAATTATTTTTAAAAATGATACCCGTCACTTTTTTTTATTGAAACATAATGTGTTTAAGCTAGATTTGGAGCCAATGAAATCCAACCAAATATATGAAAATTATAGACACCAATAATATCAAAATCCAAGCTTGAAACATTGAGGGTAGTCAAAACTCTTTTATTAACATTGATACATAACACATATGTTGACCAACCAAATTTATTGGTAATGACATATTTTATTTTTTATAGTTTTAAATTTATTTATCAAACATAAAATTTGATATATATATATATATATATATAATACATAAGAGAGCGTTCCATCAAATCGAGTGAAATTTTGAATTCACGAGTCTTATTTTATCATCTTAACTCAATTTAAATTTTTTTCGAATCGAGTCGAGTCGAGTCGAATCAAATCGAGTAAAATTATTCGCTTAAATTAAAAAAATAAATATGTCAAATAAAAATATTGTTACAGTATAATTAATTTCATATCGAGCACATAAATTTGAAATCATATATATTTGAAAAAATTTAACAAAAAAATACTTTAATATAATAAATTTGAATAATTAATTAGGTCCCAAAATTATTATTTTAGAAAATTTTAAAATTTTAACTTTTTATATAGTTTTAGAATTTTTAAATTTTTTAAAAATATATATAAGTTCAAATTTTAAAATTATTTTGAAAATTTTTGTAATTTTGTTGAGAAAAACTAATGTGCTTATCTTCAAAGTTAACAAGAACCAAAAAAAAAATTACATCTATCTGTTATTCGAACTATTCAAATTGTAAAATTAAACTCGAATCGAATTATTCGAATTGGCTTGAATAACTCGAATAACTCAATTCAATTAACTCAAAATTCAATTTTTTTTTAATTTTTTCAAATCAAATCTAGTTTTTCTCAATATAAATGTTGTCAATATAGAAAAGAAGGTAGCATGAATAACGACTGAAGTATGAATGGCCGGAAAATAAAACATAAAAAATATATGGGCAAATTCCACCAAAAGTCCTTCAATTTTGTTTAAAAATTACATTTCAATCTCCTAGCTTTCAAAGTATTTTAGTTTCGGTTAAGAAAATTATGTGGCACATTAATTCAAATGGTTAATAATTTTTAAAAATTTGATAATTTTAAAAATTTAAGAATAATTAAAATTTTTAAAAAACCTTTAAAAATAAATAAACAATTATATAAATTATATTAAAACTTATTAAAACTTTAAATATATTATAAAAAATATAAACAATTTCCAAAATAAAACCCCCATCATCTACTTCTTCCTCCAGTCCTATTGTTGTCGCCTAGCTACCGTTTGATGATGGAACAACTTCTCCTTTCCGCTGATCTAAATCCGACATTGTTGAATCCACCATTTCTACATTAGAAAGGAAAATCAGCTCCTCTACTTCGTTGGCAATATGACCGAAACTTTGCTCCTTCCCTTTCGTCTTAATGTTTTGCTTGGTAAAATGAAAAGAAAATTAAAAGGATAGAAAATTAGATACACGAATAATTAGAAAGATGAAAAGCATAATTTTTCTTTTTATAGTTGTGTTTGGTAAAAAGAAAAAAAATAGAAAGGAAATTTGATAGAGTTAAAAATAGAAGTAAAGAAAATAAAATATTTGGAAAATGTATAATTTAAAAAAAACATACAGTATAAAAGATTGATTCCAATATAGAAAGATTAATTTTATGATTAGGATAGAAAATTATTATCCTCTTATTTTTTTTCCTCTCACTTTCTTCTTAACTAACAATATTCAAAATTTATTTTCTTTCCACTTTTCCACTCTCCCTCTTGCCCTCCACTTTTTCACCCAACCAAATATACTACGAAAGCAAATGCTAATGTTCCACCATTATCATTTAGGATAGCACCCATTTGTAGCCTCTGTTTCTCATAGAGGTCCATGACTTTTTGCGAGTCAGAAAGCATTAATTTGTAATTTAGAATCAATTTTCAAAACAAAGAGCACCACCATATAAGATCTTTTACGTGTTCCCTTCCCCCAAGACAAATTCAAGCAACAAAAGCTTCACTAAGTACCTGAAACACAAAAGCACCAGCTGCAGGAATGAGTAAAGGCTCAGCAGCACAAAATTGGAAGCTTTAGTCGGAAAGGGATAAAACCATTTGGAACAGATGCTGGCCAATTTGGGTGCGGCACCCCTTCAAGCAATTGCTTGCCCTCTTCTAACGTTCACATCACTACTCTTGTAATGTCCACCACTTCCAAAAAAGTGGAGGCCAATCGCGTCGAATTTATGGTCGATGGAGGTCGGACATTAGCTTGGCCATGACAATAAGAGGAAGAAGTAAATTGATAGGTGTCAAAACCAGTAAATACAAATCCTTACCACAAAAAAAAAAAAAGTAAATTAAAATATAGATAAGTAGGGTCGAATCTAAAGGAAATGGTTATCTAATTTTACCTTTTCTCTTGACCAGAATTATTATCATAGTAACAGTTCTGTCCACGACCTGTGCGTTATGCGTTGCAATACTGGAAAATAAAAAAGGGTTTATAAAAATATTAAAAGAAAAGAAAAATATGTGTATAAAATAAAGCAAAAAAAAAGTGATTGCTAAATTAAGCGAAATAAAATTAATTGGTAAATACAATATTTTTAAAGTTTAGCCTTAGTTTCGGTATACTCCGAACTTAAACCAATTCTTGAAAAATGGTTTTTCCTTTTCAAAGGATAAGTTGGTTTTAGCTATTGAGGACGCCTCAAACCGTCAACTCTTCCTCTCGTAGTCTATTCCGGTACGACCTACAAATCGACCCTTATTGAATTTCTAACCACGCGGCACATATCTGTAAGATTTCGACAGCCTTGCGATCTGAAAAGCCAACTCGAATTAACGTCTCAACTGTGTGGGTCGTTTAAATCCAATCACTATCACTCTTGATGGAATTCAACTAGCTTTTTCTAATTGAAAATGCCAATTTGTTCGTGAGATTTTGAATACAACATGACAAACTCAACTTCCCAACTGTATGCCAAACGATTCCAACCCAAGGTGCACTTTTTTGAATTGAAATCGAATCAACTTTAAGAGACGAATTTGTATTATCTCATAAAAAAATTTATTTAATTGCCAAGAGCTAAGTGTGTATTTAATTAGCTGTAGCCACTAGGTATTTATACATATACTTTTAGTGCTAAAATTTAGCTAAATTTTTTCTAAATATTATCATTAAATAAATTAAATTTAAACTAATTACATAATTTTAACAATATCAAAGATCCTCCAATATTTATCCAACTACTTTTTTTTTTGAAAATCTTCAACCATTTAGGTTCCGTTTGTTTCATTTGAAAATGACTTAGGAAAATAATTTACGGAAAATAATTTACTTTTCCGAAAAAGCTAATATTTTCTATTGTTTGGTAGATTTCTTAAAAATATTTCATAAAAGTTATTTTAATGAAACAAATATACATTTGAAATTTTCTTATTTTTCATTGTTTAATTAAATTTATTTTTATCTATAATTTTTATTTTACATTTTTTTGCATATATTAAAAATATTATGTTAAATTTAGGTTCATTACAATGTCATTTTTAATTACATGACTACCGAGTGAGTATTTTTATTTAAAAACATGACATAAACAAAATTGACAAAAAAAATTAACGATGTCAATAATTGGACTTAATTTTGAAATTTGAAAAGTAAATGGACTAAATTCTTAAAATTAAAAGTACAAAAACAATTGCAAACCTATGAAGTGTACATAGGCTTATGACATATTTTAACCTTAATACTACAAAACATTTATTATTAATATATTTATAATTGTAAAGAATATTTATTATTAAAATATTAATATTGAATATTTTCAATAATATGTGAATAATATTATTTAAAATTATTATTTTAAAATTTATTATTAAAATAAAATTGAAATATTAAATAATTTATTAAAATAATAAATTATATTTATTATATTAATAATTTATTATATGTCTAATAATAAATAATTAAATATGTATGTTTAATAATATTGAAAAATATAATATTTTAATTATTTTAAAATAAAAATAAAAATATTATCAATATAATAATATTAAGCTTGATTTAAGTTGATTTTTATATAAGAATAAAATTATCTATAAATGAGCTCTTTTCTGGAAAATGACTTATGCTTTTCAAAAGGATAAGTTATTTTACAGGAAAAGGGTCTTATTTTACGTTGACCTGTAAGTCATTTTTCGTTGACCATGTTGTTTTCTATGAAACAAACACAGGAAAATGCAGAAAATATTTTCCGTAAAACATTTTACATGTAAACAAACGGACCCTTAATCTTTATGCAGCTATATTTAAATCTTCAATCTTTCAATCAAGTCATCCTCTTTGCTTTTTGTTCCAATTTAGCCTCTTTTTGTAAGAGTTTGAATTCAGCACATGATAAGAAAAACCCAATTTTAATAACATTTTATTCGATAATTAGCCATGTCATAACCATTTTTTGGAAAAACGGGGATCGACTTTGGTTTTGAAAACGAAAATAAAAACGAGAGTCGCCACCAATCTTTTTGATGAGGTGTGATCGGGTCACCTTTGTTTTAATAAAACATTTTGATTTACTAAAACAACGTTTTTGGTCTACGAAATTTGAGAAAAATGGGTTTGGGAGTCAGTTACGTGCGAGGAAGGATTTATAACATCCTAAACGTGGGCCTGCGCATTAAGGTGATAGATTAATATGTTAAATTGAGATTCTAAGAATCAGGCTGACTTTTTGATTAAATACGTGGATTAGGGTTTAAATTAGTGCTCTGGGTATTTTAAAGTGATATATTGGGCTTTAAAAATACGGGTTAGGTGGCTAATACATGGTGTTAGCTTATAATTTAAGTAGATAGTTAATTAAGTGGCAAGCTGGGCTTGTGGCCCAAAGATTTGAGGAGCTTTAAGTGGGCATAAGGTGGCATCATAAGGGGGGAGGAGTTTGGGCTTAGTATGGCCACTTAGAACCCAAATTTTAAGACGAAAATTCGGTACTTACAAGCCCAAGGAGTGGACGGCACACTAGCTACAAAATAGGGATTTTAATTCTTTTATTTCTTGATAAATAGGAAGATAATGAAGAGAAAGATGAGGGCTATTTTTTTGAGGAGATAAGGATTGGGTTATCGGGTGAGATAAAGGCTATCGAGAGAAGGGAAGAGTTGGCGAAATTCCAACTCGTGTGTGGATGATATGTCAAATTTCTCTATAAATAGGGAGTAGTATTCTTCAATTTTGGTATTTTTGAAACCCTATTTTTCTCTCATTCTCTGCTGAAATTTCCAAGCCTTTCCTACAGTTTCTCTTTTTCTTTCTCTAAAAGCTGAATTCCATTTGATTCATACTCTCATCTCACATAGCCGAATCTACAAGGGAGGTTTCTGTTTCCTGAAGGTGCACCATAAGCCACATATTCCTTAGTAATCTGGTGAGTTTCGGGATTATACTCTATGCCATTTCACTCTTTCTTTTCATTCAGATCTAACCCGAAACACTTATTTAAAGCCTGTTGATTTTCCCTCTCTGCTTTTAGTAGCCGAATCTGTCTCATAAAAAGTCTCCTGTGCGATTTGGTGGAAAAGCCAAGGTAGGAAAGTGACGTTTTCTTAGGGATTTTCGGATTCGACAAATAAGGCTCTACGTTAGAGATAATAGATTTTCGCGGTAACTGTGTGTAATACCTCCCACCATCTAGATCGCCTATTATTGTATGTTCATGTGTTTTTTTTATGTTTTGATAAATCTTGAAATCTCGGTTTATTGATGCAAGCCCAAGGAGGTAAAAGCGGATCCCGTGTTAATAAATAATCTGTTTAAATGTTATAAGTAAAATGCTTGTAAGTGATTGCATGGGTTGGGCTGATGAAAGGAGGAAGTTATACGTTATATGAGTAACGGCTAATGCCGTAAACTGTTATATGGGCTTCGGCCATTAAATGTTATACGGGCTTCGGCCATTATATGTTATAAGGGCTTTGGCCATCATATGTGGATGAGCAGCATGACTACCATCATGGTGTGTAGTGGTGTGGGTCAATTGTAAAAATCCCCAATGGTGTGAACGGTTGGTACGGGGGTGTGTAGCAGATGGAAACCTAGGCAAGCGGGTTGGGCCTTGTATATTAATTGCTATTAATTTTATTATGATTATTACCTTTGTTTATTTTGTTTAATGGGCTTAAGGCCCAAACTCTAGTGATGCATGAGGGTTGCACTTTGAGTCTCGCGACTCACCCTTTAATTAACATTTCGGTGATACCTAGTGATTCGGACCGGCCGAGAGGCACGCAAGGTGGCCATGCGTAAGAATATGTAGATTTGGTAAAAGAGACTCAAGTTTTATTTTATATTTTTAATTAATGGACTTCAAATCTGTTGTAATAAGGCCATGGGCTATTATGTTTTATTATGGGCTTCTATTACTTTAAGTCGTTTAAGTTTTTTTATTTTAATTAAAAGGCATGTATTTAAGTTTGATTTTACTTTACTTAAGCATATTCTATATAAAACATATTTGGGCTTTTTTCGAAAATGCGACATGTTTCGATAGAATTTTTCTTGGTGACATACGGATCCGGTTGTAGTGTTTGGGCGGGTTTGGGGTGTTACAAATTGGTATCGAGCAGGTTCAAAACTTCGACTCTAGGGGTTTGGGGCTCAAAACGTTCTAAAGATGGGCTTTTGAAATATACATGTTTTAAATAATAACAGTCAGTTAGCTCGGCATGGCACTGCGTCTCCTACCCAAGTCACGCTGTAAGTACTACGAACCATTGTGTGATATTTATATATGTGGGCTTAGTGGGCCTAGTGGGACGTAGACTAAGCTAGAATTAGAACTTGATGGGCTCTAGGCTTAGCTTAAACCACTTCTTAAAATTCATAAAACTTAATTTCACTTGAACAAACCTGTTAACGAGCATGAAGGCTAGGGTGTAATGTAACCGTCATCACGCATGTCTAGGAAGGATCAGGAAGAGCACGGTATTTAAGCGATCCTAGTGACTCACCTCCTCTTATTTGGAATCCTACAGTGCGTGAGTGACTGTTCACCTTAGTCGAGTTAGGGTGTGGCAATAGGCATACGCATGTCTAGGAGTGGATTTAGGAGAGCTTGGTATTTAAGCAGTCCTAGCGACTCACCTCCTCTTCACTAGAATCCTACCTGGTGCGTAGTGATTATTCACCCTAGCTACGAGGGTTGGTTGATGGGCTAAACCCTATGATTAAAACCCGAAAGGGACCAACCACCCTGTTTTGAAAAAAAAATCCCTAGGTTTTGTAAAATTTTGAAAACATTTTTGATTTGTGAAAATTTCTGATAACAACATCAAAGTTTGTAAAATTACCAAATTACCCTTGATCTGCAAAATGACCAAATTATCTCCAGATTTTAAAATTACCAAAATACCCCCAAATTTTAAATTTACCGAAATACCCTCGGATTTTAAAATTATCGAAATAACCCCAAATTTCAAAATTACTGAAATACCCCTAGATTTCAAAATTACCGAAATACCCCTGAATTTCAAATTTACCGAAATACCCCCAGATTTTAAAATTACCGAAATACCCCTAAATTTTAAAATTATCGAAATACCCCCGAATTTCTAAATTACTGAAATACCCCCGAAATTAAAAAAATTACCAAAATATCCTTACGTCACAAAATCACCAAAGACCTTATTTTAGAAAATTACGAAAATACCCCTGTAGGATAAAATTACGAAAATACCCCTGGGTAGTGAAAACAACAACAACCGCAACAACAACAACACTTTTCTGTAATGAACGCAAGTTCATGAATGTTGATGATGGAATGAATGAACTTGAGACTGTATTGTGTATGAATTCGAAAGAACCACTTTTAAAACTATTATTCATAAGACTGTTAGTGGTTAACTAGTGGAAGAAAACTAATAATCCATAAAATTCTTAATCAGATAAACGTCAATCGGAGGAATGAGTTTAAGGGGTCAAGGATGTCCACCGCGTGGACGCGGTAGGGGTAGAATGACCGCATCAGAGCCAGTAAGGTCTGGCCACGGGTCGGGAAACGATATGCTGGAACTATCGGCTGTAGAAGGAGAATTTCGGGATGAGGCGTCCGGAGAGGACGTTGTATCTCAAGCGATGTTGAGAGTTTTAGAGAGGGTTGCTGGAGTAAGCATGGGCATAGGAGCCCAGAAATCTGTGCCAGAACGGCTTAAGGCCAATGAAGCAGAAGTGTTTAGGGGGGTTTCTAGGGTAGCTCCTAACACAGTTGAGTACTGGATGGAAGCGACTGAGCACATAATGGATGACTTAGACTTCACAGTAGAGGAAAAGTTAAAAGGGGTCGTGTCTCTCCTCCGAGATGAGGCCTACCAGTGGTGGCTCACGGTGAAAGAAGGCACTGCCGCGGACCGGATTGACTGGAACTTCTTTAAGGAGTCATTTCAGGGGAAGTATGTCGGGGCCAGCTATATAGATGCCCAAAGGAAGGCATTCCTGAACTTGGTACAGGGAAGTAAGTCTATGGCTGAATATGAGGTCGAGTTTCTGCGCTTGAGCCGTTACGCTCGAGGAATGGTAGCAACGGAGTATGAACGTTGTGTTCGATTTGAGGATAGGCTGAGAAATGAGTTAAGGGTTCTGATAGCACCACAACGGGAAAGGGTTTTTGCTGTTTTGGTAGATAAGGTCAAAATAGCTGAAGAAGTGAAACGGGTTGAGAGGCAAGAAAGGGATAAGGATCGGGGTAAGAATAAGAGGAGTTTTGGGCCATCAAGAGTATCGGAGAATTTCCAGAAGAGGCCTAGGGCTGATGGGCCAGTTCGTGCTCCGACGAGTCAGAACCAGACATGTTCTACATGTGGCAAGGTGCATCATGGGGAATGCAGAGTGAAGACAGGTGGGTGCTTTAAGTGTGGATCTACAGAACACCTGATTAAGGACTGTCCCCAGATGGATCGAGGACAGCCAGCGGGCTGAGGTGCTGATCAAGTGAGGAGAGGTGATCAGCCTGGACCAAGGGGTCGTGATGTAAGTAGAGGAGGAAATGGGGCTGGTCGAGGTCATGGAGCACCTGACAGAGGTGCAGGTAATGTAGAAGCTAGGCAACCGGGTCTAGTTTATGCAGTTCATCGACAGGAGGATGGTGACGCACCGGATGTCATAACCGGTACATTTCTTATAGCTAACAGCCCTTTTCTTGCTTTGATTGATATTGGGTCAACCCACTCCCATATTGCATGTTCGATATCTGAGACCTTAAGTATAGATCCTGAAACAACTACCAGGAAGATGACTGTGGTTAGTCCCTTAGGACAATCTAGGGTAGTGAACAAGCTGTTTAGGGATATACCTTTAGAGACTCAAGGGGTAGTGTTTTCGGCAGACTTAATGGAATTGCCATTCGGAGAGTTCGATCTTATCCTAGAAATGGATTGGTTATCAAAGCATCGTGCTAAATTGGATTGTGGGAGTAAGCGCATGGTGTTAAGTACCCCGGAAGGCGGGAAGATGGTTGTGTTAGGAGAAAGAAGGAATTATTTGTCCAACGTAGTATCGGCCTTGAAAGCTGTAAAGATGATTCGGAAGGGATGTAATGCCTTTTTAGCTTTTATTAGTGCTTTGGATGCTAAAGAGGTGACTGTCGATGAGGTTCGAACAGTCAAGGATTTTGCAGACGTCTTTCCGGAGGAGTTGCCAGGATTACCCCCGGATCGCGAGGTGGAATTTGGAATAGAACTACTCCTGAGTTCAGCTCTGGTATCAATTGCTCCTTATCGAATGGCACCGAAGAAACTGGTGGAGCTCAAAGCTCAGATTCAGGAACTGTTGGACTGTGGGTTTATTCGACCGAATGTGTCTCCATGGGGAGCACCGGTCCTATTCGTGAAGAAGAAAGACGGATCCATGCGTATGTGCGCGGATTATCGTCAACTGAATAAGTTGACGATTAAAAATAAGTACCCATTACCATGAATCGACGATTTGTTCGACCAGCTCAAAGGAGCTTCGGTCTTTTCTAAGATTGATCTCAGGTCGGGATATCATCAGTTAAAGGTGAAGGAATGAGACATTTATAAAACGACATTTCGAACACGCTACGGTCATTACGAGTTCTTAGTAATGCCGTTCGATTTGACGAACGCACCAGCAGCATTTATGGATATGATGAATCGGGTGTTTCACCATACCTTGATCGGTTCGTCGTAATGTTTATCGACGATATATTGGTTTATTCCAAGTCTGAGGAGGAGCATGAAGCACATCTTTGAGTGGTGTTTCAAATTCTGAGGGAAAAGCAGTTGTACGCAAAGTTCAGTAAGTGTGAGTTCTGGCTGAAGGAGGTGACTTTTCTAGGGCATGTAGTTTCCGCAGAGGGGATTAGGGTAGACCCTCAAAAATCAAAGCTATGTTAAATTGGAAAACGCCGAAAATTAGGGCGAAAATTTAAAGTTTCTTAGGATTAGCAGGATATTATCGAAGGTTCGTTGAGGGGTTCTCTTCAATAGCGGCACCATTAACTAAGTTGTTGAGGAAGGGAGTATCTTTTGTGTGGACTGACAAACAACAGGAGAGCTTTGAGAAGCTGAAGAGAATTTTGACGGAAGCACCAGTGTTAATTCAGCCAGAGGCAGGAAAAGAATTTATCATCTACTGTGATGCGTCACACACAAGTTTAGGGTGTGTGTTGATGTAGGATGGAAAAGTTGTGGCATACGCGTCTCGACAGTTGAGACCGCATGAGTTGAACTACCCTACGCATGACTTGGAATTAGCTGCGGTAGTGTTTGCTCTGAAGATTTGGAGGCACTACCTGTACGGGAAAAAGTCGGTAATTTACACCGACCATAAAAGTTTGAAGTATCTCCTTACTCAGAAGGAGTTAAATTTACGACAACGTAGGTGGATCGAGCTCTTGAAGGACTATGATTACTCGTTGAATACCATCCCGGCAAGGCGAATGTGGTGGCGGATGTGTTGAGTAGAAAGGTGATAGCAGACCTAAAGGCGATGTTCGCTCATCTTAGTTTGTATGAGGATGGTAGCCTAGTAGCTGAACTACAAGTAAGACCTATGTGGACAAGTCTAATCAAGGAGAAGCAACTTTTGGATGATGTCTTGAGTATTCGAATCCGACAAGTGCAGGAGGGTGAAGTAGAGGATTATAGTCTGAATAATGATGGAGTTTTGTGTTTCCGTGGGAAGGTTTGTATGCCAAAAGATGAGGAGCTAAGGCAGATGATTCTTCGGGAATCGCATAGTAGCCCCTATGCTATGCATCCTGGAGGAGTTAAGATGTATTGGGATTTGCGAGAACAGTTCTGATGGTCAAGTTTGAAGTGAGAAGTTACGGAATATGTGGGAAAGTGTTTGACCTATCAGCAGGTGAAGGCGGAACATCAACTGCCTTCGAAATTGTTGCAGCCAATAAAGATCCCGCAATGGAAATGGGAGCGAATCATAATGGATTTTGTTAGTGGGTTACCCCTTACACCCACCAAGAAAGATGCAATTTGGGTAATTTTGGATCGGCTGACGAAGTTTGCTCACTTCATATCGATCCGGTCGACTACTCTTTGTAAAGTTGGCTAAGTTATGCGTGGTGAGGTTGTAAGATTACATGGTGTGCGGTGTCGATCATATCGATAGGGACCCTAGGTTCACTTCACGATTTTGGAGGGCTCTTCATCAAGCAATGGGAACAAGGTTAGACTTGATACCACTTTTCACCCACAAATCAGATGGTCGGTCGAGAGGGTAATTCGGATCTTGGAGGATATGCTAAGGGTTGCATCATCGATTTTAGGGTAGTTGGGAGGAGCATTTACCCTTGGTGAATTCGCGTACAATAATAGCTATCAAGCTAGTATTCAAATGGCGTCGTATGAAGCATTATATGGAAGGAGATGTCGTACCCCAACTTGTTGGGCGGAGTTAGGTGAACGTCAAGTATTGGGTCTGAACTAGTTTCAAACGGAGGAAAAGTTAAGTTAATACTGGCTCGATTAAAGGAAGCGTCGATCGGTAAATCTTATCACGGATCTTAAGCGGAAGGAGGTAGAATTCGCGATGGAGATCAAGTCTTCTTGAAGGTTTCTCCATGGAAAAAGGTAATGAGGTTTGGACGAAAGGGTAAGCTAAGTCCTCGATTTATTGGGCCTTATCGGGTGTTAGAATGTGTGGGCCCAGTGGCTTATCGTTTGGAGTTGCCTTCAGAGTTGGAGTAGATACATGACGTTTTCCATGTCTCGATCTTTGAGACGTTATCGATCGATCCATCGCATATAGTGCCGTGGAAGAAATTGAAGTAAGGCGATTTATCTTTTGAGGAGGAACCAGTACGAATTTTAGATCGAGACGTAAAAATGTTGAGAAGGAAGTTCGTTCCTTTGGTCAAAGTCTTGTGGAGAAACCATGGCGCAGAAGAGGCGACGTGGGAACCGGAGGAGGTTATGCGACAGCAATATCCCCATCTTTTCTGATCAGGTAAATTTTGAGGCCGAAATTTATTTTAAGGGGGTAGAACTGTAACATCCTAAACGTGGGCTTGCGCATTAAGGTGATAGTTTAATATGTTAAATTGAGATTCTAAGGATCAGGCTAATTTTTTGATTAAATACGTGGATTAGCGTTTAAATTAGTGCTCTGGGTATTTTAAAGTGATATATTGGGCTTTAAAAATACGGGTTAGGTGGCTAATACATGGTGTTAGCTTATAATTTAAGTAGATAGTTAATTAAGTGGCAAGCTGGGCTTGTGGCCCAAAGATTTGAGGAGCTTTAAGTGGGCATAAGGTGGCATCATAAGGGGGAGGAGTTTGGGCTTAGTATGGCCACTTAGAGCCCAAATTTTAAGACGAAAATTAGGCACTTACAAGCCCTAGGAGTGGACGACACACTAGCTACAAAATAGGGATTTTAATTCTTTTATTTCTTGATAAATAGGAAGATAATGAAGAGAAAGATGAGGGCTATTTTTTTTGAGGAGATAAGGATTGGGTTATCAGGTGAGATAAAGGCTATCAGGGGAAGGGAAGAGTTAGCCGAAATTCCAACTCTGTATGTGGACGATATGCCAAAATTTCTCTATAAATAAGGAGTAGTATTCTTCAATTTTGGTATTTTTGAAACCTTATTTTTCTCTCATTCTCTGCCGAAATTTCCAAGCCTTTCCTACAGTTTCTCTTTTTCTTTCTCTAAAAGCCGAATTTTATTTGATTCATACTCTCATCTCACATAGCCGAATCTACAAGGGAGGTTTCTGTTTCCCGAAGGTGCACCATAAGCCACATACTCCTTAGTAATCTGATGAGTTTCGGGATTTTACTCTATGCAATTTCACTCTTTCTTTTCATTCAGATCTAACCCGAAACACCTATTTAAGGCCTGTCGATTTTCCCTCTCTGCTTTTAGTAGCCGAATCTGTCTCATAAAAAGTCTCCTGTGCCGATTTGGTGGAAAAGCCGAAGGTAGGAAGGTGACGTTTTCTTAGGGATTTTCGGGATTCGACAAATAAGGCTCTACGTTAGGGATAATAGATTTTCGCGGTAACCAGGGGTGTGATACCTCCCCACCATCTAGATCTGCCTATTATTGTATGTTCATGTATTTTTTTTATGTTTTGATAAATGCCAAAATCTCGGTTTATTGATGCAAGCCCAAGGAGGGTAAGCGGATCCCAGTTTAGTAAATAATCTGCTTAAATGTTATAAGTAAAATGCTTGTATGTGATTGCATGGGTTGGGTTGATGAAAGGAGGAAGTTATCGTTATATGAGTAGCGGCTAATGCCGTGAAGCGATATCTGAGCTTGACCATTAAATGTTATCTGAGCTTGACCATTATATGTTATAAGGGCTTGGCCATCATATGCGGATGAGCGACATGACCGCCATCATGGTGTGTAGTGGTGTGGGTCGATTGTAGAAATCCCCAATGGTGTGAACGGTTGATGCGGGGGGTGTGTAGCGGATGGAAACCTAGGCAAGCAGGTTGGGCCTTGCATATTAATTGCTATTAATTTTTATTATGATTATTACACTGTTTATTTTGTTTAATGGGCTTAAGGCCCAAACTCTAGTGGTGCATGAGGGTTGCACACTGAGTCTCGCGACTCACCCTTTAATTAACATTTCAGGTGATACCTAGTGATTCGGACCGGCCGAGAGCGAGCATAGGTGGCCATGCGAAGAATATGTAGATTTGGCAAAAGAGACTCAAGTTTTATTTTATATTTTTAATTAATGGACTTCAAATCTCGTTGTAATAAGGCCATGGGCTATTATGTTTTATTATGGGCTTCCATTACTTTAAGTCATTTAAGTTTTTTTTATTTGAATTAAAAAGGCATGTATTTAAGTTTGGATTTTACTTTACTTAAGCATTTTCTATATAAAACATATTTGGGCCTTTTTCTGAAAATGCGACATGTTTCGATAGAATTTTTCTTAGTGACATACCAGATCCGGTTGTAGTGTTTGGGCCGGGTTTGGGGTGTTACAGGATTAGCACCCTCATTACGCCCAAAATTAGTACCTAATTGATTAATTGATGTCCTAATGTCAAAAGTTTGAAACGACTTTTTAAAATACAATTTCTTTTTTTTTAAAAATTAAAATAACTCGAATTGGATATTGAGATTCTTTTGTTCCGAAGGAATACAATATCACATCCAGCACGATAGGATACGACAATTTAAATCCCCGATACCAAAATCATCCCGTAGTTTCCAAAACTCATACATTAAAGATTTTTGAAAGGATAGTTGGCTATTTGGTCAAGCGAAAAATAGAAACCCAGCACGATTGGGCACGATTCCTCGAATTCCCAAACACGAAATATTACCTTATTTCTGGAAAACATAGATAAAATATTAAAAGGATATTTGGTTATTTGGTCAAACGGAAAACCAAAACCCAACACGATTGAGTACGATTCCTCGAATTTCCAAAAAAAACGAAATATTGCCATGTTTTGAAAAATTCTTAAATAAGCAATTAGGAAATTAAATCTCAAAATGTATAGGATAATAATAGTAATAATAACAGTAATAATGAGAATAATAATAAAATACTAATGATAAAAGAAACATTAGATAATAATAATAATAATACAATAACAATAAACAAATGATAGTAAGAATGCAAAAATAAAAATAAAAATAATGTAAACTAAAACAAAATAAAAATAAAAATAAAAACAGATAAATAATAGTAATGATAATAGTAGAAACATAATTAAAATAAATAAAAGAAATGAAAACATAACGAATCACAATGTATGAAAATGAAAAATGAATAGATAAATAAACACTATAAATAAATAAGTAAATGAGCAAAGGGAATAAAGTAAGAGGATAATAAATAAATAAATAAATAAATGAACAAAACAGAAAAATAAAAAAAAAATAGAAGGGATTTAATTGGAATTAAGAGAAACTTAAGGTACATGATTCAAATATTGAAAGAATGCTGACGAGGACCAGGATGTATTGCGCTGAAACTAGCGAGGACCGCATGGGTAAATACCTTTTTTGCCTTATACACAACGTTTCAACAAGCAATGCCCTGGGATAAGTCGAAAGCTAAATAAATTTGCAGGGCAAATCCGTGAAATAATAAGGAAAAGAAAATAGAATCGGAGGATCTAAAGGGTAAATAAACCATTTTAAGAAAACGCGCGGATCCTTCGTTGACGGGTCGGGCTCACACGCGGACCCAAAGGGGAACACGACGCTTAGTGTTTTAAAATGGCTGAGCAAAACGGTGCGTTTTGCCAGCCTATAAAAATCATGTTTTACCAAAAAAATCATTTAGTTCGCCCTTTAAATTTTTTTTTTTTTTCTCTGAAATGGGTCTTGGGTCGGCTAGGCTCCGGCGAATTTGGGCCATGGCTTCGTCAAGACCCCGCCGTATCGCCGCCATGACCAATGAGGACTCTTCGAGTTCCTTTTGTTTTTGTTTCTCTTTTTTTAATATATATATATATATATATATATATATATATATATCCCCTTTTTTAAAAACTATTTCGAAATGAAAAGAGCAAGAAAAAAAAAGAGAGACCGAAAGTGGACAGAAAGGTCGAAAGGTGAATCCCAGGGAGGAGACGGTATGTATTCACCGTGCCTTAGCCCTCGTCGGAACCCGAATGGGTTTGTGACGTTTTGGGTTGCCTGAGTCCTTCGACCACGACGGGGGTAAGCTAGAAGTTTATCGATGTTGCTAAATGTTACTTATTTTATCTTAAACAGAATAAAAAAGGCACCTTTCTTTTCTTCTGATTTTTCTCTTAGTATTTGAATGTCTTTTTTTTTGTGTATATTTCACCGTGAAAAAATACAATGTTCAGTAATGAGGCTTTTATAGCCGAAAGAAAATACAAATATTGTTATTCTTACTTGTTGTTTCATCTTTGCTGTTGTTTGCTGTTTTGCTGTCTTGTAGGTGTCAGAGAGGTCAACTGGGTTGAGGTTGCCATTTTGGTGATGGCGGTCCTCGGGCGATGCGCACGCCGAAGGTAGCACATGGGAGGGGGTACGGCGCTTGGGACTCAGAAACCCTAGGGTTTTTGAGTTGGTTTAGCTTCGGGCTTGTTAGGCTAAGGAAATTAAAATAGATTTTTTTTGGGCTATTTATCAATTGGGCCTGTTATTGTGTAATCTGGACTTGTATTGGACTTTATTTTTCTTGTTTTTCATTATTTGTAGCGGGCCCGGGCTAAATTGGGCCTGTACAAGCTAAAAATAAATATATTAAAAATGCAAATTTATCTTACTACAATAAATGATAAATTTATTAAATTCTCAAAATTGTTTATAATTTTTATAATATATTAATAATTTTATTCATTTTAAAAAAATTAAAATATTTTTAGAATTATTATGAAGAAAATTTTAAATATTTAAAATTATATTTTAGCTATAATTTAAATCAACACTTAATCTTTTAAGACTTATATATGAAAGTAGGTGTCCAAAATATACAACTAAATATTCTTAGATTAATAGATGTAAATATTTAACCACAGTAGTTAAAAGATTACAATATTTTTCATTAAAAAGTTCTAGTATATATATAAAGACAAATAGAGAAGTTGAAACATAAATTAAGAAAATAAAAAGAATAATTTTGTTGCTCAAAGACGAAGACGGGCATAGATACCTGTCAAGGAAGAAAAGCTGTAAGACTTTTGTGATAGAAAATGATTTGTTTTATTATTTTATGTACAAATAATTTCACTTTATTCATAAAATTACCATTATTCAATATAATTTAGAGAAATTTGTGAAGTTGATATTGTCAATCAGTTTGGCTCACATCTTCAAAAAATACAGATATACCCTTAGGAATGGAAAACAATAAGCAATTGTGTTTATTCATTTTCAAAAATACCAAAAGTAATTATATTTCCAATTAAGTCTAAAAATATTTACCAAGTTTTGTTTGAATTTCTCATGTCAAATATATACTAAACAAAAATTTAATTTGGTTAATATTTTAAATAATTTTATATAACATTGCATGTCAAAAAGTTATTATATTTTGAGACGAAGCAGCCGATGGCCTCCGGTCTACCAAGTAAACGTTTGAGTGGAGTTACAAATTGAATTTGTTGGCAAAAGCTTGGTTTTTTATTCTCTCACAAAAGATGATGCCAACCGCTTACGTTAGCATTGATGATGCTATTGTCTTAATTATTAGTCATGAATTATAAAAATTATATTTGAAGTTATTAAACTATTCTAAATTATATATTAGAAGAAAATATTTTTTATTTTATTTTATTTTATTTTGTCATGTGTCCACATTTTTTTAACCCAAATCAACTTTAAATTTAAATGTGTAAGGAATAAAATTTCATTTACCTATTTTGATAAAAAATATTTTAGGTGGAAAGGTTATGGCCACCTATTTTTCGTATAAGCTTTCTTTTAATGTAAGCTAAAAACATGTGATTAAAATGTAGCGACTTAATAACGTAGTGATTATTACATAAATTTTAAAAATTGAGTAATTAAAATGTAAATTTAAATAAAATTTAAGGACCGTTGATGAGTTTACCCAAAATATATTACCTGAATTCTTTGACTAAGCTGTCATTTAAGTTGTCACCAGCATTGATTAAAGCTACATCGTGATAGGCTAGGCTATCTATTCACACTCACCCACCATACAACAAACAAAGAAAACGAAAAAGAAAAAAAAAGTTTGGTACGAGAAAGGAAAGGCCTTTCTTTTTCCTTTCTTTAATATATAAAAATAGTCCACAAAAAATGGCTTGTTTATACTAATAATATAAAATAAATAATTATATTCTTAATTGTTATGTTAGGTAGATTATATATCAAAATGGTATATTAAAGATAGCGGAGGGTGATACATAGGCGGCACCACTTTTTTAAATATATATATATATATACACTTTTAATGCTTAAAAATAATTTTATATTAGTGGTGCCTTATTAGTAAGTAACACCATAAAAAATATAAGTTTATGGATTTAGTATATACCTGCTTAGATATATGATAATGGTATATGGGGGTGGTGCCATATCACTAGGCAGTACCAGTTATCCCTATCTGATAAGCGGCACTGTTGAAGCAAATTTGGGAGTCCTTTTAATGGTCCTCGGTGAAGAAGAGAAGTAGTTTAACCAAAAAAAAAAAAAAAGATAGCAGAATAGAAGAAAGAAGAGAGGGAGAAGAAAGAAAGAAAGGAAGGAGGAGAAAAAAGAATGGTAAGGTATTTTTGTTTTGTTTTTAGATAGAACGAATTATGATGAAGATAAATTATTTTGTTAGTATTGTGTAGTTAGTTTATTGTTATTTGATGTTGTTATTAATTTATTTTAAAGTTATTTATTAGTAATTTTGTGATTAGGTTATTTGTTTGTTTAGTTTAATGTTTATTGTGATTTGTTAGGTTATGAATGTAATCTTTTTTTTTTTTTAATTTATTTTAAAGTTATTTTGTTAGTTTCTATTATAAATTAATTGTTAGTTAGTGATGACACTAGAGAAAAATAGATAAATACTGAAATTCGAAAAAAAATTCTTTTCTGTCATAGATATTGGTAGAAATGGCAACAAGTCTGATATTGCCTGATGAGATAACAACTTCAGCACAAAAGAAGAAAGTTGGTAAGATAATAAGAGAATTGCAAGATTATAGAATGAAACCAGAAAAAGACATCGTTCAACACCTTATTACTGTAAATCAAAAGATGCAAGAAGTGTTATGGAAGGGTCATGAACTGATTAGAAAGAATAAAGTGTAGTAGTTGACCCTTAGAGGGACATTAATAGAACGGGAGCATCAAATCATTTTAGACCAACTTTGGAAGACATTGGTACCACGAACTTATCGGAATATAGTTATATACTTCGTGAAGTTTATAATCTCTTATGGAGTAAGGAAAATAGCGAGAGAAAGTGTAGGTTCACGAAAGTTGATTGGGAAGCAAAATGTCTTTAACATGCCATGGATGAATAAATTAGTTGTTAGGAAATTACCAAGAAAATTTATAAATTCAATATCCATTATAAATATTGAAGAGAAAGAAGATCTTGAGAAATTTTCAAATTGGATTTTAGAATATGAATTTGAAGAGAATTCAAAATTTAATATAGAGAATTTCCGGAGGAAGATACAGAATCGGAGATGGAAGAAAATGTAGAAATGAGTTTAAGTGGTTAAATGTAAAGATAAAGTAAACGTTAGAGAGTGGAGAATGTGAAAAAAATGAGTAAATATGGTTGTACATGTACGAAATGAGAACTAAAAAAGTCTGAGCTTATGAATGAAAAGTTTTGCATATTGGTATAATATTGGTCCTTTTTTTTTTCATTAATTTTTTTATTTATGTAATTTTTTTGCTATTCGAAATTGTATTGATAATTTTTATTTCTTTTTTAACATTTTTAGTATTGAAGATGGATAATTAGTTTTTCACATGCGTTTATTTCGATGGAGTACTTTTGACAACAATAGTTGGATGTATATTTGAATGTCGCCAACAAATAATAATGAGATTTAATAGAAATATCTCATTCGATGATATAAAGAAAATGATTAGTGCAAAAATAGTTAGACATTGTGGGAGAAGGATCTCAAAACTTTTCTACAAGTTTTCAGTTTCAGCAGATCCCATCAAATTCACTAATATGGAAGTTGTAGATGATGAAGACATGGAGACAATGGTCGTTCTTTATTGTGGGAATCAGAGTGACCAAAATGCATGACTTCAGTTAACTGCTGAGTTAACTGGTGTGGAGCAAACTAAAGATCCCACTCTATTAGGTGAAGAACATGGAGCTCAAGAGACGTGTATGGTGGTTCTGATATCGTACATTGATAGTCGATTGACTGTACGTAGGATCGATATCGACCTTAATGCTACACCCAAGACTGATGTAGTTGGTGATGACGGATACGATAGTAGTGATCCTTTTGATCACAAGGTCGATAGTGATAGTTCCTGATATGTACGAGGTCCCGGATGATATTGACGATGAATGCATGAATAACGATGGAAATGTAAACATGTCTCCAGTCGAGAACCAGATTCGACGTATTGTGATACACAATAATCCTAGGGCACACATGTCGCTCATAAACCCCAATGCGGCACATGCAAATTGAGTTCTGCGATGATTCGATATATTACACCTTACTAGTGGTCAGTAGATTCGATCCCAGGAGTTGTTCATGGGCCAGAGATTCGAAAGCAAGGAAGAGTGCGTATTTTCCATTAAACATTATAGCATTAATGTGTCAGTGGACTACAAAGCCACCGTGTCTAAATCGATATTATATATTGGGAGTGTTGAAGGTCGACGGAAGGCTATAATTGGCGGGTACGAGCCGTATTTATCTAGAAGTCGCAGATGTAGGAGATACAAAAATTTTTTGGGCCTCACACATGTACTTCAACACATATGATAGAAGATCATCGGAAACTTGATTCCAAAACTATCTGTACGTGCATTATGTCAATGGTGAATGACATGCCGACCATTAAAGTTTTGGTACTGATTGTTGAAATGCAGGCACGATTCCAGTATCGAGTATTATACTGTAAGGCATGGATAGCTAAACAGATGGCAATGGAGCAATTGTATGGAGATTTCAATACGTCGTACAATGAGCTACAAGGATGGATAGTCGCTATGCGGGAGTACGTGTTGGGGACTGCAATTAAGTTGTAGACATGGCTTTATTACGACCGGATGACCAACTATAACTGCGAAAAAAATTTTTCAACGGATGTTTTGGACGTTTGATCCATGCGTGCGTGCATTTCCCTACTACAAGCTGTTTGTGCAAGTAGATAGGACCTGGCTATACAAAAAATATATGCAGATCCTACTTCTTGTGGTTGCTCAAAATAAGAACAAGAACGTGCTCCCGATAATGTTTACCATTGTGGATAAAGAGAACATGGAATCATGAGAATTTTCCTTACGAACCTGCAGAGGTATTTTATTAGTAACGATAATATTTGCATCATCTTCGATAGAGGGAAATGATTAATTACCGCCATTAGGCATTCTGGTGTACCATTGAGATTCATTTACTGCATCCAGCACATCGCAACTAACTTTCACCAAGATGATAAGAATGTAGACTGGCAGATACAAGTTGTGAGAATGGGTAAAGGATGACATTATCTTTTCAATATACGTTTTAATATTTTAGGGTAAGATTGTAACTTATCTTTTCTTAATACATACATAGCATACGAGCTAGAACAATACATTTCCCGGTAAAGGATAAACTTGAGTCGGGAGGAGTGGAGTACTGCAGGTGATAGTGAGTTAAAGATATCAAACTCTGAATGATATCCGTGGCCTGGCAAGCCTAGAAAATAGTCATTGCTCCCAACTCTGGATGATAAGAACTATCCCCAGAGTGTAGCTCTGGCTTTAGCTCGAGTGGTGGCTCTGGCTCGGGTGTAGGAAGTGGATGTGGAAGGGGATGTGAAGGTTTGTAACACCCCTCACCCGAAACCGTCACCGAAATAGGATTAAGGGGTATTACTGATCAATCAGAACATTTAGCCTCTAAATGTCGACACAAAGTCAAACATCATCAAACACATTCGTATACAATCATAGTGTCCTTTAAACGAGTCATCAAGACCCTAAGCATGCTTTTAAACTGCGTCGGACTAAACCGTAACACATATAAAATTTCATGAAAAATTGAAACTTCTCTAGAATACAGGGGAGACACGCCCGTGGGGGTAGGCCGTGCCCCTCCCACGGCTACATGACACGCCCGTGTGACCTCCCCATGGTTACATACTGCCAAAATCAACATAGCTAACAAGCACTCCCGTGTGCTAAGGCCGTGTCCTATAAGGTCATATATTGCCATTTCTCGCATGACCTGTAGGCACGCCCATGCCATGGCCGTGTGTAGTTTAAGCCACATTCTGCCAATTTACCCACGGTCTAAGACACGCCCATGTGCCCCAACCGTGCGACATTATAGGCCATTTTTGCAAGGCCAACATGCCACCCACTTAGGGTCAAACCTACAAGCCAATCAACCAAACATCTCATGGCTACTTACAAATCTCAAACTTGATTCAATTAACTAGCCTATACATGCCATATTCCAGCTATATACATCTTTTCAAAAGTACCAAAAAAGAATGCTGATAGTGTGATTGAGAAGTTGACGATCCCATCCGAGCTACCTTTTATCGACACCGCAAGGCGAGAAACAAATCACACAAGAAGCTTTCCAAAGCTTAGTAAGTTAAGTAATATAATACATATTACTCAATACTACAACATCAATATGTATATATATATGTACCATCACATAGATAAAGGCACAACTAGGCACATTATCAATCTCAACCACATACCCAATTATCTATTCATTCAACTCTTAAATCTATCATCAACAACATAGGTTCAAACGTACCTTGATCAACACATAGTTACTTACCATTTATGCTGCTCAATTGTTCGATATTACCTCTCGTTCAACCCTTGCTATTCCATTGGTTTATTCGCACATTTAGTGCCAATTTCATAACTGAAACATAATCAACACCGTACACTTAGTGCCAATACATTAAACCAAACTTATATCGGTATCGCAAACCCAGAGCCAAGTCGATAAGCCGAAGCTTCTATATTTTCGCACACACAGTGCCAATCATCTCTTTCTCGTTTCAAATTTCGCACACTTAGTGCCCATTTATCTGAATTCAGTACATAGCATTTCAGATCTCATAGATACATATACATCCATTCAATTTATATCACATAGATAAAGTTTACAACTAGTATTATACCCGAACTTACCTCGGATGTGAAAATACCGAAATGGTCGATTAATCGAGCACTTTGTCTTTGCCTCGATCTCGATTCGAACCTCTCCGTTCTTGGTCTATACACATTTAAATTCAATCCATTTAATCACCAAATCATTCATTTTAATCCAAACACACATATTTAGGGCATTTTACAAAATAGCCCTTACATTTTCACATTTCGACACTTTAGTCCCTATCTCACAAAATCATCAAATTCACAAATTCCACACATTCACATGCTTGGCCGAACCTTTCTAGGGATTATATAAGTCCAATTATTTCATCAAATTTTCTATTTAGTCCCTCAACTTACACTTTAATTTAGCCCAAAATACTCAATTTCATCAAAAATTTAAAAATAAAACATGTTAATCCAACACCAAGTCTTCATATATCACTATCATCTAGCATATAGCTCACACATTCATCAATGGCTCATCATAAAAACATCATCAATTCACAAAATTACAACATGGGCTTGCTAGATCACGAAGCAACGATTACAAAAACGTAAAAATTATAAAAAATCGAGCTAAAAACACATACCAATTGGAGCTTGAAGTAGCCGAAAGTTTCAAAGCTTCAAACCCTTTATTTTCTCTCAACTTTCGGTGGAAGAAAAGATGATAATGGCTATCAAATTCCTTTTTGTTTTTGTTATAATAACATTTTAAACAAATACCAATTTTGCCCTTTTATAAAACATATAAAACAAATATAAATTAAGGCTAATTTGTTATTTAGCTATCCATTAACTAAATAATGGCCAAATAACAATATAAGGCATCCACCTTAAAAAACCAACATTAATTAAGTACTCATAAATCAGCACATAGCTTTCACTTACTATGCAATTAAGTCCTTTCTCTTAATTCGACACACAAACGATTAAATCATCACACAGAATTTCCACACAGACCATGTCGCATACTATTCACACAGAAAATAATATTAAATTATTATTCTGACCTCGAATTTGTGGTCTCAAAACCACTATTCTGACTAGGGTCTAAACTAGGCTGTTACAACTCTCCCCCCTTAGGGGTTTTCGTCCCCGAAAATCATACCAGTGAATAGTTGTGGATGTTGCTCTCTCATAACGTTCTCAGGCTCCCACGTAGCCTCTTCAATTCAATGTTTGTGCCACAATACCTTCACTATGGAAATTCTTTTGTTTCTCAACTCTTTAGTCTCTCGTGCCAAAATTCAGATCGGTTATTCACTATACGACAAGTCTGATTGAATCTCAACCTTAGTAGGAGCAATCACATGAGATGGATCTGATCTGTACCATCGAAGCATTGACACATGAAACACATTATGGATCTTTTCTAATTCAGATGGCAATCTCAATCTATAAGCAACCGATCCAACTCGTTCAATGATCTCATACGGTCCAATGAACCTTAGACTCAACTTGCCGTTTCTGCCAAATCGAAGTATCTTCTTCCACGGAGATACTTTCAGAAACACTTTATCCCCAACCTCAAATTCAATATCCTTTCGTTTCAAATTGTCACTTGCCCCCTCTGACTGCCACCTACATTGCACGAATGTCCGAGGTGGTTCACCTGTCTTTGGCGCTTTTGCTCGGTCTAGTGTTCTGAGTTGCATTTTGCTCGGCTAACATCGGGCACTCTCGAATAAAATGATCCGACGATCCACATTTAAAGCATGACCGATCACGAACTCTACAACTCCCAGGATGCCATTTCCCACAATGTTTACACTCGGCCCGGTTCTGTGGAACATTACCGACACTAGCTATCGAAGTGGCTCGGGAACTCACTGGAGGTCGATCACGTCTAGCCAAGTCTAAAGTAGCTTTATGTCAACTGGGGTCACCTCTGAACTTCTTATGCAGAGAATGGAAAATTTTACTCGATGATCATTTTCGAGTGTCTCTAGCTTCTACTTCAGCTTTTCTTTTCTCCTTTCCGAGCTCTTCGGCTTTAAAAGCTCGCTCGACTAATGTCACAAACTCTTTGATTTCAAGAATGCCAACAAGTAACTTTATGTCTTCATTCAGTCGTCTTCAAATCTTTTACACATAATGGCTTCGTAGATATACACTCCGAGCGTAACGACTCAATCTGACAAACTTCCGTTCATATTCCGTCACAGTCATGCGGCCTATTTTAATTCCAGAAATTCTTTTCGTTTCGATCGATGAATCTCGATGATATATTTCTTCTGAACTCAATTTGGAAGAAGTCCCAAGTTACTTTTTCTTTCGAACTACGGATACCAAAGTGTTCCACCGGTGATAAGCGGTGTCCCAAGTAGAGATATAGCACACTTTAGGCATTCTTACGAGTACAAGATAACTCATCGAGTACCCGAATAGTGTTATCAAGCCACATCTCGGCTTGCTTTACGTCATCATTATCATTGGCCTTGAATTCCTCGGCCTCATATTTTCTGATTTTATCAATGGGAGGCCTGCTAGATCTCATCGGATCTATCATCGGGGGTGCTGAAGGTACCGGAGTTGGATTATTCGGGGGTGGAGGTTGTTGTACAGCCGGATTAGTCTGATTAAACTGGGTAAACCATTCGTTCATCATCTGATAGAAGGCTTGTTTAGCCTCCCCCTCATGGCTACCCGCCGGTCGAGAGTCTAATGGCGCCGATCCACGTGCGAGACCAAAGCAACGCTCTCCACATCATCACTCTGCTCTATCGGATCGAATCCATTTACTATATAAAATACAATTGAAATTGTCGAAATCACCACACTATCATATGTACAATTTAAAGGCATGTATAGCTAGACTCTTACTCACTACGGTAGTCCTAGAATCGATAAATCGTAGCTCGATACCAATAAATGTAACACCCTAACCCGTATCTATCGCGAATTAGGGTTACGAGGTATTACCGAACTAAACTCAATTCCATATAGACTTTCATTAGAATTCAGGCACAAACAGTGCGATCTTTTCTATTTCATATAACATTTCAATCCATTTAATTAAATAACATACAACAAGATTTATTACGTGTACTTAATATATTGAAATATTCAAACCATATAACTTAAACATTCATAGTATATATATATATATATATATATACAATTAAAGCATAACCCAACTTATATCATTTCATACCCTATATCGGACATAAATCAAGTTTCAATTAATATAAACTATTTCCATTCGTTTTACTACAATACAAGTACCTATTAAAACAACCGAACCATTTATCTTTGTTATTATTATTTAAAAAATCAAATGCACATACAAACATAGCATTATTACCATATGACTGAATGTACTATTGATGTATATGTATATATATAAAACGCGTACCTTACCCTATAAGCAAAAGTTACATTTATGATTGCATACAATTAATCTTACAATATATATATACTCAATTCGAACATACATATACACAAAGATACTTGAACTTCCTAATTTATCACATTGAAATAACCATACCATTTCGCTTACCCTTTGGTTTTGAACTTAACAATTATGAACATATTCATTTCTTACTAATAGCAACCGAATCTTTATAGCTACTTTTAATATTTATACTTTATTTCATAACTAAAATTTTCACATAGCTGAAATCATTCAAGCATAGCACCATAATTCTTCCTAAATACATTAAACCTATATTTTTCTTTTTCATTAATAATGAACACATGGCTTAGCTCAACTATCACTAATAAATCAAATTAACAAGCAATACATAAATCACCTAAACCAAGATCATATTCCAAACATATACACATCAACCTCATTTCGCAAATAATAGACCATACCCAAATCAAAACAAATGCAAAATACATCAATATGTCATGCTTATCCCAAACGCAACACATCTATATATAATAGGCATATTACTTATTTAGTATACTACATATTATAACTCATTAGACATCCGTCATTATCTTCCTTGTTAAAACATATTACCACACACCACAACATGTATATCATATGACCACTTTCCATTCATGATTAAACCATGACCGAACTTCACATCCATTAATATGATAATAAAACCATTATATCAAGAGCATAGGAATTAAACTTGACCAAAAGAAATAGCCATTTTCGCAAGGCTATACATATATACAAAACCGAATGTTCTTAGTCTAAACCTTAGTCTAACCTATACATGCCTTCGATTTAAAATTAAGATTATGTACCAAAAAGGGGTGATAGTGTGGTTGACTTTCTTGATGATCCTCTGAGTCCTTAGCTGAGTCTACGATCTATAAAACAGAAAGACCAATATATATAAAGTAAGCACACTAGCTTAGTAAGTTTTAAGTTAATGGTAATACAATGTCCAAAAACCAATACATATAATAGTTGCCATTAACAATGTAAAATAAACATTTCAATACACGAATTTATGTAAAGCCAATACCATAGTTCATTAACCTAATTATTTCACTTGTTTACCTTAAACTTATATTATATCAAAACACAAGGTATATGTATTACATTAATCACATTATTTCAAATCATATATATCCACCATTCACATCGTCTATATTATCCTACTCAAAGTCATATTTCAATGAACATTTCTATTCATAATCAAGTCTACCAAAATATTATATTCAATCTCAATTTCAATCACATACTACTCATACTTTTGATCATAAGTTCAATTTCACATTATACCATTTCTACCGTATCATTCAAATTCAGTTAATATTAGACATAACTTACCTTGCTCTCGGTAAATGAAAAAGGGACTTACGTTTACTCGAGCGTTTACTTGATACATTAACTGCGTTTCACCTTGAGTAATTTAAAGTTTCTTCATTTAAAATGCATCACCATCAAGCATCAAGCTCAATATATCAGGCACGAAGCCCAAATATATCACAAGGCAGGCACTAAGCACTAAGCTCAGCTAAGCACAAAGCCGAATATGTCACTAAGCACACACGAGGCACGCTAGGCAATAAGCCCGAATGCATTTTATCAAATCAATTCATCAACTTACATTTCTTAACACATAAACCACTATCAATTCATATTCACAAAAACCAATTCACTTGTCAAACCAAATATACTAATTCATATTATCTTGCAAAATAATCATCCCAATGTAAAACATACACATTACATAACACCCATATCTTACTCAATTTAATTAATTAATTTCATTTCACCCTTTCATAATTATTTCTTTAATGAACTTTAACTTAAGAACTTACCTCGACTGTCGACGGACAACTTAGACCAGCTATTCGAGAACTTTCGTCTTTCCCCGATCCAATTCTGTTTTTCTTTGCTCTTGATCTAAAACACATTAAATTCAGCTCATTAAAGTATATTTAAATTCAATTTAGTCCCAAAACACATAGATATGCAATTTACCATTTTACCCCTACTATTTCACATTTTTGCAATTTGGTCCCATTAGCACAAAACACAAAATAAACAAAATTCCATTACAACACTCAAGGGCCGAATATTCACAAGGACCCTATAAGTCCATTTCTTTCATTTATTTTGCAAATAAGCCCTCTAAAATTTATTTTTACAAATTAGCCCTAAATACTTAAATTCACCAAAATTTCCAATACCAATTATATTAATCTTAAACCTATCTTTAATTTAAAAACATCAAACATCAAAACCACAAGAACATGTCAATGGCTTAACATCAAGCATGCTTATTTTTAAAAATTCTAACATGGGTCGCTTTCTGGTTCAAGCAACGATCTCAAAACGTAAAAATTTTCAAGAACCAACTAAAGACTTACCTTGAATTTGGCTTGGAAAGTAACCGAAAATCAAAGAACTTAGCTCCCTTTCTTTCTTCAATATTCGGTCAAGAGAAAGATGGAGAAAACATGTTTATTTTTTGTGTTTTGATAAACATATATTATGTAATTGTTGGATTACTAAATTAACCTTTTACTTTAATATATAAACAATTAATACTAAGGTTATTCTTGGTATATGCCTCCCACTACACATAAAAATGGGTTAATTTCCTTTTATACTCCATATTAAAAGCCATAATCAATTTAGCACATTTCACTATAGTTTGCAACTTTTACTTTTTATGCGATTAAGTCTTTTTTCTAAATTAAACGCACAAAAAATAAAATTTTTCTACGAGACTTTTACACACATTAATTCACATATAATAAACACAAAATATAATATTAAAATATTTCTCAAACTCGGATTCGTGGTCCCAAAACCACTATTTCGATTAGGGTCAAATTCGGTCTGTTACAACTCTTCCCCCTTAAGGATTTTCGTCCCCGAAAATCTTACCGTTAAACAAAGTCGGATATTGTTGCCTCATTGAATCTTCAGGCTCCCATGTAGCCTCTTCAACTCCGTGTCGATTCCATAAAACTTTCACTAATGGAATTCTCTTGTTTCTCAATTCTTTCATTTCCCGAGCTAGAATACGAATTGGTTCTTCCTCGTCGTCATATCGTGTCGATTTCAATCTCGATGGAGCAATCACATGTGACGGATCGATCTCATCTCACGAGCATAGAAACGTGAAATACATCATGTATCTTCTCTAATTGAGAGGGTAACTTCAACCTATAAGCAACAGGCCCAATACGTTCGATGATTTCATACGGTCCGATAAATTTCGGACTCAGTTTGCCTTTTCGACCAAAATGAAGTGCTTTCTTCCACGGAGATACTTTCAAGAATACCCGATCTCCGACTTGAAATTCTATATCTTTACGTTTCAAATCAGCGTAAGACTTTTGACGATCTGATGCAGCTTTCAAACTATCTTTGATTATAGCCACTTTCTGTTCAGTCTCTTTAATCAAATCAACCCCTTGTATCTTGTTCTCACTGAGCTCGGTCCAGTACAATGGCGTACGACACTTGCGGCCATATAGAGCTTCATAGGGTGCCATTTTGATACTTGATTGAAAACTGTTATTATAAGCAAATTCAATCAAAGGTAAGTACTTTTCCCACGTACCTTCAAACTCGAGAACGCAACATCTCAACATGTCCTCAAGTGTTTGAATGGTTCGCTCAGATTGACCGTCTGTCTGCGGGTGAAAGGCGGTGCTAAGATAAAGTTTAGTACCTAAAGCATCCTGTAACTTCTTCCACAATCGCGATGTGAATCTCGGGTCTCTGTCTGAGATAATAGAACTCGACACACCATGTAATCTCACGATTTGAGATATATACAACTCGAGAAGTTTATCGGTGAGAAGTCCATACTGAATCGGTACAAATGGTCGATCTATCTACAATAACCTGCATCGCATCTTTCTTGCTTGGTGTCATAGGCAAACCAGATACAAAATCCATAGTGATTTTATCCCATTTCCATTCGTATCATGATCGGTCAAGCGACCCAGAAGGAACTTGATGCTCGGCTTTTACTTGCTGACAAATTAAGCACTTTAACACAAATTCAGATATATCCCGTTTCATGCCAGGCCACCAATAAAACTGTTTCAAATCATTATACATTTTCGTGCTACCCGGATGTATCGATAATCGACTACTATGAGCCTCACTCAGAATCATCTGAATCAACTCCGAGTTCTTCAGAACACATATTCGGCTTTTAAAGTTCAAACAGTCATTTGCATCAATTTGAAACTCTGATTCCGTATCTTTTTCGCACTGAATTCGTCTAGCAATCAAATCTTTATCAACTTTTTGTGCATCACAAATTTGCTGAATAAACATCGGTCTTGCTTGTAACTCGGCTATGATCGAACCATCACTAGACATAACCATCTGTGCGTTCATCGCACGAAGAGCAAATAATGATTTTTGACTTAACGCATCTGCAACAACATTGGCTTTTTCCGGATGGTGTCTTTCAACAATTCTAACCATCTGCGTTGTCTCAAGTTTAAATCTTCCGAGTCATCAAATACTTTAGACTTTTATGATCCGAATAAATGTGACATTTCTCGCAGAATAAGTAATGATGCCAAATTTTCAATGCGAAAACAATGGCTGCTAATTCCAGATCGTGAGTCAGATAATTTCTTTCGTGCGACTTCAATTGTCTCGAAGCGTAGGCTATAAGTTTGCCTTCCTGCATCAAAATGCAACCCAACCCATTCAAAGAAGCATTACTAAAAATGACAAATTCTTTACCCGATTCAGGCTGAGTTAACACTGGAGCTTCTGTCAAAAGAGGTTTTAGCTGTTCGAAACTTTTCTGACACTTTTCCGACCACTCAAACTTGACATCTTTCTCTAGTAGCCTTGTTAAAGGTGTAGCTATCTCAGAAAAACCTTTTACAAACCTTCTGTAGTATCCCGCAAGGCCTAAAAGCTTGAATCTCTAAACATTCTTTGGTGGTTTCCAATCGAGTATAGTTGCTATTTTGTTTGGATCCACCAATACCGATCTTTGAAACAACATGACCCAAGAAGTCGACTTCATTCATCCGAACTCACACTTACTAAACTTTGCATACAATTGTTGATCTCGCAAAGTTTGTAGCACTAATCTCAAATGCTCGGCATGCTCTGTTTCATCTTTGGAGTAGATCAAGATATCATCAATAAACACTACTACAAACCGATCCAAAACTGCTTGAAGACCCGATTCATTAGATCCATAAAAATAGTAGGTGCATTAGTGAGTCCAAAAGGCATAACCGAAACTCAAAATGTCCGTACCTCGTCCGCGGAATGTAGTCTTTGGCACATCTCAGATCTCGACTCAGAATCGATAATAACCCGATCTCAAATCTATCTTCTAAATCTGAAGCCCTTTCAACTGATCAAACAAATCATCAATCCGAGGTAACGGGTACTTATTCTTTATAGTTACCTTATTCAGTTTCGATAATCAATACACATCCGCATCGTTCCATCTTTCTTCTTCACAAAAAGAAGAGGTGCACCCCAAGGAGAGAAACTCGGTCATGCAAAGCCCCTATCTGTTAACTCTTGCAAATGTGCTTTCAACTCTTTCAACTCAGTAGGTGCCATTTGATACAGAGCGATCGAGATCGGAGTCGTTCCTGGTGCTAATTCAATGCCGAACTCAATCTCTCGTACTGGTGGTAAACCCGATAGTTCTTCAGGAAACACATCTGGGTATTCACATATAACCGGTACAAATTCAATATGCTTTTCAGACACTTTATCATCCAATACATAGGCCAAATAAGCTTCGCACCCTTTTCTCACATACTTTCGGGCCAACATCGAGGATATTCTTGAGAAACCCACTTAAATCACTGGATTCAATTCTGATGATCTCACCGTTCTGACATCTTAAATCAATAAGCTTTCTTTTGCAATTCACCACTGCATCATGTGAAGTTAACTAGTCCATTCCCAAAATTATATCGAACTCATCGAAGGGCAACAACATTAAATCGGCTGGGAAGCAAGAATCCTGAATCATCAACGGGCAACCTCTACACACTTTATTAATAAGTACACATCTACCCAAAGGGTTGGACACACGAATCACAAACTCATAGACTCAACTGGCAGAGTCTTACCGAATATTAGAGTTTCACACATATGAATGAGTCAAACCAGATCAATCAATGCAATCACGAGTATCATAAAGGGTGAAAGTACCTAGTAATGACATCGGGAGGAAGTATCCTCTACGGCTCGTGTAGCATAAGCTCTAGCTGGAGCTCTAGCCTCGATCATATTGCGGTGTCCTTCGTCCCTCTCTGATCGCCACCTACATTGCTCAATGTCTCGAGTGGTCTACCCGTCTTGACGCTTTGCTTTCGGTCTAGTGTTCTGAGTTGCATTTTGCTCGGCTAACATCGGGCACTCTCGAATAAAATGATCCGACGATCCACATTTAAAGAAGGACCGATCAAGAACTCTACAACTCCCAGGATGCCATTTCCCATAATGTTTACACTTGACCCGGTTCTGTGGAACATTACCGACACTAGCTATTGAAGTGGCTCGGGAACTTACTGGAGGTCGATCATGTCTAGCCAAGTCTGAAGTAGCTTTATGTCGACTGGGGTCATCTCTGAACTTCTTATGCACAGAATGGAAAATTTTACTCGATGATCTTTTTCGAGTGTCTCTAGCTTCTACTTCAGCTTTTCTTTTCTCCTTTTCAAGCTCTTCGGCTTTAAAAGCTCGCTCGACTAATGTCACAATGATTTCAAGAATGCCAACAAGTAACTTTATGTCTTCATTCAGGCCGTCTTCAAATCTTTTACACATAATGGCTTCGGTAGATATACACTCCCGAGCGTAACGGCTCAATCTGAAAAACTTCCATTCATATTCCGTCACAGTCATGTGGCCCTGTTTTAATTCCAGAAATTCTTTCCGCTTTCGATCGATGAATCTCGATCGATATATTTCTTCTGAACTCAATTTGGAAGAAGTCCCAAGTTACTTTTTCTTTCGAACTACGAATACCAGTGTGTTCCACCAGTGATAGGCAGTGTTCCGAAGTAGAGATATAGCACACTTTAGGCATTCTTCTGGAGTACAAGATAACTCATCGAGTACCCGAATAGTGTTATCAAGCCATATCTTGGCTCGCTCTGCGTCATCATTATCATTGGCCTTGAATTCCTCGGCCCCATATTTCCTGATTTTATCAGCGGAGGCTGCTAGATCTCATCGGATCTATCATCGAAGTCTTTGAAGGTACCGAGTTGGATTATTCGGGGTGGAGGTTGTTGTACAAATTAGGATTAGTCTGAATAAACTGGGTAAACCATTCGTTCATCATCGATAGAAGGCTTGTTTAGCCTCCCCTCATGGCTACCCGAACCGGTCGAGAGTCTAATGGCCGATCCACGTGCAGACCAAAGTAACGCTCTCCACATCATCACCACGACTCTATCGGATCTAATCCATTTACTATATAAAATACAATTGAAATTGTCAAGTCACCACACTATCATATGTACAATTTAAAGGCATGTATAGCTAGACTCTTACTCACTACGGTAGTCCTAGAATCGATTAAATCATAGCTCGATACCAATAAATGTAACACCCTAACCCGTATCCATCATTGAATTAGGGTTACGAGGTATTACCAACTAAACTCAATTCCATATAGACTTTCATTAGAATTGAGGCACAAGCAGTGCGATCTTTTCTATTTCATATAACATTTCAATCCATTTAATTAAATAACATACAACAAGATTTATTACAGTACTTAATATATAGAAATATTCAACCATATAACTTAAACATTCATAGTATATATATACAATTAAAGCATAACCCAACTTATATCATTTCATACCCTATATCGGACATAAATCAAGTTTCAATTAATATAAACTATTTCCATTCGTTTTACTACAATACAAGTACCTATTAAAACAACCGAACCATTTATATCAATTATTACTATTTAAAAAAATCAAATGCACATACAAACATAACATTATTACCATATGACTGAATGTACTATTGATGTATATGTATATTTATAAAACGCGTACCTTACCCTATAAGCAAAAGTTACATTTACGATTGCATACAATTAATCTTACAATATATATATACTCAATTCAACATACATATACACAACATACTTGAACTTCCTAATTTATCACATTGAAATAACCATACCATTTCGCTTACCCTTTGGTTTTGCACTTAACAATTATGAACATATTCATTTCTTACTAATAGCAACCGAATCTTTATAGCTACTTTTAATATTTATACTTTATTTCATAACTAAAATTTTCACATAGTGAAATCATTCAAGCATAGCACCATAATTCTTCCTAAATACACGAAACCTATATTTTTCTTTTTCATTAATAATGAACACATGGCTTAGCTCAACTATCACTAATAAATCAAATTAACAAGCAACACATAAATCACCTAAACCAAGATCATATTCCAAACATATACACATCAACCTCATTTCAATATAATAGACCATACCCAAATCAAAACAAATGCAAAATACATCAATATGTCATGCTTATCCCAAACGCAACACATCTATATATAATAGGCATATTACTTATTTAGTATACTACATATTATAACTCATTAGACATCCATCATTATCTTCCTTGTTAAAACATATTACCACACACCACAACATGTATATCATATGACCACTTTCCATTCATGATTAAACCATGACCGAAGTTCACATCCATTAATATGATAATAAAACCATTATATCAAGAGCATAGGAATTAAACTTGACCAAAAGAAATAGCCATTTTCGCAAGGCTATACATATATACAAAACCAAATGTTCTTAGTCTAAACCTTAGTCTAACCTATACATGCCTTCGATTTAAAACTAAGATTATGTACCAAAAAGGGGTGATAGTGTGGTTGACTTTCTTGACGATCCTCTGAGTCCTTAGCTGAGTCTACGATCTATAAAACAGAAAGACCAATATATATAAAGTAAGCACATTAGCTTAGTAAGTTTTAAGTTAATGGTAATACAATGTCCAAAACCAATACATATAATAGTTACCATTAACAATGTAAAATAAACATTTCAATACACGAATTTATGTAAAGTCAATACCATAGTTCATTAACCTAATTATTTCACTTGTTTACCTTAAACTTATATTATATAAAAACACAAGGTATATGTATTACATTAATCACATTATTTCAAATCATATACATCCACCATTCACATCGTCTATATTATCCTACTCAAAGTCATATTTCAATGAACATTTCTATTCATAATCAAGTCTACCAAAATATTATATTCAATCTCAATTTCAATCACATACTACTCATACTTTTGATCATAAGTTCAATTTCACATTATACCATTTCTACCGTATCATTCAAATTCAATTAATATTAGACATAACTTACCTTGCTCTCGATAAATGAAAAAGGGACTTACGTTTACTCGGCGTTTACTTGATACATTAATCTGCGTTTCACCTTGAGTAATTTATGGTTTCTTCATTTAAACGCATCACCGGCATCAAGCACGCTAGGCACGAAGCCGGATATATCACCGGCACTAAGCACGCTAGGCACGAAGCCCGAATATGTCACCCAAGACAAGGCACCGCTGAGGCACAAAGCCGAATATGTCACCGGCACTAAGCCTGCTAGGCACGAAGCCCGAATATGTCACTGGCACTAAGCCTGCTAGGCACAAAGCCCGAATATGTCACCGGCACAAGGCCTGCTAGGCAATAAGCCCGAACTATTTATCAAATCAATTCATCAACTTACATTTCTTAACACATAAACCACTATCAATTCATATTCACAAAAACCAATTCACTTGTCAAACCAAATATACTAATTCATATTATCTTGCAAAAATAATCATCCCAATATAAAACATACACATTCGGCTAACACCCATATCTTACTCAATTTAATTAATTAATTTCATTTCACCCTTTCATAATTATTTCTTTAATGAACTTTAACTTAAGAACTTACCTCGACTGTCGACGGACAACTTAGACCGCTTATTCGAGAACTTTCGCCTTTCCCGATCCAATTACATTTTCTTTGCTCTTGATCTAAAACACATTAAATTCAGCTCATTCAAGTATATTTAAATTCAATTTAGTCCCAAAACACATAGATATGCAATTTACCATTTTACCCCTACTGTTTCACATTTTTGCAATTTGGTCCCATTAGCACAAAACACAAAATAAACAAAATTCCATTACAACACTCAAGGGCTGAATATTCACAAGGACCCTATAAGTCCATTTCTTTCATTTATTTTGCAAATAAGCCCCTCTAAAAATTTATTTTTACAAATTAGCCCTAAATACTTAAATTCACCAAAATTTCCAATACCAATTATATTAATCTTAAACATATCTTTAATTTAAAAACATCAAACATCAAAAACCACAAGAACATGTCAATGGCTTAACATCAAGCATGCTTATTTTTAAAAATTCTAACATGGGTCAGTTACGGTTCGAAGCAACGATCTCAAAAACGTAAAAATTTTCAAGAACCAACTAAAGACTTACCTTGAATTTGGCTTGGAAAGTAACCGAAAATCAAAGAACTTAGCTCCCTTTTCTTTCTTCAATATTCGGTCAAGAGAAAGATGGAGAAAACATGTTTATTTTTTTGTGTTTTGATAAACATATATTATGTAATTGTTGGATTACTAAATTAACCTTTTTACTTTAATATATAAACAATTAATACTAAGGTTATTCTTGGTATATGCCTCCCACTACACATAAAATGGGTTAATTTCCTTTTGATACTCCATATTAAAAAGCCATAATCAATTTAGCACATTTCACTATAGTTTGTAACTTTTACTTTTTATGCGATTAAGTCCTTTTTCTAAATTAAACACACAAACAATAAAATTTTTCTACGAGACTTTTACACACATTAATTCACATATAATAAACACAAAATATAATATTAAAATATTTCTCAAACTCGGATTCGTGGTCCCGAAACCACTGTTTCGATTAGGGTCAAATTCGGTCTGTTACACCTATACATGCCATATTCTAGCTATATTCATCTTTTCAAAAGTACCAAAATAGAATGCTGATAGTGTGATTGAGAAGCTGACGATCCCAGATATGAGCTAGCTTTACTGACACTGCAAGGCAGAGAAACAAATCACACAGTAAGCTTTCCAAAGCTTAGTAAGTTCGTAATATAATACATATTACTCAATACTACAACATCAATATGTATATATATATGTACCATCACATAGATAAAGGTACAACTAGGCACATTATCAATCTCAACAACATACCCAATTATCTATTCATTCAACTCTTAAATCTATCATCAACCACATAGGTTCAAACATACCTTGATTAACACATAGTTACTTACCATTTATGCTACTCAATTGTTCGATATTACCTCTCGTTCAACCCTTGCTATTCCATTGGTTTATTTGCACACTTAGTGCCAATTTCATAACTGAAACATAATCATCACCGCACACTTAGTGCCAATACATTAAACTGAACTTATATTGGTATCGCACACACAGTGCCAAGTCGATAAGCCGAAGCTTCTATCTTTTCGCACACACAGTGCCAATCATCTCTTTCTCGTTTCAAATTTCGCACACTTAGTGCCCATTTATCTGAATTCAGCACATAGCATTTCAAATCTCATAGATACATATACATCTATTCAATTTATATCGCATAGATAAAGTTTACAACTAGTTTTATATTCGAACTTACCTCGGATGTCAAAATACTGAAATGGTCGATTAATCGAGCACTTTGTCTTTGCCTCGATCTCGATTTGAACCTCTCCGTTCTTGGTCTATACACATTTAAATTCAATCCATTTAATCACCAAATCATTCATTTTAATCCAAACACACATATTTAGGGCATTTTACAAAATAGCCCTTACATTTTCACATTTTGACACTTTAGTCCCTATCTCACAAAATCATCAAATTCACAAATTCCACACATTCACATGCTTGGCCGAGCCTCTCTAGGGATTATGTAAGTCTAATTATTTGATCAAATTTTCTATTTAGTCCCTCAACTTACAGTTTTCACAATTTAGCCCAAAATACTTAATTTCATCAAAAATTTAAAAACAAAACATGTTAATCCAACACCAAGTCTTCATATATCACAATCATCTAGCACATAGCTCACACATTCATCAATGGCTTATCACAAAAACATCATCAATTCACAAAATTACAACATGGGCTAGCTAGAGTACGAAGCAACGATTACAAAAACGTAAAAATTATCAAAAATCGAGCTAAAAACACATACCAATTGGAGCTTGAAGTAACCAAAAGTTTCAAAGCTTCAAACCCTTTATTTTCTCTCAACTTTCGGTGGAAGAAAAGATGATAATGGCTATCAAATTCCTTTTTGTTTTTGTTATAATAACATTTTAAACAAATACCAATTTTGCCCTTTTATAAAACATATAAAACAAATATAAATTAAGGCTAATTTGTCATTTAGCTATCCATTAACTAAATAATGGTCAAATAACAATATAAGGCCTCCACCTTAAAAAACCAACATTAATTAAGTACTCATAAATCAACACATAGCTTTCACTTACTATGCAATTAAGTCCTTTCTCTTAATTTGACACACAAACGATTAAATCATCACACAGAATTTCCACACAGTCCATGTCGCATGCTATTCACATAGAAAATAATATTAAATTATTATTCTGACCTCAAATTTGTGGTCTCGAACCCACTATTTTGACTAGGGTCTAAACCGGGCTATTACAGGGTTGCTCAAGTCGTGTCATGTGCGGGGGGACTATCATCGATCGCCCACCAAATTAATATAGTTTCCCCATCTCAGAGTACCACTGTATATGCTCTAATAAGGGTTGCAGATCCAAAGCATGATCCATCTAAGGTATTCGCCCTAACTGGTTGTTCTACACAGTAATATATTGTTCATGCACTACTGCCCAATCATTTCCACGTTTCTCCCTCTTGTTAATCATGTGGATGTCCCCCAATTATACTGACAGTGTTGGGATATACTGTATACATCGAACTATCGGAGTACTCGATCCCCATGATACCACTCCACTAGCTGGCAATTGATAATGGGTGCGTTAATGCACCATAGGTCTAATTAGACGTAGGCAAACGAGGGAATACCCTCCATAATTTCTGGGACAAAATAGGGCATCTAGATGAACTGCACAATTAATAACATGGTTATATTAACGTAGGTCGAGTAAGATAAAATAATAAAATGTCACGAATATTGAAATAACTTACCCCCTCTCGAGCATGATTCTCAATTATTAGACGATATATCAGAACCGTGTATACCTCCTAATCCCATATTAGTACTCCATCTACAAAAACAAATATTTAAAATAATATAATCTGAAAAAAATGTCAAATAATTGCTATAATGAGTAAAAATTCATCACATATTCACGAGTGGAAATACATATGATTGGTGACTAATCGATGCCAAGAATGGCATCCGATAAAGCGCCCAAGACTGTAGCAATATGAGGTATCCGCCTATGTCCACGGAAGAAGGATTTGTCATCTGACAAAGTTCACGATACAACATAGCTAACACTGGGGACCCTCAACTATACGAACGGATGTTATACAAATCAGATAATAGGGGCAAGTATATCAAGTTGACTTTGTTGTTGTTTGCATCCGGCATGAGTACACCCCCTATAATCTGCATAATGTATGCTCGAACGACGTACATCACCCTCCCATTCAATGACTGTACTCAGTAAATGCTCGAAATTGGCCTTTAGCCATGAAAACCTCAAACCCGTAAATTTCCCCTCACTGGCGAGCATTCAAGTAAGTTATAGCAAAGGACAGGCGGCCCAGAGATCGAACTTATGCCCGTGACCACATTCCCCTCGATGGGGAGCCCGAGCTGCAGTGCAACATCCTACAAAGTAATGGTGCACTCCCCATACGGAAAATGAAATGTGTGGGTCTCTGGGTGCCATTGCTCGACCAAAGCGGATATTAAGTCGTATCACAAATCAAAGGTCCGGATTAATGCCGTTGATCCAAATCTGGCAAACTCCAAGTATGGCATGAGGCATTCATCCGACAGATAGCCTACACCATTCACATGACCCCTTAATGCACGGTACAGGCCCTGACATTATTAAATTAGCGAAATAGTTAATATAACCTAATTTAATTCCGTAAATGACGTGAGTAACAAATAACAATTTTATTACCATAAAAATTTTATTACCATCTCATTAATAGTTTTTTTATATGTGATTATCATTATTAACCAAAGAACATATTTGTTGCAAATCTATAATTTAAAAAAAAGAATTCAATTAGTTTGTTGCAAAAAACACAGTACGGTAGGTAAATAATTTGGATTTGAGCCTTTTTACTCCAATAATAGGAGAAACAATATTAAAATACAAAACTGAGACACCCTAACAATTTGTTGAGAATAACAAATTTCGATTATTAATTTTTAGAGGGTCCATTTTCAATAATTATCAAAACACATTAATATTATACATACAATAAACAATATGATAAATATAGTACAATAATAATATAATTACAATAAAAAATTCTCATAAATTCTCATATTTTACCTACATAAAAAATATGTTAGTTTACAACAATAATATAATTAAAATAAACATAAATTATCTAAACATAAAAACATACAAATCAACAAAAATAAAATAGAAACATATTTGTTTAGTTTCTTTTAAACAACCTATAAAAATATATAAAAAAATTTAATCAACATTCCAATAAATCAAAAAAAATTGTCAAATAAATCAATAATAAAAAAATTACATTATAACAAATCTCAATACACATTAAACTAAACAAATAATTTATAATCTAATCATAAGTTACTAACAAAATAACATTAAAAAATTAAAAAAAATACATTCATAAAAAATCACAATAAACACTAAACTAAACACAAAAAATGTAACGACCCGAATTTAGGCCTAGTAGGATTGGGCCCATTGGGCCTTGGGTGTAGGAGCATTTAAAAAATTTTTGAGAACAAGAGAACGACCCTAATGCAAGTTGGACCTATTAGGTGAGTGATTTTGGAAGGTTTGGGGGCTTCTATGAAGTCCCGGGATCAAACTTGAGCTTTAGGAAAATTTTGGTTTTAGGTGAGTAAAACCCTGGGAGTTAGTAGTAAGCCTTAAGAACAAAATGTGGGAATAAATGACATAAGGAAGTGAGTGGTCTAGTGGTAGAGGCGCCACTTAGGGAGCAAGGGAGTGACGCCATAGGGAGGCAAGGGATCCAAGGTTCTAGTCTTGGCACTTGTTTTTCTTTTAGATTATTTTATTTTAAAAGGAATTAGACTTTAGCTGTAGGCTTAACTTTTATTGTGCATGGTTTAAGTCACAAGGGAGCTTGTGGTGGACTGGAGTTGGCGTCACTTGTGAAGTAAAGGGAGTAAGGTTCGAATCCCACAAGTAGCACTTAAGGGGTTTTATTTTTGTGCTCAGGTAAGGGAGGTGGCTGAATGGAGATCAAATTCTGTAGGAGAGAGGGAAGACTTGGTCAAATAATTTGAATGGGTGATGGAGAGTGAATGGGGGAGTAAATCAAGGGATGTGGCAGTGTGGTGATGGTTGGCAGAAAATGGGAACTATATGGGGGGAGTAAATTTGGTCAAAAGAAGGGAAAGAGCAAAAGGTCATTTGGTGCATACTCAGTTTTGGGTAGTAAGTGTGCCGTTGTTCTTAGAGTGCCTAGTGTGCATTTGTTTTCTTTTTGGCAATCTCAGTGTTAGCACTCACATTGTTTCCATTATCCTTTGCCAAAACCCCAAGGTTGCTATTATCTTTTTCTCATCTTCTTCGAAACACTTTCTTTATTGAGCATTGTTGGAACAGTTTTGGCTCACCATTTATCTTCTCCATTTGCATTTCCTTTTCTACTTCCACACCATAGTCGAAACTCTTTTTCTTCCTTATTGTTTGTCGATTCTTTCTCCATCAACGGAACCCTCTCTTTAACTCTTTTTCTTCCTTATTGTTTGTCGATTCTTTCTCTATCAACGGAACCCTCTCTTTTCATCTTTTGAATCAGTTTCATTGTTCTTTTGCCAATAGCCGAATTTCAACCCTTCTTCTTCTAGTTTCAATTGATCGTTTCTTTTCTTAATCTTTTTGCCTATCATTGGAATCTCATTTCTTTTAGCCTCCATAGCCGAACTTGGAGTCCTTTTATATTACTGCCAGTGTCGAATCTCCTATTCCTGTTTGACTCATCTTTGATCTAAGGCCGAATCAATCCATCCTTTCTACCTTAAATCTTGTTGGTTTGTTGGTGGGGAACGAAGCAGTCGGAGGGCTAGCAGACACTCTCGTAGATCTTTAAAAGTTTGATTTTTGAGAGTTGGTTGGGACTTGGCGGGCCTAAACCAAGGGAATGTTTAGACGATCTTCCATTGCAATGAAGTTCTTTGATTGTTAGGTGCCTCGGAGAGTATCGTATCCCATACCAGGTGTGTAATCTCATACCCACTTTGATGGTTGCTTGTGATGTTCTATGAAACGGCCAAAAATCGAAATGCCGAAAAGCCGACAATGGTGACTACTCGAGCGTGCAAACGCTCGTAGTAGTAAATCGAGATACAAATCTTGATGCTAAGTTCTTGAAAGTGTCACGAACACTCTCGCAATACCGAGGCTGTAACGGGCCCGATCGGGCCGAACCGGCTAAATGGGCTTAACGGGCTAACTAGCCCCCTTGGGCAAAAGCTGGATTTGTAACAAATGCTAGGCCTGGAGGTGAATTTTGCAAATCTAATTTCAAAATCATGCGTTTTGGGCCACATGAGCGTGTGGGCTCGTTTGGGCCTAAAATGGGTTTTAGGCCCAATAGTGCTGTAAAGACCCAAAAAGGGTCCCGAGTCATGCGAGGCGACAATAGGCCTTCGAAAAGGCCATTAAAGAGGAAATTATCGAAATACCCTTGGGTCACAAAATTACCAAAACACCCCTATGTTACGAAATTACCGAAATACCCTTGGGTTATAAAATTACCAAAATACCCTTAGGTTGCAAAATTGCCAAAATACCCCTAGGTTACGTAATTACCGAAATGCCCCTGGGCTGCAAAATTACAAAAATACCCTCGATGGGTTGAATGACCGTTTTACCCTCAGTGTTGTCTAGTAATAATTGTATGTTATACTACACTTTTATATGTTGATATGTATGTTGCATTTTATCATGTTGCATGGGGCGGGTTAATGAATGAAGAGTAGTGTAGCCTGGTGGCATAGCCACAATATATTTATATATATATATATATATTATGACTCTTGTGGCTCAGCCACAAATATTCTGTGAATAGAAGCTTGACTACAATATTGGTGTGTGTGGCGGGGTGGGTTGACTTGATCCCACTAGTGTGATTGGCTGGTCGGGGGTGTGTTGGTTGGATTGGGTTGGGTTGTACTACTTCATATGCACTTTCATGATTATAGGGCTTAGGCCCAAATTGATGTCTTATGGGCTCGGGCCCAGTTAATGTCAATTTAGGGGATCACACATTGAGTTCTCGTAACTCACCCCTTTTCTTTAATCTCACAAGTAATCCCCAGCGATAGAGGACTTGGAGCCGAGGAGGACTCAGTGGTGGCCATACATTCATAGATTTCTCGCAAACCTCAGTAAATTCAATACCTTATTTTTAAGATTATCTAGTTTGGGTTTAATGTTTTGTAATAAGGCCGTTAGACTTAAATTTCCTTTTAAACCTGCTTTTCCGTTATTATCTATTGTTAAATTCTTAATACGGGTGTTTTCCTAAAAATGTTAACAAAATGTTTTCAAATTATCACGTTTCCGCAAGTATTCAAATTTAGATTTCATAAACAAAGCAGTTTTCAAAATAATAACAACTTCTTAAAGAATCGAACCTTAAGCAAGTTGTGTTGTTTTCAAAATAAATAGCGGAACTCAGAATTTTCAAAAGAGGCGCAACATTTTCAACGATCAACTTTTCTAAACAATCGCTTAGCTTTTCAAACAAATATCTAAACTTGAAGTTTCAACTTTTAAACGGACGCGTAGTTTAGTTTTTTTCAACAACCCTTTTCATGTGACATGCCAGATCCGATCGTAACGTCTAGGCCGGGTTTGGGGTGTTACAAAAAAAATTATAACCTCATCATAAATTACTAACAAAATAATTAAAAAAAAAAAAAAAAACTTACATTCATAAACAATCATAATAAACACTAAACTGAACATAAACAATTTATAACCTAATCATAAATTACTAACAAAATAACTTTAAAATAATTAAAAAATTACATTCATAAAAATCACAATAAAATCTAAACTAAACACAAATAATTTATAACCTAATCATAAATTACTAACAAAATAACTTTAAAATAATTCAAAAAATAAATTTACATTCATAAAAAATCATAATAAACACTAAACCGAACACAAACAATTTATAATAATTACTAACCAAAAAATTTACAATAAATTAAAAAAACATAAAAAATTAACTAATCACTTCTATTTAAAAAAAATTACTAATCCTTTAAATTAAAAAAAAAAATACAAACATACATACCTTCCATTTCTTTTTTTTTTCTTTCTTTCTTCTCCTTCCTTTCATTTCCTTTCTTTCTTTTTTTCTCCTTCTGGTCCAAATCTTCTCTACGAGGGGGACCATGGTTACAAGGTCCCCCATCTGCTCCTCTCCTCTCCCTCTTTCTTCCCGTGCTTTGACGGGACTTAGCACTACATCTGTAGTGCTTCTGCACAGCTAACAGAGGGGGCATGCCACTGGCACCAGCTCCACTTGTCAAGGAGGCATGACTGGTGCCGCCTACCAATGTGGCACCATCTCCTTGTCCTATTAGCTACGTACTTGATACTGGGTTTGGTATAAACCCGTATTTTTTTTGGTGCCGCCTACCAATAAGGCACCACTAATATAAAATTATTTTTTAAACATGAAAAAAATATTTTCCAGAAAAAAAGGGATGGTGTCATCTATACACCACCCTCCTCTGCCTTTGCTATACTATTTTGGTATATAATCTGGTTGACATACCAAAGAAGAATATAATTATTTATGTTATATTATTAGTGTAAAAAAGCCACAAAAAATATAACAAAGACATAATTATTTATGAAAATATATGTAAAATTCAAAACATGTGAGACAAATGTTAACTCAAACTTAAATCATCATTGAAATTTTTTGATATTCTTCCTACCTTAAGTTGCTAGTTTACTAAAAATGAAATTATAATAGAAATGTTAGGTTGAAGTGGTCACTAGGGCTTGATACTGTTAAAACTATACAAACAAAATAACATATAACATCAAGGTTTGTTATGTCCATGGAGCGCAACACATTGAGTAATTTCACTATCTTTAATCACAAATATAAGTTATTTACACTCTGTCACTCCCCAAGTATAGACATCTTACCTTTATACCTAAAGACTAAAACACTCAGCCTCTAAATCCTCCCTTTGAGAACTTAGGTAATGAAAAACTCAATAATGTTTGCAATAATAGTTTAGACTCTCTTACATAAATAGTTCTTCAATGAATATATTAGAATGCACTTAATAAGCTCTCATACAAAACCTAGACAAACCTCAAAGCATATATCAATTTCATCTTGTTAACATAGAAACAAAGTGAATATAAAGCAACGTCTTGAAAATTTCTATTACAATTACAACATTCAAACCATAATCAATCGATTATTTGATTTCCAAAACAACAACATAGCCTTGATCAATCCTTTACATTCCAAGGGTTGATTTGATTCATTCAAATTCAATCCAATCTTCAAAAGCCAATGATTAGTTTCCATAGACTTTTTTTCCTAGGCATACGGGTACCCTTTTGGTTTCATCGCTTGACACAAGTTATACACGACAGGATACCTTCTAGGTCTCACCTGTTTTGATAATTCTATTAGGGACATCACTCCCTAATATACTAAGTACTCTTGAATAAACAACCAATTTTAGATAAATAATTACTTAACAAATAAATTAGTTTACTAATCGAATCATGCAAGATATGATATAAGCACAATAATCTATTCTAATATTTATACAATGATTAATTGGCCAAATTAATGAAAGATAAATGAAATAATAGAAGAGAAGAGATAGGAGAATGCTCATGAATAAATATTGAAGCATGACCTCGAACAATCTCCGATCGTAATTGTCATCACATCGGAATAGAAAAGTTCTGATTATCATGAAAACTAAAAAGAAACAAAAGCTAAAAATTGAATAGAAAAATTGTCTGTCTAGGTTTGCTCCAATTATCATGCTTTTATAAAGTAGTCTTTGAAGTGGGCACTCCCTTCTCATATTTGGACAGTTTTTTACCAATTATCATTGGTGTCCAAGCCAAACTTTTTCACCAGATTTTTTTGTATACTTCTCTTGTGAAAGAAATTTTTTATCCTTCATTTGCTTAATCTAACATCTAAGAAAATAACTCAATTCACCAATCATACTGATCTCGAATTCTCTATACATAAGCTTCAGAAAGTAGTCTTTTACTACTATTGAAGTGGCTCCAAATATTATATCATCGACTTAGATTTGAGCCAAAATGGTTTACCTTTTCTGCCTTTTAATGAACAAGGTTTTATCAACTAATCCTCTTTAAAAACTTTGACCAATAAGGAGATGAGTTAGCTTTTCATACCATGCACAAAGTTCTTTTTTGAGACCATACAAGACTTTACTCAAATTTGTACACATAGTCAGGATGTGTAGGGTCTTCAAAACCTCTTAGTTGAGCCATATATACTTCTTCCTTCAAGTAACCATCTAGAAAGACACTATTGACATCCATTTGATACAGTTTAATGCCACTGATGCAAAAGTTTCATTGAAATCAATTCCTTCTACCTATATGTACCTCTGTGTTACCTACCTTACTTTTTTTCTCGTTATGCTCCCCAACTCATTGGTTTTGTTCTTGAAGATCCATTTAATCCCAATTATATTGCAATCAATAAATCTAAGCACAAGTTGCCAAACTTCATTCCTTTCGAATTGTTGGAGCTCATCCTCCATGGCTTGGATCCATTTTGCATCCTTCAATGCTTTTTCAACTCACTTAGGTTCAAATTGAGATGTATAACATGCAAACCTCACAATGTCTCCATAATTTTGTCTAGGCTTTCCTTTAGTTTGAACATCATCATGGATGTCACAATAATATCACTAGTATAGTGATACTTCCTGACTCTTAAAGAGGGTTGAGGTTGGTCAAAATTTTTACAATGCTCTTTTGTCTCAGTTTCATCTTCATCTTTCTTATCTCTTTATAACAACCCGATTTAGGGGCTGTTCAAATAGTGATCTTAAAATCACTAATTCGAGGTTAGAGAAAATTATTTTCATGTTATGTTATGTGTTATAACATGTTTTTAAGGATGCATGAAAATTTTGGTGCCTTAATTTTAGCGATTTCTAGCTAAATTGTGAAAAAGACTAAATCGCATAAAGTGCGAAAGTTCTATTTTATTTGCTAGAGGTGCCAAATAGCTATGGATTATTAATTAGAGGTCCCAAATGTGTAATTTTCCCTTGTTTAAGTGAGTTGGCCGGCCATAGGATGCATAGGGGACAAGTGCATTTATTATGATTAAAAGTTGGTGATATTAGTTGGAGAAAATGAATAAAATAAGATGATATAAGCAAAAGTTATCATCTTTTTATTTGGCCTTCTTTTCCAACTGAAAATATCAACCATGGGAGGGCTTTGAAAGCTTGAAATTTTAGCAGCTCATTTTCTCTACAAGTAAGTCATCTTGATGGTTATTTTTGATGATTTTTGTATTTTTGGAGTCCTCAAAGCTTAAGCTTAATGAGAGGACTAGTTTGCAAAATGGCTGAAAGTATAGGGACTTACCATGATAGAAATTATGTTGTTTGATGAGTTTTATTAAAGAATATGAATGATAGGATGAAGAGAAACAACTTTTGTGAAAGGTGTTGTCATGAAAACACCTAATTGGGACTAAAATGCAAAAGTTGTAGTTTGTTCATTAAGGCATGGGATAGTTGGAATTGTGGATAGTTGTAAGAGGATTAAATGTTCAGCTAGGCTTGCTTAATAAGATAATGTGATGAAAATTTATTTACGAGCCTAGGGAAAAATCATAATTTTGCCTATAACACCCCTTACCTGAGTCCGACACCATAACTGGATACGAGGCGTTACCATGCTTAATCTTACTTAACTCTTCAAATTAGGCTATAAAATTTCGTTTAAGCCTATCACTTACTCAATCTCAGCCTACGAGGCCTTAAACACACATCCGAGAGGTTTTGGGACTAATCCCGAAAACTTTTACGAACTTGAGAAACTCTTCCTTAAAATAGGGGCCACACGCCCATGTTGGTCTAGGGACACGCCCGTGTGCCCCTAAAACATGCCCCGCCTTCCACCCATGGTCGACACTGACTAATTCACACGGCCTTGACACGCCCGTGGCATTGTCCCGTGTGCCAAACCTTGGTATTCTGACTTATCCACACGGCTTTGGCACATGCCCATGTGCTAATCATCCTCCCACACGGTTTAAACACACTCCCGTGTGTCTACTTATGTGGACAAATAGCAAGCTATCTACCAAGCCTTTTGCAACTCTCATTTGCATACATTCATACATCATCACATAACTTCACCTAGCATCAATATAACTCTTGAATTAAGGACATTTAATCATAAAAGAGATAAAGTCTTCATCCCATTCACTAGGGAGAACTATTACCAATACAATTATAAACAACTTAAGCCATCATCTATGGCTATGCACAACCAAACTATAAGTTCTCTTAGGCTAACACAATTTGGCTACATCAATTAGAACTTAATCAACTTTAAAAGAATCCCTATACATGCCATGACTCATAAGAACTTGAAACATCATACCAAGCGTCTATTCGATAGTGTGAAAACATCTCCGGCGGCCTTCAACCTGAGCTAGTTAAAATATCCTATAAGAGATGAGAAAGGAAAATGAGTAAGCAATAATGCTTAGTAAGTTCATCTTCATATAACTGACAAATATCGATATTCATTAAATATACACAACCACAAGGTATTATAATGAGTTTTTCTCATAACTCATGGTTACTTACGTAACCATTCTTAAAGCTTATTCATTCTATCTCTTACTACATTCTTACCATGCTAGAAGCCAACTGCTCGTGTTAATTAGCATACATTCCTGCACTGATCACCACGTGATCATATAAAACAACACATCAAGTACTTTCGATAAGCCACTCACGCTATTAATTTTTAGGTGGTTTCACACTTAGCCCACCATCGATCTCTAATAGGGTGGTATCACACACAGCCCACCAATCATTTATACTTATGGTGAATTTGCACTTAACTCACAAAATGAGTTTTATAAGCGATGGTATCGGACACAGCCTATCGATTAATAATATAGTTGATGGTATCGCATACAGCCCATCACTAACCATCAATAAGGTGATATCGCACATAGCTCACCGTTATTATACATTATGGATAATTATCCACATGTATTTTACTATTTCAAATGTTCATTCGAGAACATCCTCACACTACTATTCTTACTTAACTTTCTTCGATTCTCGTTCGCATTCACACAATGCATTAATAAATCTATCTCATGCAACTAAAGTTCATTGGTTACACATAACCCACTACGGGTTCATTATTTACTGAATTGATCTGAATTCAATTCTATAACACACTTGTTCTTCTCGTGGTACACCACATACTTTCTCACTTTCAACATACCCGTTGAATCACTCAAATTGTTAAATAACACTCTTGAGTCTCATATACAAAGTGTCATATTGACATTATACCCCGATAGGGTCTTACACGTATTAACATATCGATGCCATGTTCCTAAAATGGTCTTATACGAATTCTCATGCCGAGGCCATATTCCAATATGGTCTTACACGGGACCTTAATTGTCATAATCTCGTGCTAATTTCTTTCCCATTAGTCTTAGATTAAAATAAGACTATCATTTCTTGACATTTTGTCAAAGCATACTTAACATATACATAAAGGTAATTTAACAATAAATACAACATTAAAATATTAAGTACCTCACTTATAATTTCATAATTTAGCTAATGAACTTACCTCGATGTCGAAAGGGCCGAAAGGGACTTTTTGCCCACATTTCTCTTTTCACCGGTTCTAGGTCCGAAACTCATTTTCTTTGATCTAGAACAATGGAATTTACAGATTTAATCACTTATAAATCATAATACACTATAATCTAGACTTTAGGCAAAAATAACTATTTTGCCCCTACACTTTGGCAAAATTACGATTTTGCCCCTAGGCTTGTAAATAAAATTTCATCACATTTTTTATTAAACAAGCCTAGCTGAACATTTAATCCTCTTACAACTATCCACAATTCCAACTATTTCATGCCTTAATGAACAATTTACAACTTTTGCATTTTAGCCCCAATTAGGTGGTTTCATAACAACACCTTTCACAAAAGTTGTTTATCATCATCCTATCATTCATTTTCTTCCATAAAAACTCATCAAACAACATAAACTCTATCATGGTAAATCCCTAGACTTTCAACCATATTGCAAACTAGTCCTCTCATTAGTTAGCTTAAGCTTTGATGACTCCAAAAATACTAAAATCATCAAAAACAACCATCAAATTTACTTACTTGAATGGAGTAAAGCTTGTTGAAATTTTAAGCTTTCAAACACCCCTTGTGTGCTGAAAATTTCGGTGGAGAAGAAGAGAGGAAAGATGATATCTTTTTCCTTTCTTTATTTTATTCATTTTTCAACCACTATTACCAACTTTTGACCACAATAAATGCTCTTGTCCCCTATGCATATTATGGCTGGAAAACTCACTTAAAAAAGGCAAAATTGTACATTTAAGACCTCCAATTAATAATCCATAGCTATTTGACACCTTTAGTGTCGAAACCATTTTTTATAACGAGTTTTGAAAAACGAGAATCGACTTTTAAAAACATGGAGTCGCCACAAATCCTTTTTGTTTAGGTGTGATCGGGTCACCTATAAAATAAATTTTGGTCTACAAATTTTTAGAAGAAAACGGGTTCGGGAATTGATTACGTGGGAGGAAGGATTAGCACCCTCCCAATGCCCAAAATTGGTACCAAATTGATTAACTGATGTCCTAATGTTGAAAAGTTTGAAATGGTTTTGAAATTATGTTTTTTTAATAATTTTAAATAACTTGATTGAATATTGAGATTCCCTTGTTTCGAAGGAATAGAGTATCACATCCAGCATGATTGGACATGACAATCTGAGCCCTCGAATTCAAGATCATCCCCCCAATTCTCCAAGAACATGTATTGAAATTTTGAAAGGGTATTTGGTTATTTGGAGAAACAAAAAACCACACCCAGCACGATTGGACACGATTTCTTCGAATTTTCAAATGCACAAATATTACCTTATTTCGAAAATATGTATAAAATTTGAAAGGATATTCGTTTATTTGGTCAAACAAAAAATCACACCCAACACGATTGGGCACGATTTCTTCGAATTTCCAAATGCACAAATATCGCTTTATTTTAAAAGTTTTAAGTAAAAATGATTTTAGAACTCGAATAGTGTTTGAACATGACATTTTAGGTGAATATAGTGCTATGGCATAATAACGTACAATATGGAGCAAAATACAATGCTATTGAATCGCAAATATAAAACGAGAATTTAAAACACATAATAGCAATAAACAAATATTTACAAGTGAAATACAAACTATTGACTCAAATAGCAAGTAAATATAAAATGGGAACTAATACACATAATTGTGATAATTATCAAACATTAAATAAATGGTGAAAAAATGAATTTTAAAGAAACATAATATATGAATTTAAATGTATATAAAACATGTATGCGTAATAATATGTAAAAATATCGAAATAAATTAAAATATATCATAAATGTGATCTTTTAAAGTGATAAATTGTATATACTAAATATTAAAATATATATATATATATATATAAGTAATTTTAAAATAAACTAAATACATATAGCTAATGAAAAATAACAAATTAAAACATGGTAGAATAAATTTCAAAATAATTTTATTAAAAAACTTGAATAATAAATTTAATACGAGAAAAGTATAAGAATTTAACTAAAGATTAAAAATACTTAATTGAGAAAGAAATGAAATTACAAGGCTAATTTATAAATAAATAAAACCATTTAAACAAGATTAAGGACCAAGTTAAAACGCGCACAAATAATCAGGGACCAAAACAGAAATATTTCCAAAGCCCAAAACGCAGCATTCGATTCGGACCAAATTGAAAAAATGCACAAATTATAGAGGCCGATTAGGAATTAAAAGAAATGTATAGCAGGTTTTAATTGAACAACAACATGAAACAGAGGGACCAAATGCACTAATCGACCATTCCCAATGAAACGCGCGGATCCTATGGGGATTTTCGGGTCAGATTTGGGTCGTGACCTATACGACATCGTTTTAGGGCCACTGAAACAGGCCTTAAACGGTGCCGTTTCATGCTCTGTAAATAATTCCAAATTAAACCTAATTTCTAGCCTTCCAGCCACTCAAAACAGAAAACCAAACCCTTAGCACCCTCCTATTCCTTCTCCCCGCCGTTTTCTCTCAACAGATTTCAAACTCTTCTTTTCTAAAACGTTTCAGTTTCTCCGTCTTCTCAATCGACCCATGTTCCTTCATTCAACCACTAAAACACCACCATCAATGGTGAGTAGTGGTGCGCGAAGGCCCGATTAAGGTGACCAACATCCTTGTCTATCCCCGATTGCGGCAGAGAAACCGAGGACCGAGCCTTTCGACGATAATCCCTACCTTTTTTATATTTTCATTTTTTTATAGTAAAAATGGTCAGTGAAAGAGAAACTATAAATCAAATGAAAGGATGAAATTGCCCTTCTCTATTTTTCTCTGTGTTTAAAAAGAAAATCGTGTGTAAACCCTTTTTTTAAAACTCGATTCAAAGGTTTCAGTATTTTAAACCTTAAAAGCCGTCTCTACTTCGATTTCGGTGAAGAAAGACAGATCCGGCGGTTTTCTCAGTAAAGGTAAATCCTCTTTTTTATTTTTGATTTTCGCATGAACCGAAAAAATGCAGAGAAAAAGAAAGTAAAAATGAAAAGCCAAAAAAAAAAAGTCAAAACATCTAAATCACCTTTCAATCTTTTTTGTTTCAATTTCGTATTTCTTCTGTATTCGTAAATGTGTGAACCCCTTTACAGTGGTGTGTTTCAGCCCTTTAAAGCTGGAAATCAAAAATAAAAACTAAAACAAAATCAAAATTACAACTTTTTTCTTTGTTTTGTTTCCTCTGCTGCTATTTGTTATCGCTATTGTTGTTTGCTGTTGTCCTTTTGTCCTTATTTTTGTAGGTGCAAGGCCACGTACGGAGGCGTGGACGTGGCACGTATGGATGCTGTGTGCTTGCGGGGAGGAGCGTATGGGTACGGAGGTAGCAGACGTGGCGCGTACGGAGGTTGTGCGATGGAGGTTGCGGGGGGCACGCGTAGTGCTGAAACGACGCAAGGCGTGTATGAGGGACACGGTAGCCCAACCGTTAGCAGGGCTGCGGTGCATGAAGCTTTCAGAAGGTCTCTAGGGTTTTATGAAACCCTAAAATGCTTGGGCCATTCGGGCCGATTTCAGATTTGGGCTAGGTCTGCTATTGGGTTTAGTATTTGGGCTAGTAATTTTTGGGCTAAAATTTGGGCCACTGTTTTATTTTAAACATTGGACTGTTTATTGGACTTTTAAAATTTTGGGTTTATTAATGGCTTTTAATTTTTGTTTTTGGTATGGGCTTGGGTAGATTTGGTCTCTTACATCTAGCAAATAAAATAAAACTTTTGCACTTTATGCGATTCAATCCTTTTTCGCGATTAAGCAAGAAATCGCTAAAATCAAAGCACTAAAATTTTTCATGCATATTTATAAACATGTTATAACACATAAAATAACATGAAAATAATTTATCTAACCTCGAATTAGTGATTTTGAGATCACTATTTTGACTAGCCCCTAAATCGGGCTGTTACAATACTCCCCCTTAGGGATTTTCGTCCCTGAAAATCTTATCAAGAGGAGTTGCTTCCAACATTCTTAAAACGTTTCTATCAACTCTTTAAAATCACAAACCCACTTATCTTCAATTTTCTCTTGCCAAAAACCTTTAATCTATAATACACAAGGTCGAAGCGCAGCTTGAGAGTTAGGTTATTCTTCCTCCCGGGCATATACACAGTAATCTTCCAATTGGGAACTCATGTCCAAATGATCGTTCGGATCTTTACTGGTTGATTCGCTACAATTCGAATGACATCTCCTTCCTTGGGAATTTTGTCAAACCAAATTTGAAATCTCTAAGGTTTTATCTTACTTCCTCATTAAAACATTCATCGACTGTAATATTTCTGACTTATATGCTTTGAAAACTTAGCTTTTAGTGGTCAACTACTTCTGACCATAAACTCAATCATATCATAAAATATACTCACTTGTCAAAACATTTATGCATATAACTGCACTTTTTCTTAGCCTTGCATGAGTAGACATGCTATTACTAAGTCTCATACCAAAACTTTCTACAACATTCGATACTTTAACTCATCAAAAGTCAGAAAGCACATATCGACTTTTCCATGGATCATTTCATAACATCTAACTCGCGACACATACACAAAAGTGATCGTCTCTAGATCACCAATATAACAACTCTTTTTCTTGATTCAAACTGAACTCAGTCTAGAACTTTCAATTAATAGTTCCTTCAATAGCTTTCAACTCAACCATCATAGTTTGAGCATTTAAATGAGCATACCTCTGTATCATGCTTCCTACTCATGAACACACACAATTTTATTCTCCTTATTGATTCATGCATGAATATACACAAAACTTGCATCATATTTCAATATATTAATCTACTCTTTTCTCCATACTGAGAACATATTTCAAGCACACTCTCATCTAAGTTTCTCTTACTATGCTAATCTAAAACCCTTACTATCGTCATATCTCACGATAGCAGGGACATCTCGATCAAATTCATTAACTCTATTCGGCCTACCTGAAAACCCACTACACAACGTGAAACTTGTGATTTCACTTCTTATACTATGATCATCTCCAACTTCCTCCTCAAAGTACCCGGATAGGGTTACGAGGAGATAAAGGAATTTTGATTTCAATTAACTAAATCAGAAACCGTGTAGCCTAATTTTTACAATCAGCTAACGTTTTCACACAATCATGATTTATGGAAAGAACAACTACATCAGCCCTAAAAGGAAACATATATTTATACATAATACCCAAGAAGATCATTATAATCCATTCATGGCATTAATTAACCATGCACAAGCCACAAGCTTCGAGCCAACTTACTCATACTTGCCCTTATATAACACGTTCCGTGTCACATATCGTAATCGTCTCTTCATGATTTATTCACGAATACCTGTATTCACTCATTCACGTAACTTTAGTACTAATCTCATTTCTACTTCTAGCTCATCTACTTGTCCCAGTGATCACTATGGATAGTCAAAGATGCATATTCATCGTCATTTATGTAGGTACGGAACCAATGCCACATTCTCGAGGTGGTCTTATATGGACTTCCACATCAAGTATTGATGCCATATTCTGAATATGGTCTTACATGTTCTCATATTCATTATCAAAGCCATATCCTCGATATGGTCTTACACAAAACCATAACTTGGTGCCAAGGCCATGTCCCGGACATAGTCTTATACGAGACCTTATCTATTTCATATCTCAATGATAGCCTTTTTATTATAGTCCCCTAGGACTTCAACTTCATGTTCAGCAACAATTATTCTACTTAGTAGAGTATCATGTATCAATGTGATACAAGGCATTCTTAATTATGCTAACATAATTATTGCATTAATCAGATGCAAACTTACTCAACTTAACTCTCATAACATCTCATCATAATTCAACAGTGGTAAATAGGGTGAGGTCGTAGGGCCACCATTAACTTAACTCTCGTGACTACATACATATGATTTAATATTCATCATCAATGAAATATCATCATAGTCACACAATTCGCTCCAAGTGAGTTTTCATGTTTATCATGCTACAATTGTTTCTATCACTTATACTTTCGAACATTGACTTCACTTACTCAAGTTCCACATTAATATCTACTTGAGTACTCAACATTTAACTCTAACTTCTCTTACTATTGCTTATCAATTTAGAGAATGTCTTATGAGTTTTGAGTACGTCATTTACCTGAGTGCCATAGTCCAACTATGGTCTTACCCGTATCACACATCATAGCCCAGCTATTTCCTTACATGTCATCACGATGCCATAGCCTCACTATGGTCTTACATGAAATCTCATATCAATACCAATGCCATATCCTCGATACGGTCTTACATGGAACTCATGTCGATGCTAATGCCATATCCCAGATATGGTCTTATACGAGATCGTCTTATATGTCGATGCCATTTTCGGACATGGTCTTATACGAGATATTTCTTTAGTGCCGAAGCCATGTCCTAAACATGGTCCTACACGAAATCACTATTCGATACCAACGCCATATCCCAGATATAGTCTTACACGGGATCATGTATCGTTGTCAATGCCATGTCCTAGACATGGTCTTATATGGGATCACATGTATTGCCATGGTCCTACCATGGTCTTATTCATCAATTTATTATTAAACGACCGTACTCATCTCCTGCATTCTACTTAGTCAAGCTTCTCAGTTTAACTCACACAATATAATATGTGTGATTTCATAACAGAGTCATAAAACAAAACATTATAGATTCTCTACTTTAACATTCACACGTGAGATTTAACCATGTGGACATATTTATCATAATCAATGACATCACAAATCTCAAATGCTTACTTACTCTTACTGATTCTTAATACTTACTAGTCTCATGCTTGCAAGGTAAACAAGGTACCTGTAACACTTGATCACATAGATCAGTATACTTTGCTATGGTAAGCATAATCTCAACCTCATCATTCATAACATGAATAATACTTCTTAGTCAGCTTTAACTAGCATAACGTGATATAAACTTTACTTAATTAACTTTCTTGATATCTCATTTAAGCTTTACTCGTTTGCTCGATGAATTACTATGAATGACCAAGGATACTAAATCTCACTTCACATGTATCTTGATGCCAATGCTATATCCTTGATATAGTCTTACATAGGATCTCTTACTTGGTATCGACGCCATGTCTTGACATGGACATACACGAAGTCTTCATTGTATGTTCCCTTGGGAACTTACCATTGCCATGTCTTGACATGGTCTTACTTGGTATCTTTATCTTGTCAATGCTGAGCCTCGGCTTGGACTTACATGAAATCTTCCTTGGTACTTACCAATGCCATGCCTTGGCCTGGACTTACATGGGATCTCTATCTCATGATAACTTTTCAATGCCAAGACTTGCCTTGGACTTACATGATCTCTTAGCTTAATTGCTGATGCCATGCCTTGGTTTGGTCTTATACGAACTTTCTCGTCTCATGTGAGAGATTGAGTCTCCTAAGTAATTCAACTTCAATCGGGACTTTCATATACTTGATCTTAGTAACTTCTTTGTTTAATATATCAATTAAACATTTTCGTAGGAATAATATACATATAACCACATCTCAAGCAATTCAATGAAATTATTCATGAAGCTTGAAAATCAAATAAACTTACTGAAATTAGCTCGGTTGGGAATCATCTCTGTCTTAATAAAAAAATTTCGTTAGAGCCGGGAGATATCACACTATTACGATCCACATATGGCATGTATAGTTAGACTCTTAATCATGCTAGGTTAGTTCGAGAATCGACTAAACCATAGCTCTAATACCACTAAATGTAACACCCCTTACCTAATTCTGACACCAAGACTATATACAAGGCGTTACCATGCTTAATCTTACTTAACTCTTCAAATTAGGCTATAAAATATCGTTTAAGCCTATTACTTACTCAATCTCGACCTACGAGGCCTTAAACATACCTCCAAGAGGTTTTGGGACTAATCCCAAAACTTTTACAAACTTGAAAAACTCTTCCTCAAAACAGGGGCCACATGCCCGTGTTGGTCTAGGGACACGCCCATGTGCCCCTAAAACATGCCTGTGCCTTCCAACCGTGGTCAACACTAACTAATTCACATGGCCTTGACACGCTCGTGGCACTGGCCAGTGTGCCAAACCTTGGTATTCTTACTTACCCACATGGCTTGGGCACATGCCCATGTGCTAACCGTGCCTCCCACGTAGTCTCGACACACGCCTGTGTGTCTACTCATGTTGACAAATAGCAGGCTATCTACCAAGCCTTTTTCCACTCTCATTTGCATACATTCATACATCTTCACATAACTTCACCTAGCATCAATATAATTCTTGAATTAAGGATGTTTAATCATAAAAGAGATAAAGTCTTCATCCCATATACTAGGGTGAACTATTCCCAATACAACTACAAACAACTAAAGCCATTATCTATGGCTATACACAATCAAACTATAAGTTCTATTAGGCCAACACAATTTGGCTACATCAATTAGAACTTAATCAACTTTAAAAGAATCCCTATACATGCCATGACTCATAAGAACTTGAAACATCATACAAAGCGTCTATTCGATAGTGTGAAAACATCTCCGGCGGCCTCCAACCCGAGCTAGTTAAAATATCTTATAAGAAATGAGAAAAGAAAAGGAGTAAGCAATAATGCTTAGTAAGTTCATCTGCATATAACTGAAAAATATCTATATTCATTAAATATACACAACCACAAGGTATTATAATGAGTTTTTCTCATAACTCATGGTTACTTACTCAACCATTATTGAGGCTTATTCATTCTATCTCTTACCACATTCTTACCATGCCACAAGCCAACTGCTTGTGTTAATTAGCATACATTCCTACATTGATCACCACATGACCACATAAAACAACACATCAAGCACTTTCGATAAGCCACTCACGCTATTAATCTCTAGGTGGTTTCGCACTTAGCCCACCATCAATCTCTAATAAGGTGGTATTGCACACAGCCCACCAATCATTTATACTTATGGTGAATCCGCACTTAACTCACCAAATGATTTTTATAAGCGATGGTATTACACACAACCCATCGATTAATAATATAGTTGATGGTATCGCACACAACCCATCACTAACCATCAATAAGGTGATAACGCACATAGCTCACTATTATTGTACATTATGGATAATTATCCACACGTATTTTACTATTTCAAATGTTCATCCGAGAATATCCTCACACACTACTATTCTTTCTTAACTTTCTACAATACTCGTTCGCATTCACACAATGCATTAATAAATCTATCTCATGCAACTAAAGTGCATTGGTTACACATAACCTATTAGGGGTTCATTAGATAATGAATTCATCTTAATTCAATTCTAACACTCACTTGTGCTTATCGTGGTACAACCACATACTTTCTCACTTTCAACATACCCGTTGAATCACTCAAATTATTAAATAACACTCTTGAGTCTCATACACAAAGTGTCATATTGACATTATACCCCGATAAGGTCTTACACGTATTAACATATCGATGCCATGTCCCTGACATGGTCTTATACGAATTCTCACACCTAGGCCATATTCTAATATGGTCTTACATGGGACCTTAATTGTCATAATCTCATGCTAATTTCTTTCCCATTAGTCTTAGATTAAAATAAGACTCTTATTTCTTGACATTCCGTCAAAGCGTACTTAACGTATACATGAAGGCAGTTAAACAATCAATACAACATTGAAAAATTAAGTACCTCACTTAGAATTTCATAATTTAGCAAATAAACTTACCTCGATGTCGAAAGGGCCGAAAGGGACTTTTTTCCCACATTTCTCTTTTCATCGTTTTAGGTCCGAAACTCATTTTATTTGATCTAGAGAAATGGAATTTACTGATTTAATCACTTATAAATCATAATACACCATAATCTACACTTTATGCAAAAATGACTATGTTGCCCCTACACTTTGGCAAAATTACGATTTTGCCCCTATTCTCGTAAATAAATTTTCATCACATTTTCTTATTAAATAAGCCTAGCTGAACAATTAATCCTCTTACAACTATCCACAAATTCCAACTATTTCATGCCTTAATGAATAATTTACAACTTTTGCATTTTAGCCCAAATTAGGTGGTTTCATAACAACACCTTCCACAAAAGTTGTTTATCATCATCCTATCATTGATTTTATTCCATAAAAACTCATCGAACAACATAAAATCTATCATGGTAAGTCCCTATACTTTCAACCATATTGCAAACTAGTCCTCTCATTAGCTAGCTTAAGCTTTGAGGACTCCAAAAATACAAAAATCATCAAAAACAACCATCAAATTGACATACTTGAATGGAGTAAAGCTTGATGAGATTTTAAGATTTCAAACACCCCTTATTTGCTGAAAATTTTGGAAGAGAAGAAGAGAGGAAAGATATATTTTTTTCCTTTCTTTATTTTATTCATTTTTCAACTACTATTACCACCTTTTGACCACAATAAATGTTCTTGTCCCCTATGCATATTATGGCCGGCCAACTCACTTAAATAAGGCAAATTTGCATATTTTGGACCTCCAATTAATAATCCATAGCTATTTGGCACCTCTAGCAAACAAAATAAAACTTTTGCACTTTATGCGATTCAGTCCTTTTTCGCGATTAAGCAAGAAATCGCTAAAATCAAAGCACTAAAATTTTTCATGTATCTTTATAAACATGTTATAACACATAAAATAACATGAAAATAATTTCTCTAACCTTGAATTTTTTATTCTGAGATCACTGTTCTGACTAGCCCCTAAATCGGGCTGTTACATTGCCAAAGTGTAGAGGCAAAATAGTTATTTTTGCCTAAAGTGTAGATTATGGTGTATTATGATTTATAAGTGACTAAGTCAGTAAATTCCATTGTTCTAGATCAAATAAAATGAGTTTTGGACCTGGAACGTGTGAAAAGAGAAATGTGGGCAAAAAAGTCCCTTTCGGCCCTTTCGACGTTGAGGTAAGTTCATGTGCAAATGTTGCAATTACATACAAGTTAATTTAATATTCCAATATTGTATGGAATGTATAATTACTATATGAATGCATGAAATATCTTTTGATGAGATATCAAGAGAATTGAATCTAAGAGTAATGGGAAATGTATATAGCATGATATGATGATAGTTAAGGTTTCGTATAATACCATATTGGGATATGGCCTGGGTGTAAGAATTCGTATAAGACCATTTCGGGGACATGGTATCGATATATTAGTGCAAGTAAGACCCTATTGGGGTTTAATGTCAATGTGACACTATGTGTATGAGACACAACAGAGTTATTTAACAATTTGAGTGATTCAACGAGTATGTTGAAAGAGAGAAAGTATGTGGTTGTACCACTAGAAGCACAAGTGTGTATTAGAATTGGATTGAGATGAATTCAGTATATGATGAACTTCTAGTGAGTTATGTGTAATCGATGTACCTTACTTGCATGAGATAGATTTATTAATGTATTGTGTGAATGCAAACGAGTATCGTAAAAAGTTAAGAATAGTAATGTGTGAGGATGTTCTTGGATAAACATTTGAAATAGAGAAATACATGTGGATAACTACCCATGAATGTATAATAATGGTGAGCTATGTGTGATATCACCTTATTAATGGTAGTGATGGACTATGTGCATTACCACCTGATTAATTAGTAATCGATGGGTTGTGTGCGATACCGTCGCTTATAAATGATTGGTGAACTAAGTGCAAAATCACCATAAGTTTAAATGATTGGTGGGCTGTGTGCAGTACCACCCTATTAGTGATCGATGGTGGGCTAAGTGCGTAACCACTGAGAGATTAGTAGTATGAGTGGCTTATCGAAAATGCTTGATGTGTTGTTTTATATGATTATGTGGTAATCAATGCAGGAATGTATGCTAATTAAATGAGCAATTGGCTTGTGGCATGGTTAGAATGTGGTAAGAGATAGAATGAGTAAGCTTCAAGAATGGTTAAGTAAGTAACCATGAGTTTATGAGAAAAACTCATTATAATACCTCGTGGTTGTGTATGTTCAATGAATATTAGTATTTGTCAGTTATATATTCAGATGATCTTACTAAGTATTATTGTTTACCCCTTTTCTTTTTCCCATCTCTTATAGGTTATTTTAAACTAGCTCGATTTGGAGGCCACCGGAGATATTTTCTCACTGTCGAGTAGACACCTGGTATGGTGTTTCAAGTTCTTGTGAGTCATGGCATGTATAGGGATTCTTTTAAAGTTGATTAAGTTTTAATTGATGTAGCCAAGTTGTGTGGGCCTAAGAGAACTTATAGTTTGGTTGTGTATAGCCATAGATGATAGCTTAAGTTGTTTGTAATTGTATTGGATATAGTTCTCCCTAGTATATGGATGAAGACTTTATTTCTCTTATGATTAAAAGTCTTTAACTCAAGAGTTATATTGATGCTATGTGGAGTTATGTGATGATGTATAATGTATGCAAGGAGAGTGGTAAAAGGCTTGGTAGATAGCCTCTAAGTGCCTACATGGATAGACACACGGCCATGTGTTCAGGCCATGTGTGCCACACGGTTAGCACATGGGCGTGTGCCCCAGGCCGTGTGAGATTGGCAGAATACCAAGGTGTGGCACACGGCTAGTGCCACGAGCTTGTCAAGGCCGTGTGAATTAGTTAGTGTCGACCACGGATGGAAAACATGTCATAGGGGTATACGGGCATGTCCCTAGACCAACCCAAGTGTGTGGCCCCTATTTTGAGTAAAAGTTTCTCAAGTTCCTAAAAGTTTTTGAGATTAGTCCCAAAACCTCTTGGAGGTATGTTTAAGGCCTCGTAGGCTGAGATTGAGTAACGGATAGGCTTAAATAAAATTTTATAGCCCATTTTGAAGAGTTAAGTAAGATTAAGCATGGTAATGCCTCATATCCGGTCTTGGAGTCGGACTCGGGAAAGGGGTGTTACACTCATCATCAAGTCTGTCATTTGTCTTTGAGTGGTTACTGGAAGTTGGCATTATAACTTCCAGTGAGGATTCTAGAGGATCATCTTCTACTTGATAGCTTCCACAAGATCTTTTATCATTGATCACCATATTTATGGACTCCATCACCTTTTGTGTTCTCTTATTATAGACTCTATAATTTATGGACTCCATCACCTTTTGTGTTCTCTTATTGTAGACTCTGTATGCTCTATTGTTTGTAGCATACCTCAGAAACATACATTCATCAAAATTAGAGTCAAACTTTGCTTGATGCTCTCGATCTTTTAGAATAAAGAAGGTACTTACAAAAACATAAAAGTATTTCACACTTGGTTTTCTTCCCTTCCACAACTCATAAGGGGTGACTTGAGTCTTAGGCCTTAAATGAACCCTATTGATCATATAGGTAGTTGTGTTAACTGCTTCAGCATAAAACTTGTAAGCAACACCCTTACTATTTAGCATCACTCTAGCCATTTCTTGAACTATTCTATTCTTGTGTTCATCAAGTTCATTTCTGCTGTGGAGTTTTTGGAGCAAAAAAGTCATGGTTGATTCCTTTGTTCTCATAATAAGCAACAATGTCCTCATTCTCAAACTCATTTCCATGGTCGCATTTGATCCTTCTAATCATACTTATCACTCGACCTTTCTCATTCATCAAGGTCCTGCACAACTTCTTGAAGGTTTCAAAAGTGTTGACTTATCCCTCAGAAATCTCACCCAAATGTTCTGTGAGTAGTTATCCACACACTAAAACATATCTCTTGCCACCAATACTTTTTGTCTGCTTAGGGCATATCAAATCCATGTGAAGTAGATCCAGTGGCTCAGATGTCTAAACTTGTGAGACTCTTTGATGCTTCTCCCCATGCTGTTTATGCTTCAAACAACTGCTACAGACTTTTGGAACATCACTACTCAATTTAGAAATACCATTGACAACCTCAAAATGGATCAGTCTTTGGAGTCCTTTGCAGTACACATAGCCAAGCTTCTCGTGCCATAGTTCTAACTCAAAGACACTTGCCTTGCTACACTTCATAGATTGGAGAACATTGTAGCGATTATCAAAAGTCCTGATTCCTTTCATGGTCTTCTATTTTGTCTTGAAAGAGACTTCACATCCATTTTTTGTGAAGTTGACCATCATCCCTTGATCATCCAATTGACTTATACTTACTAGATTTGCTTTCAAATCTTCCACCAGCAATATATTTTTTAGCCTAGGCAAATCAAGAGCATCTAGAGTACCTTTCCTAAGAATATAACCCTTCTTTCAATCACCAAAGGTAACTTTACCACAAGACAATCCTTAAAGTCAACAAGAAAATTTTGATTAGAAGAAAATATGTTTGTATTTTATACTTATTACTAAAGTATTACATACTAAAGCTTGGATTGTGTTTTAACTATAAATTTATGTTACTTCTAATTGTTGGAAAGAATTTTGGTAGTCTTTGGTAGTAGGTGTAGGTAGGATGAAATAGGCAAGAAGAAGGAGAAGAGAAAGATGAAAAGACAAAAAAAGAGGTGAAACGTTGCCATGGAAAATGGTGAGATAGGTTGCCAACAAAAAAGTCATTGCAATTCCAGGAAAATGATGCAGCACTCAATCCACATCACTCTCAGCTAGCTGTACATGTACCAAATAAATCACCCTGAAAAAGAGGAGAAAAATATGTGCGTTGTAAGAGACATATCTACCCTATAAAAGAAGAAGAGAGAAGATAAGAAGGGCACACGGATTGTGAGGAAAAAGAAAAGAAAAAGAGTGATTTTTCTCTCTACAACAAAATCCTGTGGAGAAATTGCGTGAAAAATTTAGAAGAGAAGAAGAGGATAGTAGCTAAAAAGAGGAGATCATAGATGCAAAAAAGGGGAAGAGAAATCTACCCTGGTTTTGCATAAAATCTTGAGAAGAAGCTGGAGTGTAGCGAGAACTTCCTATAGATTTGCCTTTATTATGTTTTCCTTTGTTTTAATTTCTGTGATTCGAAAAACTTGAAGAATGTTGATGAATGATTTAATTTTGGATTTCATTGCCCAACCCATGAGCTAATTATCTTTGGGTTGGAATAACTTGGGTGATATTAAATTATCTATAATACCCATGATATGATTTTGATTAAAATTATTGTTTCATTCAATTTATTCTTATTTTGAATGCATGCATGCAAACTCTAGACATAGTTAACTGTATGTTATGTTCTTAAATGGATTTGAATATGAAAGGATTAAATACATTAGATTATTAATCGATTGATATAGGCGAGTATTCGAAAGAATAATTGCAGCACTCTAGACATAGAAGTTGCGATCTGTATAGGTGAAGAATGTTAGTGCAGTTATCATTCGTGAGTCTTGTAGACATACAAAGACTCGGGATAATAACTAAAGTCTGACTTTCGAAAGAAGTAGACTGCAGTAGTAATTATCTGGGCAGTTGTTAGTCAAAATTTTTTTATGGCATTATTATGTTATGAAAATATTCCCTGAGTAATTCCAACCTTCATCATTCAACAGCAAAAATGCTCTTTACTTATTCTTTGTGAATTGCCACGACATTTAGATTGCTTTGTCATTTTTTCAGTTATAATTGATATTATTAGTTTATTCCTTAATTCCCTTCATCAATTTATACTTTGTTTCTTTTGCACAGTTTAATTAGTTAAATTTATAGTAATACTTTACCAATTGCAATCAATTTTCGATCCCTGTGGAGACGATACTCACTCGTCATTATATTACTTGAATCGATGTGTACACTTGCCCATTTGCATTACATATTTACACGCAACAAACATCAATGCAACCAACTTATCATGGAGTGGAGGACACACATTGAGAGGCTAGGACAACACCACACTCAAGTATGGAGAAAGACGATGGAGATGAAGATGAAAGCGAAGCCAAGGGTATTCATGGAAGCAAAAATGAGCACACGAGGGTAGAGGCATAGATGAGCACGAGGGTAGAGGTGAAGACGAAGAAGATGAGGACGATGGTGACGATCAAATAGAGGAGTCGACACCACTAGTTTTGTGCAGAGATGTTGCTTGCACCCATTAACCACTGCCCTATGGTAAACATTTGGCTCAACGACACCAATGATGTATTTTTTATTTGCTTATTGCAATGTAAATATAGATGACATCAATAAAGAAATTGCAATTTTTTTATATATTTCTATTGTAACTCATATTTTTATTTGTTAAATTTAAATGTAAATTATACGTAAATTTCTATATATTTTAATATTTGTTATGAAATATATAACTTTGCATAAGCACCTTTATCAAACTAGTAGACCGTTACAAATACAATTGAAATGCAAGTTAAAAAGAAAGAACAATTTTTTACACCTAAAATGAATAGTAGCAACATTGAGGCCCCAATGTACCCCACAATACAAAACATGTTGCCTTCATATGCCTCAGGTTTCTATAGTACCCGCATAACTTCTACTGATTGTCCCTCTCCCGAATATCCATATTAGTACACATTGAGGCACTAACTTGTACAGCACGCTGAACACTAGTGGCCACATTCTCTCATCTGGGATGGGTGGGAATTTAAGACTTTATACACTATACATGCGTTCCAGTCTATACGTATCATTGATATAAGGCGTGTACTTAATTTATAGGTTCGTACATACGAGAATTACATTTGCTCATGGGAATTGAAGTGCTTGGAACCTCTTACAATCACAAGTTCCTCCTGTCAGGTCGACACTATATGATGCCCTTGACATGTCCTGGTCGAGCCTAATGTACTCCGTAACTCAAAATTCCAGGTTTCGACGTAAGTGACACACTACATATATAGTGTTTGCTCTCACTGTGTTTCGTCTAATTTCTTTCATTACATCCTCACACCAAACATGGTTTTCCTCTATCTTTCCAACATTTACCGTCATCTGCTTTGGAAGCAAGACAATCAGACAAAAGTATGTTTCTTTGACAATCGAGGTTATTGGCAAATGACGCGTCCCCTTCAATACGGAATTGATGCATTCGACTAAGTTTGTCGTTATGTGCCCGTACCGTAGACCCCTGTCATACAATTGTGTCCACTGTTCGAAGGGTATGTTCGCGAGGTATGCTACATCGTAGCTGTTGATGGCGTGTGAGTTGTCCAACATTAAATGGAAACAATGTTGGACGAGCTCATACCCCGTCGACAAAAGTATACCCATGGATGCATACAATGAATGAAATATGGTATAACATGATCATGGAAATAATGGCAACTACATACCCCTGTCAATGACTTGATCTTGTTCACATTTCGAAAGCCATTTTGTGTGATAATTGGATCTAACATGTCGTATGAAGTACCAATAGTGAGTGCGATCCCAAAGACTACCCTGCCACTGAATAGTAGACAAGATTTCAATTCCCCTATCCAATATGACCCATATGTCGGGCTACAGGCAAAAGCGGCGGTGCAATTGGCTAAGGAAGAAATCCTGGTCATCTGCCTTTTCAAAGGGAGTTATTACAGACACAATCAGTAGAATCTTTCGATTACCATACTAGGCAACGACAATCAAAAATCGATGCTGATACCTCCTGTACAGCCAAGTATCGTCAATTTGTACAAAAAGCTTGCAGTGCTGGAAAGCTTCATTGTATTGATTGAAGGTCCAAAAGAATCGGTGGAATTCTTTTTTCCCAGAGACCAGACGATCGCCAAAGTACGTTGGATGTGTTTCCAAACAGGTTACGGAGCTTGGTACATACCGATCCAGTACCTGACACCATTTCCATTGTAACACCCCTTACCCGTGTCCGATGCCGGTATAGGGTACGAGGCATTACCGAACTCAAACATAAACATTTATACAAAATCGGGCTATAAAATTTCATTCAATTTAACATTCCTCATTCACATGCACATTGCCTCTTATATGGGCCCACAAGGCCCAAAACATATATTGAGAACTGTTCGGGACTAAACCGAGAACTTAGGAAACTTTAAGAAGACTTAGAAAACTTTTCATCAAAACAGGGGTCAGACGCTCGTGTGGCTTGGGACACGCCAGTTTCCTTAGCCCGTGTCGCAAATTAAATTTCAAAAAGTAAATGCAAACTTCACACGCCCTAGGCACGCGCCTATGTCCCAGGGTCGTGTTCTCCACACTGCTAAGACACACGGCCGTGTCTCTTCCCGTGTGGCCAAGAAAATGGCTATTTTCCAGACCATTTAGCACCCTCATTTGCACATACTTAAACACATCTTCAGTCCATCCATCCCAAACACACATAAAACCTTTAGTATAAGCACACACGTATAAATAGGCATTACAACTCATTAACCAATATAAACCAACACATTTGGCCAAATCAAATGACACATACACAATTGACTAAGTCCCTATACATGCCATAGACTCAAAAGGTTTTGCATTCACTTATACCCAACATGATAGCTTGATAGTGTGATAGCATCTCCAGCGATCTCCAAATCAAGCTAGCATAAAACCCTATAAGATATGAGAAAGGAAGGGAAGTAAGTTACAATGCTTGGTAAGTTTGTATGCAAATAATAAGCAACCTATTAACATGTTTTTCACAAATTCTCACAATTCATTTATGTCCATCTTGAGCTGTCTACTCGCATTATAGTCACTAAATTATTTTTATCTGGAGCTACGGAACTCCAAATTAAGATTCGATAATTTTCCTTGAAACTAGACTCACATATATTCTTACCATAAAATTTACAAAATTTTTGGTTCAACCAATCAGTACAATTTATTCTTTAAAGTCTCCTCTGTTTCGCTATCTGACAACTCTGACCCCTCTTCACTAAAAAATTATTTTCTCATGTTACAGAAATCGAATGACATTCTTGTTTATTTCTCTTGAAAATAGACTCATTAATAAATTAAATCATATAAATTTTATCCCTTGATTATTTTTTTTACAATTTTTAATGTATTTCCCAATTGAGAATAATGTATTACGAAATCACTCTGACCAGTCTTATAAAAATTCAAATATCTCATAATATTAAATTCTTTTCTTGCATCATTTATTTTATGAAAAATAGACTCAATAAGATTTAATTTCATATCTTATTAAACTTATAATTCAATTTCCACCATTTTTGGTAAATTTTCAAAGTGATACAACTGCTGTTGTCCAAACTGTTAGTTGCTAACTTTACTTTATCATGTTTTCTTTATATTAATTCTCATTTACACACACACATAACACTAAAATATATCCATAGTTAGCCATGCCAACCTGTTAGTCATCATCAAATATTTACAAGCCATTCATTGGCCAATTTAACTTATACATCAACAACAAAGACTTGAACATTTCATTTCTCAATTTAATTAGGCTTAAAAGCCTCACACATGATCATCATCAAATCTTATCATGTATCCATTCATCTCATTGGATAATACACAAGTTCTCAACACATCAACATAACTTACTCATGCATATTCTTACCAAATTACACATCACATTTTGCATTCATTTCTCCTAAGATACTCAAGGGTACCTGTATCAACTTTAGCACATTTATACTCTTTAAACATAGACTTAGCTCTTTGTTCATCTGTACACAAAAACTTAGTTCTTTGCCCATTGAACTACTCGGAATATCAAAGGATACTCAATTTCATCATACATGTATCACGATGCCAATGGCATATCTAGATATGGTCTTACATGGGATCACATCTTGATGCCGATGCCATATCCCAGATATGGTCTTACACGAGATCTTCCTTTGGTGCCGAGGCCATGTCCCAAACATGGTCTTATACGGGACCTTCCTTATTCGGTGCCGATGCCATGTCCCAGACATGGTATTATACGAGATCTTCCTTATTTGGTGCCGATGCCATGTACCATACATGGTCTTATATGGGACCTTCCTTATCTCATGTTGTGACATAGGTATCCTTGTTATTCCGAATGTTCAACCGGGACTTCAACTTAACATATTTTCATCTTATCATCGAGGCATCATTAGTCTATTTTCATAGAAATGAAATTAATTTGTCATAACATCAAGCAATTTAGAATATAATAACATTATGTAACTTTAATTTCACACAAACTTACCTCGACAACAAAATGACAAAAAGGGACCTAACCGTTAGTTACTCGTTTTTCACCCTTTCTGAGTCCGAATCTCGTTTTCTTTGATCTATAACATCACATTTAGCTTACTTATTAGTCACATTATTCATTGTGACCCAAAAATCATACTATGGAAAAATTACATTTTTGCCCCTAAACTTTATCATATTTACACTTTTACCCTAAGATCGTAAAATGATTTTTATTCAATTTCCTTGTATTTTAGGCCTAGACGAACCATTTTTATAGCTATATCAGTCCAAAATTTGCATTAATTCACACATTTTCATACATTTTCAACTTTTTACAAATTAGTCCTTTTATCCTATTTCATCAAAATTCACTTAGTAAAAGTCGTTTACTACACACCGAGCATTCATATTCTACCATTAGACATCAAAGCACACGAATTTCATCCATGGTTAAATTTTTAAACACAAACCCTAGCTCAAAATAATGGTAGAAATAGCTAAACCGAGTTACGGGGATCTAAAAAATGTAAAGAACAATAAAAACGGGGCTTGGATGCACTTACTATTGAGCTCAAAAGCTTGAAAACCCTATCCATGGCTTCCCCCATGCTAAATTCAGCCAAGGAAGAAGATGGAAAATGGTTTTTGGCTTTTATTTTGTCTTTTAGTCCATTTAATTTCCAAATTACCAAAATGCCCCTAACTTAAAAATATCCTATTTCACTTATCTAATGTCCATTTTTGTCCAACAATTTAACCAATGGTCTAATTACCATTTAAGGACCTCCAATTTAAAATTTCATAGAAATTAAACACTTCTAACATGTGGAACTCAACTTTTTTACTTTTTATAATTTAGTCCTTTTGACTAAATTGAGTGCCCAAACGTCGAAATTTTCGAACGAAATTTTCACGAAACTTTTTCCTGAAATATTAAATCATAAAAATATAATAAGAATAAGATTTTTCCTCATCGAATTTGTGGCCCCAAAACCACTGTTCCGACTAGGCCCAAAATCGGGCTGTTATAGCCATAAATAGTGGTACAAACTGTCTCAACCGTGATGCAACTTATCCATAGTCTCTTCTTTAGAGACCCACGTTTTGTAGTATAATGGCGTGTAATCGTGCTGACTATGGATGTTGACAATCAACACTGGGACGAGAATCTTGGGACTCACATTCACCATCAGTAGAATAATGTCAGAAACCATGCCCAAGTTTAGCTTGGGATGATCCTGACTTACAACTACAAATTACGAGCTAAAGTTATGTAATAAAAAAGAATGAAGAAAATGACTAGGTTACATTATGTCAGAAAATATATTGATAACACTATGCACTTATCGCAACACAAGTATGTGAACCGAAATACTTCTTTATCGTCCACAATATGATTTTCTTCCACAAAAATGCCATGATTTTCCATTTGCACCTCCCATATCGCATTGTGCACTTTCCCTAAAATTTCTTCGAATGGGACTTCTGACGTGATAGTTCACACCATTCTTAAAATTGTATTGCTTCAGTGCAATAAGGAAAAAATCTTTGTTTGGGAATTCCATTCCAACTTTCAATACCAGTACATCTGACGATGAGCTTGCATGACCAGGTGTTATGCGCGATAGCTGTCAAAATTCTAAACCACCATCGTTTGAGAGGTTGATGTTGGTCGTCGAACCCAATCGTAAGGAGTACGTATCAATTCCTCTATACCCTATGTGCCCGTTTAATTTTGCAGCAGATTGGTGGTCAATGTAGGTCGATGCCTCCTAGTATAAGTGCTTCCACCCTAGGACATCAATCCATCAAAGTTGAAATTGAACGCAATGATTGCATGTCAAGCTCGAGTGTCAAGGTTCTGCACTCATATTTCGACTAGTAGTAGGCTCTGAAGTTTAAATTTGTGTCAGAAACCTAAGAATGTCTACCCCTAGACATTTTATGGACGTCATAGTAAGAGCTTTGTAACAAGCTAGTAAACCCACCACACAACTGTGTCGTAGAACTTTCTGCTTCAGTTTCGATCCCAACATTAGCTGCAATGTTGGCTGAAGATGGACCAACTCTATCAGCCTCGGCAAACTTGACATATAACTCAATTACAACATTTCCACTTGAGTAGTGCGATGATATGATCGCCTCGTGCTCGAGCTTGCCTTTCACATCAAATAGCTCATATTTATAGGGGTCAACAAAAGTAAGATATCTACATTGTAACATTGAAATTCTTCCTCGGGTCGAACCCCCAAATTTCCTTTTGATTCTAGTCTGTAGATCACACAATTGAATGACACGGTTGAATGCCAATTCCACGAAATGGGCTCCTACAAATACCACCCGACTTCTGTATTACAAATTTGACCATCATGGTAAATGAAAAATTTCATTCTCGACTTATTTCAATATCAGTTACGAATTGGATGAGCAGAAGCAAGAAAATCCTCTGACGATTATCCAAAGAAATGCAGACAACTCTTGCAACTCAACTATTCAATGTTTGATAGGAATTTGCTGCGTGCCTAAGTTTTGAATATTTTGATACTTTAATAGGAAAATAGAACAATGAGAGAGGGAATGCATGCATCAAAATTTGATTCTCAGAACGCGATTTCGCTGAATAATGATAATGAAATGTTATTTGATGCTCGAAAGCGTGTTTCACAAATCACGTAAATTTCATCAGAAACGTGCTTCAGAGGGTATTCAATGCCTCAGAATGTGCATCAGATTTCACTGTGATTCTCGAGGTCATGTATTTTTATTTTTCAGACTTTGAAAATGTTAGTGAGGCTTGTCTAGTTAGGTGCACTTTCTTACCACGTGTAACAACTCATTTTCAATGAAATCAGAGCAATAGTTTCGGGACCACAAATCTAAAGTCAAAAAATTTATTTTATTATTATTTTATTTCCTACAACATGATAGTATTACTATATAAAAATTTTGATAAGAAATTTTACTGTTTACATGCTTAATTTGATAAAAAGGACTAAATTGCGTAAAGTGCAAAAGTTGAGTTCTAGTAGCTAAAGGTATTAAATAGCTACAGAACTTTAAAGTGAGAGTCCTTATATGGTAATTAGACCATTTAACTTGATAGTGGATGTACATGGCTTGGTAATTGTGTAAATATTAATGTTTTTAAAGGTTAATTAAGTAATTAGCAAATAAAGTTAATAATAAATGAAACAAATGAAAAAGTCATCATCTTTTACTTGTTTCAACCGAAACTAAAATGGAATATTAGCCATGGAAGAAGCTAGGTTCGACCATCTTCATCTTTGCTAAATTGGTATGATTTTTGTCCCGTTTTTTATTATTTTTACATTTTCGGGATCGTTGTAGCTTAATCTAGCTAGCCCGAGGACTAATTTGTAAAACTGTTTAAGGATTTGAGTTTTTCCATGAATGAATATTGGTTGCTTTTGTTGTTTGATGGTAGAAAATGGATAATTGTTGATAGATAAACAACTTTTGTTAAGTAATTTTTGGTAAAAATGTTAAATAAGGATTAAATTAAAAATAGAAATTTTACATGGTATAATTTGTGAGTTTATGAAATATATGGGCCGCTATAAGTATGTAGAATAATAGGCTAGGCTTGGGTAAGGATGAAATTGCATGAATTTTATTTTTCGAGTCTAGGGACTAAATTGTAAAGAAATTAAAACTATAGGGGTAAAATGGTAATTTTCTTAAAAATATGTTTTGGATTAAATTGAATAAATTATATGTTAACGGATAGATCCAATTAGACCTCATACGGAGTTAGATTGGGGGAATGAAAAAGTCAGATTAATTGCCTCCGTATTTACGTATACTCGTTGAGGTAAGTTCGTGTAATTAAATTGTGTTTATATGTTTTTAATTGAAATATATATAATGTTATGAATTGTCCTACATAATTACCGATTGCATATCCAATAATGTACGATGATTATCGAGTCTCGTTTGAATCATAGGAATTCGTAGGATACAAATGACATGTCATTAAGGTTACTCGATTTGTCCGTGGTCCTGCATGTGTTGCGAATATCCACAGCTCGTGAGAGCATACCGATCTTCAGCTCAAATGAGCATACTGATTCACAGCTCGTATGAGCATACATGCACATGAATTCACATATTACAATTATATGAGCTGGCACACTATGTGTGAGCTATCCCGAGTATCCAACGTCCAAATGGTTCAACGGGCAATGTTTTGTTGTGAAGCAATATGAGTTCAATACGATCCATTACAGGTATGTGCATGAAATACATGGAAATGAAGTTACATGATTATTGGTTCATATATATGGATTTATATGGCTAATATGGTTGGTGTATATGTGATTAGGCATTTGGCTAAAATGTGTTGGGATATGCTTTGTTACTTACCTATTACTTTATTAAATGGTAAGTTAAATTCTAAGTTCTACGAACTTACTAAGCTTAAATGCTTACTCTGTGTTATTTTTTGTGTTTTATAGTGAATCAAAAGATCGTTCTGGTTGGAAGCTTGTCGTAGCTATATCACACCATCCATCGGCTCGTTTGGTAGTTTCAGATGTTTAATTTCGATTATAATGGCATGTAAAGGTATTTTGGCATATGTTGGCCTATATGTTTTGTTTTGAATATGGTCATTTGGTTTGGCTTTTGATTTGGCACTTGATGATGTTATGAGCTTAATTTTGACATGTAAATATTAGCCTTAATATGGTTGATGATTTGCTTAATGTGTTTGAATGATGAAAGGGGAAATGATAGATGAATATATATAATTTATATGGCTTGTGACTTGTTAAGAATTAGTACTTTGTTTGAATAACTTAAATGACCATTGATGCTAATTAGAGAATGGCATTTTGGTACCAAATGGTTGTGTTTTGGTAAGTAAATTATTTGGTATGTATTGGTGCAAACATGCATGCAAGTTAGTTGATTATTTTGTCAAATTGAATACATGGTTAAGCATGTTTATATATTGTCATTTCAGGTGCCTAAGGGCATATTGATTGTATGATATTATACCATATGGATAAGACTTGTTTATGATTGATTTGGATGGCTTGTATTGGCTTGCAAGTATTTGCAATATTGTGTGTAGGTACATGCCAAATTGGGTGAGAAGAATGACTTACAAATTGGCCTATTTCCATCTACATGGGTAGAGACACGAGCGTGTGTCTCAGCCGTGTGTCTCTTGTAGCTTTTAAAAGGTTGCAAGTCAGGCTATTGTACGGCCTAGCACATGGCCTGGCACATAGGTGTGTTGAGTTACATCGAAGGGTACACGGCCTGACATACGGACGTGTGGCTTGGCAGTGTGGCCCAAGTCAGTGAGTTACATGGGCACGGACACGGGCTGAGACACGGTCGTGTGCCCCTATTTTGAATGCCCACACAGCTTGAGACACAGGCGTGTCTTTTGGCCATGTGACCCCTGCAGCGTTGAAAATTTTCAATGTTTTCTGTAAAATTCTCTAAGTTTCTGGTTTAGTCTCGACTTGTTTCTAACGCATAGTTTGGGCCTCGAGGGCTCGTATAAGGGATGTTATGTATGGTTTGACTTGATTTTTATATGTTTATTGATATGTTATGAAATGTTTGAAATTTCTATCCATTTGACTTGTAAACTCCAAGAATGCTCTGTAACTCTTTTCTAGCAAAGGATACGGGCTAGGGGTGTTACATTTATTGGTATCAGAGCTACTTTTTAATTGATTCTATACTGAACGTAGCATGTGCTAGTCTAGCTATACGTGCCATTATATAACCTGTGATAGTGTGATATCTTTGACTATTTGAAAATATTTTTTCATATAGCAATGACATCCAACAGAGCTGACTTTGATGAAGTAGAAAGTAATGCTCAAACCTCCGTTCATGGAGTTGCATCGAAGCGATACAAGGCCCGTATCTAAGGGCCAGGGAGGAGAGGCTAAAGAAGCCTTCTTTCAAATGATGAATGAGTGGTTTACCGAGTTCGTACGGACGAACCCAGCTGCTCAATAACCTCCACCCCTCCTGCTCCCCAATCGGTTCCTGTTATTCCTCAAGGTATGGAACCAATCCGAGTTAGTAAGCCGCTTGTTGAGAAGATACATAAGTATGGGGCTGAATAATTTTGAGCTACTATTGAAGATGATCCCGAGAGAGATAAATTCTGGTAAGAGAATAAAATTAGGATTTTTTATGAGCTATCCTGTTCATCGGCCAAGTGCATTAAATGCACGATATCGTTATTGAAAGATTCAGTTTACAAGTGGTGGAACACATTGATTTCTATTGTGCCAAGAGAGCGGATCACTTGGGAATTTTTCCAAACTGAGTTCTGAAAGAAATATATTAGTTAGAGGTTTCTGGATCAAAATGTAAAAAATTTCTTGAGCTCAAATAGGGTCGTATGACTGTGTCAAAATATGAGTGGAAATTTGTCAAACTGAGTAAATATGCTCGGAGTGTATTCTGACCGAGACCGCTATGTGTAAAAGATTTAAAGAAGGGTTAAACGAAGACATAAAGCATCTAGTTGGAATTCTTGAGCTAAAAGAATTTGTTGTACTGGTTGACAGAGTACATAGGGCCGAGGAATTGAGTAAAGAGAAAAGATGCACTAATTTTGAAGCTAAAGACTCGAGAAAGAGATCGACTAGGAAGTCATACCAATTAGTATCAAAGAAATTAAAAGAACATCACAACCATTCTACAACTTTTGTGGGTTATTCTAGTACAAACAGAAGTACCTGATGTTCTAGTCCAAAACCTCAAGCTATATTTGTAGCAAGTGTGGGTAGTGTAAGAGATGTTTGGCCCGAGTGCAAGCATTGTAAGAAACCACATTATGGCGAGTGTTGATTAAAGAACAGAGCGTGTTTTAGGTGTGGTTCATTAAACCACTACTTTAGAGATTGTCTAGAGAAATATGAGAAAGAGAAAACTCAAACCGCGAGGTCAAACAATACTACTACTAGAGATAGAGCATCTCATAATCCCAAAAACGTGAGTGGTAGCTGTGGTGTTACTAAAGATTCTGCTGTGAGATCTGAAGCACGAGCACTAGTTAGGGCTTATGCTATTGGATCATGAGAGGATGTTTCTGCGCCAGATGTTATTACTGGTACTTTCTCTATTTTTGATACTGATATTGCTCCTTTGATTGATCCGGGATCCACTCATTCTTATTTGTGCATGAATTTAGTGTCTAGTAAGAATTTACCTATTGAGTCCATTGAATTCGTGGTTAAAGTATCGAATCCCCTAGGTCAGTATGTGTTAGTTGATAAAGTTTGCAAGAATTGTCCTTTGATGACTCGGGATTACAATTTTTTGACTGATTTGGTGATATTATCGTTTGATGAATTTGACATGATTTTGGGCATGGAATGGCTAACTCTACATGATGTAGTTGTAAATTGTAAACAAAAACTTATTGTATTGAAATATCAAAATGGTGAGACATTTCGTATTGATTCAGGTAGTATGAGTGAGTTGCTTGTTGTTATATTAGCAATGTCAGCGCAGAAATATGTGAGAAAAGGTTCTAATACTTACCTTACTTATGTATTGGATTCTAAAGTGTCAGAATTAAAGCTTGAGTCAGTGCTAGTGGTTTGCAAGTATCCTGATGTATTTCTAGAAGAGTTGCCAAGATTCCTACCGATCAGAGAGGTTGAATTAGCTATTGAACTTGTATCGGGGACATCATTGATATCGATAGAACATTATAGAATAACTCTTACTGAATTGAAAGATTTGATATAGAGGGGTTTTACTCGACTCAGTTTTTCACCTTAGGGTGCACCGATTTTGGGGTGCACCAATTCTATTCGTCAAGAAAAAGAACGAATCAATGAGATTGTATATAGATTATTGTCAACTCAACAAGGTTACAATAAAGAAAAAATATCCGCTGCCTCGTATTGACGATCTATTCTATCAGCTGAAAGGTGTCACAGTATTCTCAAAGATTGATCTTCATTCTGGCTATTATCAGTTACGAGTGAAAGATTTGAATGTACCAAAAACTGCATTCAGAACCAAGTATGGACACTATGGATTTCTTGTGATGCCCTTTGGTTTAACTAATGCACTTGTAGTATTTATGGATTTGATGAACAAAATCTTTAGACCGTATTTAGACAGATTTTTATGGTATTTATTGACGACATTCTGATCAATTCTCGAGACGAGTCTAAACATACTTGACACTTGAGGATTGTGTTGCAAACTCTAATAGATAAACAATTTTTTGCTAAATTTAACAAATGTGAGTTTTGGCTCCTAGAAGTCAATTTTCTGGAGACATATAGTATCGACTGAAAGCATCAGAGTTGGTTCGAGTAAAATTTTAGTAGTTGTTGATTGGAAACCACTGAAAAATATATCTAAGTCTGAAGTCAGAAGTTTTTTTGGATTAGCTAGTTATTTTTGAAGTTTTGTTAAAGGGTTCTTGATGATAACTACATCGATGACGTGAATTTTATAGAAGGATGTGAAATTTGAATGGTCTAAAAAATGTCAGCAAAGTTTTAATCAGTTGAAAGCACTGTTGACTGAAGCACTAATTTTGGTTCAGCTTGAATCGAGTAAAGAATTTGTAATTTTCAGTGACACATATTTAAATGGTTTAGGTTTTGTTTTGATGCAGGAAGGAAAAGTAATAGCTTATGCTTCCAAATAGTTAAAGTCGCTTAAAAAGAACTATCCTGCACATGACTTAGAGTTGGCAGCTATTGTGTTTGCATTGAAAATTTGGCTACATTATTTGTTCGGCGAAAAATGTCATATATTTACTGATTACAAAAGTTTGAAGTATCTAATGTTGCAGAAAGATTTGAACCTGAGGTAGTGTAGGTTTAATCATTGATTGTCATCTGGGAAAAGTGAATGTAGTTGCTGACGCTCTGAGTAGAAAATCTTTATTTGCTCTGCAAGCAATGAATACAAAACTAACATTGTCTAATGATGGTTCGATCTTAGTCGAGTTGAAAGCAAAACCGATGTTTTTACAGTAGATCTTTGAAGCTCAGAAATGTGATGACAATTTGTTAGCTAAATGAGCACAGTGTGAGTCGACTTCTGATTCAGAATTTCGGATAGGATCTAATGGTTACTTATTGTTCAGAGGTAGAATTTGTGTACCAAAGAATTTAGAACTCATTCAGAAAATCTTACACGAAGCTCATAGTGGTAGCTTGTCTATTCATCCGGGAAGTAATAAAATGTACAGTGATTTGAGACAGATATACTGGTGGCTGGGAATGAAATATGAGTTTTTTATTTTGTATCGAGATGTCTAATATTTCAAAAAGTTAAAGCTGAATACCAGTTACCTTCAGGACTGTTACAGCCAATGATGATACCAGAGTGGAAATGGGATAGAGTTACTATGGATTTCGTATCGGGTTTACCCCTATCTCAAAGAAGGAAAGACGCTATTTGGGTTATAGTTGTTAGTTTGACGAAGTCTGCACATTTTATTTCGGTACATACAAATTTCTCCCTTGACAGATTAGCTGAGTTATATGTTTCTGAGATTATCAGATCACACGGAGTGCCAATCTCCATTATTTCGGATAGAGATCCGCAGTTTACATCACGATTTTAGAGAAAGTTACAGGAAGCTCTTGGTACGCGGTTGCATTTTAGCACTGCATTTCATCCTCATACTGATGGCCAGTCTAAACGAGTAATTCAGATTCTTGAATATATGCTTCGTTTCTGTGTACTAGAGTTTGAAGGTAATTGGGAGAAATATTTACCATCGGTTGAATTCGTGTACAATAATAGTTTTCAATCAAGTATAAAGATGGCATCGTATGAGGCTCTGTATGGTTTTAAGTGCCAAAATCCATTATATTGGACCGAGTTAAATGAGAAAAAGATACATGAGGTTGAATTGATTTGCAAGACTGAAGAAAAGTAAAAGTGATTCGAGATAGTTTGAAAGCAACTTTAGATTATTAGAAATTATATGCGGATCTTAATCGTAAAGACATAGAGTTCCAATTTGGCGATAGAGTATTCTTGAAAGTATCGCCTTGAAGAAAATCCTTCGGTTCGGTCGCAAAGGAAAGCTTAGTCCGTGATTTATCAGGTCGTATAAGATTACTGAAAGAATCAGACCTGTTGCATATCGATTAGCTTTACCGTCAGAACTAGGAAAGTTTCATAATGTCTTTCACATGTCTATGTTGCGACGATACTGATCTAACCCTTCACATTTAATCTCCCCGACGGAGGTCGAGATTCAGTTTGATATGTCGTACAGTAAGGAACCTATCAGAATTCTAGCACGAGAGGTGAAAGAATTGAGAAATATGAACATAGCTATAGTAAAAATTCTTTAGCAATGATACGGAATAGAAGAAGCCACCTAGGAACCCGAGGAAGCTATGAGAAAGCAATATCCGAACATCTTTTTTGGTAAGATTTTTGGGGACGAAAATCCTTTTAGGAGGAAGAGTTGTAATAGCCTGTTTTCAGTGAAATAGAAATAGTGGTTTCGAGACCTCAAATTTGAAGTTATAAAATGTATTTTTTATTATTTTATTGCCTACAGCATGGTAGTATTACCGTATAAAAATTTCGATAAGAAATTTTATCGTTTACATGCTTAATTTGATAAAAAGGACTAAATAGCATATAGTGAAAAAGTTGAGTTCTAGTAGCTAAAGGTATTAAATAGCTATAGAAATTTAAAGTGGAAGTCCTTCTATGGTAATTAGATCATTTAACTTGATAGTGAATGTACATGCTTGGCAATTGTGTAAATATTAATGTTTTTAAAGTTTAATTAAGTAATTAATAAATGAAACAAATGAAAAAGTCATCATCTTTCACTTGTTTCAATCGAAACTAAAATGGAAGATTAGCCATGGAAGAAGTTAGGTTCGGCCATCTTCATCTTTGCTAAATTGGTATGATTTTTGTCCCTTTTTTGATTATTTTTACATTTTTGGGATCATTGTAGCTTAAAATTTTTTTTAAGGATTTGAATTTTACCATGAATGAATATTGGTTGCTTTTGTTGTTTGATGGTATAAAATGGATAGTTGTTGATAGATAAACAACTTTTGTTAAGTGATTTTTGGTAAAAATGTCAAATAAGGATTAAATTGAAAAATAGAAATTTTACATGGTATAATTTGTGAATTTATGAAATATATGGGTTGTTATAAGTATGTAGAATAATCGGCTAGGCTTGGGTAGGGATAAAATTGCATGAATTTTATTTTCCGAGCCTGAGACTAAATTGTAAAGAAATTAAAACTATAGGGGTAAAATGGTAATTTTTCCAAAAATATGTTTTGGATTAAATTGAATAAATTATATGTTGAATTGAGTTAAATTTATCCGTATAGATTCAGTTAGACCTCATACGGAGTTAGCTCGAGGCAAAGAGAAAGTCTCGATCGAATTAATTGCCTCCGTATCTACGTATACTCGTCGAAGTAAGTTCGTGTAATTAAATCGTGTTTATATGTTTTTAATTGAAATATATATATATATATATAATGTTTTGTGTTGTCCTACATAATTACCGATTGCATATCCAATGATGTACGACGATTACTGAGTCTCGTTTGAACCATAAGAATCCGTAGGATACAAATGACATGTCATTAGGGTTACCTAATTTGTCTAAGGTCCTGCATGTGTTGCGAATACTCCACAACCCGTAAGAGCATACCGATTTATAGCTCATGAGAGTATATCGATCTTCAGCTCAAATGAGCATACCGATTAACAACTCGTATGAGCATACATGTACATGAATTGACAAATTAAAGTTATATGAGCTAGCACACTATGTGTGAGCTATATCGAGTATCCAAAAGTATTCTAAATGGTTTAACGGACAATGTTCTATTATGAAACGATATGAGTTCAATACGAACTATTACAGGTATGCACATGAAGTACATAGAAATGGTGTTACATGATTTTTGGTTCATATATATGGATTTACATGGCTAATATGGTTGGTGTATATGTGATTAGGCATTTGGCCAAAATGTGTTGGGATATGCTTTGTTACTTACCTATTACTTAATTAAATGGTAAGTTAAATTCTAATTTCTACGAACTTACTAAGCTTAAATGCTTACTCTGTGTTATTTTTTGTGTTTTATAGTGAATCGGAAGATCGTTCGGGTTGGAAGCTTGTCGGAGCTATATCACACTATCCATCGGCTCTTTTGGTACTTTCGCATGTTTAATTTCGGTTATAATGGCATGTATAGGTATTTTGGCTTATGTTGGCCTATATGTTTAGTTGTGAATATGGTCATTTGGTTTGGCATGTGATTTGGCATTTGATGATGTTATGAGCTTAGTTTTGGCATGTAAATATTAGCCTAAATATGGTTGATGATTTTCTTAAAGTTTTTGAATGATGAAAGGGAAAATGATAGATGACTATGCATAATTTGTATGGCTTGTGACTTGTTGAGGATTAGTACTTTGTTTGAATAGCTTAAATAACAATTGATGATAATTATAGAATGGCATTTTGGTAGCAAATGGTTGTGTTTTGGTAAGTAAATTATTTGGTATGTGTCAAAACCTTTTTTTCATGTTTGGAAAACGGGGTCAACTTTAAAAAAAAAATAGAGTTGCCATCGACCTTATTTTGAGGTGTGATCGGATCACCTTGAAATTGATCATTTTAACAAAACTTTAATTTATTAAAATGTATTTTGGTCTACAAAAACTCGAGAAAATGGATTCGAGAGTTAGTTACGTACGAGGAAGGGTTAGCACCCTCGTAGCGCCCAAAATTGGTACCTAATTGATTATTTAATCTCTTAATGCCGAAAATTTAGAAAGATTCTAGATTACGATCCGTTTGCTTAAAACATTTGAACGGAATCACATTGGATTCCAACCCTCTTATTTCGATGAAATAAAAATGTCATACTCAGTGAGTTAGGGTATAACAACTTATATTCTCGAAATTAAACTTATCTTTTGATTTTTAAAACTCATGTAATAAAGTTTGAAAAGGGTATTCGGTTATTTGGGCTTTATGAAAAATTGGAACCTAGTAAGTTAGGGCATAATTTCTCAAAATTGAAAATTCTTACCCCAAGATGATAAAACGTCACATCCAATGAGTTAGGACGCAACATCTCAAATTCTTGAGGATAAGTTTTTATTCAAAATGTTTTGATTTAAAAATGAAAAGGGGACTCGGTTGCTAGGATTTAACAAGAAAAATTGGAACCTAGTGAGTTAGGGCACGATTTTTCTCGAAACTTCCAAACACGAGCGATGCTTTATTTTAAAAACCTTTGAATGGAATGATTTTAAAACTTGAACGACATTAAACTCGATTTTTCATTAACAAATAAATCGCAATGGAATGATAATAAACAAAGCAAAGTAGCAATACATACACAAAATATTACAATGATGAATCACAAATAATTAATGGTTACAAATTAAGAAATATAATCCATACAATAACAAACAAATAAACACTTAATACATAGAAAATAGTATGCGTCAATTTAAATAATACACATGTAATAAAACTTGATATAAAATAAAAATAATGATGACATGTGAAAGCGTTTTGAATAAATAAATATATAATTTAAAATAAGGTCTTTTAAAGAGATGATTATATACATAAAGTAATTTAAAAGAATATATATATATATATAAAATATACATGAATAAATTTAAAAGAAAATATTTACATAAAATAACACAAAATCAAATATATATATATAAAAATAGTTTAATATAAATTATATATATATATGTATTAAAAATTAAATGAAAGTAACATAGAGAAATAAATAATATCTGGAACCATTTAAAATATAATATTTAATATTAATTTAAAAAGGAATAATGAAAAATAAAAAAATAATTAAATAAAATAATTAAAGGATTATATTGAAAGCAGAGCAAAATTAGAGAGCTAAAAGCAATAAATTAAAAGAAATCGAAAAAGGACTAGAATGCCAGACGCGTGAATTAAAAGGGACTAAAAGCGCAATTTACTCAAGTTATTAAACGCAGCATTTAAACAAGGACTAAATTAAAAAGCGTTCAAATAATCGGGGGTTAAAATAGAAAATATTTAAACAACCAAAACGTAGCGTTCAAGTTGGACTAAATTGAAAGTACCCGTGAGTTACAGAGACTAATTAAAAAACAAAGAAAATGTACATAGGATCTAATCAAATAACAATGCAGAAGAGAGGGACCGATTGCGCAAATATCCCTTCACCACGAAAATGCACGTATCCTAAGGGTACTGGATCGGATCGGGTCGGGGTGGCCATATACGGCGTCATTTTGAGGCTATTAAAATTAGCCCAAACGACGTCGTTTCTTTAATACAACATTATTCCCAAAATCAAATTAAAAGAAAACAATCGTCCCTTTTTTTTTAAAAAAAACAAAATCCTAGCCCCTGTTTTAGGAAAATCACACCCTCCTTTGACTATTCGGCCGCCTCAGAAATCGGTGTCATTCGACCACCATTCCACCACTGTAAATCGGTGGATGATGTCGCACGATGACACTCTCCTACCTCGCTTAGAACCAGACCCAAAGATCATCTATTTCAAACCCGAAATCCCCGTCTTAGGCTTCGATTTTGATGAAGGAGATGAGGGCTCTGATGGCCGCTTTTGCGAAGGTAAACACTCCTTTTCTGTTTGTTTATTTTACTCGATTGAAAGACAAGAACGAAAGGAAGAAGAAATAATCAAATAGAAAGTAACCTTTTTTTTCTTCCAATCTCTTTCTGTATTTCTTCGTATATTCATAAAATCGTGAAGAAGAAGCTTACAAATGTTTGCTTTGATTTTTATAACCTAATTCTAAAATAAAAATAAAAATAAAAATAAAAATAAAAATACAATTCTTTTTTTCTTTTTTTTTTTCTTATTGCGCTGTGTCATTTGTTGTTTTCGCAGGTACAGAGGCATGCGTGGCTGTACGGAGGTGGGCCTACGTGGAGGAATGGAGGCGCGACGTGCGTGTGGGGGTTGGACTGTTGAAGGCATGCGGTGCAAAGGCTAGCTAGGGTTTCTATTTGATTTCTGTTGCAGGCTAGGTTTAGGTAGTGATTTTGGTTTTGCATTTGGGCTACTGTAATTTTTGTTATTAGGCTTGTAATACTAGACTGTTAATGGAATTTTATTAATTTTTTTATTTTGGTTTTTGTTTAATTAATAGGGCCCGGGCATAAATTGGGTCTTACAGCGCCCTTTTTGCTCATTGTCGTGTAACGAGAATAGAACAAAGGCTCTTAAAAGGGCCAATTTTGCCGGGACTTCTTTCGGTGCTTCATTTCTTCGAGTAGCTTCATTCCATCCCACTGCGTCTTTAGGGGTATAGGAAATAGTGCTTCTATCGACTTCGATGTAATTTTAGGGAGAAGATATTTGTAACTTTGATCTAAATCGCTGGAACTTCAAGGAAATAAGGATTGATCCTCAATGTAAACTCAGGGAAAAGGGATTTGTAGCCTCAACCTACTCCACTAGAACTTCGAGGGGATAAGAATTCAGGGGGAAGAGATTCATAACCTCAATCTTCTCTGCTGAAAATTAAACGAAATAAGGGTTGATCCTCATTGTAAACTCAGGTAGAAGGGATTTGTAGCCTTAACCTACTCCACTAGAACTTCAAGGAGATAAAAATTCAGGGAGAAGAGATTCGTAGTTTCCATCTTCTCTACTGAAACTTCAAGGAAATAAGGATTGATCCTCAATGTAATCTCAGGGAGGCGGGATTTGTAATTTCAACCTCCTCCTCTGAAACTTCGAGGAGATAAAAATTCAGGGAGATTAGATTCATAGTTTCCATCTTTTCTACTGAAACTTTAAGGGAATAAGGATTTATCCTCATTGTAAACTCACGGAGAAGGGATTTGTAGCCTCAACCTACTCCACTAGAACTTTGAGGAGATAAAAATTTAAGGATAAGAGATTCATAGTTTCTATCTTCTCTACTAAAACTTCAAGAAAATAAGGATTGATCCTCAATGTAATCTTAGGGAGGCGGATTTGTAATTTCAACCAACTCCGCTGGAACTTCGAGGAGATAAAAATTCAGGAAGAAGAGACTCGTAGTTTTAATCTTCTCTGCTGAAACTTCAAAGAAATAAGAATTGGTAATTTCAACCTGCTCCACTGTAACTTCAAGGAGACGAGGTTGGTGGCTTAAATCTACTCCGTTGCTTCATGGAGATGAGATTCGTCGTCTTCGATCTACTCCACTACTGCTTAGGGAGACAAGATCTGTTTTCAATCTACTCCACCGCAAAATCAGGGATGCCAATTGGTATCTTCGATCCGCTTCACTACAATCTCAAGAAGACAAGATCTGCTATCTTCAATCTGCTCCACTGCAAACTCAGGGATGCCAGATTGGTATCTTCAATCTGCTTCGCTGTAATCTCAGGAAGACAAGATCTGTGAATTCACCGATGTTGCGACATAGTCCTCTGGGGGACCTATGCTGTAAAATTAGTTTTATATGTTTATTCTTATGAAAAATTGTTAAGATGCAATGATCAGAATGAATCTAATGCTCCTAACTAAATGTATTATGGACGGCATTTGCATGAATGCAGAATTTCATGAGAATGATTTTTTTTTACAATGATTAGGATGCAATGATTAGAATAAATTGAATGCTCGTAACTAAATGACATTATGGAGGACATTTGTATGAATGCAGAATGTCATGAGAATGATTGGGATGCAATGATCAGAATGAATCAAATGCCCCTAACTAAATGTTTTGTATGAATGTAGAATTTCATGAGAATGATCCCTTTTTAAATATTTAAGGTGTCATCACTCATTATTGATCAAGGTTTTATCATTTCCGTATTCTATCGCCATCTTGTTTGGTTGGTATTCTCGACAGAAAACCTAAGAAAACAATTATATCTTGTTCAACAGATCTGCCCCACTGTAACTTAGGGTTCATCTCATTGTAACTTAGGGGTATAAGATTTGAATCGATCCCACTGCGACTCCAAAATGTAGGATTTGTTTCTTCTTCAATCCATCCCATTGCTATTCAAGGGTACAAGATCTGTGTCATTTTCCATCCATACCATCGCAACTCAGGGGTAGAGGACTGTAACTTATTCAATGAACTGATCACTCCCCAAGTGACCTAACCAAATGTGTATGCATGATATTTGCATGGATGCAGAATATCATTTTTTCGAGAATGATTCCCCTTTTACACTCGGGTTAACATTGACCATTTTTCTTCAAGATTGTATCATTGACGCAATACCTTATCATTTTGTTCAATCGCCTTTTTTGACAAAATCCGAAGAGATAACCTTAATTTGGACTAAAATATTTTCAACCCTTAAGCTTGGTAAGTTCTAAACAATAGTCTTGTTTCAAGTTCTTGTATTATTTAGAAACTTCCAGAGTAATATACGAAGCTCCTTTCATGAAAGTATTATTAGTCAACTAATCGTTATTTCAATGCAAAATGCCTGAAAAATATCATAACAATGGAGAAAAAGGAAATTAATTAGGAGCATAGCTCGAAACAAATAAGTTAAGTCAAGATAGCAAATGCAAAGAAATTTTATTGGGAGCATTTTTTTTTAAAAGAATAAGATAATCCAAATAACAAAAAAATGGGTAAAATGGAAACTAGGTGCCCTAGATATCGCAGCCTGAGCTTCTCTGTTTCAAACTTCTTGACGACCATTTTAAGCTCAATATGTGCTTAGGGGATCTAGAGTACTTTGTCGATGCCCCAAGACGTAGCATACTTCTTCATTGTTAATTCAGGCATAGCAAGACTACTGTATGCCCCACTTTTGATCAAAATTTGACTGCCCTTTTCGGGTTTCAACTCAAATCCCTTTTGGTCTCAAAGCGCCCTTTGCGGGTTTTCACCTTGGCCTCTCCTTTTTTTTTTTTTTTCATTTTTTTGGAAAATTTTTTATTGAATCTGAATTCTCCAGATTGGGCAGGTCCTAGCCATCCATCTCGGCCAATATCCATGCTTCCCCAGAACAGGCCTTCTTTGCTGCATAAGGTCCTTCCCAGTTTGGCATCCATTTTCTTCTGAAGTCCCTTTTGCATGGGAAAAATCTTCTTCAAAGCCCTATCATGAATTTTTTTAGGGCGAACCTTTTTTGGTTGTAAGCTCGCATCATCTGACCATGACAGGTAGCTTTTAACATTTTCTCTTCAAATTCAATTGATCATATCGGGATTAAATCAATTCTTCCAATTTCAGTTCTGATAAAACTCAGAAAAAGGAATTTTGACTTCAATGGGCGAAACCAATGAGAAATGTGTTGCCCTGGTGACAGTCCTGGCCAATGTTTGATAGAGGGTAAATAGTAACTTCTGTATGCCAATCTTTACAAGTCTCGATCTTTTTTATGATCTTTTGTTTTTCTTTTTGGCTGCCTTTACTGTACTGATATGGTGTCTGATCTTTGAACAGACTATAAACTTTTGACATTGTGCGGTTATGCATTATTAAACATGATCCTTTCTAGCATCCTTTGTTGGCATCTAATTTTTTTTTTTTGGCATTGAGAGTGGCATTTGATAACTTTCGGAATCATAAGATTGGCATAAGAAGCGACTTTCATCCTTTTGGTGGAGTGACCAACGACCACGAATATGAATTGATGTTGGCTAAAAGTTTTGGAGGAGGTTGGCTTGATAACATCCCTGCGCCACATATAGGGAATCTGTGAAGAAATATAGGAGGCGCATAAGTCCTGTATTCATCCATCTGGCATTCACTGCATAACTGATGCAATCTCCCTTCTCTGGTGGACCAGTAGTACCTAAACCTCATGATTAGCCTAACTATTGTAGAACCATTAGCATGGGTTCTTTAAACACCAATCTTAACAGTATACCCACATTTCAATAGCCTGGCATGCCTTGATATGATTGTGTGTAAACATCTTGAATTCTTGAAAATAGCTCAATGATGTCTTGCCTTATGGTGAATTAGGCTTCGATATTTGCTCCTTCCTAAGCTCGCAACATCCACTGACCTTTTGCAAGGTAGAGTCTATTTTCATCTTGTTCTACCATCCTTAAAAATTTAAAGATAGGCTACGATCTCTGTCAACTTCAAAGTCCTTAGATCCCTTAGACCCATACCTCATTCAAAAAGGGAGTCAGTAACAGCGTCGCTCATGTCATTGATATCTTGGTACTTATGTACGAAAGTAAATTCCAAAGAATAAATGATTCTAAGGATGATTATTTATATGATATGATCATGAATGAAGAATGAAAGAATATTCCAAAAGAATGTATAGTATGAAATAAAATAAAATATTTGCTCAAAAAGATGCATTTTATTGAAATAAAAGATTCTGGACACAAGCTTATTTCATAAAAGATCTCATTGCTTCTAGGCTTGAAGCAACAAGTGCGTCTTGTACATTACTTTGAGTAAGCTCTAAATACTACAGGAATTTCTTCCGCAGTCCAATTGTCCAAAACGTTCCCAAGTTCATTTTTCTACATTTGGCGTGTCATCTAATTTCACAATACCTATGCTGATGAACTTTTCCACCAATTTCTTGAAAGCAAGGTAATTTTATATCGAATGCCCTATGATCCCCGCGTGGTACTCACACTGGGCATTTGGGTCATACCATTTTGGGTATGGAGGTTGCATCGATTTCGGGTAGTGGGGGACACAACGTGCGCATCAAATAAAATTTGATACAACTCCTTATACGTCATTGGGATCGGCATAAATTGGAGTTTTTCAGTGTTTTTCCTTGTGCCAAATTCTTTTCTTGATGGACCCCGATACCCAGTAGTCATTGTTTTTGGCCGATTAACGGTAATCGACTTTGAGTACCCCATGCTTGCGTTATTCACTTCGCTTTCTTTCTTCCTTGTGGCCATTCTCTTGTTACTTTCTCCCGCTTCAATCTTTCCACTTTTTATGGCATTCTCGATCATTTCTTCGGTGATTACAATGTCCGAGAAGCTCTTTGTAGCACTTACTAGCATATGCGCGATAAATGGGGCCTTTTAGTGTATTGATAAAGAGCATGGTCGTCTCTTTCTCTAAGAGTGGTGGTTGGACTTACGTCGCCACCTCCCTCCATCACTGGGCATACTGCCTGAAGCTCTCGTTTCTCTTCTTCTCCATGTTCTAGAGTGTAATCCTGTTAGGCGCTATGTCTGTCACGTGGCTGTATTGTTTTATGAAAGCTTGAGCCAAGTCTTTCCGTGTACCAATTTGGGAACGACTCAACTGGTTATACCACTTGGCTGCTGCTCCCACCACGCTGTCTTGGAAGCAATGGATCAATAGTTGGTCATTATTAATGTACCCCGTCATTCTTCTACAAAACATAGTGATGCAACCCTCGGGGAAACTTGTCCCGTTATATTTCTCAAATTCAGGCATTTTGAATTTGTATGGGAGCACCAAGTCTGGGACCAAGCTTAAATCCTTAGCATCGATTCCGTAACAACTATCGGCACTTTCTATCGCTTTGAACTTCTCCTCCAACCATTTACATCTATCTTCTAGCTATTTTCGTAATTCTGCTTTTGTCCTCTCACCTTCATCTATTTCATTCAAATCAGGGACATTAGTAATGATTGGATTATCTCCTGAACCTGAGCCAGTTTGGCGATTCACTGAACCACCAACTTGGAATTGTTGAGGCCTGATCGTGACAGATAGCCTTTGTACAATAACTTCAGGTCGTGTTTGCACATGTGGTGGAGTAAAATCAGGGCGACATTGAAGATACTCAGTATTCTCCTCAACGTTTATCATGGGGTTCTTTCCTTTATCCATAAGCCCCTTCAACAACTGCATCATTTGAGTCATCATATTTCCCACAGATTCCATCATTTTGTCCATCATATCCTGCTGGATCTTAGCGAGCTGCTCCTATATCTATTCCTACATTTGTTCTTGAATATCCTTTTGCATTTACTCTAATTTTTCTAGTCTTTTATCCATTGACTTGGTCTTTTTCTTGTGCCGTAGGGATGCGTATTTGGTAAACTTTTGTCGGTTTCCAGGTTGCTAAAATATTTTTACCTAATTAGGGACCTTATGTGAAAATCTAATGCACAAAATGCAATGCAAACGATGTAATGCAAATGCATGAAATGAATGCAAGAAGAAAGAGAGACGTTGATTCTGAATTCAATTCCATTAGAAGAACTTTTCTAGAAAATAAATATCTTTACATAAAAAGGATTACATATGCGGCTTTGTTCTCACAGTCCAGGTGAAGACATCGACCTTCTCCTTCATATCCGGATGCTGCGGTCAAATCCTTCAAATCCTCCCAAAAGATGTCTCTCTTATTTCCACTTGGCTTGATCTGGGTCGTGGTTTGCTGCTCACTTATCCATGTGATGTTAATTAGCTTCTTTAAGAAAGTTGAGGCATGATGGCTCTTGCACAGTTTTTGTCAATTTGAATCCTTCAGGCAAGGTTTTGCATTCCTCCACGGACTATCAACCTTCTTCCGTTGTGTTAACTTAGACTATGTTCGGATAATCGTGTTATAATCCACTTTATCAAGAAATTCATTTTCTTATGGCAAACTCCTCTATTTAGCAATTGAATATTAATCAACATCTCCTTTCTATGATGATGCAATGCAATGCAATCAAAACAAAAGAAAACACGTTAGTACAAGAGAAAAAAACAACACAGAACACCTATTCGGGTGACCACTAGGGTTCGGCATGGCTCTATCTAGGGTAGGCTCCTAGGTCTTTCTATATGTGGTTTGGTTCTAAAGTTAAGGTACCCGAACCAGCAGATTCCTCGATCCTCACCCATTATAGGCTTATACAGACTGAGTTCGATTCAAGGGGACACATTTCCCTATGGCTGCACGAAGATGAAAATCTCACAAAGACATAGGTACAGATGTATCCAGAAAGCAATCCACTATCCTGCACGGAGGTGAAAACCTCACGAAGGAGTAGCTTCTCACTCTCACTTAAGGGTGTGACCTAGCGGGCATGCAATATGATGCAAAAGTATTTTATAAGACTCAAACCACAACAATCAAATGAGATTACGTGAGCAAATGCAATAAAAGGATTGTAATTTTTCAAATCAAATTTTCAATTTTTCGACGAAAAGACAGAAAATAATCAATTTGATGGCTTGACTCTCTTATTTTTCCCCAGTGGAGTCGCCAAACTGCCATTTTTTCGTGTTTGGAAAATGGGGTCAACTTTAAAAACAAAAATGGAGTCGCCACCGACCTTATTTTGAGGTGTCATCGGATCACCTTGAAATTGATCATTTTAACAAAACTTTAATTTATTAAATCGTATTTTGGTCTATAAAAACTCAAGAAAATGGGTTTGGGAGTCAGTTACGTACGAGGAAGGGTTAACACCCTCGTAGTGCCCAAAATTGGTACCTAATTGATTATTTAATGTCTTAATGCCGAAAATTTAGAAAGATTCTAGATTACGATCCGTTTGCTTAAAACATTTGAACAGAATCACATTGGATGCCAAAACCTCTTATTTCGAAGAAATAAAAATGTCATACTCAGTGAGTTAGGGTATAACAACTTATATTCTCAAAACTAAACTTATCTTTTGATTTTTAAAACTCATGTAATAAAGTTTGAAAAGGGTATTCGATTATTTGGGCTTTATGAAAAATTGGAACCCAGCAAGTTAGGGCACAATTTCTCAAAATTCCCGAATACGGAATATTGCCTTTGTTTTTTTGGAAATTCTTACCCCGAGGTGATAAAACGTCACATCCAGTGAGTTAGAACGCAATATCTCAAATTCTTGAGGATAAGTTTTTATTCAAAATGTTTTGATTTAAAAATGAATAGGGGACTCGGTTGCTAGGATTTAACGAGAAAAATCAGAACCCAGTGAGTTAGGGCACGATTTTTCTCGAAACTTCCAAACACAAGGGATGTTTTAATTTAAAAACCTTTGAATGGAATATTTTAAAACTTGAACGACATTAAACTCGATTTTTCATTAACAAATAAATCGCAATGGAATGATAATATACAAAGCAAAGTAGCAATACATACACAAAATATTACAATGATGAATCACAAATAATTAATGGTTACAAATTAAGAAATATAATCCATATAATAAAAACAAATAAACACCTAATACATAGAAAATAGTATCGTCAATTTAAATAATACACATGTAATAAAACTTGATATAAAATAAAAATAATGATGACATGTGAAAGCGTTTTGAATAAATAAATATATAATTTAAAATAGGATCTTTTAAAGAGACAGATTATATACATAAACTAATTTAAAAGAAATATATATATGTAAATATACGTGAATAAATTTAAAAGAAAATATTTACATAAAATAACACGAAATCAAATATATATATAAATAATTTAATATAAATTATATATGTATATAAAAAATTAAATGAATGTAACATAGAGAAATAAATAATATCTAGAACCATTTAAAATATAATATTTAATATTAATTTAAAAAGGAATAATTAAAAATAAAAAAGTAATTAAATAAAATAATTAAAGGACTATATTGAAATCAGAGCAAAATTAGAGATCTAAAAGCAATAAATTAAAAGAAATCGAAAAAGGACTAGAATGCCAAATGAGTGAATCAAAAGGAACTAAAAGCGCAATTTACTCAAGTTATTAAACGTAGCATTTAAACAAGGACTAAATTAAAAAGCGTTCAAATAATCGGGGGTTAAAATAGAAAATATTTAAACAACCAAAACATAGCGTTCAAGTTGGACTAAATTGAAAGTGCGCGTGAGTTACAGAGACTAATTAAAAAAACAAAGAAAATGTAGATAGGATCTAATCAAATAACGATGCAGAAGAGAGGGATCGATTGCGCAAATATCACTTCACCACGGAAATGCGCGGATCCTGAGGGTACTAGATCGGATCGGGTCGGGGCGGCCTTATATGGCGTCATTTTGAGGCTATTAAAATTATCCCAAACGACGTCGTTTCTTTAATACAATATTCCCCAAAATCAAATTAAAACAAAACAATCGTCCCTTTTTTTTTAAACAAAACCCTAGCCCCTATTTTAGGAAAATCGCACCCTCCTTTCACTATTCAAATTGCTTGTAAATCGGTGCCATTCGACCACCATTCTGCCACTGTAAATCGGTGGATGATGTCACACGATGACACTCTCCTACCCTCGCTTAGAACCAAGACCCAAAGACCATCTATTTTAAACCCGAAACCCCCGTCTCAAGCTTCGATTTTGACGAAGGAGATGAGGGCTCCGATGGCCCCTTTTGCGAAGGTAAACCCTCCTTTTCTGTTCGTTTATTTACTCAATTGAAAGACAAGAACGAAACGAAGAAGAAATAATCAAATAGAAAGTAACCTTTTTTTCTTCCAATCTCTTTCTGTATTTCTTTGTATATACGTAAAATCATGAAGAAGAAGCTTACAAATGTTTGCTTCAGTTTTTATAACCGAATTCAAAAATTAAAATAAAAATCAAAATACAATTCTTTTCTTTCTTTTTTTCTTTTTGCGCTGTCTTTTGTTGTTTTCGCAGGTACGGAGGCGTGTGTGGCTGTACGGAGGTGGGCCTATGTGGAGGAGCAGAGGAATGGCATGCGTGTGGGGGCTGCACTGTTGAAGGCATGCGGCGTAAAGGCTAGCTAGGGTTTCTGTTTGATTTCTGTTACGGGCTAGGGTTTAAGTAGTGATTTTGGGTTTGAGTTTGGGATGCTGTAATTTTTGTTATTGTGCTTCTAATATTGGACTGTTAATGGACTTTTATTAATTTTTTTTATTTTGGTTTTTGTTTAATTAATCGGGCCCGGTCATAAATTGGGTCTTACAGTATGTATTGGTGCAAACATTCATGCAAGTTAGTTGCTTATTTAGTCAAATTGAATACATGGTTAGGCATGTTTATATATTGTCATTTGCGGTGCCTAAGGGCATATTGGTTGTATGATATTATACCATATGTATAAGACTTGTTTATGATTGATTTGGATGCCTTGTATTGGCTTGTAAGTAGTGCAATGTTGTGTATAGGTACATGCCAAATTGGGTGAGAAAAATGGCTTATAAAATGGCCTATTTTCGTCAACACAGGCAAAGACACGGGTGTGTGTCTCAACCGTGCGCGACACACGACCGTATGTCCCCTATAGCTTTTAAAAGGTTGCAAGTCAGACTGTTGCATAGCCTAGCATACGGCCTGGCACACGGGTGTGTAGGGTTACTTCGAAGGGTACACGGGCGTGTGGCTTGGCCATGTGGCCCAAGTTAGTGAGTTACACGAGCACAGACACGGGCTGGGACAAGGTCGTGTGTCCTTATTTTGAATGCCTACACGGCCTTATTTATATGTTATTAAATGTTTGAAATTTCTGTCCGTTTGAATTGTAAACTTCGGTAATGCTCCGTAACCTTGTTCCTACAAAGAATACGGATTAGAGGTGTTACACCATGTCAGCAAGAAAGCTCTCCCAGCTAGACAAGCCTTCATTAACATATTGAAAGCTTGAAAATTAAAAGTACCTGACCTCTCAAATTTTTCTATAGATTTTAAGCACGTTTTGAATATATTCGATGAAGACAGTAGTCTTGTGACACGATTTCGACCATGGGAATTTTCTACTTTACAATCTCACCCTTCCTCGCGCCTATAAAAGAGGGCTCTCACTCTATACTTCATCCCTGAAACATCATCTCTCCCAGATCCATCCTTCTACTATATAATATTTTTCAGTGTTAAAAATTCTAGTCGATAATAAAATTTAGACTGTTCAAAGTATTCTTGAGTCGTCAGTGATGCGATATCTCTCCAAAACACACACATTTCATATATCCTGTCGAGATGATTACCTTCGAAACCTATCTTGTTAAAGTCGGGATCTAGAGTGATTTTAGTTTGTACGGTAACGGGTGGAAATCTATGTAGAGGTCTCAATCAATGGCTATTGTAACACCCCTTACCCGTCTTCGATGCCGGACCGGATACGAGGCATTACCATGCTTAACCTTGCTTGAACATGTAAACTCGGGTTATAAAATTTTGTTCCATTTTGAAACTTTTTTTCTTACTATTAACGTACATTTCATAGGCCTATGAGGCCTTTTAAATACATCCAAAAGGTTTCGGAGTTCAACCGAAAACTTTTACTTTCCTTGAAAATTTTTACCTAAACAGGGGTCACACGCCCAAGTGACCTAGGACACGCCCGTGTGGGCAGGCCATGTAGTCTCACACGCCTATGTCCCTAGCCCGTGTAGAATTTGTTTTTGTTTTGAACCTACAGGGGTTTTCTCAAGCTGGACACACGCCCGTGTCAATGACCCATGTCCTCCACACGGCTTAGACATGCCCGTGTCCTTACCCATGTGTGAAAACTAGGGTATTTTGTTTATGACGTTAGCAACCCCTTAAGAAGCACATGGCCTAGGCACACCGCCCTGTGCTGGCCCGTGTGACGATTCAAATTCTCGCAATTAAAATGCAGGGGACACACGGCCTATCAACACACCTATATGGGTTGACCGTGTGTCACACACGACCTAGACACACACCCGTGTGTCTACTCGTGTGAACACTTAGAGGCTATTCTTCAAGCCTCTTTGCCACCCTAAAACATAGACTCATTCATTTCATTACAAGTAGCATATAACATGGCAATTATTAAACTACTAAGGATCCTTAAATTATCATTCATTCCACCCATACTTTACTCAATTACTTGCATGAACATTCAATTCATTAAACTCATCAACTTTATAACATAAACTTGGCATTATTGGCCAATTCAACATGGCCATTTACAAAATGAATGTGGAACATTAATAGCCAACACTTTGGCCTTCAAATATGACATGACACAAAATGATTAAGTTCCTATACATGCCATACTCAAAAATGAATTAACTTTACTATACCAAAAGAACGGTTGATAGTGTGATTCAAGCTCTGACGTTATATGATCCCCGAGCTAACTGGGCGAAACTACAAGGAAAATGAAAAAGAGAAGGGTAAGCATATAGCTTAGTATGCTTGTATGAAATTCTAAAGCAACATAATTGCTCAAACCAAATTCATCATTTTCATAAAACAATAGCAACATATGTCTCAAAGGCTTAAACATACTTACTCACATTCATTCTTTCCCATCTCATATCACATTATGATTTAGTAACTTGTACTTACTCATAGTACCTGTATCACTTAATCACATGACTTAGCACATATGCTAACATAAACATAAACTCATATCTTCATCATTCTTATTATGAATGAAACTTAAGGTCATCCATAAACAGATTTGGCTCTATACCATTTCACATACTTAACTCTTTTGCCTTTGAACGAATCAGATTATCGTAGGATATTCGAACTCATCATGCATAAGTCTCGATTCCAATGCCATATCCCATATATGGTCTTACATGGGATCACCCCTTGATGTCGATGCCATATCCCAGATATGGTCTTGCACGGGATCTTATAGCTCGATGTCGATGCCATATCCCAAATATGGTCTTATACAAGATCATACATGAATGTCGATGCCATGTCCCGGACATGGTCTTATACGAGATCTATCTTTGGTGCCGAGGCCATATCCCAGACATGGTCTTATACGGGACCTTATTTATTCAATGCTAATACATGGGTATTTTCATTATTCCAAATCTTTAACCGAAATTTCTCATAGCTTAAATTCACTACTACCCCATCGAGGCTTCATCACTCGAATTTTCATAGCAATAACATACATTATCATAATATTAAATAGTTTCAAATATCAAAACAGTATGAAACTCTAACTTTATACAAACTTACCTCAAATCTCAAAATGTGTATCGATGCTCGATTTAGTCCTCGATTTTGTTCTTACCTCGGTTTCGATCCGGGCTTTGCATTTCTTGATCTATAATAGCAATTTCATTTGTTAAATTCACACATTGACTAAATCGACTCATAATTCATATTTTAGAAAAATTACAAATTTACCCCTAAACTTTTACATTATTACACTTTTTCCCCTAGGCTCGTAAAATGATTTTCATTCAACTTTCTTATATTCAAGCCTAGTCGAATCATATTCTCAACTATAGCACCTTCAATTTCTTCTATTTCACTCATGATGACCACTTTCATAACTTTTACAATTTGGTCCTTACATGCATTTTTCATGAAAATCACTTACAAAAAGATGTTTATCATACATCAAATGTTCATATTCTTCCATAAAACATCAAAATACATGTAGGTCACACATGGCTAAATTTTTTAATATGAACTCTAGCTCAAAATATAGCTAGAAATAGCTAAACGAGCTACGAGGGTCTCAAAGATACGAAGAACATGAAAATGGGGCTAGGATGCACTTACTATAAAGCTTGAAAGTTGAAGAAACCCTAGCTATGGAGAGCTTGAGAATTTTGGCTATGGTGAAGAAGATGGACATCAATTTTGGCTTTATTTTCCCTTTTAATTCTTTTATTAACCAAATGACCAAAATGCCCTTAATGGTCCTTTCTTGAGATTTTTCCTTCCCATGTCCATTTTTGTCCATCATCAAATATAGTGGTCTAATTTCTAAATAAGGACCTCTAGTAATTTTCATAATTCTATTTCATACTTAAATCTTCTAGAATCTCATATTTTCCATTTTTTGCAATTTAGTCCTAATGGACAATTTAATTACTAATTAATAAAATTTCTTCATGAGATTTTCACACAATCATGAAATCATCTCATATACTTTATAGAAATCATAAAACTCATATTTCTATTTCAGATTTGTGATCTTACACCACTATTCCGATTAGGCCCTAAGTCGGGCTGTTACAATTCTCCCCCTTAGGGATTTTCGTCCCCGAAAATCTTACTGGTAAATAGGTTTGGATACGGATTCCTCATAGCCTCCTCGGGCTCCCATGTAGCCTCTTCTACCCCATGTCTTTGCCACAATACTTTTACGAGAGTTATACTCTTATTTCTCAATTGTTCTTCACCATAAGTCATGTCGGGTTGAATCTCAACCTCTGTTGGTGTGATCACATGCAAAGGGTCTGATTGGTAGCGTTGCAACATAGACACATGAAATACATCGTGAATCTTTTCTAACTCAGGTGGCAAAGCCAACCTATAAGCTACCGGTCCTATCCTCTCTGTGATTTCATATAGTCCGATAAAACGCGGACTCAATTTGCCCTTTCGGCCAAATCTAAGAACTTTTCTCCATGGTGATACTTTCAAGAATACTCTATCACCGACTTGATCCCCAATTTCTTTTCTTTTCAAATCCGAATAGGATTTTTTCGATCAAAAGTAGCTTTTAAGTAATCTCGAATCACCTTTACTTTTTCTTCAGTTTCTCTAACCAATTCAATCCCGTGAATCTGGTTTTCCTTGAGTTCAATCTAATATAAAGGCATTCGGTACTTACGCCCATATAAAACCTCATAAGGAGCCATTGTCAAGCTTGACTGAAAACTGTTAATGTAGGTGAATTCCACCAACGGTAGATATCTTTTCCAACTGCCTTGAAATTGAAGAACACAACATCGGAGCATATCTTCAAGTACTTGTATCAACCTCTCTGACTGACCGTCGGTTTGAGGGTGGAAAGTCGTACTAAAATTCAACTTTGTGCCCAAGGCCTCTTGCAAATTTTTCCAAAATCTGGACGTGAATCTTGGATTTCTATCCACTATAATCGATAATGGTACTCCATGAAGTCTCACTATCTCTGAAACATACAAGTTTGCTAACTTGTCAAGTGAGTAATCAACTCACACAAGTATAAAATGGGCTGACTTCGTAAGTCTATCGACTACATCTCATATAGCATCTTTCTTACTCAATGTCAACTGCAAACCCGTTACAAAATCCATGGTAACTTGATCCCATTTCCACTTGGGTACCATTATAGGTTGAAGCAAACCCGAGGGTACCTGATGTTCGGCCTTTACTTGTTTACAAATCAAGCATCTTGAAACAAACTCATAAATATCTATTTTCACACTCAGCCACCAATACCATTTCTTCAAATCATTATACACCTTGGTGCTACCCGGATGTACAGATAAGCATCCATTATGTGATTTGTATAAAATCTTCCAGAAAAGTTCATCATTCCTCGGCACAAACTCTGTCTCTGAACATTAAACACCCGTCTGAACTGATCCAAAAATCAGACTCAAAACCAGTCTCACATTGAATCTTTTGGCTTGTAAATCACTTTCATCTTTCTGTGCCTTATAAATCTCTTGAAGAAACATCGGTCTAGCTCTCAACTCAGCTAGAATTGAACCATTCTTGGATAAACTCACCCGTGTATTCATAGCCCTCAAATTAAATAAGGATTTCCTACTCAAAGCATCGGCGACTATCGCCTTCCCTGAATGGTAGTCAATGACTAACTCATAATCTTTTATCAACTCTAACCATCTTCATTGCCTTAAATTCAATTCCTTTTGAGTCATCAAATACTTTAAACTTTTATGATCAGTGAAAATCCAGCATCTTTCACCATACAAATGGGGTCTCCAAATCTTCAATGCAAAAATGATAGCAGCCAACTCTAAATCATGCGTCGGTAATTCTTCTCATGTGGCTTTAACTGTCTAGAGGCATATGCTATCACCTTACCTTCTTGCATAAGTACACAACCCAATCCACTTAAGGATGCATCATTGTAGATTACAAATTCCTTTCCCGACTTAGGTTGTACTAGAACTGGAGCATCTATCAATATTGTCTTTAATTTCTCAAAACTCTGTTGGCACTTTTCCGTCCATTCAAACTTTACATTTTTCTACAATAGTTTCGTTATTGGAGTTGCTATTATGGAAAACCCCTTGATGAGCTGCCTATAGTAGCCCGCTAAGCCCAGAAAACTTCTAACTTCAGATACAATTTTTGGGGGTTTCCAATCAACAATGGCTGAGATCTTACTTGGGTCAACTCGAACTCCATCTCCCGAAACAATGTGTCTCAAAAATCCAACTTCCTTGAGCCAAAATTCACTTTTACTGAACTTGGCGTACAATTGATTATCTCGTAGAATTTATAAAACTGTCCTCAAATGTTCAGCATGCTCATGTTCATCCCTAGAATATATCAGTATATCATCAATAAAAACCACAACAAACTTGTCCAAAAATGGTCAAAAGATGCGGTTCATTAAATCCATAAACACCGCAGGGGCATTAGTTAAACCAAAAGGCATGATTAAAAATTCATAATGCCCATACCTTGTCCGAAAGGCTATTTTTGGCACATCTGAATCTTTTACTCTTAACTGATAGTATCCTGACCTCAAGTCTATCTTGAAGAACACAGTGGCTCCTTTCAATTGATCAAACAAATCGTCAATCCTTGGCAACGGGTACTTGTTCTTCACTGTTATCTTATTAAGCTGTCTGTAATCTATGCACAATCTCATGGAGCCATCTTTCTTTTTCACAAATAGCACTGGAGCACCCCATAGAAAGCAACTCGGTCTAGAAAAACCTTTGTCCGTTAACTCTTGCAGTTGTGCCTTCAATTCCTTTAACTCCTTTAGAGCCATTCTGTAAGGAGCAATCAATATTGGTACTATACCGGGAGCTAACTCAATACCGAACTCAACCTCTCTAAATGGAGGTAATCCTAGAAATTTTTTGGGAAAAACATCTAGGTAATCACATATTATCGAGACTGATTCAATTTTTAATTCGATTTCTTTGGCATTCATCACAAAAGCAAGATATGTCTCATACCCTTTTCTTATATACCTCTGGGCCGACATGTGGGAGATTATTACCGGCGATCTGTCTTGTTTACTTGATTCAACATGAAGAGTGTCCCCATTTTCACATCTTAACTCAATATATTTCTTTCCATAATTTACTGTCACATCATGAGCAGTTAACCAGTCCATACCAAGAATAATATCGAATTCATCAAATGACAATAACATGAGGTTTGCCTTAAAATAATGACCTCTAATCATCAATGGACAATCTTTGCATATTTTATCAACTAATACACTTTTGCCTAAAGGATTAGACATTATCACAAATTCTATGGACTCTACGGGCATACTCATTCTAGATACTAATTTTATGCAGATGTATGAATGGGTAGATCCGGATCTATTAAAGTAATAACTTTAGTATCATGGAGAGAAAAGGTACCCGTAATCACATCAGGAGATGATGCCTCTTCACAAGCACGAATGGATAGGTCCTTGCAAGCGCTCTACCCTCAGATCTCGCAGCCTGCTCTTTGTGTATATTCTTACTACTTGCCCCGCTTCCCGAGTTTCTCTGCGGTTTCCCTCTGGCAATGCCTCCCGATCTTGCATCCTAAGGCTTCTCTTTCTCATCCCCTTCTGAACAATCTCTAATAAAATGGTCTAGAGACCCACACCTAAAACAAGCCTTCTCATTTGCTCGACATTCGTCTGAATGACGTCTGCCATATTACGGGCACTCCGGTCTACTCTGTCAAGCGTTGCCAACACTAGCAACTGATGTAGTCTGAGCTTTAGACCCTGAGTATGGCTTGCTCTTACTTTTTCTTGAGAACCCGTCTGAAGTAGCCGATTGGGTAGAGAAATCTCTCGACTTCTTGGATGAGGACTGAAATGACTTACTCCACTATCTCTTTCTTGAATCACGAGACTCCATCTTAACTTTTCTTTTCTCTTTAACTAATTCTTCGGCTTTACAAGCTAGGTCCACTAGTACAAAAAATTCCTTTAACTCGAGAACACCAACAAATAATTTTATATCTTCATTTAGTCCGTCCTCAAACCTTTTACACATGATAGCTTCAGAGGACACACATTCCCGAGCGTACTTGCTGAGTCTCACAAACTCGCACTCGTACTCAGTTACTGTCATCTTTTCTTGTTTCAGTTCAAAGAATTCCTTTCTCTTCTAGTCAATGAACCTCTGACTGATATATTTCTTTCGAAACTCTTCTTGAAAGAACTCTCATGTGATCTTTTCCCTTGGTACTATCGACACAAGGGTATTCCACCACTGATAAGTGGAATCTCTCAAAAGAGAAACCATACACTTCATGCACTCTTGAGGTGTGCAAGATAATTCATCAAATACCCTAATGGTATTTTCAAGCAAAAATTTGGCTCTTTTTGGATCATCATCTTTACTAGTCCTGAATTCTTCGGCTTTTTGTTTCTAGATTCTATCAACCAGAGGCTTTTCTCTTCTCACTAATTCTAGCACTTGGGGAGCTACATGGGTAGGTTGATGAATAGGCGAGGGTGGAGGAAGTTAAGCATTAGGATTTGCTCGAATGTACTCGGTGTACCAGTCACTCATCATACGGAGAAAGGCTTCTCGGGCCTCTTCTTCCTGACCCAAAGTCTCGGGTCTACTCTCTACTGGTGCGGTCCCTTGCGTAGGAGCTGGCGCATTACTTGCAACATCATCGGCTGCAGCTTGGTCAGGATCAGGATCCATTTACTATATAAAAACACAATTCAAATCATCAAGAGTTGTCACACTATCATTACACAAGTACTCTTACGTATGGCATGTATAGCTAGACTCATACTCACGCTACGTTAGTCCAAGAATCGACTAAACCGTAGCTTTGATACCACTAAATGTAACACCCCTTACCCACCTCCGATGCCGAGACCGGATACGAGGCATTACCATGCTTAACCTTAATTGAACATGTAAACTCGGGCTATAAAATTTTGTTCCATTTTGAAACATTTCTTTCTTACTATTAACGTACATTTCAAAGGCCTACGAGGCCTTAAAAATACATCCGGAAGGTTTTAGAGTTCAACCTGAAACTTTTACTTTCCTTAAAATTTTTTTGCTTAAATAGGGGTCATACGCCCGTGTGACCTGGGACACGCCCGTGTGGGCAGGCCGTGTAGTCTCACACGCCCATGTCCCTAGCCCGTGTAGAATTTTCATTTATTTCGAACCTATAGGCGTTTTCACACTACTAGACAAACTCCCGTGTCAATGACCCTTGTCCTTCGCATGGCCTAGACATGCCCGTGTCCTTACCGGTGTGTGAAAACTAGGGGTATTCTGTTTATGATGTTAGCAACCCCTTAAGAAGCACACGGCCTAGGCACACGCCCTATGCTGACCCGTGTGACGATTCAAATTCTCACAATTAAAATACGGGGGACACACGGCCTATCAACACACCCATATGGGTTGATCGTGAGTCACACATGACCTAGACACACGCCCGTGCATCTACCCGTGTGGATGCTTAGAGGCTATTCTCCAAGCCTCTTTGCCATCCTGAAACATAGACTCATTCATTTCATCACAAGTAGCATATAACATGGAAATTGTTAAACTACTAAGGATCCTTAAATTATCATTCATTCCACCCATACTTTACTCAATACTTACATGAACATTCAATAATTATGCTCATCAACTTTATAACATAAACTTGGCAGTATTGGCCAATTCATCATGGCCATTTACAAAATGAATGTGGAACATTAATAGCTAACCCTTTGGCCTTCAAATATGACATGACACAAAATGATTAAGTTCCTATACATGCCATACTAAAAAATGAATTAACTTTACTATACCAAAAGAACAGTTGATAGTGTGATTCGAGCTCCGACGTTCTATATTCCCCGAGCTAGCTGCACGAAACTACAAGAAAAAGGAAAAAGAGAAGGGTAAGCATATAGCTTAATAAGTTTGCTTGAAAATTCTAAAGCAATATAATTGCTCAAACCAAATTCATCCTTTTCATAAAACAATAGCAACATATGTCTCAAAGGCTTAAACATACTTACTCACATTCATTCTTACCCATCTCATATCACATTATGATTTAGTAACTTGTACTTACTCATAGTACCTGAATCACTTAATCACATGACTTAGCACATATGCTAACATAAACATAAACTCATATATTCATCATTCTTATTATGAATGAAACTTAAGGTCATCCATAAACGGATTTGGCTTTATACCATTTCACATACTTAACTCTTTTGCCCATGAACGAATCAAATTATCGTAAGATATTCGAACTCATCATGCATAAGTCTTGATGCCAATGCCATATCCCGGATATGGTCTTACATGGGATCACCCCTTGATGTTGATGCCATATCCCAAATATGGTATTACACGGGATCTTATAGCTCGATGTCGATGCCATATACTAGATATGGCCTTATACGATATCAAACATGAATGTCGATGCCATGTCCCGACATGGTCTTATACGAGATCTTTCTTTGGTGTCGAGGCCATATCCCAAATGTGGTCTTGTACGGGACCTTGTTTATTCAATGCTAATACATGGGTATTTTCATTATTCCGAATCTTTAATCGAAATTTCACATAGCTTAAAAATTCATTATTACCCCATCGAGGCTTCATCACTCGAATTTTCATAGCAATAACATACATTATCATATTATTAAATAATTTCAACTATCGAAGCATTATGAAACTCTAACTTCATACAAACTTACCTCAAATCTCAAAATGTGTATTGATGCTTGATTTAGTCCTCGATTTTGTTCTTGCCTCAATTTCGATCTAGGCTTCGCATTTCTTGATCTATAGTAGCAATTTCAGTTGTTAAATTCACACATTGACTAAATCGACTCATAATTCATATTTGATAAAATTACACTTTTGCCCCTAGGCTCGTAAAATGATTTTCATTCAACTTTCTTGTATTTCAAGCCTAGCTGAATCATATTCTCAACTATAACAACCTTCAATTTCTACTATTTCACTCATGTATGACCACTTTCATAACTTTTACAATTTGGTCCTTACATGCATTTTTCATGAAAATCACTTAGAAAAAGATGTTTATCATACATCAAACGTTCATATTCTTCCATAAAACATCAAAATACATGCAGATCACACATGGGTAAATTTTTGAATATGAACACTAGCTCAAAATATAGCTAGAACTAGCTAAATTGAATTACGAGGGTCTCAAAGATACGAAAAACAAGAAAACTGGGGCTAGAATGCTCTTACTATCAAGCTTGAAAGTTGAAGAAACCCTAGCTATGGAGAGCTTGAGAATTTCGACTATGGTGAAGAAGATGGACATCAATTTTGGCTTTATTTTCCCTTTTAATTCTTTTATTAACCAAATGACCAAAATGCCCTTAATGGTCCTTTCTTGAGATTTTTCCTTCCCATGTCCATTTTTGTCCATCATAAAGTATAATGGTTTAATTGCTAAATAAGGACCTCTAGTAATTTTCATAATTCTATTTCATACTTAAATCTTCTAGAATCTCATATTTTTCATTCTTTGCAATTTAGTCCTAATGGACAATTTAATTACTAATTAATAAAATTTCTTCATGATATTTTCACACAATCATGTAATCATCTCATATACTTTATAAAAATCATAAAACTCATATTTCTATTTCAGATTTGTGGTCTTGCACCACTATTCTGACTAGGCCCTAAATCGGGCTATTATAGCTACTATGCAGTCATAGATTGGGGTATAATAGAATAGCCAATTGATGGTCGTTGAATGGCTACGAGCTCAAACTTTTTGAATACCCAAAAATATTGTCTTATAAATACTATACAGAAGTTTGAGAGCATAATTATACGAAAAAGTGTGGGTTTCCCGCTATAATCGACGTAATTTTTTCTCTATTTCCATGCAATCGATATTTTTAACCTTCTTTCTTATCCGAAAGTCGCACCGTCATGGATGTAGGAGGACTCTTAGGTGAGAAGCGACTATTTCAGTGGAGTAAAGGTAATGTGCCTTTCGAGGTGACGATGGTTGCCTTTACTAAACAATTCATTAATAACAACAACTTCTACTGCGCTAACCTGAGTTTGACCTCTACTTCCGTTGAAACATTCACTCTCCTCATAAGAGTTCTCTTGTGTCCGCCTCGGTTTCAGCCTTTGGATAAGAATGAAATGTTAAAGATACCGACTGCTTGGAAATAAAGAAAAAAATTACATTGATTACATCGAAAATCCCTTCATTTTTTCCCTATGATTATGACATCAATCTTATGTATGGTATATGTAATACAAAATTTGCAGGTATCCAAAAAGCTTGAACTCATGACCGCATAATGACCGTCAATTGACCCTCGGTTGTACTCGAACCCGTGATCACATCACAACTGCCGATTGTGACCTCTATTTAGACTTGGACCAGTGATCATATCAACCACCGTCACCCAAAACCTAGCTTCCCTAGGATGGGTTTCTAAGGTAATGGTCCTATCCCGCCATGACATATGAAATGTATGTGTTTTGAGACGCATTATTACATCCCCGATCCCTCAAATCTACCTATAAACTTTCACAATTTCACCCCTAAACCCTAACCTTAAACCTTTAATAAAAAAACCCTAACCTTAACAAAATTAAAAAAAAACCTAACAAAATTAAAAAACCCTAACCCTAGGAGAGAGAGTAGAAAAATGCATCCAACTCTCAACTTATTTCCCTAAGTTTCAAAAAAAAAAAAAAAGACTATCTAAAAGGTCAAATAAAAAAATACATATATTGTTAATTTAGCCCAAATATAGATCATTTTAGCTAATGTGATACAGAAGCATGTGATGCACTTTTGAAAAGTACTTTATAAAAAAAGTGATTTGTATTAACACATTACCATCATTAGTCAAATGGTTAAATATTAGTACTTTCATACTTGTGACTCGATTTTATTCAGTATTTTAGGTTTTCTTTTACTCATGTTGTTTGAAGTTTTTCTATTTTAATTACATTTCAAGTTGTTTTTTAATTTTAATTTTACTTTTTAATTAATGTTTTAATTAATTTAATTCAATGTTGTTTAAATTTTTATTTTTATTTATAATTTATGTTTTTAAGTTAATAAACATGTTTTTAAATTTTTCTAATTTTATTTTTAATTCATATTTCTAATCAATAACTCTTATATTTATATAAATAAAATAATAAATATATAATTAAAATATACATTTTCAATATATATCATTATGTTAAAAATATTTCTAATTAATAACTCCTTTATTTATATAAATACAATAATAACTATGTAATTATATAATTTAAAAGTATATTTTGGATGGATATTATCAAGCTAAATATATATTTTTAAAACATCAGCTATTTTAATATATTTTCTTGATTTATAATTTTATATATCAAATATTTATTTTTTACCTACATTGTGGGTATGATTTAATTCTAATATTATAAAATCAATTATTTATGTCAAATATAATTACTTTTAATAAATATTTATTTTTATATGAAAATATTTTAATAAATTATTTCAAATATCATTATATTTTCATCTACATTGTTAGTAAGGATGGAAAAATAAATATTTAACATAACAAAATTATATTTACTAGGAATAATGATACTTGAAATAAGAGTCAACTACTTATGTGGTCACCTAATTATTAAAAAATTATTTTAAGCATCCATAATAAAATGTTTGCAATTTAAGCACGGATGTTACATAGTTCAATCATTTTGATCATTCTCATTAAAATCATAAACGACAAATTGACATATCGGTTGAAAGTCAATAAAATAATAAATTTAGTCCTCAACTTTTACATGTTATATCAATTTAGTCTTAATTTTAAAAAATTAACCGTGGTCTCAATATTTTAAAAAAATCAAAGAAATATATAAAAAACACAAATATTTTCAAAAAAATATATAATACTAAATTTAAATTTTATATTAATATTAAATAAAAATATTTATATTAATATTAAATATTTTATATTTTTATATTTTTATAAAATTAAGATTTGAAATCATTTATAATTTTTTTAATTACTTTAAAATTATGAAGTTAATTACTTTAAAATTATGACTAAGTCGCTATAATCAAAACATTTAACCTTTATCATGGCCATTATCATGGTCTTCCACTAAGTAATTTTAATTTTGGTTTAATAGCACACTAAGGCCATGGTTATTTACTTAACAAGTCTCCCTCCATTAAATTCCATCATTTCTTTCTCTTCTCAATTGACATGTCATTTTCAAACTCTCTCTCAAATTAGTCCATATGCCACTTTTCCGATATTTTCTACGTATCATAATTAAATAATAATTAATTGACAATTGGTACGACGCTCGTACTCACAAATTTAGTTTGCTCGATTACCATAACAACGTTGATGTTGCATACATGGATTAATTAATTAAAAGTATTAATTAAAAATAAAAAAAAACTTCAAACAATATGAATAAAAAAAAACCAAAATGCTGAAAAGAAGTACCAAACTCGAGTCACAAGTATGAAAATAAAACATTTAATCATCTCACCAGAAATGATAATATGTTAATAAAATTTTCAAAAATAGATTTTACATGCTGTGCTTTCACACCAAGGTCAGTAAAAAACGACCTAATCTCCTAAATAATTTAAAAAGATTAACTTTTAAATATATTGAAATGAATGTATACCGATAATTTTACCGAAAATCCAACAACCCTCAAAAACATATTGTGCCGAAAATGAAACCACTCGGAATTTGAGCACTGAAATTATTGATATTAAGGTTGAGAAATCCAAGTGAAGAGGTTAAACAAAATAGACCTTGAGGGATTTCACTAAAAGACTTGATTGCTCCAGACCCTTCGAATTGAAAATTAACTGCATTTTACGCCTTTTTATGTCTAATTTTTCACTCAACATGAAAGCTCCAATGAATTAAAATTCACATTCCCCTCCCCCCCCAATTGTTCATTTAAAATGACATTATATGTTCTTTTATGAAAAAAAAATAATTTAAAATTTCGCGTGTTGGTTTGATAGTTAGGATATTTATTGCCCCAGATGTAACTTGATTACGTTGTTGTTAGAGTTTTACTTTTCTCTTATAATTCACCAAAAAAAAATATAGACAATCTATGTTGCTTTTCGCTTTAAAACTATTTAATTTTGGCTTGTACGGCTATATGTTACGTTACCTACAAGAAAAAGGTTAAATTTGGTTATTAGTCACTATACTTTTGAAATTTTAAAATTTTAGTATTGATCTAAATAGTAACAATTAAATCTATTTGGTCAAATTCTAATACTCATCATGTACTATGCGTACAGTTATAGATTAAGTCCATTTTCTCAAATTGAATCATTCTAAATCTCTATACTTTTGAATTTTAAAATTCCAAACGTGACGCAAATAACAGTTGTTAGTCCATTAATTGGCTTTTTAGTGAGTCATTTATGGAAATAATAAACTAACATAGCATTACACATGATAATATGCTTAGATCAACAAGTTTTAGAAATAACAGAACTTTACTTAAAAATTTAACAATTATTGTTTAGTGAGGTTTAAAATTTTAAAATTTAGAAAGTATAAACTCTAAAATGACCAAATAAAATATAGGGATTATATTCATAATTTTTACAAAATGCAAAGACTAATAACATAATTTTACCAAAAGAAAAACTCCCTACTTAAAATATTTCCATCAGATGCTATTTTTTTCTCCAATCACATTGGTCTTTTGAATTTAGCCTTGCCTTTATTTTTGTGTTCATGGACCGTCACGTACATTCCACATAATTATATACGTTTAAAATTTATAATTTAATAGTCAAAATACCTTTATATTATAAATAATAATTAAATATTCTACAATATATATTTTACATTTTTAATTGACAATTAAATGGATAGTACTCATGCACCTACGGTAAGGACATACTCACACCACATACACGTACACACTACATCCAAAGGCCTACCATTACTTCCCCAAAGGTTAGAACCCAAATAGATTTTACGAGTGAATAGCCCTTAGCACCAGACCAATCAAGGAAGTTCATTACAATTTTTTTTTTTTAACATGACATAAATTAATACTCATTGATCTTGCATTTTCATTTTTTTTTATTTTCTTAATCAATAAATTAACTATAACAATTCATGTATAATAATTAATATAAATACAACATATTGAGTAATATAAAAAGTATTATTTATAAATATATATGAAATATAAAGTGTAACAGCCGGCCCAACAGGGACTTTATAACAAGTTACTGTATGGAATGTAAGTTGGTTAAGCCAAGGGTAGCATGAGTAAGTGAAGTATTTGTTTTGACTGAGTGGCGTACTTTGTGGGATTTTCCATCTGGCGAACACCCAAATTTGGCGAACTCTAGAATTTGGCGGACTCTTCTGTTAAGTTATCCGCCCACCCTAGATGTTTTGGGCGAACTCATAAAGTTCGCAGTTTTAACAGGTTTGTTTCTGTACTTAGTGCATGTTATGATCACTTAGTTAATAATGTTGGGGTTTAGTTGAGACCTAGTTAGAATTGAACTATAATACTGTAGATGATTAGACTTGAAACTTGTTAAGTGCATTTAATCATGAGAATCAAGGGTGATAGTGAGATTATATGATTTTCCCACTAAACCTTGTCTTCGTTGCATGAGTATATAAGGATATCGTTCGCCATCATGAGTTATCTTTACATCTTTTTCTTCCCTGAATTATCCTATAAGTTTCTAAAAAAACCTTAGGGTAAAAGGCTTTATCGAAAAAGGTTTTTAGTGGCTAGTTACCTCAATCTTTTGTACCAGCTTACTAGTAATTCCTGATAAACCTTTAGGTTATTATCGAAGAAATTTATATGCTTATTATAATGCATGCATAGACATTAGAACTATTCGTGAGGAAAGAAACTTTTTGGTTCTGGGTTATTTGATACTGATTCTTGCATGCATGTTAAGTTTTACTAGTTTAATGATCTGATAGGGATATTTGTCTTTCTTTTAGCTCAATAAGCTAACAAAGGTCCCAGTAACAAAGACTAAGGACCTACTGAGTAGATCACTATACTAGATTTTTTGGTGAGTTACTTCTTTCTTCCATGTGTTTTAAATTTCATTGTTGTATGGGTTGTGTAAGGTAAGTACTCTTTCTCAAGAATGTATGAGTAGTGTCAGGGTTGTGGTGGTTCACCAACATTATCAGTATGGGTATGGTCTAGTTATGTTACGATATAATACCCTCATTATTGTATGAATTAGTACCATTTATATGTATGTGATGAAGAAGGGGGATATGTTTGTGATGCCTCCAGTAGGATAGCTATATTGCAAACCAGACTAGTAGATCATGAGAAAACATGATTAACTAAATACAAATAATATAAGGAGTTAATGGGTGTATGTGTCACGGGCAACAGTTCAAAGCTCGTGACCATCGCACACAATGCATCCTATAGAGGTCTATCATTAACATGGGGATCATTTGGCCCACAAGAACTGGTCCGATTTAAAGAGCTATTAGAGAAGTCTATCATATTAAAGCCTAGGTAGCCCGATGATGAAGATATGGCAACATAAGCTACCTTGGTAAATAGGGAAACTAATATTAGAAGATTGAGGGGATCATATCTTATAAGATTTGATTTGATTTGATTATGTAAATTGATTATGTAATCTTGTAAATCCTTTGATTTAAAGGATGACCTAATCTCACCTATTGATGTAACTTGATCTTGATCGTCGGTTTTGGGGGAGCTCAACTATAAATAGAGAGCCTCCCCCTCACTTTTAACTCATTCCATTCTTTATTATTTCTTGTATTCTTTGAGAGAAAGTAACACCTCTGTGTATAGCTTTCTGTGGCTTTCTATTCTTTTGTGCCTTTTTTTGGCTAGTGTTGTTTTCGCTATAAAAAATTGGTGCCTGAGAGGAATTCTAGTTGAATCCTCACTTTGTAGTGGTTAGGCTGACTTAGGTGTGTTTGTATTGAAAGGATCGCCTAAGGCCACACAAAATGCGAGAGTAAAGTTCTAGCCTCATGACAAGTGGTATTAGAGCTTTGGTTGCAAAGGCACCGTCGAGATGTCCAAAGAAGTTGCCAATTAGAAATGGGCCAGAAAACCAATCCTTTTGAAGGATATGTTATTGGTAGTAGAGGAATGAGTGGATAAACTCGAGGAGTCCATAGAGGACGCGAATGAGTCATACGATGTAATTGGTGAACGCATAAATGACTTGAGGGAGCAGTCCAAAGACTTTGTGATCATGGCTCTCACTTCCAATAGGGATAATGTACAAGAGTTGCTGAATTCCCATAAGAAGAAGATGACAGAGAGGAACGATGCTCTCGAAGCCATGGTGATGGCTTTGAAGGAAAAAACAATAGCTACGACAAAGACTTTGAGCACAAGAATAGAGGAGCTCGAGAGAGAGCTTACCTTGTATCGAGTAGTCGTGGGGAATGGAGTGTCAAGTGCATCACTCAATTACGAGGATGTCCCGAAGCCGAAAGATTTTGCGAGGACAAGGTCTACATGCTATATGGACAATTTCTTGTGGAGGATGGAGCACTACTTCCGTGCCAAAGGCATCATGGAGGATGCGAGTAAGGTAAATACTACTGCCATGTTTCTTACTAATTTTACGTTTTTATGGTGGTGAGACAGGTCCACAGATAAAACGCATAGTGAGATTAAGACGTGGGAAGAGTTTTTACATTAGTTGAATGGGCAGTTTTATCCAAAATTTACCAAGGAGAAAGCTCGGGCAAAGTTGTGATGACGAATGCAACGAGGCACAGTGGGGGGAGTATGTTCGAAATTTGAAGGAACTCATGCTCCAAATTTCATATGTGATCGAGATAGAGGAATTGCTTGCTTTCAAGAATGGTTTAAAGCGGTGGGTCAGACAAGAAGTGGAATGAGGAAGTGTTCAAGAGCAGTTAAAAGCTAAGATGGTAGCGAAGTCCATGGTCAAGCTTGGTGTAGGGAAAGACAATGTAATATCCCAGATTATGGCTTATGCATTTTTGCTTAATGATATGAAATAGCATGCCTTTGTGTGTTAAGAATGTGTTGTATGAATTTTGTGAACTTTAGAAAATAGGAGAGTGTCTTAGAAATTATTAGATTTTAAATCTAAAAGAGGAAGCTAAGCAGGGTGGCCTTAAGAGAAAATGTAGGGGAGTTATGACACACAAATGGGCTTGGTTAAGTGGCTTGGAGGTGCCACTTAAAGCCTCTGTAAGTGACACCACAAGCAGGTGCAAATGGGCCAGGGTTCGAGTCACAAGGGAAGCAAATAAAAGTCTTTATTTTGCTACAAGGAAGAGAAGAAGTAGGCGGCACAAGGACACTTCAAGATGAAGTGTAGATCAAGTTAAAAATGTGAAGATTTGGCTAAGGAAGAGTGAATTAGGGGATTTTATAAGAGAGGATGTAGTGGCCGGCCAAGGGACTCTCTTGGTGATTATTTTTGGCTTTGTAGTGTGTTAAGGAGTGTGTGCCGAATTTTACAAAACAAATTAGTCTCTTTTGTTCTTTTCTCTCCAAAGTTTTCTCTTCTTTTTCTTTTATTGGTTCTAGCCGAAATTTTCCACTTACTAAAGACCACCATTGCCGAAGTTTATCAACTTTTCTTCCTCCTTTTCTCTCACGATTCTCTAACAAAGTCAAGATTCCATCTCGAATTGGAACCATAGCCAACCTTTCTAGTAATCATCTAAAGTCAAACTTGTTGGTTCTTATCTAAGTCCACCTAGCAATCTCTCGTGGATTCAACAAAGAGCAATCGATTTCTGTCATAAGGGTAAGGATTAATTATTGATTCTTTTCAATCTTTTTGTTAAAGTCAAAATCAAGATTCTAATCCCCTTAATGTTTTTGGCCGAAACTATGAAGGATTATTTCGAGATTTCCATAGGGTCGACTTTTAAGAAAAGCATCCGGGATTTCAGATCTAAGGTAAGCGACATAGTGGTAAGTGATCTCCTCCTTAAGCAATCGGTTTTGGGTTCTTATTCTTTTAAGATGTTGAAAACAATGGTTAAACCTTGGTTAGGGATGGCCGAATGTGTATAGTGCCATAACCTTGTGTTCTTTTGTATGTAGCCAACGTTAAGGGACAGTAAGGAGACTTTCGGGATTTGAAGTGTTTAAGGTAAGTGATATGAAGTATTCGGCCAAAGGCCATTCTCATAGATCTATGCTTAAAACCGATTCTAACACTTAATAAGTAGGGATTTCGACAACTTCAAAGCAAGTAACCACTTTCGGGATTTAAAATCGCAAGGTAAGTACCCATGATATTCGGCCAAGGCTAATTTAGTGAATTAGATCTATTTACTATTTATTCAAAAGCCGAAAACTAACCAAATCAATTGATCTAGTGTTAGCTGATTCTAAGGGTGAAAGACTACAGAATTTCGGGATTTGATTAGTAGTGAAATCGGTAACAAGGTAAGATTTTGGTTGCGATTGTCCTTTGGGATTTAATTAATTAGCCGAATGGCTTTTTGCTAAAGTGTTTAAGGTTGGCCGAATATAGGGATTAAGGGTCTAAAAGCATTAGATCAGGTTTTCGGGATTTCAATAAAGCGCTAAGTAAATCAGATGTGTACCCCACACTAAGCCTTAATTAATTTACGGCTATGTTTTAATAAATATGTTACTAAGAATATGTTAAGATGTGGCTAAGAGTATCTTGCAAAGGTACAAAGTACTCAGGTACGTTTACCCACTCCTACTATGAGTATGATATGATCTATTATGGCACATATGCCAACAGTGATAAGAATGTGAAATAAGGCATGATATTGCATGATTTGTTTGAATATGTCATATGGGTGATATGTAAAGGGGAAGTGAATTGGTGGTTTCATATCCCAATATCTGAATGTGGTGACTTATGTCACGTAATTTGAATGTGGTGACTTATGCCACGTAATATGAATGTGGTGACTTATGTCACGAATTATTAAATGGTGGCTATGCCACGAAATTATAAGGGCGATGAGCACGTCAACTGCAGTGACTGCCTTCGATGATGTGTAGCGGATGGAGGGTTGACTTAGTAGTCCCCATGGTGTGATGGTTGGTACGGGTGATGTGTAGCGGATGGTTATTTAGGTTTGGGTTCGGGTTTGCATCATTAATTATATATGTTATTATGTATGATTTGATATGTCTGAATTTAATTGGGACTTATGTTGGTTGTACACATTGAGTCTGCTTGACTCACCCTTTATGGGATTATTTTTAGGTGACACTCAAGAATGGGCCTGTCGGTAGGAGCTCAAGTGGTGGCCATGCTCAACTCAGAGAATATCTTTTTTTTTTTAAGTATTTTGGATTTAATTTGGGTTTTGATTTGATGTAATAAGGCCATAGTTTGAACTAGTATGCATGCATTATTAATTATTTAAGTATGACATGATTTTTATTAATTCAAAGTTAAAGTCTAATTTTCTTAAGTATAAATATTAAATGTTTTAACACCGAATCAACACGGGTTTTAAGATTCGAGCCCAACCCAAATAAACTATTTTCAAAAACACAAAAAATTTTAGCAAAGTTTCAAATAAGATTCGAATGGTTTTTCCTAGAAGCATGTCAGATCCGGCCAGGGCTTATGGGCCGGGTTTGGGGTGTTTCATTTGGTATCAGAGCCCGGTTCAAAACTCGGCCTTGAGGGCTTTTAGGGCCCAAAATGTTTTCCTTCTTTTGAAAATGGGTTTTACTAAGAAATGAGCAGGTTTTCTAGCATGGCACCTGAGTCTCCGGCCCGAAGTCCACCAGGTAAGTACTCCTAACTCTTTTGTGATTGTATGTGGGATCTATAGGGACGTAGATTAGTAAATGAGGAATTAAACCCTTGGATTAGTCTACTTCAACACCAAGATACATAAAACTTAAAGTCAATCAAACAAACCTGTGTCTAAGTCGCCGAGTTAGGGTGTGGCAACTGTTGTGCGCATGTCTAGGATTGGTTTTGGTGGGAGCTTGGTATTTAAGCAGTCCTAGTGACTCACCTCCTACCTACTCGAATCCTACATGGTGTGTAGAAATGGTTCACCCTAACCAAGAGGACTCAGCCACAGGCTAAACCCAATAACTAAAACCCGAAAGGGACTAGCCATATTTTGATAAAAACCCTAGTCTTAAAATCACCAAATGACCCCTTTGATGTGTAGAAAAAATATTTTGAAAAAAAAATCCAAAATATTCTCGATTTACTAAAATGACCTAAATACCCCTGGTTGGAAAAAATTACTAAAATACCATTGGTTCATAAAATCTCCATACTACCCACAGTTTTTACCAAGATTTTCTTACCTTATAAATATCCAAAAAAAATCCTATTTTTGCAAAATATTAAAGATGCCCCTGATTTGCAAAATGACCAAATTACCCCTAACCTGTACAAATGACCAAAATACCCTCAGTGAGGAAAATTACCGAAGTACCCTCAAATTAGAAATCTTTAAAAATACCCTTGTTTTGAAAAGTCACCAGAACCATATTTTGCAAAAATTATCAAAATGACCTCGCTTGTAAAATTACAAAATACCCTACTAGTGTATAAAATTACCATTTTACTCTTGAAATTTTTCCAAAGAAGTATTTTAATTTTGTAAAATATCAACAATCTCTATTTTGCAACATTTTCAAATACCTTAATTTGGAAAAAAATTACCAAAATACCCCTATAGGATAAAATTACGAAAATACCCCTAGGTAGTGGAAAACAACAAACAACGATAACTACAACATTTCTCTGTAATGAACGCAAGTTCATGTATGTGATTGAATGAATGATCTGAGACTGTATGTGAATGAATTCGAAAGAACTACCCCTTTAAAAACTATTGAACATAAGACTGTACGTGATAAATCAGTGGAACAAAACTAATCTATAAAATTCTTTAATCAGATAAACGCAAATTGGAAGTATGAATTTAAGGGGATGTGGCCGTAACGTGCGAGGCCGTGGTAGAGGCCGAATGACTGTGTCGGAACTCATTAGATCGGGTCAATGATCTGAAAATGAAATGTCACCACCACCACCAGCCACTGATGTGGAATATCAGGATCAGATAGGGGATGATGCAGTGTCACAAGCGATGCTGCGGGTCTTGGAAAGGGTGGCTGGAGTAGGTGGAGGCATGGGAGCTCGGAAGTCGGTACCTAAGTGACTCCGAGCCAACATAGTGGAGGTGTTCCGTGGTGTATCTATGTGGCACCCAGTACTGCTGAGTATTGGTTGGAGGCCACTGAGCAGATTATGGATGAGCTCGATTTAACTGCCGAGGAAAAATTGAAAGGGTTGGTGTCGCTTCTTCGCGATGAGTCATATCAATGGTGGCTCACGGTTAGGGATGGTGTTACAGCGGAGGAACTCACTTGGGATTATGCTAAGGCGGCATACCAGAAGAAGTATATTGGTACTCATTACATCGATGCATAGAGGAAGGCATTTCTAGGGCTGGTTCAAGGGAACAAGTCCGTGGCAGAGTACGAAGCTGAATTCCTAAGGCTGAGTCGTTATGCTCGAGGCATAGTGTCAATTGAGCATGAGCGGTGTGTCCGGTTTGAGGATGGGCTGAGGGATGACTTGAGACTGTTGATAGCTCCACAACAAGAGCGGAGTTTGCTGTGTTGGTGGAGAAGGCTAAGGTAGCCGAGGGTATCAAAGATTCTGTAAGGCAGAACACCGATCGGAATAGGCAGAAAAGAGGATTTGGATCATCAAGGCCATCTAGGAATGAGCAAAAGAGGCCTAGAGTTGATGGGCCACAAGGTCAGCAAGCTATTATTGGAGGGCAGTATCGTACTTGTGATCAGTGTGGGAAGATGCATTTAGGAGAATGTTGGAAGAAGATGGGAGGATGTTTTAAGTGTGGGTCCAAGGACCACATGATTAAGGATTGTCCTATGAGAACTGAAGGGGGACGACCAGTAAGTTAAGGTTCTAATCAGGCTGGAAGAGGAGGACAGCAGCCATCGCGAGGTCGTGGTTTGGCTGGCAGGGGTAATGGTACTGGTAGAGGACGGGGAACACCGGGCCGAGGTGTTGGTAACACGGAGGCCAGACAGTTGGGTTTAGTGTATGCAGTTCATCGGAGGGAGGACGGAGACGCACTGGATGTCATAACCGGTACGTTCCTTATATTTGGCAAACCTTATGTTGCTTTGATTGATGTGGGCTTGACCCATTCTTATGTTGCATGTAGAGTAGTTGAAACTCTAGGAATAGCCTCTGAACTATCTAATAGGGAGATGACTGTAGTAAGCCCATTAGGTCAAACTGTAGTGGTGAACAAGATCTTTCGAGTGTACCTCTAGAACTTGAGGAGTGATATTCTCTGCCGACTTGATGGAGCTACCCTTCAGAGAATTTGATCTTATACTTGGTATGGACTGGCTAGTGGAACATCAGGCTATATTAGATTGTGTAGCCAAGCGAATGGAGTTAAGGACCTCGGAGGATGAGGTGGTAATCTTGATAGGAGAAAGAAGGAACTACCTATCTAACGTAGTTTCAGCTCTAAAAGCGAATAAGATGGTTCGGAAGGTGTGTAAGGCATTTCTGGCTCTCGTTAGTGCTTTGGATATGAACGAAGGGGGAGTTAGTGGAGTTAGAACGGTAAGGGAGTTTGTGGATGTCTTTTGGAGGAATTACCTGGAATACCCCGGGATAGAGAAGTGGAGTTCGGAATTGATTTGCTGTCGAAAATAACTCCTGTGTCAACCGCCCCATACAGAATGGCACCAAAGGAGTTGGTTGAGATCAAGGCTCAAATCCAAGAATTGCTAGACTGTGCATTTATTCGACCCAGTGTGTCTCCATGAGGAGCACCAGTCTTGTTTGTGAAGAAGAAGGACGGAACCATGCGCATGTGCATAGATTATCGTCGGTTGAATAAGCTGACCATCAAGAACAAGTATCCATTGCCAAGAATAGATGACTTGTTCGATCAGCTTAAGGGGGTCGTAGTATTCTCGAAGATAGATCTAAGTTCTGGATATCATCAACTTAAGGTGAAGGAGGCTGATATCCATAAGACGGCTTTCCGAACAAGGTACAAGTATTATGAGTTCTTGGTAATGCCGCTCGGATTGACAAACGCCCCAGCCGCGTTTATGGACATGATGAACCGGGTTTTCTAACCCCATATGGATCGGTTTGTTGTTGTGTTCATAAACAATATCTTGGTATATTTGAAGTCTGAGGAAGAACACGATGAGCACCTCCGAGTTGTGTTACAAGTGTTGAGGGAGAAGAAGCTCTACGCCAAATTTAGCAAGTGTGAATTTTAGCTTAAGGAGGTTACGTTTTTAGGACATGTGGTATCTGCTGAAGGAATAAGGGTGGATCCTCGGAAGATTGAGGCAGTTTTGGATTGGAAACCCCCTAAGTCTATGGTGAAAGTTTGGAGTTTCTTAGGATTAGCAGGCTATTACCAAAGGTTCATGGAAGGGTTCTCATCAATAGCCGCCTCTAACAAAGTTGTTGATAAAGGAAGTGCCTTTCGTATGGACCGATAAGCAACAGGAGAGCTTTGAGAAGCTTAAGAGGGTCTTGACCGAAGCTCCAATTTTGATTCAGCCTGAGGCAAGGAAGGATTTTGTAGTGTACTATGATGCTTCCCATACAGGATTGAGAGGTGTTCTTATGCAAGATGGGAAGGTAGTTGCTTATGCGTCTTGACAACTAAGGCCACACAAGGTTAACTACCTGACGCACGACTTGGAATTGGCGGCAGTGGTCTTTACTCTTAAGGTGTGGAGGCACTATCTTTATGGAGAAAAGTCAGTAATCTACACGGACCACAAAAGCTTGAAGTATCTGCTGACTCAGAAGGAGTTGAATCTGAGACAACGAAGGTGGGTAGAATTATTGAAGGACTACGATTGTTCCATAGAGTATCACCTAGGCAAGGCGAATGTGGTAGTGGATGCCCTAAGTCAAAAAGTTATGTCGGATCTGAGGGTAATGTTCGCACATCTGAGTTGTATGACGATGGAAGTCTGCTGGCAGAATTGCAAGTCAAACCGACATGGTTGAATGAGGTGAAGGAAAGTCAGTTAATGGATGAGGATCTAAGTGCTAAGTTACGACAAGTTCAGAATGGAGAGATAGGGAATTATGGCATAAATGATGAGGGAGTACTGTGTTACAAGGGTAAGGTTTGTATGCCGAAGAAGGAGGAACTCAGGCAGAGAATTCTTCGGGAATCACATAGTAGCCCTTATGCTATGCATCCCGGAGGTAGTAAATTGTATAGAGATCTAAAGGAACAGTTTTGGTGGTCTGGTCTTAAGCGGAAAGTTACCAAATTTATAGGGAAGTGCTTAACATGTCAGCAAGTTAAGGCTGAACACCAAGTTCCGTCAGGGTTGCTTCAGCTAATACAGATTCCGCAGTGGAAGTGGGAGAGAATTACCATGGAATTCGTTAGTGGGCTTCCCCTTATGACTACTAAGAAGGACTCAGTATGGGTGATAGTAGATCGGCTGACCAAGTCCGCACATTTTATTCCAGTGCGGGTTGACTACTCCCTACAAAAGTTAGCAAGGTTGTATGTAGTGGAGATTGTAAGACTGCATGGAGTACCAATGTTAATTATCTCGGATAGGGATCCAAGGTTCACGTCTCGGTTTTGGAAAGCACTACATCAGGCTTTAGACACCAGATTGGACTTCAGTACAGCTTTCCATCCACAGTCAGACGGTCATCTGAGCGAGTAATACAAGTGTTGGAGGATATGCTGAGGGGCTATGTGATAGACTTTAGAGGAAGTTGGGAAGAATATTTACCTCTAGCGGAATTTGCTTACAACAATAGCTATCAGGCCAGTATTAAAATGGCATCGTAAAAGGCGTTGTATGGACGGAAGTGCCGCACTCCTACATGTTGGACGAAATTGGGAAGACGTCAGGTTTTGGGTCCAGAGATTGTGGCACAATCCGAAGAGAAAGTGAGGATAATCCGGGCACGGTTGAAGGAGGCATCTGACAGGCAAAAGTCTTATGCAGATCTTAAACGGAAAGAAATAGAATTCGATGCGGGAGATCAAGTGTTTCTCAAAGTTTCACCTTGGAAGAAGGTGATGAGATTTGGTCGCAAAGGGAAATTAAGTCCTAGATTTATAGGACCTTATCGGGTATTGAAGAGAATTGGACCGGTGGCGTTCAATTGGAGTTGCCTTCGGAGTTACAACAGATGCACGACGTATTTCATGTTTCTATGCTACGTCGATATCGATCGGATCCATCTCACGTAGTTCCAGGTTGAAGAGGTGGAGCTGAGACCAGATCTGTCTTATGAGGAAGAGCCAATTCAGATTTTGGAACGAGATGTGAAAGTGCTACGAAGGAAATCAGTTCCTTTAGTCAAAGTGTTATGGCGGAATCATGGATCGGAGGAAGCTTCGTGGGAGCCGGAAGAAGCAATGCGACAGCAGTACCCTCACCTATTCTAGCCAGGTAATTTCGAGGTCAAAATTACTTTAAGGGGGTAGAACTGTAATATCCCAGATTATGGCTTATGCATTTTTGCTTAATGATATGAAATAGCATGCCTTTGTGTGTTAAGAATGTGTTGTATGTATTTTGTGAACTTTAGAAAATAGGAGAGTGTCTTAGAAATTATTAGATTTTAAATCTAAAAGAGGAAGCTAAGCAGGGTGGCCTTAAGAGAAAATGTAGGGGAGTTATGACACACAAATGGGCTTGGTTAAGTGGCTTGGAGGCACCACTTAAAGCCTCTGTAAGTGACGCCAAGCAGTGCAAATGGGCGGGTTCGAGTCACAAGGAAGCAAATAAAAGTCTTTATTTTGCTACAAGGAAGAGAAGAAGTGGCGGCACAAGGACACTTCAAGATGAAGTGTAGATCAAGTTAAAACGTGAAGATTTGGCTAAGGAAGAGTGAATTAGGGATTTTATAAGAGAGGATGTAGTGGCCAAAGGACTCTCTTGGTGATTATTTTCGGCTTTGTAGTGTGTTAAAGAGTGTGTGCCAATTTTACAAAGCAAATTAGTCTCTTTTGTTCTTTTCTCTCCAAAGTTTTCTCTTCTTTTTTCTTTTATTGGTTCTAGCCAAAATTTTCCACTTACTAAAGACCACCATTCTTTGAGTTTATCAACTTTTCTTCCTCCTTTTCTCTCACGATTCTCTAACAAAGTCAAGATTCCATCTCCGAATTGGAACCATAGCCAACCTTTCTAGTAATCATCTAAAGCCGAAACTTGTTGGTTCTTATCTAAGTCCACCTAGCCGAATCTCTATGTGGATTCAACAAAGAGCAATTGATTTCTGTCATAAGGGTAAAGATCAATTATCGATTCTTTTCAATCTTTTTCTTAAAGCCGAAATCAAGATTCTAATCCCCTTAATGTTTTTGGCCGAAACTATGAAGGATTCTTTCGGGATTTCCATAGGGTTGACTTTTAAGGAAACCATCCGGGATTTCAGATCTAAGGTGAGCGACATAGTGGTAAGTGATCTCCTCCTTAAGCAATCGGTTTTGGGTTCTTATTTTTTAAGATGTCGAAAACAATGGTTAAACCTTGGTTAGGGATGGCCGAATGTGTATAGTGCCATAACCTTGTGTTCTTTTGTGTGTAGCCAACGTTAAGGGACAGTAAGGAGACTTTCGGGATTTGAAGTGTTTAAGGTAAGTGATATGAAGTATTCAGCCAAAGGCCATTCTCATAGATCTATGCTTAAAACCGATTCTAACACTTGACAAGTAGGGATTTCGACAACTTCAAAGCAAGTAACCACTTTCGGGATTTAAAATCGCAAGGTAAGTACCCATAATATTCGGCCAAGGCTAATTTAGTGAATTAGATCTATTTACTATTTATTCAAAAGCTGAAAACTAACCAAATCAATTGATCTAGTGTTAGCCGATTCCAAGGGTGAAAGACTACGGAATTTTCGGATTTGATTAGTAGTGAAATTGGCAACAAGGTAAGATTTTGGTTGCGATTGTCCTTTGGGATTTAATTAATTATTCGAGTGGCTTTTTGCTAAAGTGTTTAAGGTTGGCCGAATATAGGGATTAACGGTCTAAAAGCATTAGATCGGGTTTTCGGGATTTCAATAAAGTGCTAAGTAAATCAGGTGTGTACCCCACACTAAGCCTTAATTAATTTACGGCTATGTTTTAATAAATATGTTACTAAGAATATGTTAAGATGTGGCTAAGAGTATCTTGCAAAGGTACAAAGTACTCAGGTACGTTTACCCACTCCTACTATAAGTATGATATGATCTATTATGGCACATATGCCAACAGTGATAAGAATGTGAAATAAGGTATGATATTGCATGATTTGTTTGACATGGGGCATATGGGTGATATGTAAAGGGGAAGTGAATTGGTGGTTTCATACCCCAATATCTGAATGTGGTGACTTATGTCACGTAATTTGAATGTGGTGACTTATGTCACATAATCTGAATGTGGTGACTTATGTCACGAATTATTAACTGGTGGCTATGCCACGAAATTATAAGGACGATGAGCACGTCGATTGCGTGGATCGCCTTCGATGATGTGTAGCGGATGGAGAGTTGACTTAGTAGTCCCCACGGTGTGATGGTTGGTACGGGTGATGTGTAGCGGATGGTTATTTAGGTTTGGATTCGGGTTTGCATCATTAATTATATATGTTATTACGTATGATTTGATATGTCTGAATTTAATTGAGACTTATGTTGGTTGTACACATTGAGTCTGTTTGACTCACCCCTTTGTGGGATTATTTTTAGGTGACACTCAAGAATGGGCCGGTCGGTAGGAGCTCAAGTGGTGGCCATGCTTAACTCGAGAATATCTTATTTTTTTAAGTATTTTGGATTTAATTTGGGTTTTGATTTGATGTAATAAGGCCATAGTTTGAACTAGTATGCATGCATTATTAATTATTTAAGTATGACACATTTTTATTAATTCAAAGTTAAAGTCCATTTTTCTTAAGTATAAATATTAAATGTTTTAACACCGACGGGTTTTAAGATTCGAGCCCAACCCAAATCAACTATTTTCAAAAACACAAAAAATTTTAGCAAAGTTTCAAATGAGATTCGAATGGTTTTTCCTAGAAGCATGCCAGATCTGGTCAGGGCTTGTGGCCGGGTTTGGGGTGTTTCAGACAAGCTTGAGTCTTCCAAGTCCAAGGAAATGGGCATATGTCAAGAGAATCACAAGGAAGATAGTGAAAATGGCAACGAAAATGATAATGGTAATGGGAGACCACGAGTTGGGAAGAAGAAACCTAACAAAAAGAGGGGCAATATCAAATGCTTTCTTTGCGATGATCCACATTTGTTGAAGAAATGTCTGAAGAAATTTGTGCTTTCTAAGAAGGACAAGCTGAAAGGTAAGGCCATGAGACTTGGTTCGAGTGCAACGGGTGTCGAAGCCAATGAGGCTGAAAGTGAGAAGAAGCTAGTGGAGTGCTTCTTATGTCATGGTCCGCATAGGTTGTGGAAATGTCCAAGGAAGTCTACCATCGAAGGAGACAATACATCAGACAAGGAGCCCAAAAAGCTTGGTTCGAGCAAGGGAAAAGTCAAAGCCAATAGGGTGAAGATGAGTAAGAAGAAGCGTGTAAAATGCTTCTTGTGTCGTGGTTCGCATGAGTTGCGGAGCTATCCAAAGAAAACCATGGTTAAAGAAAAGGCAACATTGGAGCTTGTTGAGTCATCGGAGGGGTTTCCACCCAAGGAAAAGGTGAGTTCTTCATCAAACTTAAGGGGAAATGTGGCGATGAATACAGTGAAGATAGGACTAATGAAGCTCAATTCAAGTAAAGCGACGGAGTTGGTTGAGTCACTTATAACAGCTTATTTTTTAGTGGTGTCAGAAATAGTGGTTTTGGGGCCACCAAATTGGACGATTAGGTTCGTAAATATTATTATTTAATATTTACAAGTCAAACATGGTTTTAAAAAGGTTTTTGATATAGTGATTTTTGTTATATAAGCTATTTATTAAGTTCAAATGGTATGACCCTAAGGTCAAGTGGTTTTAGAAAATAGGTATCGGGACCTAATTTCTATAAACCAAGTCATAAATATTTTTATAAATATTTACGGAGTGTCATTAAGGTGGTATTAAAGTTTCGTTGAAATATTTCAACGTTTCGATGGTTAATTAGTTAAAACGGACTACATTGTAAAAGATGTAAATTTAATCACTATTTGATTTGAGTGATTAAATGGTTAATTGAATAAAAGAAAATGGAACTAAATGGTACTTAGACCATTCAAGGTGTTAGTGGACAAAAATGGACATGAATTTGATGTTTTATTTAATTATTAACTAAGTTTATGTAGTAATTTGATAATTATATTAAATTAAAATAAAACAAAAGGTTAATTGGTTATCATATTTTTAGTATTCTTCTTCATCAACCAAACCTCCATGGATGTTTGAGATGAAGCATTTGCCCATGGACAAATTGGTTGCATGGCATGTGATTTTGGCTTCAATTTTAATAATTTTCATGTTTTTGTGATCGTTACAACTAGGTCCAACTAGCCCGTACCTTCGATTTTGAAACTTTTAAAGATTTTGAATATTTTCATTGATGAAACTTGTGATTTTAGATGTTAAATGATGAATTTAAAATGTTGGTTAATATTTAAAATTATTTTATTAAGTGATTTTTTATGAATTTTTCGATCAGGGACTAAATTGTTAAAATAATAAAAGTTTAAGGATTTAATGTGAAATTTTTGCATGAATGGGATGTTTTGGATACCATGAACATTCGGCTAAGCTCAATTTTGGGTAAAAATGGTTAATTTGAGTAACACTCCTTACCCGTATTCGACGCCGAAACAGGGTACGAGGCATTACCGGACTCACATCACAAGCAATCACACAATTCCGAATCATAAATTTGCGTCCAAATTAAAATCATTCATAGTTGATCATAAAGTCCCTTATACGAGCCTACGAGGCTCAAAACATGCTTTGGAGGTGGTTCGGGACTAAACCGAGAACTTTAGAAATTTTTACAAAAATTAGAATTTCTTTGCTAGATGCAGGGCTCACACACTCGTGTGGTCTAAGGGACATGCCCGTGTGACTTTGGGACACGCTCGTGCTTCAGACCGTGTTTGATTTAGGGGTGCTCTCTGACTTGTGCCACACGGCCGTGCCACACGCTTGTGTGCTAGGCCGTGTAGCATACACAGTTGAGACACACGCCCGTGGCTCTGCCCGTGTGCTCGATTCTGGACATTCTATTTTTCAAAATTAAGGTGCAGGGGACACACGGCCGGAACACATGCCCGTAGGGCGGACCGTGTGTCACACACGACCTAGACACACGCCCGTGTGTCTACCCATGTGGACAAATTAAAGGATATTTTCCAAGTCATTTTCCACCCTTGTACACACATACACTTACACAATTCAAGGCACATACATAACATACTTAGGTAATCAAATCATCCACAATTATGACCAACACAATATCGAAACCTATCATACTCACAACATTTACTAAGTCACAATTGACTATTTTAAAGATACCCAATTGTACACCACTTTATCATTTCATCAATAGACCACATTTTCAAACATCTCACATTCGTGTCATAAATAACATTTCTATCATTCACCAAGCTTACCATGACCATATACCAAAGACATTAGCACATATATATATACATATATATATACTTAGACTTACAACCATGATAGCCCAAATAAACCAATCTACATGGCCAATTATCCAAACAAGCCTTTGACAATCACAAGCCAACACATTGGCTACAATCACAATGACACATTTAACAAATGACTAAGTCCCTATACTTGGCATAGACTTAAAATGCTTGAATTCACTTATACCCAAAATAATAGCTTGATAGTGTGATAGGATCTCCGGCGAACTCCAACCCAAGCTAGCATAATAACCCTATAAGGCATTGGAAAGGAAGGGGGGGTAAGCTATATAGCTTAGTAAGTTCATATGAAAATAATACAAAACATTATTCATACATTTGACAAACAAATAACTTAACAAATATTAACATGAATGTCATTAAAAATTCATAAACAGAACTTAATGAATCCCAAACTTACCAACAACTCATCAAATAAATAACATACCATATTTCAACTTGAATATCATTAAACTTCATGAGTATAATTTACTCAATATCATTCTTGCCTATAGCTCATCATATGAATAACATAACATATATCAACATGAATGTCATTAAAACTTCATAAATGTCATATGAACATAAAAGTCATTTAATATCAACATAACACATATCAACATAATTGTCATACACTAATAGCTCATCATATGAATTATATAACACGTTTCAACATAAATGTCATTTAAGCTTCATACGCACAACTTATTCAATCACAGTCTTACCAATTGTTCATCATATACTGAGCTCATTTTCTTTAAGTTTTTTGTACATACCTGTACCATCTCATAACATATTCACATACTTTCTCATCTTTAATACACCCGTTGAATTTCCCATTGAACCACTTGGAATACTAAAGGATACTCGGGGATCTCGAACACACAGTACCGTACCAATGCCATATCCCAGATATGGTCTTACATGTAATCTCGTATCGATGATAATAGCCCAGCTATGGTCTTACACGAAGTCTCACATCGATGCCATATCCTAGATATCATCTTACACAAAGTCTCATATCGATGCCATATCCCAAATATGGTCTTACACGTAATCTCAGTAACCCTAATGTCATGACATTTGTATCCTATTTATTCATAAGGTTCAACCGGGATTTCTCGCTTGTCAAATACTTCCATAGAGTCAATCACAAATCATACAAATTTAAAGCATTTAAAACATAAATATAACAATGCATTATTTACATACGAACTTACCTCGGCATAGAAATGGCAAAAAGGATTAAATCGTCAAATACTCATTTTTCCCGTTTCTAGGTCTAAACCTCGTTTTTCATGATCTATAACATCAAATTTATCTTATTTAATAAACGTATTATTCATTTCAGTCCAAAATCAAATTATGGCAAAAAATTACATTTTTGCCGCTAAAGTTTGACATTTTTACAATTCAGTCCCTAGGCTCGTAAAATGAAATGTACTCAATTTCTTCAATACCCATACCTATTCAAACCTTATACATGCTTATAAAAGCCCACAATTTTCATTTATTCACATTTTTAACAATATTTTATAACTTTTACTAATAAGTCCTTTTAGGCATTTTTACCGAAAATCACTTAACAAAAGTCATTTATCATACACCAAACATGCATATTCTATCATTAGACATCAAAATACACAAACATCCATCATGGGTAAAATTTTAGACCTTGAAATCTCTTCTAATTTTTGGTAGAAATAGAAAGATCGAGTTACAACGACTTCAAAAATGTAAAGAGCATTAAAAATGAGGCTAGAACGGACTTACAATCGAGTTTGGAAGCTTAAAAAACCCTAACCATGGTTTCCCCATGTGAGTTTCAGCAAATTATGAAGAATATGGACAAATTTGGCTTTATTTTGGCTATTTAATTCATTTCATTACCAAATTACCAAAATACCCTTAATGAAAAACTTTGAAAACATACCAAACCATGTCCATTTTTGTCCACCAACTAAACCAATGGTATAATTACCATTTAAGGACCTCTAATTTAAAATCTCATAGCAATTGGACACCTCTAACATATAGAATTCAATTTTTGCACACTTTGCAATTTAGTCCTTTTGACTAAATTGAGTGCCCAAACGTCAAAATTTTCGATCGAAATTTTCACGAAATCATTTCATAAAATTTTAGATCATTAAAATATAATAAGAATAAATTTTTCTTTTTCGGATTTTTGGTCCCAAAACTACTGTTCGGACTAGACCTAAAATCGGGCTGTTACAATTAGCATGTTTTGGGCTTAGGGACTAAATTGAATAAAATTAAAACTTTGAGGGTAAGTTTTTAAAAATTTCAAAATGACTAAATTGCATAAAATGAATTTTTTTATTGTCTAAATTAATAGATTGAATGAAATTATTAATTTAAATCAAGATCGGGTAGAAAATCGAGGAAAATGGAAAATCACTAAAATGCTCATGAACTTTGGTATGCCTGCAATTCAATCAAGTAAGTTCGTATGAACTATAATCTGTATAATTTTGAATAAATTGAATGTTAAGATGTGATTATATTGTAATTAAATCAATATATATATTAGTATGTAATTTATCGTGTTATGAAACAACGAAAATCCAATGATGTACGATGATTACGGAGCCCCATTTGAACCTTAGGAATTCATAGGATACAAATGAGATGTCATTATGGTTTACATGATTTGGGTGCTGGTCCTAAAATTCCTACCAATGGCTGAGGTCCGGCATATGTTGTGGATACTCCACATGTAACACCCTAAATTTTATGGCTAGAAGTTTTGGGTTTTGTGGTTAGGGTTAGTGAGTTGGTGGTGTTATTGAGTTTAGTGGCGCATTTAAGTGTCAGAATGGGCTTGCTAGTCTGGTGGTTAAGGGAGTGTTAGAATACCTTAGGGTTCTAGGTTCGAGTCCTTGTGTAGACGTTTTGGAGGATACTTTTATTTTTATTATTCTATTTTGTTTTTTTAATTTAAAAGTATATAATTATTTATTTTTACTTTAACTGGGATTTCTTTTCTTTTCTTTTCTTTTCTTTTCTTTTCTTTTGGGAACGCCCTCTTCTTCTTTTCTCTGGCTCTTTGCTTTTCTTTTTGGAAATGGTGGCGTGGAGCTTCTGAAGAGTTATTGATTTCCTGTTCGTCAGGTCAAGTTTTGGTCGTCTCTGATCGCAAAATAGGTGTGGGTTCATAACTTCTCTTGTTTTATTTGTGAATTTTAATCCGACTTTACGAAAAGTTGACAACGGGCATGTAGGTGTTCGCAAACTTGCTAACGTTGGCATTGTATCGCTATCATATACTTAGAATATGTAAAATTTGGTATATTTTCAAACTATCGAGGGTTGGAGAGTGCTTTTTGGCTAAAAGCATATTTTTAGGGCTATTTTTAGGGTGGTTTCGTGACCACACAAGTGGCCGTGTGTTTTTGAGAATTAGGGTTTACGGGCTGATTTGGGTGCCACACGGCCTGGCCACACGACCGTGTGGCTGATTTGGGATTTTTTATTTTCACACGGCCGTGTCCCTAGGGCACAAGGGCGTGTGTGTTTGGGAATTAGGGTTTGAGTGATTCGGTGTCACACGACCTGGCTACACAACCATGTGGCTAATTTAGGGATTTAGGGATCCCACATGGGCGTGTATTTTGGACACACGGTCGTGTCTGGTGGGCACACGGGCATGTGAGACCCTCACACAGCCAGTGTCAGCCTTGTACTCAAATTTAGTGCAAATGGACGAGAGTTACACGGCCTGTTTCCACTGCCATGTCCCTGGTCCACACAGGCATGTGCCTTAGTCACACGCCGTGTGCCCCTCTTCACACGAGCTTTTTGACCTCCCACACGGCCTAGGCAATTCCACACGGCCAAAGCACAAGGGCGTGTGGTCTGAAGGCACTTGTTTTGGTTCTGTGTGTGTTTTTGATCTGAAAATGTGTTTTTGTGCTTCAACCCTTGACTAAGCTTTAGCAGGGGTCGATAAGACTTCGATTTGGGCTTCGATGGTTAAGTGTTATTTTTAATTGTTGTATGAGATACTTGATTCTAAATCTGATTGTCTGTTGGTGTGACCATTATTTATGTGAGATTGAATGCATTCATGCATTTACATAACGTGTTTTGGGTGGGATTATGAAGAGAAAGGAGACTGATTCTGATCTGATCTTGCAGTTCTACTGCAACTTATATGTACATCGATTTATCGCACTGTACCACACATGCGTCAGCTTTGCTGTGCACTATTTATTGATCTGGCAGTTTAACTGCAACATGTCTGTACAGCGGTTCACCGCATTACACTGTATTCCACATACGTCAGCTTCGCTACGTACTTTTACTAATTTGGCAGTTAAACTGCGTATTGTTAAGCCATCGTTACCGGGCAACCCGGAATAACTTTATTGGTGTGTAGGGTTGCGTGGGCCTTTCGAGGTCCTATGTGGTGTGTTTGGTTGGATGAGCTTAATCAGCTCTTATGGGTCGTGATAGGGGGATGGAGTGGTGTGTTGGCTAGATTGGTGGGATTCAGTATTTGGTGGGATTCTGTTTGTCTGTAATCTATTTGTCTAAACAACATTTGTACTGAGACTTTTGTGTGAACTTGATGTGCTATGCTTGATAAGTTTGGTTGGGACCTTAGTTCCAAGTATACTCTCTGACTCTATAGGTGTTTGAAATTTTTGTTGCGCTTCTAATCTAAATATTGTATTTATGTTCCTTGCTTTGATTCAAACTCATACTGAGCTCGAGTAGCTCACCCCCTCTTAGTGTTTCCATTTTAGGTACCTATTCTATTTTCTGGCACTGGGCTCAGTATGCGAAGGTCTCAGACAGTCCCGGAGAAGAATAAATCATCAGTTTGTATTTCCAGTTTCTAATTGGTTATTCGGTTTTGAGTTGTAAGTTTTTATAAATCTGTGGTACAATTTCGTTTCAAGTTTTATTGGTTTTGTTCTGCTTATTTATACTACCTTAACTGTAATTTTACTGATTGGGTTTTTAACGATAAAATAATACGATTCAACATGCCAATTATTTTGTAAAGAATTACCTACGATCACTTCAGTGATCAATGTGACATCCAAGATTCGGTCTAAATTTCTAGACCAGGTTTAGGGTGTTACACCACAGCTCGTGTGAGCAACATTGCGTAGCTATGTTTCGACCCACAGCTTGTGTAAATAGGCCCATTTTCACAACTTGTGTGAGCATACATGTACAAGAATTGATGGATTACAGTTATATGAGTTAGCACACTATGTGTGAGCTATCCCGGGTATTCAACACTATTTTAAATGGTTCAACGAGCATTATTTAGATAAGAAACAGTAAGAGAATGATATGTATTATGAGATGTACATATATTAACATCCTTGATATGATGATATATGGAAATTATGTAAGTTGAGATGAGTAATAAACTCAAGTGTTACATGTTGAAAATAAAAGGTTATCAATGTTGAATTTATGAAACATGTTCAAGTTTGCTAACATGTGTTGTTGTTTGATGCTTAGGTATGTGCCAAGCTACTGGTTGAATGGTATTATGTTTACTTATAAGTTTCATTGAAATGGTAAGTGCTCAAATGGAAATATGCTTGTTTTCATAAAAGAGTGGTAAGGTTTAAATTATGTAATTTCTATTGAAATGGTTTATCATGTGGTTAATTCCAAAAGAGCTATGTTTAAATGCACTAGCTTGTGGCTATGGTTGATGATGTGCTCATGTCTTGTGTGTTATGCATATGAAATGGATGTGGAAAGGTAATGAAATAGTAAATCCATACTTGAAGTGTAAAATGATGAAAAAGGGAAAAATGAGTTGAATTGATGTTGCTATTTAAGCTAAAGAAAGTAAATGCAATGGAAAGTAATGAAATGCAAATGAAAATAAGAAAATTTGAAAGGGTTTAAAGTTATTTAAAATCCTACTATGCTAGGGATGATATGTATATGTGATGCTGTGGATTTATTCACTTTGTGAGTTGTTGAATATGGTTTCATGAATCTTGCGGTATCGGTATAGGATTATTCTTGATATGTATAAATTTCATATTTGAAACGGATTGATATGACTAAAGTTTATACGAGCTTACTAAGCATTCTTTCCTTACGTAATTGTTTTTCCTTACTTTTTAGATTATCGAAAGCTTGATAGGGTTCGAAGTTCATTGGAGATCTATCACACTATCCAGTTATTATATCGATATATTTTGATGTCTTGGTTAAGGTTATAATGACATGTATAGGTGAACTTATGGTTGATGATTAGTTGAATGTTAGTTGATGTGTTTGGCATATATGTGTCATTTTGGGTGATGTAGCCTCGACACATTTGGTGCCTTATTGATATGTGTTAATTTGATAATGTGTTAAAGCATGTTTGAATGGCTAGAGTGATATATGATGAATTTACCTCAACATGGTCAAGATATGGTATGTTTTGGAAAGGTTTTGAACTAGATATGGCATGAATCTAATATGGTATGGTGATTATGTATCAATTATATTATGTGTCGAAACCATTTTTTTAAATCGAGGGTTTGAAAAAAACGGGGATCGACTCTTAAAAATATGGAGTCGCCACCGATATTTTATTCGAGGTGTGATCGGATCACCTTAAGATAGATTATTTTAATAAAACATTTTGATTTATTAAAACAATTTTGGTCTACGAAATCCAGAAAATAGGCTCGGAGTCGGTTACGCATGAGGAAGGATTAGCACCCTCGCAACGCCCAAAATTGGTACCAAATTGATTAATGAATGTCTTAATGCCGAAAATTTGAAAAGATTTTAGATTACCATCCATTTATTTAATATATATATATTTGGATGAAAACCGTATTGGATGCCAAAGCTCCTTATTTCGGAGAAATAAAATGCCATACTCAGTAAGTTAGGGCATAACATCTTATATTCTCGAAGTTGGATTTATCCTTCGACATTTAACACTTGTATATTTAAAAAATAAGAAGGATATTCCCTTATTTGGGTCAAATGAAAAATCGCAACCCAGTAAGTTAGGGTACTATTTCTCGAAATTCCCGAATACGGAATATTGCCCTTGTTCTTTTGAAATTCTTATCTAGAGATGATAAAATATCACACCCAGTAAGTTAGGGCGCAATATCTCAACTTCCCAAGAATAAGTTTTTTATTTAAAATATCGTGCATTTTGATTTAAGAGAGAAAGGATACTCGGTTACTAGGTTTTAAACGAAGAGAATCGAAACTCAGCAAATTAGAGCACGATTTTCTCGAAACCCCTAAACACAAGCATTGCTTTGTGATCTTAAAACCAAAACGACATAAAAACACTACATTTCATAAGATACAATGGGATACTAATACACAAAGTAGAGTAATTATTTACAAATGAAATACAATGCTATTAGATCTCAAAAAACAAATAAATATAAAACGAGAATTAAAACACACATAATGGCAATAATTATTAAACGTTGGATCAAAATAATAAGAATGATAAAATCAAATTAATACACATACGATTGTAATCTGACGTATACTTTACAAATATTGACATTAACATTCAAAATCCATAAATTAAAAGACAAATTTAAAAAAAATACCAAACAAATTGACATTATTCAATGACAAATATAAATATGAATAACATAAAAGAAAAACCATTTACAACCAATAGTATACAAATTATAAGTTATATATATATACATAAATTAGAAAATTACGTAAAAAGAAAATCAAAAGAAGATGTATACTGAAATCGTAACTAGAAATATAAATAATATATATGCGATTAAAAATTAATATAAATATTTTATGTATAATGAAAGTCTTGAAATGAACAAAATATGAATAAGCTTGAAATTTAAAAAAAAATATAAGTTATTTAACTATAGTTATAAGAAAAATATATACACAAAATAATATGTAATTAATAATAAATACATAAAATAAGATGATTTAAAAAAAAGATATAACAAATGTAACAAAGTGTGCGCATAAAAACAATAAATTAAAACAATGTGAAGTTAGCAAAATTGTTTAATCATTAAGATAATTTAATAAAGTGACTAATAAGATAGTTTAAAAGCATGAATCATAAGAAATTGATAAGACAAAAACTGAAATTATGATGATAAGACTTAGTTAAAAAAAAAAAGATCTAATGAACAGATTTATAAATCCAAAATTAGCTAAAACGAAATCAAGGACTATAATGAGACGAAGCCAGACATACAAGGATTTGACTAGCAAATATTTCAAGCCACTATTACGCAATGTACAGATGAAGATCAAGTTGCAATGGCGCACAAATTCTTGATACAAATTAAGGAAAGGAAAGAAAATAAAACACTCAATCAACGTTAACACGAAATGGAAGGACTAAACGTGCAATTACTCCCTCACAGCGAAAATACAACACCGTTTTGGAGTCATTGTATTGGTTAAACGGTACCGTTTTCTCAAGCACCAGATAAAAGCAAAAAAAAAACTAACCCTAAAACACTGCTTTCATACAAATAGAAAAGGAAAGAAGGCATGCAGCCCTTCATATTCAGTCGACTCTGTAAATCTCTCGCACGAACGCCATTATTCCACCATGAACGATGGACGGTGGCGCGTGGAGATCCTATTCCGATTCACAACCCACAGATTCTATTTCGGTTTCAGAAACCCTCAAACCCCGATTTCGACGAGGAAGAGAAAGATTCCAGTAACCTTTCATAAAAGGTAAGATCCTTTATCACCTCTTTTACTTTCGTATTCTTCGAGACTCAAAGCAAAAAAGAAAGGAAAACAAACGGAAGAGAAATAAAAAAAAAACAACCTTTTTCTCTCTTTGATGGCTCTTGTCTTTTTTTTGAATGTGTGTGTTTCTCTTGTATTCAATATTCAAAATCGTGAATCCCCTTACAAATTTTGCTTCAGTTTTATATATAACCGAAAAGAAAAATCAAAATAAAAATACAATATTCTCATTTTTTGCTGTCAATTATTGTTGTTTTTGCTCTGCTATATTCGTTTGCTGCTTTCTCGTTTTCTTTTTGTTCATTTGCAGGTACCAACGTAGCCAAGGCGCAGGGGGTCATACGACCGGGTGTCTTCTTGTATTCTTGAAAACCCTACGATGGGTGGAGCGCCTGGTAGCGAGTGTGGGTGAAACGCGTGACGTGAGCAAGACACGAACGATCGCGCGTGTGAAGGCCCGCAGTAATCCAAAAGTCACGCATGAGGAATGGCTGCGGAGAAGGTGCTTGAAGGTTCTGGAATCCCATTCTGCTTGGGCCATTTGGGCCGATTACGAGATTTGGTTTTGGGCCCGTGTTTGTTGGGTTACAAAATTGGGTCTTGTAGCTGGGTAGAGGCTAGGATAGGTTTAGTATTTGGTTTTAATTTATTGGGTCAGAATCTGGACTGTATTAAAAGGACTTTTATTAATATTTTGGTTTATTATTTTGGTTACTATTTGGTTAATACGGGCCCGGGCAAATTTTGGGCCCTACAGCTGCCCCTCTTTGCTCATTATCGTGTAACGAGGATAGAGCAAAGACTTCAAAAAGGGGCCAAGTTTGCCCGGTCTAACCAAATCTTGACCTATTGGTACTTCTTTTCTTCGAGTAGTTTCATTCTATCCCACTGCATCTTCCATGGCATAGGAACTAGCACTTCGATCTGCTCTAGGGTAATTCCGGGGAGAAGAGATTTGTAGCTTCAAACTGCTCCTACAAACTCGGGATTACCAGATTTGCTGTCTTCAATCTACTCCTGCAAACTCAGGATTGCCAGGTTTGCTGTCTTCAATCTGCTCCTACAAACTCAGGATTGCCAGATTTGCTATCTTCAATCTGCTCCTGCAAACTCAAGATTGCCAGATTTGTTGTCTTCAATCTGCTGAAACTTCGAAGGAATACTGACTGATCATAAACTCAGGGAGGAGGGATTTGTAACTTCCACCTACTCCACTGAAGCTTCGAGGAGCTAGAAATTTAGGGAGAAGAGATGTGTAACCTCCATCTTCTCCGCTGAAATTTCGAAGGAATACTGACTGATCCTCATCGTAAACTCAGGGAGGAGGGATTTGTAACTTCGACCTGCTCTACTGGAACTTTGAGGTAATAAAAATTGTTTGGCTTTGATTTGTTCCTGTAACTTCAAAATTTCCAGATCTACTGTCTTCGAACCACCTCGTTGAGGAAGGTAAGATCTTTGAATTTACTGATGCTACGACAACGTCCTTTAGCGGACCTGTGCTGTAAAATCATTTTTGTGTTTATGCTTATGCAAAATGATTAGGATGCAATGATCAGAATGAATCTAATGCCCCTATATAGATGTGTTTCATGGATGACATTTGCAGAATGTCATGAGAATGGTCTTTTTACAAAGATTAGGATGCAATGATCGGAATGAATCAAATGCCCCTAAATAGATGTGTTTTGCATGAATACAGAATTTCATTAGAATGACCCCTTTTTAAAAGTTTATGGTGCCATCGTTCGTCATTTATCAGGGCTCTATTGCTGATGTACTATGCTACCATCTTGTTCGACTGGTATTTTCGATAGAAAACCCAAGAAAACAATTATACCTTGCTCAACAGATTTGCCCCACTGTAACTTCAGGGTTCATCTTATTATGACTTAGGGGTATAGGATCTGAATATTTCCCATCCACCCCATTACGATTTCACAATGTAACATTTGTTTCTTCTTCAATCCATCCCCTTAATATTCGAAGGTATAGGATCTGTATCAACTTCCCTCTATCCCACTATAACTCAGGGGTATAAGGTCTGTAGCTTGTTTCATCAATTGATCGCTCTTCGAGTGACCCAACCAGATGTGTATGATATTTGTATGGATGCAGAAAATCATGTTTTTCTTGTGAATGATTCCCCTTTTACACTTGGGTTGACATTGCCCTTTTTTTGTCCAAATTGTATCACCAACTATTTTTGACAGAAAATACAAGGAGATAGCCTCAAATTAGACTCGTCCTTAAACTTGGTGAGTTTTAAACAATAATTCTATTTCAGGTTCTTGTATTATTCAGAAGCTTCCAGAGTAATATGCGAAACTCATTTTATGAAAATATTATTAGTCCACTAATCGTTATTTCAATGTGAAATGCTTGAAAGAGATCCTAACAATGGAGAAGAAGGAAATTAATTAAGAGCATATCTCGAAACAAATAAGCTAAGCAAAGATAGCAATCGCAATCAAAGAGGAAATTTATTGTGAACATATTTTGGAAGGAATAATATAATTACCAATAACAAGTTTAAAATGGGTAAAATGGAAACTAGGTGCCCCAGCAATCGCAGTCTGAGCTTCTCTGTTCCAACCTCTTGAGGACCATTTTAAGCTCAATATGTGTTTAGGAGATCTGGAGTAATTTGTCGATGCCCCAAGACGTAGCATACTTCTTCCTTATTAATTTAGGCATAGCAAGACTACTGTATGCCCCCCTTTGATCAAAATTTGAGCCGCCCTTTTCGGGTTTTCAACTCAAATCCCCTTTGGTCTCAAAGCGCCCTTTGCGGGTTTTTGCCTTGGCCTCTCCTTTTTCTTTTTTTTTTTTTAATTCACCGGACTGGGCAAGTCCTTACCCTCTATCTCAGGAAATACCCATGCTTCCCTAAAACAAGCCTTCTTTGTTGCCTAAGGTCCTTCTCGGTTTGACATTCTCTTTCTTCTAAAGTCCCTTTTGCATGGGAAAGAATCTTCTTCAAAGCCCTATTATGAAATTTTCTAGGACGAATCATTTTTGTTGTGAGCTCACATCATTTGACCATGATAGATAGCTTTTAACATTTTCTCTTCAAATTCAATTGATCACACTGAGATTAAACGCGTTCTGCCCCATCCAACTTCAATTCTGATAAGACTCAAAAAGGAAACTTGACTTCAATAGGCAAAACCAATGAGAAATGTGCTGCCCCGGCGACTGTCCTGGCCAATATTTGATAAGCATAGAGGGTACATAGTAACTTCTGTATGCCTATCTTTACAAGTCTTGTTCTTCTTCTTTTTTTTTTTTTTTTTGGCTGCCTTTATTGTGATGTGGCACCTGATCTTTGAACAGACTGCAAACTTTTGACATTGTGCGGTTAAATACGATCTTTTCTACCCTTTTTTTTATATTCTTTTTGATTTGATGATTATCGTCTTTGCAATATTGGCATATGAAGCGACTTTCACCCTCTTAGTGAAATAATCGACATCTACGAAAATGAATCGGTGCTGGCCAGAAGCTTTTGAGGAGATTGGCTTGATAACGTCCATGCCCCACATGTCCCACATGTAAACAAAAATGGAGGAGGCACATAAGTCATGTCTTCCTCAATTTGGCATTTGATGTAATTTCCTTTTCTGGCTCACGATGTAGGAACAAATTTGAAGATATGTAACAATTTCTGTCATCTTCAAAGTCCTTAGATCCCCTAAACCCATATTTCATTCAAAAGGGAGTCAGTAACAACGCCGCTCCTATCGTTGATATCTGGGTACCTATTGTAGGTACGAAGGCAAGTTTCAAAGAATAAATGATTCTAAAGATGATTATTTGTATAGCATGGTTATGAATATAAATGAAAGAATATTCAAAAAACCAAAGAATGCCTAGCATGAAATGTAAAGAATAAAATATATTTGCTTAAAAGATGTATCTCATTGAAATAAGAATTCTGGACACAAGCCTATTTCACAAAAATATTCTTGTTGCTTCTAGGCTTAAAGCAGCAAGTGCGTTTTGTACATTGCTCCGAGTAAGCTCTAAATACTACAGGAATTTTTTCGCGGTCCAATTATTCAGAATGCTCCCAAGTTCGTAAGGGTAGATATCCAACAAGGTCCCCCTTTCAGTGATTTCTTCATGTATGGCATTGATGTGTACATTTTCCAGCATTTCTTCAATCGCATTTACTCCAACATCAGTGTGATTTGGTAGCGGATTATAAATATTTACCATATCAGCCACTTTGACAACGCCCAGCTTAATGAGTCTTTCCACGACTTTCTTAAAAGCAAGGCAATTTTCTATTGAATGCCCCGAAACTCCTACATGATAGTCACATTCGGTATTTTTATCGTACCATTTGGGGTATGAGGGCTGCAATGGTGCTAAGTAGAAAGGGGACACTATGTGCTCATCAAACAATTTCTAATATAGCTCTCGGTATGTTATCGGAATAGGAGTGAACTGAAGCTTTTCTGTATTTGTCCTTTGCCTAGATTCGTTCTTTGAAGGAGTCTGAAGGTTTGTAGTTATCGTCCTTGGTGATCCCATAGTAATTTGCTTTGAATAACCCTTACTGTATGCTCCCACATTGTTTACCTCATTTTCTTTCTTTCTCAGGGCTGACTTCTTGGCACTTTCTTCCATCTATTTTACTCGCTTCTCACATCATTTTCGATCATTTCACGGTCATTACTATGTCCGAGAAATCCTTCGTGGCACTCCCCAACATATGGTTGATAAATGGGGCTTTCAAGGTGTTGATGAAGAGCATGGTGGTTTCTTTCTCCAGAAGAGGTGGCTGAACCTGTATGGCGACCTCTCTCCATCTTTGTGCATATTGCCGAAAACTCTCGCTTGGTTTCTTTTCCATATTTTGCAGGGTAATTCTGTCAGGGGTTATATCTATTACATGACCGTACTGCTTTATAAATTCCTGTGCTAAATCCCTCCAAGAACCAATTTCGGCACGGCTCAGCTGATTGGACCATTTAGATGCTGCTCCCGCCAGACTGTCTTGGAAGCAATGAATTAGAAGTGGGTCATTATTAACGTACCTAGTCATTCTCCGGTAAAACATAGTTATGTGAGCCTCTGGGCAAGTAGTCCCATAGTATTTTTCGAAATCTGGCACCTTGAATTTGTGAGGAAGCATTAGCTCTGGCACCAAACTCAGATCTCTAGCGTCAATTCCATATTGCCTATCAACGCTTTCCATGACTCTAAATTTGTCTTCCAACCATTTGCATCGTTCCTCTAACTGCTTTGGCAATTCAGCCCTTGCCCTTTCTCTCTCTGCTGCCTCATCAAAGCCGGGAATATCAGCATTAATTGGATGATCCTCTAAATTAAAACCCGATCCAGGTTGGAAATCTGGTGGCATCGATACACCTTTTTGAAATTGTTGAGGTTTAATTATGACGGATGTTTTTCGTGGATGCACTTCAGGATGTGTCGGGGTAAAATCGGGGATATAGTTGCTCATCACTATCTTCAACAGTGTTAAACATAGGTGTTTTCCCTTTGTCTATTCCTCTTGCCAGTAGTTGAGTTAATTGAGTCATCATACTCCTTTGTGATTCCATCATTTTGTCCATCATATCCTGCTGGATCTTAGCAAGCTGCTCCTGCATTTGTGCTTGCATCCGCTCTTGCATCTCATTCTGCATTTTTTCCAACTTCTAGTCTTTTATCCATTGTTTTGGTTTTTCTCCTTGTACCGTAAGGATGCGTACTTGGTTGATTTTTTTTTGGCTTCTAGATTAAGGCTGAAATAATTTCAACCAATCAGGGTCCTCTCATGAAATCTAATGCATGCGATGTAATGCTATGCAAATGCATGAAATGAATGTAAAGAGATGTCGATTCTAACTCAATTTCTTTTAGGGAACTTTACTAAAGGACCAAGCTCTTTACATGAAACGGACTACAAATATACGAACATCTGTATTGTCTTCCGTTTCATCAAGAAATTCATTCTCCATGTCGAGCTCCCTAATTTAGCAATCGAACCCGAATCGACATCTCTCTTTATGATAAAGCAATGCAATGCAATAAAAACAAAATAAAACACATTAGTACAACAGAAATAAACAACACAGAACACCTGACCGGGTGACCACTGGGGTTTGGTGTGGCTCTATCTAGGGTAGGCTCCTAGGGTCTTTTACATGTGGTTTGGTTCTAAAGAGAGGTACCAGAACCAGCAGATTCATCGATCCTCACCCATTATAGGCTTATATGGATCGAGTTCGGTTCAGGGGAATACATTTCCCTATGGCTGCACGGAGATGAAAATCTCACGAAGACATAGGTACGGATATATTCCGGAAGCAATTCACTATCCTGCACGGAGGTGAAAACCTCACGAAGGAGTAGTTTCTCACTCCCACTTAAAGGTGTGACCCAGCGGTCATGCAATATGATGCAAAAGTATTCTACAAGGCTCGAACCATAATAATCAAATGAAATGATGCAAGCGAAGGCAATAAAAGGATCGTAATTCTTCAAATCAAATTCTCAATTTTAGACAAAAGGGCAGAAATTAATCAATTTATGGCCTGACTCTCAACCAGTCCCTAGTGGAGTCGCCAAGCTGTCGAAACCATTTTTTTAAATCGAGGGTTTGAAAAAAATGGGGATTGACTCTTAAAAATATGGAGTCGCCACCGATCTTTTATTCGAGGTGTGATCGAATCACCTTAAGATAGATTATTTTAATAAAACATTTTGATTTATTAAAACAATTTTGGCCTACGAAATCCAGAAAATAGGCTCGGGAGTCGGTTACACATGAGGAAGGATTAGCACCCTCGCAACGCCCAAAATTGGTACCAAATTGATTAATAAATGTCTTAATGACGAAAATTTGAAAAGATTTTAGATTACGATCCATTTATTTAATATATATATATATATATATTTGGACGAAAATCGTATTGGATGCCAAAGCTCCTTATTTCGGAGAAATAAAATGCCATACTCAGTAAGTTAGGGCATAACATCTTATATTCTCGAAGTTGGATTTATCCTTCGACATTTAACACTTGTATATTTAAAAATAAGAAGGATATTCCCTTATTTGGGTTAAATGAAAATCGCAACCCAAGAAGTTAGGGTACTATTTCTAAATTCCGAATATGGAATATTGCCTTGTTCTTTTGAAATTCTTATCTCGAGATGATAAAATATCACACCCATGAAGTTAGGGCAATATCTCAACTTCCGAGAATAAGTTTTTATTTAAAATATCGTGCATTTTGATTTAAGAGAGAAAGGATACTCGGTTACTAGGTTTTAAAAGAAGAGAATCGGAACTCAGTAAGTTAGAGCACGATTTTCTCAAAACCCCTAAACACAAGCATTGCTTTGTGATCTTAAAACCGAAATGACATTAAAACACTACATTTCATAAGATACAATGGGATACTAATACACAAAGTAGAGTAATTATTTACAAATGAAATACAATGCTATTAGATCTCAAAAACAAATAAATATAAAATGAGAATTAAAACACACATAATGCAATAATTATCAAACGATGGATCAAAATAATAAGAATGATAAAATCAAATTAATACACATACGATGGTAATACGACATATACTTTACAAATATTGACATTAACATTCAAAATCTATAAATTAAAAGACAAATTTAAAAAATACCAAACAAATTGACATTATTCAATGACAAATATAAAATGAATAACATAAAAGAAAAACCATTTACAACCAATAGTATACAAATTATAAGTTATATATATACATAAATTTGGAAATTACGTGTAAAAAGAAAATCAAAAGAAGATGTATATGAAATGGTAAATAGAAATATAAATAATATATATGCGATTAAAATTTATATTAATATTTTATGTATAATGAAAGTCTTGAAATGAACAAAATATGAATAAGCTTGAAATTTAAAAAAAAATAAGTTATTTAACTATAGTTATAAGAAAATATATACACAAAATAATATGTAATTAATAATAAATACATAAAATAAGATGATTTTTTAAAAACAAGATATAACAAATGTAACAAAGTGTGCGCATAAAAACAATAAATTAAAACAATGTGAAGTTAGCAAAATTGTTTAATCATTAAGATAATTTAATAAAGTGACTAATAAGATAGTTTAAAAGCATGAATCATAAGAAATTGATAAGACAAAAACTGAAATTATAATGATAAGACTTAGTTAAAATAAAAAAAATCTAATGAAAAGATTTATAAATCCAAAATTATCTAAAACGAAATCAAGGACTATAATGAGACGAAGCCAGACATATAAGGATTTGACTAGCAAATATTTCCAGCCACTAATACGCAATGTACAGATGAGGATCAAGTTGCAATGGTGCACAAATTCTTGATACAAATTAAGGAAACGAAAGAAAATAAAACACTCAATCAACGTTAACACGAAATGGAAGGACTAAACGTGCAATTACTCCCTCATAGCGAAAATACAACACCGTTTTGGAGTTATTGTATTGGCTAAACAGTACCGTTTTCTCAAGCACCAGATAAAAGCAAAAAAAACTAACCCTAAAACAATGCTTTCATACAAACAGAAAAGAAAAGAAGATATGCAGCCCTTCATATTCAGTCGACTCTGTAAATCTCTCGCACGAACGCCATTATTCCACCATGAATGATGGACGGTGGCGCGTGGGGATCCTATTCCAATTCACAACCCACAGATTCTATTTCGGTCTTAGAAACCCCTCAAACCCCGATTTCGACGAGGAAGAGAAAGATTCCAATAACCTTTCGTAAAATGTAAGATCCTTTATCACCTCTTTTACTTTCGTATTCTTCGAGACTCAAAGCAAAAAAGAAAGGGAAACAAATGGAAGAGAAATAAAAAAAAATAACCTTTTTCTCTCTTTGATGGATCTTGTCTTTTTTTTGAATGTATGTGTTTCTCTTGTATTCAATATTCAAAATCGTGAATCCCCTTACAAATTTTACTTTGGTTTTATATATAACCGAAAAGAAAAATCAAAATAAAAATACAATATTCTCTTTTTTTGCTGTCAATTGTTGTTGTTTTTGCTCTACTATATTCATTTGCTGCTTTCTCATTTTCTTTTTGTTCGTTTGCAGGTACCAACATAGCCAAGGCGCAGGGGGTCGTACGATTCGGGTGTGCTGCGCTCTGCTGAAGGCTTACGCATGGGTGGAGCGCCTGGTAGCGAGCGTGGGTGAAACGCGTGACGTGAGCGAGACACGAACGATCGCGCATGTGAAGGCCCGCAGTAGTCCAAAAGTCGCGTATGAGGAATGGCTGCGGAGAAGGTGCCTGAAGGTTCTGGAATCCCATTCTGCTTGGGCCATTTAGGCCAATTCCGAGATTTGGTTTTGGGCCCGTGTTTGTTGGTTTACAAAATTGGGTCTTGTAGCTGGGTAGAGGCTAGGATAGGTTTAGTATTTGGTTTTAATTTATTGGGTTAGAATTTGGACTGTATTAAAAGGACTTTTATTAATATTTTTGGTTTATTATTTTGGTTACTATTTGGTTAATACGGGCCCGGGCAAATTTTGGGCCCTACATTATGATTTGGCATGGAAACAAGTTAATTGATCATTGGATAAATATGCACATGTATAGGTGTTTTTGGTTGATGTTTTAGCCATTATGTATTGGCTTGTAAACTTGGAATTTTGGATGGTTGAATTGGTTGATTTGTGGATATATGTATTGTAACAACCCGATTTTAGGCCTAGTCGGAACAGTGGTTTTGGGGCCACAAATTCGACGAGAAAAATTTTATTTTTATTATATTTTTATGGTTTACAATTTCACGGAAAGATTTCGTGAAAATTTCATTCAAAATTTTGACGTTTGGGCACTCAATTTGTCAAAAGGACTAAATTGTAAATAGTGCAAAAGTTGAGTTCCACATGTTAGAAGTGTCTAATTTCTATGAAATTTTAAATTGGAGGTCCTTAAATGGTAATTAAACCATTAGTTAAATGATTGGGCAAAAATAAAAATGAGATAAGTGAAATAGGATATTTTTAAGTTAGGGGCATTTTAGTAATTTGGTAATTAAATGGACTAAAAGACAAAATAAAAGCCAAAAGCCATTTTCCATCTTCTTGCTTGGCCTAATTTAGCATGGGGGAAGCCATGGCTAGGGTTTTCAAGCTTTCAAGCTCAATAGTAAGTGCATCCAAGCCCCATTTTTAATGTTCTTTATATTTTTGAGATCCCATAACTCGGTTTAGCTATTTCTACCATTATTTTGAGCTAGGATTTGTGTTTAAAAATTTACCCATGGATGAAATGCATGTGCTTTAATGTATAATTGTATAATATGAATGCTCGGTGTGTAGTAAACGACTTTTACTAAGTGATTTTCGATGAAATCGCATAAAAGGACTAATTTGTAAAAAGTTAAAAATGTATAAAAATGTGTGAATGAATGCAAATTGTGGACTGCTATAGTTATGAAAATGGTTCGTCTAGGCCTAAAATACAAGGAAATTGAATAAAAATTATTTTACGAGTTTAGGGGCAAAAGTGTAAATATGATAAAGTTTAGGGGCAAAAATGTAATTTTTCCATAGTATGATTTTTAAGTCACAATGAATAATGTGACTAATAAGTAAGCTAAATGTGATGTTATAGGTCAAATAAAAAGAGGTTCGGACTTAGAACAGGGGAAAAACGAGTAACTGACGATTAGGTCCCTTTTTGCCATTTTGGTATCGAGGTAAGTTCGTGTATAAATAATACAACATTATATTATATATTTAATATTTTGATATTGCATGAATTGTATATATATGTTTCTACGGATTCAATTGATGATGATTCGGCAAAGAATCGAAGAATAAGAATCCCGGTTGAACCTTAAGAATAGAAAAGATACTTTGTCACAACATTAGATTAATAAGGTTCCGTATAAGACCATATCTGGGATATGGCCTCGGCACCGAATTGAGATCCCGTGTAAGACCATATCTGGGATATGGCATCGGCACTGAATAGCGAATCCGTGTAAGACCACATCTAGGACCTGGCTTCGGTATGAAATCGTGTAAGACCATGTCTGGCACATGGCATCAACATACGATCTCGTGTAAGACCATATCTTGAATATGGCATCGACATTGATATGAGATCCCGTATAAGACCGTATCTGGGATATGGCATCGGCATCGACATGTGATCCCATGTGAGATCATATCTGGGATATGGCATTGGCATCTTACTGCACGTTGAAAATTTCTGAATATCATTTGATATTCCAAGTGGTTCAACGGGATAAAGAATTAACATTTATGTTAAAGACGGGAAAATGAATAAAGTGTAAATGAATGCGAATATGTGACGATTAAGTGCAAGTGTATGTATGTATACACTCATGAGCAATGTGGTGGGGATGTGATCGAATTTTGGTAAGAAGGTAAACGAGTAAGCTATACCTATGAGAATGTCCTTGTGATTATAAGTCCACACTTATGATGTATGAATATGTGGGAAATGTGATTGATGATCATGTGTGAGGCTTTTAAGCCAATTTAAATTGAGAAATGAAATGTTCAAGTCTTTATTGTTGATGTATAGGTTAAATTGGCCAATGAATGACTTGTAAATATTTGACGATGACTAGCTATTGGCATGGCTAACTATGGATATTCTTTAGTATTAAATGTGTGTAAATGAGAATTAATACAAATAAAAAATGATAGAGTAAAATTAGCAATAAAATAGTTAGGACAGCAGCAGTTGTATCACTTTGAAAATTCACCAAAAAGGGTAAAAATTGAATTAGAAGTTGAATAAGATATGAAATTAAATCTTATTGAGTTTATTTTCGCATAAAAGAAACGGTGTAAGCAAAATAATTTCATATTATGAAATATTTGAATTTTATAAGATAGGGTCAGAGTGATTTTGTAACCCCTGTTGTGACTTGGAAAATTCATTAAAAACTGTATAAAAATAATCAAGGGATAAAATTTATATTCTTGAATTTATTAATGAGCCTACTTTCAAGAGAAACAAAGGGAACATCAGTCAAGTTCTGTATCACGAGAAAATAAATTTTTAGTGAAGAGGGGTTAGAACTATCAGACAGCAAAACAGATGAGATTTTAAAGATTAAATTGTACTGATTGGCTGAACCAAAAATTCTAAAATTTTATGGTAAGAAGATATGTGAGTCTAGTTTTAAGGAAAATTAGCAGATCTTAATTTGGAGTTCTGTAGCTCCAGATAAAAATAATTTAGTAACTGCAACTCTAGTAGATAGCTTAAGATGAATATAAATGAATTGTGAAATTTTATGCAATTATGATTGTATTACCTTGAGAACATATTGTGAGAATTGGTGAAAAACATGTTAATAAGTTGCTTATTATTTGCATACAAACTTACTAAGCATTGTAGCTTACTCCCCTTCCTTCCTCATACCTTATAGGGCTTTATGCTAGCTCGAGCTGGAGATCGCTGGAGATACTATCACACTATCAAGCTATCATTGTGGGGTAAAAGTGAATACAGACCTCTTAAGTTTATGGCATGTATAGGGATTAGTAAATTGTGTATGTGTCATTTGATTTGACCAAATGTGTTGGTTCATAATGGTAATATGATTCATTTTGTATATGGCCATGAGATGTGGCTCATATTGATTAATGAGTTGTAATGCTTATTTATATGTGTGTGCTTATACTAAAGGTTTCATGTGATGTAATTATGCATGTTTGGTATGGATGGATTGAGGATGTGTTGATGATAATCATTGCATGAAAGTTTGATAAGTTTAAGCTAGGCAAAGTATGGTACCTTATGTATGAATAAGATAATATGAATCCGCTATGATCATGACTTGTTTGATGATATTTAAGTATGTGCAAATGAGGGTGCCAAATGGTTTGGTAAATAGCCATTTTCTTGGACACACGGGCAGAGACACATTCGTGTATCTCAGCCGTGTGTAGGACACGGCCCCGGGACATGGGCGTGTGCCCAAGGCGTGTGAAGTCTGCATCTATTTTTCAGAATTTTATTCGTCACACGGCCTAAGCACACGGGCGTGTGACTTGGCCATGTGACCCTATTTTGTTGATGGCGTCATAAACAGAGAGTTACACAGGCTGAGGACATGGGCATGTGTGATCATACGGCCTACCCACACAGGCGTGTCCTAAGCCACACGGGCGTGTGACCCTTGTTTTAATGAAAAATTTTTAAGTCTTCTTAAAGTCTCCTAAGTTCTTGGTTTAGTCCTAAACAGTTCCCAATGATTATTTTGGGCCTCGTAGGCCCATATACGAGACGATTTGCATGTGAATGAGTGATTTTAAATTGAATGAAATTTTATAACTTGATTTTATATAAATGTTTATGTTTAAGTCCGGTAATGCCTCATACCCTGTCCTGGCGTCAGACACGAGTAAGAGGTGTTACATGTATGTAGCCTTTTGATGGATGACTTTATAATCTTTATGATGCTTAGATGATGGAGGTTGAACATGGTCATTTTAGTATTAAAAATGTAGTTGGTATTTATGGCTTATGATGCTAAATGTTTAATGGTAAATTTGGTACATATGAGTGTGGTTTTGATTTGTATACAAAATGGTAAGTTTTGGCTAAACTAAACATTTAGTTATACATGTTTAATTATTGTGATTGAGGTGCCTTTTAGGCATATTGCTTATATGAATATGTAACTATTTGGATAACTCGTTGTTGCATGGTTTGTTACACTTTGGTATGCTTGTTTATATGTGGTAAATTGGTCATAGGTATATGTATGAATGGGTGAGAAAAATTGCTTAGAAAATAGTCTATTTTTTTATCCACATGGGCAGAGACACGGGCGTATGTCTCAGCCATGTGTGATACAAGGCCAGACGACATGGTCGTGTGTCCCCCGTATCTTTTAAAGGGTTGCAAGTCAGGCTTTACGGCTAGCACACGGCCTGGTACACGAGCATGTGTGGCCATTTCGATGGGTATACGGCCTGGCACACGGGCGTGTGGCTTGACCGTGTAACCCAAGTAAGAAAGTTACACGGGCACGGACACGAGCTGGGAGACGATCGTGTGTCCCTATTTTGAATGTCCACACAGCCTGAACCACTGGTGTGTCTCTCAGCCATGTGAATCAAACGGCCTAGCCACACGGTCATGTGACCCCTACAGTTTTGAAAAGTTTCATCTTTTCCTGAAAAATTATATATGATTCCGATTTAGTCCCGACTTGTTTTCAATGTGTTTTTAAGGCCTCGAGGGCTCGTATAAGAGACGATATGCATGTTATTGTTTGGTTTTGTTATGATTAATGATATGAATTAAAATGTTAAATTTTTTTTATTTTGAAATGTAAACTCCGATAATACTTTATAACCCTATTCTGGCGAAGTGTAACACCTTTTACTCGTATTCGACGCCGGAATAGGGTACGAGACATTACTGAACTCACATCACAAGCAATCACACAATTTTGAGTCATAAAATTTGTGTCCAAATTAAAACCATTCATATTCGATCATGAGGTCCCTATTACGAGCCTACGAGGACCAAAACATGTATTGGAAGTGGTTCGGGACTAAACCGAAAACTTTAAAAAATTTTACAAAACTTAAAAAAAATTTCATGTTACAGGGGCCACACGTCCGTGTGGTTCAAGGGACAAGCCCGTGTGACCCTAAGACACACCCGTGCTACAGGCCGTGTAACACCCCAAACCTGATCCGTCGCCAGAGTAAGGTTATGAAATATTACCAACCAATCAAAACATTTAACAACCAATTCATAAGTAATCATAAACATATTCTAATTCAATCATTAAAATACGATTTGTCCCTAAATCAAGTTTTAAAGTTAAAAACATTTTGGGACTAATAGAAATTAAGTGGGCATTCAGAGTAGGGACATACAGCTGTGTCCCACCTTGTGTCCATAACCGTGTAACTCACTGACTTGGGTCACACGGCCAAGCCACACGCCCGTGTACAAGACCGTGCACCTTTCAAAATGGCCTCGCATGCCTGTATACTAGCCGTGTGTCTCACACAACCAAGTCACATGCTCGTGTGTCTAGCCGTGTGGATCTAAAATGTGCCAAAATCACTCAATTTAGCCTAATATAAAGCTATTAAAGACACCAAGCTTTAAGTTTCATACACATATCAAGCCTTTGGTTAAAACGCATACTAGCTTCAAACATAAACATATACTTATAACTCAATTTACATCACATTCACAAAACAACTAACAACCAAAGACATCCTAGGTACATACCATTTCAAAATTAAACATCAACAAACTTGAGATTAGGATTGTTGTTGTTGGATGCTGAGTCAGTGATAAAAAGAAAGTACCTAACCTGCGCACGGAAAACAAAACCGCACGCTAAGTAAACTTGGTGATATTTCTATAATCCAAACATTTTAAAACATGATATGATACATGAATGCTCAAATTGAATTATATCATCATACTACTATCTAAACATACAACTACAAGATATCACCATTTCAATTTCATGCCTTTCATCCCTTTATTTCATACTATACTCAATTTTCACAAGTATTCACCTTTAGTTGGTTTGAGCATATATCTCAATTTACATCACTTGCTATATGAATAGCTTTGCATAGACCAATCCACAATTTACTTCTATTATGGAACAAACCAATCCACATTAAGCAACTTCACTTATTTGAATAAACACAAGTATATCTAAAGCATTTGAATTTATTTCGCAACTTTAATAATCTAACTCAAAAATACATCATGTTTTCCATGTATCACCATTTCAATAAATTTATACACACATTTCTTGGTGCATATTAAACACTTACCATAGCCACAAGCTAATAATTAAACACATAACTTACCGATATCATCACATGGTAAGATATAGTACATAAACGTAGCATCTCTTAAATCATACCTTTCATATTCATAAATATTCATACTATAATCATTGGCACATCATATCTTTCCATATTTCTCATAGTGAAGTCAATCGAAACCCTTATCGGAGCTCACACAAAGTATGTTAAACGATGGTAGAAAGCATCCCCTTTTTTTTTTTATAATTGATGAATACCGTGAAGACGATTAAAACCCTGGTACATAATCCAGCCTTACCAATTTCACCATTCGACAGAACAATAAGAAAAGAAGAGAAAAGAACGGTGTGAGAATCTCACCAGAAAATCCAACTGAAACTACTCTGAAGCCGTGCCTTTCCCTTTCTTACTGCTGCTTCCAGCTTCTCCCTTAGCTGCTCGCCAAGGAGGGGTTTCTTCGGAGACGCGACATGCAATGGGAGGAGGAGGCGATGAGCTTTCAAGGTATTTCTAGATGAGTGGAGGTGTTGTGATTTGCTGCATTTTGGATTAAGAGCAGTGACTGTTTAAAATTTCTTCATTCGGTTGGTTCAAGTGGAAAAGCGTATCTAGATTGGAGGATTTTGTGGTTGGCATACAAGGAAACTGTTGGGTTTCTCTCTGGTTCTTTTTCTGGTTTTATTTTCTTTTTTTTTAGCCTGGTTTTTGCAAATGGTTTTAGATTGAATGCTTTTATTTTTTTTATTTTTTTTCTTGTAACGTGGCTTTGGGAACTGCACTAGCCATTTCATTTTTTTTAATTTAATTTACTAACTTAATTTACTAACTGTTAATTTAATAATTATATATATAATATATATAATATCCTCATAAACATACACTATCAAAATCTATAAAAAATAATAGTCTTTCTATTTAATAAGTCCTTCAATATAGATTCACTTTATAATTTAGTATTAATTCTTACTTTTATCACTTATTTGATTTAGTCCCTTTATTTTAATTAAACACTCTTTCTTCAAAATTATTTAACCCAAATTTAATTCACTTCTAATATATGTAAATATTTAATAAAATATTTACGATTCCGGTTTAGGGAAATGAGGTCCAAAAACCTCAATTTCCAAAACCAACGGCTTTAAAATCGATACACTTGTATCTTGTCTAACTTTCTAATAATTAAAATTATTAGATCAACCTTAATATAATACTGTAATACCTTCAGTACTATGAATAAATAATATTCACTAATTCTATCTTTGGAAAACAACATTCCAAAACCACTATTTTCGACTCTATTGACTTTTAGGTCGTTACAGGCCGTGTTCAAATTAGGGTGTTCTCTGACTTGTGCCACACGACCGTGCCACACGCCCATGTGCTAGGCCGTGTAGCATAGACGGCTGAGACACACGCCCGTGTCTCTGCCCGTGTGCTCAATTCTAGACATTCTGTTTTCTCAAAATTAAGGTGCAGGGGACACACGGCTAAAACACATGCCCATGGGGCAAGCCGTGTGTCACAAACGACCTAGACACACGCCCATGTGTCTACCCATGTGGACAAAATAAAGGCTATTTACTAAGCCATTTGCCACCCTTATTCACACATGCACTTACACCAATTCAAGGCACAAAATATAACATACTTAGGCAACCAAAATATCCACAATTATGACCAACACAATATCAACATCTATCATACCCACAACAATTATTAGGTCACAATTGGCTACTTTTAAGATACCTAATTGTACACCATTTTATCATCTCATCAATAAACCACATTGCCAAACATTTCACATTCATGTCATAATTCATATTTCTATCATTCACCAAGTATACCATGATCATATCACCAAAGACATTAGCACATATATATCTATACTTAGGCTTACAACCATGATAGCCCAAATAAGCCAATCTACATGGCCAAACATCAAAACAAGCCTTTGACAACACGAGCCAACGCATTGGCTACAATCACAATGACACATTTAACAAAATGACTAAGTCCCTATACATGCTATAAACACAAAATACTTGAATTCATCAATACTCGAAGTGATAGCTTGATAGTGTGATAGGATCTCCGGCGACCTCCAATCCGAGCTAGCTCAATGACACTATAAAACATGGGAAACGAAGGGGGTAAGCTATATAGCTTAGTAAGTTCATATGCAAATAATACAAACATTATTCATACATTTGACATATAAATAACTTAACAAATATTAACATAAATGTCATCAAAACTTCATAATCACAACTTACTCAATCACATTCTTACCAATAACTCATCGTATGAATAACATAACATATATCAACATAAATGTCATTAAACTTCATGAGCATAACTTACTCAATCACATTTTTACCAATAGCTCATCATATACCAAATTCATTTTCCTTTGAGTTTTTCGTACATACCTGTACCATCTCGTAACATATTCGCATACTTTTTCATCTTTGATATACCCATTGAACCACTTGGAATACTATCGGATACATGAAAAACTTTGCACATAAGTGCCACATATGTAGCTAAAGCTACTACCAATCTTATAACATATATAGGCTCGTTCTCGAGCTATCCTCGGGACTGCTCACACAAGCTGTTAGGTATCCGCAACATATGCCAGTATACCCAACCACCGGTAGGACGTATAGGACTAGCACACGGGGCACATAAATCACATAATTACATGGGTTCCTGGTGACATGTCACTTGTATCCTAATCTATTCCTAAGGTTCAACTGGGATTTACTCGCTTGTTGAAATTTCATCAATTTCATCCATGGAGTCAATCATACAATTCATGCAATAACAAAACATTATAAATACAATTATAACATTGCATTATACATACAAATTTACCTCGATACAAAAATAGCGAAAATGAACCTAATCGTCAAACACTTTGATTTTCCCCCGATCTAGACCCTAACTTTATTTTTCTTGATCTATAATACCAAATTTATCTCATTTAATCATCACATTAATCAATTCAGCCCAAAATTAGCATTATGGAAAAATTATTTTTTGCCCCTAAACTTTTAACATTTTATACTTTAGTCCCTGGGCTCGTAAAATGAAATATATTCAATTTCTTCAAAACTGAAGCCTAGATAAACCATTTTCATACTCATAAAAGCCCAAATTTTTCATTTATTCACTTTTTTCTACTCATTTTATAGACTTTTACAAATAAGTCCTTTTTATATTTTTACTGAAAATCACTTAGCAAAAGTCGTTTAACAAACTTCAAACATGCATTTTCTACCATCAAGCATCAAAATAAATACATGTTCAACATGGTTAAATTTTAAACTTCGCCTTTCTTTCAAATTAGTCCTTGAAATAGCTAAATCAAGCTACAACGATCTCAAAAATACAAAAATCGTTAAAAACGGGACAAAAACGGACTTACAATTAAGCTTGAAAGCTTGAAAAACCCTAGCCATGGTTCTCCTTGTAAAATTTGGCCAAGGGAGGAAGAAGATGGACAAATTTTGGCTTTTTAATTCATTTAATCACCAAATTAATAAAATGCCCTTAATGAAATACTTTAGAAACATACCTAACCATGTCCATTTTTGTCCACAAACTTAACCAATGGTCTAATTACCATCTAAGGGCCTCTAATTTAAAATTTCATAGTAATTGGACACATTTAACATATAGAATTCAAGTTTTGCACTTTTTGTAATTTAGTCCCTTTAATTAAATTGAGTGCCCAAACGTCAAAATTTTCGAACGAAATTTTCATGAAATTGTTCCATAAAAATATAGACTATAAAAATATAATAAAAATAAATTTTTTTTCTTTGTCAAATTTGTAGTCCCAAAATCAATTTTCTGACTAGACCCAAAATCGGGTTGTTACACGACGAATACGGGTTAGAGGTGTTACATCACCGGCGAGGTTTCCACTGATGAAAGTCACCACTTGGCATTGGACTTAGAGGAAGTAGCGATGCAAAATTTAAAGCTAGGATCAATGAGGCTCACTTCTATTGACACATTGGAGGAGCTACCTCCTTTGGGTAAGGTAGGTTGTGCATCAACCTTTGGGAAAGAGGTAATGTAAGTTGGATAGTTGACCCAAGTAAATGTGACAAGTAAGGTACATTTCGAACACTTTAGTAGTGTTTTGCATTCTAACTTGTTAACTTGGCAAGATTCTAAGGGCCCTTTTAAAGTTTTTAAGCAAGAAAGTCGAGAGAATGTGGGCAATTCGAAGCCAAGTTGTGTGAATCAAGAGGATTCCATTTGAAGTGAGTCAGAATGTGGGCAAGAGAGAGTCGTGGCTTCTTGCCATCGAGATGTACCAATGAGTGGGACGATTCAAGTTAAGAGGCAATGAAAGCCGAGGCAAAAGTTCCGAATGAAGGAAAAAGCTAAGGTGTTGAGACGAGATCGAGGTGAATCAAGTCAGTGCCATTCTGAAGGCGCAACGAGAGCGTTGCGAGAATGGGTGGGGAAAAATGTCACGGGTTGTAGTTCAAAGCTCGTAACCATCACACACAGTGCATTCCATAGAGGTTTATTATTGACATAGGGAACATTTGGCCCATAAGAACTGGCCCGATTCAAAGAGCTATTGGAGAAGCCTGTCATATTGAAGCTTGGGTGGCTCAATGATGAATATATGGCAACATAAGCTACCTTGGTAAATAGGGAAACTAATCTTAGAAGATTGATGGGAATCATATCTTGTAAGATTAAATTAGATTTGATTATGTAAATTGATTATGTAATCTTGTAAATCCCTTGATTTAAAGGATGGGCTAATCTCGTCCGTTGATATAACTTGATCTTGACCGTCGGTTTTAGGGGACCTCAACCATAAATAGAGAGCCTCCCCCTCACTTGTAACGCATTCCATTCTTTATAATTTCTTGTATTCTTTGAGAGAAAGTAATACAATTGAAAGCATTTACTCAAACACCTCTCGTGCATAGTTTTCTATAGCTTTTTTTTACTTTTGTGCCTTCTTTGGGCTAGTGTTATTTCTGCTATATAAATTGGTGCTTTGGAAGAATTCTAGTTGAATCTTCACTTTGTGGTGGTTAGGCTAACTTAGGCGTGTTTGTATCGAAAGGATTGCCTAAGGCCGCACGAAACACCGAGACTAAAGTTCTTGACCGTCGGTTTTGGGGGATCTTAACCATAAATAGAAAGCCTCCCCCTCACTTGTAACGCATTCCATACTTTATTGTTTCTTGTATTCTTTGAGAGAAATTAATACAATTGAGAGCATTTAGTCAAACACCTCTCGTGTATAGTTTTCTATGGCTTTCTATTCTTGTGGCTAGTGTTGTTTCCGCTATATAAATTGGTGCCTTGGAGGAATTCTAGTTGAATCTTCACTTTGTGGTGGTTAGGTTGACTTAAGCATGTTTGTATCGAAAGGATCGCCTAAGGCCGCATGGAACGCGAGACTAAAGTTCTAGCCCCGTGACATATGCTTATGAATATAACTGATTGATATGCTTCTAATTCTGAATTCAAGATACGAGACTGGAATAAGGATGGGTTCTATATTTCGTTATAGTTAAGTTGGTGAATAATGACCGTCCCAGTGTCGTGTTAAGTTGATATATTGAGTTTGTTTGTTTTCAATGTATGTCGTTGTGCGTATTATGGTTATGTTGTTTAAACCCCTTTGAAAGGTTTGGTATCATCATGGGTATTAATACGTATGGTTTATATATGCCTTTTTTATTATTAGAACTCACTAAGTTCGTTTGAACTTACTCTATTATCTTTTCCTTCTTAGGAGTGTTGATTGAAGGAAGAGAATCTTGAAGGGACTACGCCAGACTACTGTTGATTGTGAGCCATCTGTTAATTTTTGTATCATGCATGACCATTGAAAGGGTGGCGTGTAGATATGTTTTGTAAACAACTTTTGTAATAATTTACAGGTTTTGCTAAACACTTTATTATAAGTTCTTTTATAAACTCCAGAAGTATACATGTTTGATCTAATGAACTATGGTTTATGAAAATATCATTTAGGCGTGTACGCCAAATTTTTTTGAATGATAACTAACTATGAACGATGCACTTGAAACTTTTGTAAGGAAAATAATTCTTCCGCATTTTGTTAACTTGCCAAATTGTAAAAGCTCCCGTTAAATATTTTGTCTAAAATATTTTACTTGGCGCATTACTAATTTGATTGTTTTGTCATTGTCATATTGAGGGTTACGCCAAAACCTCAAGCTTTTATAAATTTCAAATACTTTTGTTAATTTTGTATGATTTTTAAGTTGTGGTAGACCATACCCGAATCCAATAATCTGGTCGGGTAAGGAATGTTACATAAAATTATTGTTTAAATGATTAAATTTTAATATTTTAATATAAAATAATATAATGTTCCCTGTTGTTACCTTTCTTGTTAATAAAAATAGTTTAAATATAAATAATTCAATATAAATTTTAAAATTTTTATTTGTTATTAATAAATTGTTTAATAAAAATCTTTAAAACTTAGAAAGAAATCAACATCTTTTAACATAATTAGGATTCTTATTTCTATGATAATTTTTTATTAAATAAATTTAGAAAATATTTTAATAATATTAAAATATTATTTATAAATGTCATAAATCTTTATAGATAATAAAAAACATATTTAAAATTGTGAAATTAGTAATAATGAAAAAAAGTATATCGTTTAGTTGCTTTATATATATAATATTATAGATATAAAATAAATAAATATTTATATAATAATATAGAATGAAATTACTAAAATTTTATATGTGAAATATCATTAGAATACTTATAGTGTAATGATCAATAGATTTGGGTTCAAGTAAATAATTATTTCAAGGGGCTTGAGGATGAGTTTGGAAATTTGAAAATAGAGGCGGAGGAGATGTCTAGGATGGCAACTAATTATTTCAAGGATATTTTCTCTTCTAGTGGAGTTGGCGATTGCAGCAGCTTGCTTCAGTCTTTTCAACCAAGTATCACTGCGGAGCTTAACAGGGATCTAAGGGCAGAATTTACTGCCGATGAGATTGTTTCCGGTGATTTTTTATCAGAAATACTGGCACATTATTGGTAAGGAGATAACCAAGTTTTGTTTGGAGACGTTAAATGGAGAGAGAGAATTTTACCAGTATAGTGCTTATATCGAAGATTAACTCGCCAAAGCTAACGAGCCAATTTCGACCCATCAGCCTGTACATTGTAATCTACAAAATTATATCCAAAGTACTTGTCAACCGTTTTCGAAAGGTTCTTAATTTTTGTATTGAGGATACCCAAGGCGTATTTATATCGGGAAGACAGATTACAGATAATATTTTTGTGGCTTATGAAATCCTCCACTCGTTCAAAAAAGGAAGAGGGATTTCTAATAAAGGATTTGCGTTGAAATTAGATATGAGCAAAGCAAATGATCGTGTTGAATGGACTTTTTTGGAAAATATGATGAGAATGATGGGATGTTGCAATGAATGGGTTTCTATTGTTATGAACTGTGTGAGGAGTGTGACGTATTCGGTGCATTTGAATGGAAGGGATGGGGAGGAATTCCATCTGCAACGAGGGTTACGGTAAGGAGATCCTTTGAGTCCGTACTTGTTTCTAATTTGTGCTGAAGGATTTTCTCGGTTAATTTCAAAGGCTAAGGTGAAAGGAAGACTGAAAGGTACAAAGGTGGGCCGAGGGAATGTTGCGGTGTCACATTTATTTTTTGCGGATGATAGTATGCTATTTGGGGATGTGTCAACTGAGGGAGCTAGCAATATGAAGGCAATTATCAACAAATATGAGCTGGTATCTGGCCAGTTGGTGAACTTTGATAAATCACTGATCTATTTCAGCAGAAATGTTGATCTTGATATACGGGATCAGGTGGGTGGCATATTGGGAGTAAGGGTTTCTAATAATCCGGAGAAATATTTGGGGTTGCCGACTATGATAGGTAGAAGGAAGAAGCATGCATTCGTGGATATAAAGGAACGTTTTCTAAAGGCATTACAAAATTGGAGTTTGCAACTACTATCAGCAGGAGGCAAGGAGGTATTCTTAAAGTCTATTTTACAAGGCTATTCCAATTTATGCTATGCAGTGCTTCAAATTTACAATTTCAGTATGCCGAGATTTAGAGAATCTAATGAGCAAATTCTGATGGCGAAATTCCAAGACAAACAAAGGAATTCATTGGTGCAGATGACGAGATATGTGTATCCCCAAAGCGAATGGAGGGTTAGGATTCAAAGATTTAGAATTTTTTAATTTGGCCCTTTTAGCTAATCATGGATAGAAAATTTTAATGCAGCCAAATTGTCTTTTTGCGCGTGTAATGAAATCGAAGTATTTTTCAAAAGGGGATTTTATGAGTGCTAGGTTAGGTTCTTACCCTTCTTTTACCTGGCGTATCATTTTGGGGGCCAGACACATTTTGGAGGAAGGACTTGGTTGGAGGGTTGGCAATGGGGAGGAGATAAGCATTTGGAATGATGCTTGGATACCAGAAGCTGGAAATGGAAGAGTATAGTGTCAGGCAATTGATATCAGATTTTCAAAAGTTGCCGATTTAATTGACAAAGAAGCCACTACTTGGAAACAAGACATCATCAGTTTTCTGTTTGCTGAAAAGTAGTCGAGATGCATACTAACAATCCCTTTGGTGAGTAGTAGGCCTCCGGACGCTCTCATATGGCGAGGTGATAATACAGGATGTTTCACGGTCAAAAGTGGATACAAAAGAATCATTACAGCAGTAAATCCTAGTGTACAGAATGGAGATAGTGATATTTTCTTTACAAAGTTGTGGGCACTCAAAATTCCTAGTAAAATTCTCATTTTCATTTGAAAGCTGGTACATAATTTTCTACCCACGAAAGCCAACCTAAATAAACGACAATTGATGGCGAGCACAGTCTGCCTAGTGTGTCAAGAAGGAGTTGAAACGGTTGACCACCTATTTCGCGACTGTAGTTTCACAAAACAGATCTTGCAGGGGATGGATGTTGCAGACTCAGAAGACTACAGAGAGCCAACATGGAAAGATTGGTTAGTCAAGGAATTCAACATTCAGAATACAAAAACATGTGAAGCCAAAGCTATTGTCTATTGGGCTATATGGTATAATCGCAACAAGATCCATCATGAAGGGTTAAGGGGTCATGTATGCGATATGTTGGCATTCATAAAAGCCTACTTGCAGAAGTTTCAGTTTTGAGAGTGCTAACGACACAGACAATGGGTATTCATAACGAAAGGTGGTTACAGCCGGATGGAAATATTATAAAGATCAATTTTGATGCATCTTTTAATCTAGTTACGAAAAGATCGATCTCAGGCATTATTGCGAGGAATAAAGATGGACTGGTGATGGTTGCATGTACCTGTCCTTGGGATAATATTCCAGATCCGACTACGCCAGAAGCAAGGGCGTGTCTTCAAGGTATTGATATGGCGGTGGGAATGGGGTTCCATGAGATTTGTGTGGAAGGGGATTCTCTAACTGTAATAAACAAAATAAACTTAGAAATGGAAGATAGATCCACTATAAGTAGTTTGATTAAGGAGATAAGGGGGAGACTTCCCAAGTTCCGAGTTTTGAGTTTTAGACACATACCTAGAGAAGCAAACAAAGTGGCACACGAAATGGCGTATGAGGGCAAAAAATATGTTGAACCCAGGTACTGGATTGAAGAGGCGCCGTCGTCGGTGAAAAGACTGCTCGCTCAAGATAGAAGAGAAAGCGTAGGGCGCGTTTAATGGAAGTTTGGAGTTCGGACGGTCTGGGAGGGTGTGGTCCGATGAGCTCTTTTTTATCAAGGGACTGAGAAAATAGGAAGAATAATTTGAGGGGCAGATTGATTCCTTTGGCTGATAAGATTTGGTGCTGAAGGGTCAAGGAAGGAGATGAAAAGGAATAGATTATAGGTGTCGGTTCATTTTTTAATTGTTTTTAGCATAGTGGTAGCTGATTAATTTTGTTTTGTTATTGCATTGTTTAAATGCGCCATTTGTGTGGCCAATAGGAATTAGGCGGTTGTTTTTTTTTCTTTTCTGCTTTTCACAGTTGTAATCAAGCCCTCTTTTCTCCTCTATCAATGCATCAGTCAAATATTTTCAAAAAGTAAATAATTATTTTAATATAAAATAAATAAAGGTAAATTATACACATAGTCACCTAATTATGTTGCATTTCTATTTTAGTCATTCAACTTTAACACTTCACAATTACAAATTTTATCATTTTGATTCTCAAACTTTCTAACAAAAGCTTTTAACTTTTAAAATAGAGACATTCCATATTTATAAATTTATAATACCTCAAAGAGAAAAAAAAAAAAACTTCTCCAATCCCACCAAATATGCTAATAATTTTTTTTTTTTTTTGATTCAAGGATTGTCATCACATATATACATAGTGGAAGTTTATTTTTTTTAAGTAAGGTTTAAAAAATATCGCACGTTCAATTTACTTTTTATTTTATTAAATATATTTATACAATTAATTTTTTATTTGTGAAAATACTAAACTCAATAATAATTTTTAATTTAATATTTGTTTTTTAATCTCAAATCTAATATCCAAAAACTATTAATGAAAATAAATTTTATAACAAGTTAACATGTACAAAAATTAAAATTAAAATTAATTGCATTGAAATAGAAAACTTGATTATCTTAATTTTATGTTTTGTATAGTGGAAATATTATAACTTACCTGTTACGATTTATTGATTTATGCTTATTATTATAATTTTCTCTTGAATAGTTTTAGATTAGAAAATTTTAATGGACAAAAATATGCACAGAATTCTTCGTTAACAAGGGATGTTACTGAAAAGTTGAGTGATGGAGAAATGGACATGGAATTATGTGGTGCAAATATTTATTTTCTAAGTATGTTATATTTGCATTATTGGAGAAGTTTTTTTTTTTTCTTTAGTTAAGAAGTTTGAGAATCAAATTGATAGAACTTGTAAATGTGAAGGGTTAAATTTACTTAATTATTTAGAATTAGGATCAAATTGATAGAATAATATTGAGGACTAAATATATTATTATACCAGTTGAAAAAAGAGATTCTCTAATGCTCAACAGCTACACCATTTGTGGAGGAACATCTATCCCATCCTTATACTCCTCACCACCAAAGACTCCTACTGCAGTTTATATAGTCCTATAATGCCAAAACTGAAAACTGAAAGATGATTCTTACACAATTACAATGCATTTTCGGGGCGATGAATATCCACTATTACACAAAAAATTGTTTTCAATTATATACAAGCAAAGCTGAGCTCCATTTGCTCCAGCATTTCCTAAACACCTCAACTGTAGCATAGGGTTTATTTTTCTAGAAATATAAGCTTGCCTTGTGAATGCATTACTGTTGAGTGTTACACTTGATAAAACTACACACTAATTCAACAGAAAGAGAGAAGAAATTAAATGAAACACACAACTTGCATAGAGACGCATTGTTTTGTGCCAACAAAGAATATCAGTATCCCATTTCTGCAGGAAAAATTTGCAGCTTCAATAAATACTAAATAATTAATACAGAAGAAGAAAAATAGACTTGAAAAGTTTTATCATTGTCATATGCCATCCTGGAATATGAGTATCCATTTTTTTTTTTGTCAAAGATCAGTATCCAATTGCAAAATAAGACCAAAGAAAATTGAAAGGAGCACGAGCAGATATATCATAAGTTGATGAAAAAGTCACCATAGCAAAGAGATAAAAGCCAAGTTATTATACTACAGCAAGCATCTCAATATGAAGCATATACAAAGAACAATTCAACAAACTTACTAACCACCAATTGTTAAACCACTGAGAGACCCAAGTTTTGAAAATGTTATGGAAGTCACTGTAACTAAAACCCAATGTTCTACATATCTTCTTGCCATTCAAAATCTAAAGGAAACTGCACTAAGAAGATCGGGAAGCAGACAATCACTTTGACACCTCGAAACAGAATCTTATACATCCACAGACGAGGCAACTCTACTCATTGTATGTAGTTTGTAACATATACATAACCATGATTTCAGAAGGCATATGTTGGGGCAATGGGAGGGCATAAAGAAAGAATCCTCCATTAATAAAACCTGAATACAACACAACTCTAGGATAATTTACACACGTTAACACCATAATTCAAAATGCAATTCAACACAGCAAAGGACTATGAGTAGGAACACAAAAAGAGAACCGTCAAGTTCTAGAAGAAGATCCAACATACACACACACACACACACAAACAGATTTAATCATTTCAACCTCTAGTCTTAAATCGACAAGTCCTGATAATTATCTGGTGGTAAATTGCAGCAAGTGCAGCTCCTATGAAAGGTCCAACCCAGAAGATCCACTGCAAACAAACAAAAAAACACTTTACTCAAATCTCTCTTAACAATGGCAACTAAGAAACAATGGGGAATGAGTAATGATACTAACATGGTCATCCCAAGCATGGTCTTTGTTGTGTATGATGGCAGCCCCAAGATTCCTGGCTGGGTTAATACCAGTTTCAGTGATGGGAATAGTGGCCAAATGAACCAAGAACATTGCAAACCCAATGGGCAGTGGAGCCAAGATCTGCATTGTAGCTGCAAGAAATGCATTGAAGTATGAATTTAAATTAATTACATTCCTGGGATTGTATTTGGCATGGATTTTAATAGAACTAATCTCCCACTTTCAGGGGTCATAAATTATGAAAAGATATGTTATACTTGCAGAAAAGATTAACCACAAGTTAAGGCGTCATCAAACATAATTAACAATAGAATTAAGATAAGCTATAGTAAAAGCTCTACTTTTATTTTGCGATGAACGTGGTTGTATTATTCACTTATTCTTTCTAAAACAGAGAGACGCCCGGGGCCTGGGGGACGAATTATTAAGCTATATCAATTGATGTTAACAGAAATTTTATGACTTAAAAAAAAATATTTTAGCCCTTTATTTTACTTTTTTTATTTTGTTGTTTATCAAATTATTCAAAAATAATAGAAAGTTAAAGTTTATTCACTTTTTTGATGCAGCATATATGCGAATTGTCGTATGGATGCAATGTTAACAATTAATTAATTTTTTAAAGTTAAAACATTTAACAAATTTATTTTTAAAAAATTAAAACTATTAAAATTATAAAAATATATTTTTAATTTTTTTAAAATATTTAACTGCTAACTTGGCATACACAAGGATGCCACATCAGTAAAATTAACAAACATTGACTTTTTCATTCATTTTGGGGTGATTTGACAAACATTACAAGTTCAATGGCTAAAAGAAACAAAAAAAAAAAATAAATATATGGAGAGTTAAAATGATTTCTTTTGTAAAGTTGGAGGGCCAAATAAGTCATTATGCCTAAAAATTATGTGGGATAAAATTTAGGCATAATGCAATTTTTTGGCCCTTAATGATTACATCTTTTTTCAATTTGGCCCTTAATATTTTTAAGCTAAAATTGGCCCTCAACCTTTTAAAATATTCGATTTTGACCATCAACCTTTCAAAACGAGTCGAATTGTTGGTTTTTTTTAAATAGAAATACTAGCTAAAATGTTAAACTTTTAACATATCATCATGCATGACAATCCACATATACCATGCTAATTTTTTTTATATTTATAATCTTTATTTTATTTTTAATTTTTTTTAAAACTTTTATAATTTTTAAGTTATTTGTTGACATGGCATATAAGATATATAGTGTCATGTCAGTATTAAGTATACATGTACTGCCATGCAGGTCGCCATGCCAACACTATTAAAAAATTAATGTTTTAGCTAGCATTTTCATTAAAAAATAATTTGACTTTTTTTAAATGTTAATGGCTAATTTTAATTCAAAAAAAGAAAGAAAAAGAATCACATCAACAAAAGATGTAAAGGTTGAGTGCTAAGTTTATCATTATGCTTAAAATTTATTATATTTCACGTTATTAATCACAATTGACATTATATTACTATATGTGATTTAAAAGTGCTTAATATGTAATATAAAAATAATTAAAGATGTGGCTACGATTTAATTAGTCAAAATTTTATTAATCACGTCATATTTTTTTTTTTTGGTGAATAAATTAAAACACTTTACAAAAAGCTAGAAAGATTTAAAAGGAGAATCTACATAACTATAAACATTCCCCTTTGTCAAAGGCCAACTTGGCAATGCATCAGCTTCAACATTTTTTTCTCTACGGACATGTTCAATTGACCAATTCTTTACACTCTACAAAAGCTGAGTTAGGCACCTAATTATTGTTGAATTTGACCACTTCGACCACGCTTTCTTGATAACTCCAATAACTTCTATGTTATCTGTCTGTACCAATATCCTGTCATGTTGCCTTCCTTACACCAACGTCACACCATCGAGAATGTCTCACATTTCAACTTTAAATACCGAACAACTCTCCAATCTACGATTAAACCCAAGGATCCAATTCCCATTATGATCTCTCAAAAATCTTCCTGTAGCAGCACATCATGTGTTAATCTTAACAGCTTCATCAGTTTTTAAATGAATCCACCCTTCTATTTCCACCATCCCCTCCCTTGAGACTTGCCTTACAGAACCTCATCCTTTACGAGCAGAAATAAATTGTTTGCCCAACTATACACATCTTTGATAATCTCCTCTGAACTCCATGTAAAACCTTGGAAGATACATGTATTCTTGTTCTTCCAAATATGCCAAGTAACTATGCCAAAGAAACACGACCAAACGACATTCCCCATAACGAAATTATGTTGATTCTGCAAATTAGACTCAAGTCATTCTGCAAATTACTTGAAAAGAAATAGTCTTGCTTCTGGGGTGGGATGATCCAAGACCAAATATCATTCGCTACATTACAATCTCTGATAGAATGAAGTACATCCTACAGTTCATGTCCACAAATTGAGTAGCTTGCAACACTACCAACTCCACGCTTTAGTCACTCCACTTGAATAAGCAATCGCTGTTTGAGAGCCAGCTCAAAGAAATATTTGAATCCTTTGAGGGCCTTGAACCTTCCATGGTAATTTCCAAACTTCGTCCCTAGGATTCCATGAACTCTCCTTAACCATCCGATAAGCGCTTTTAATAGAGAAGAAGCCTGAAGAAGTCCCCACCCAAGCAATATTGTCAGTGTCAGTTGATGGATGTAGTGGTGGAATACTAGTAATACGCCCAAAATATCTTCGGATAGCCAAACCCGAAAGATCTCCATATTCCATAGTACTTCATATGAAATCATCTCATTGAGAAAACAATCCATGGCAATGTTGGCTCTAGCTGGAATTAAATTAATCAAGGGACCAATCTCCAAAATCCAACTGTCCCTCCAACAATTAATGATGTTACCATTTCCAACTGACCAAAATATATTTTCTCGAAGCAAAGGTAATACCTTAGATAAAGCTCTCTAGAGGAAGAAAGAATTGCTATGAGAGATACTAAAGGGAATACCATCCTTCTCCATACTTCAAACGCAAGACACGAACCCATAGAGCCTTCGGATTCGCCAAAATATTAAAACCCAATTTCAACAAGAAAGAGGTGTTTTGATCTTTTAGTTGTCGAATCCCAAGCCCTCCACACACCTTTGGCTGACATAATGAATGTCAACTTACAAGCGCATTCTTTTTATTACCTCCATTTGATCCCCATATAAACTATCTGATGATACTTTTAATCTCATCACATAGTCCTTGCGGAGTCCTCAAGGACTGCATAAAATAGCTAGGAATTGAAAGTAAGACCGATTGTGCTAAAGTAACTGTACTAGTAAAAGACAATTGCTTCGCATCCCACCTTTGCAACCTAGCTTTAACTTTTTCTACCACGAACCTCAAAGAGCTATTAGCTACTCTTTTGTGGAAAAGAGGGATTCCCAAGTATGATCGTAGAGCATGGACCTTACGAAAACCAAACATATCACAAAGATGTCCTGCTGAATCTTCGTTCACCCCTTTAGAGAAGATTATAAACATTAATACAATAATAACATGCACTTTTACTTAATTATGCATAAATTAAGCACCAAAATTTAAGTTGACAAAAATTTTCAAATTTTTCGAGAATATTTGAAAGTTTTGTCATTTTATTATTATCATAATCAAACAATATACTTTTTTTTATTATTTTTAACCTTTAATCGAGATAACACAAATCAATTCAAATTCATATTTATTAAATCAACCATCTTTCAATATATACACAAACTTAAAACATTAAGATGGAGTCAGATTTTAGATTTTATACGAAATGTTAAATACTTATAAAATCTCAAAATATTTTTTTAGATGAAAATAAGCATGTTTATAAATATTTTACCATGGAAATTTAAACAAAAGTATATTACAAATTTAACTTGATCGATAATGGTATACTCTACCAACTCAAATGATGTATATTTCACAAATTTTTGTGTAGCTTTGGCTTATACATATATACAGATGGAGTAGAAAAATTAGGCAGAGTGATAACATGTTAATTTGCATGGTTTCTTGTGTTAAATTGGGTTTAGTTCTGAATCAATCCCTGCTAAATTAGTATTTTTATGATTTAAATCTTGTTAGGGATGCAATTGGTGAAAAGCAAGCTAAAAAGGACCAAATTGAAAGAAAATCATCGAAATGGGGCCAAAACAAAAAGATGGAGGAAGCTAAGCACACATCAAATATTTTGAATTTGTAAAAAGCCAAAAATACAAAATCTTATTTTATTTTATTTTATTTTTTTAATTTTTTTAAATTTTATATTAAATTAGTTTAGGCTATTTTTAGTAAACCCCATGTATATCAATAGGGGCTTTTTGTTCTTAGGGAATCATCAATCAATTAATTATTTTCCTACTTCAATTTGGAGTTGAATTGTCCTCTTTGTCTTTTTTCTACTTCAATTTGGAATTGAATTACTCTCTTTTTTCTCTTTCAATTTGACGTGAGAATTTTGTCCATTTCATTTCAATTTCTTTGTTCTTTCTAAATTCGTCAAATTGCTTTCCAACCCCTTTTATTCCCCAATTTCTTCCATTATCATACAAATTCAATCACTTTCCACAACTTACAAGCATGCATAAATTCATGCCACACTAAACCCTTTCAGCTTTAAGTCGTTGTTAACCCCGTCAAAGACCCGTGAGTTACGAACCCGAGCTCTTTAACTCCTACTTCTTAATATTTTATTATTTTTCCGGATTAAGAGTATGACTTCGTCAACTCACAAAGTCAAATCAACACTAAATAAAAAAGGACGTCGTTTGAGTTAGTGTGGCTAGACGTACAGTTGGGATTCCGAAAGGATCGATTGTCTAATTGGTTTTCCGTGAACACATTGGCGTGCCAAGTGGGGATTGCTGTTTGGTTCTGTCAAGGGAAGTAGTAACCAGATTTAGATGTCCCAAGCGCTTGAGGGCATTAGTTCAAGCTAGGCTCTTCTAGAACGCAAAGTTGCCAGAGTTCTAAATCACGAACATTTTGTAGGTTGTTCGATCGGTAAGGGCTAGTTATAGGATGTTCTACAACTAATTTACACAAGGAAGAGTTGGTGTCCAAGGCATCCTTGGTAGTTATAACTAGCTTATTAGAAAAGAAGAGTTCATCTAATTTCGAGGATTGGTTCAAAGAAGGAAAAACCCGTGCCTAAAGCTAAGCTAAATTTAATTGATTTTTCTTCAAATTTACTTCACTATTTTTTTTTATTTAATCGTCTTCAGCTTTTACTTTTTACATTTTTTTTCTGTTTATTTCAGGTTTTATATTTTATTCCCCCATACTTCTTGGGCACGACAACTGCCCAGATTAAAATCTGGTCGAGAGAGAAACAATTTCAGTAAACCCAGTCTCTGTGGGATCGACCCTACTCCCTATACTGCTTAAATTTGCAAATTAGGTGTAGGATTATATTGGTGAAATCGACGACCATCAGTTTTGGAGCCATTGCCGGGGATTGGCAACACTTACAATAGTTTAAATCATCTTCATGATTAGATATCCATCTGGAGATCTCGAATACGACCCAAAGATTGAGAAATCGGCGCGAGCGTGACGAAAAGAGACAGAAGCTCTTAAACGTGCAAGTAAAGCAGGAGTTGAGCTAGGAAAAGGGATCCTAGAATCTAACGTCGAAAAATTGAGCGAAGTAATTCGTGCAGAGGCAATTCGACGTGGGAAACAAGTCGAAGTGGTTGAACTTGAGACTGAACCACTTTTTGAAACAAAAGAAGCAAAAGGCAACCTCGGTGGACCAGAAAGGATGGCAAACCGAACTATTCGTCAACTAGCCACTGCTCCCAACGAGAAAACACCGTTATACATCAACTATCCAACCGGAGGAACCCCTTTCGAGTTGAAATCAGGCCTGATTCACCTTTTGCCCACTTTTCGAAGCTTGAAGAATGAAAATCTACACACTTACTTGAGAGAAGCATGAAGCCTCAGGGAGTAACCGAAGATAAAATCAAACTTCGGGCCTTTCCTTTTTCTTTAGTTGATATAGTAAGAGAATGGTTATTTTACTTACCCCCCGGTTCTATCACAACGTGGGATGACTTATCTCATGCATTTCTTGACAGATTCTTTCCAGCATCGCGAGCAGCTGAACTTAGGAGGGACATAGTGGGAATTCGCCAAATGGAGAGTGAATCGCTCTACGACTATTGGGAGCGGTACAGAAAACTGTGTGCAAGTTGTCCACAACACGGGTTAACCGAACAATCACTTCTTCAATATTTCTACGAAGGTCTACTCCCTATAGAAATGAAGATGATTGGTGCTGCTAGTGGACGGGCGCTTGTCAATATGACTCCTCAAAGGGCAAGAGAACTGATATCCACCATGGCGGCAGATTCTCAATAGTATCACCCGAATTCGGAACCCACAAGACGGCTTAATGAGGTAAACGTTTCATCCTTAGAAGATAAATTAGATAAGCTTACTAATGTTGTTCAATCTTTGCTTACAAAAAGAATAATCTGACCCAACTGTGTGGAATTTGTACTACATCTGAACATCCGACTGATTCATGCCCAATCCTTAACAACAATTCAAAGACACATGTTGATACTATCGGAGGTTTTTCGGGACCTCCAAAAGACGTTATGATCCTTTCTCCAACACCTACAATACCGGGTGGAAAGATCATCCCAAATTGAATTATGGAGTTAATCCCTGATATAATCCATCATACTAACCGAGACCTCTGCAACCACCACAACAACAATCCAAGCCGAGTACATCTCTAGAAGCTGTTATGGAAAGACTTGCCACCGATGCTACAAAATATCAACAGAGGACAGACGCATCAATACAAGAGTTAACTAAGCAAGTTAGTAAACTCTCAATGGCAGTTAATCGCTTGGAGTCTCAAGGTAAATTAACTTCCCAGACAGAGTCGAATCCTCGGTAAAATGCAAGTGCAATAACTCTTCATAGCGAAAAGGTTCTAGAAATGGTTCCAGCCAAAATTCATGGGCAAGACAAGGAATAGGAAAAGTAGATCTCTGATCAAACAGCCAGGCTAGAATCAAAAATTCGGAGACCAGTCGTGATGGCACCTCATTTTCTAGGGAGGCTTGCAAGGGATAAGAAAGAGAAGGAGGAAAAAGAAATCCTTGAGACATTCAGGAAGGTAGAGGTAAATATCCCTTTACTCGACGCTATAAAAAATCCTTCGTTATACGAAATTTCTTAAGGAATTGTGTTCTAGCAAGAGGAGGTTAATAGGTAACGAAAGAGTAAATGTAGGAGAAAATGTCTCTGCAGTACCGCAAGAGAAAGTTCCGCCCAAATACAATGACCAAGGTATGTTTGCTATTTCCTGTGAGATAGGTAATGTAGGCATTAAGAAAGCCATTTGTGATTTAGGGGCTTCTATTAATGTTATGCCTTATTCTATTTATAAGTTGATTAACGCGGGTCCTTTAATAGAAACAAGAGTAATAACCCAGTTGGCGGATAAGTCAGTCGTCTATCCCGAAGGGTTGCTTAAAGACGTCCTTGTTAAAGTTAACGAATTATTTTTTCTTGCAGATTTCTAAATTATTAATATGGAAGACGATAACCCAACTAATTCAACTGACATTTTGCTTGGAAGGTCATTCCTAAGTACCGCAAGCACAAAAATTGATGTTTGGAGCGGAACACTGACAATGGAGGTTGATGGCAAAATCGTGAAATTCAATGTCTACGAAGCTATGGGTCATCCTAACTCACTATTAAATATTTCTAGTGTCGATATTATAGATTGTTTAACTCAATCTTATTCTCAATATCATGACTTTGATGAATTGGAAACTGTCCTGTACAAAAGCATTGACATGGATGTTTTACATCATCTCGAGGATTTAGCAATCATAGAAGATCCATTGCGAGAAATTTTCAAACACTTGGAAACGCAACCATCATTGGCGAACCAAGGTAACCAATTTGAGCTATTACCTTCCCAAACTAAAATGTTACCTTCGATTTTGCAGCTACCAACCTTGGAGCTTAAAGTATTACCGGACCACCTTAAATACGTCTTTTTGGGAGAGAGAGACACCTTACCTGTGATAGTGCCAAAGAAACTAACCAAAGACGAGGAGGAAAGTCTAGTTCGAGTGCTGAGAGATTATAAGGAAGCTATTGTTTGGATGATAGCTGACATAAAAGGGTTAAGTCCATCCATTTGTATGCACAAAATTTCCATCGAAGATAACACGAAACCAAAGAGAGATGCTCAAAGGCGTCTTAACCCACCTATATAAACCCAAATTTGCCCGGCCCATATACAAACAAACCCATATAACCCTAGACCCAAAAAAATTAACCCACTAACAGCCCAAACACCCCTAGCCCACATCAACAACCCAAACACCTAAAACAAAAGAAACCTAACCCTAATTTTCCCCTAACCCTAAGTGGCGCCGCCTCTGATGCCTCTGACATCCACTTGCCCTGCATCGTGGTCTTGTCCACCGCCCAGCACCGCCTTTGACGGCAAACATTAAATGAGAAGAGACAAAACGTGGCAAAAAAAGTAGCAAAGGCTATAAAAGCCGATTCTAAACATTTGTAATAGAGGGTTTTTTTGGAATAGAATACAAGCATTTTCGAACACAACAATAGATTCAAGCAAAGAAAAAAGAAATCAAAAGCAATGAGCTGAGATTAAACAACTAAAAAGCAGAGTTTAAACACTAAAATAAAATCCTAAGAATCAAAGACAGAGGCCCAAGAAGGTGACTTTTTCCTTCCTTTCTATTTTTAAAATTTTCTTTCGTTTCTTTTCGGTCTACACATATATGTTAAAAATATATAAAAAAACATACATTTTACCTTTTCTGGCCACCATGTGCGGTGGCCGACGCGGCAGCACCGACGGCAGTCCTTTCGCCAGATTCCGGGTTTCTTCCCAGCAGATAGAGAGAAAAAGAAGAGGGGCTTTTTTTTTTTTTGAAAGCAAGCAGCAAATGATTTTTTTTCCAAATTTCTGCCTTAAATAGCCCCCTCAAAATGACGTCATTTTGGGGCTGGCCTTTAATGCCCAAAACGACGTCGTTTTGCCCTGGACCGATCCGACCGACTCGACCCGCCTCAGGATCCGCGTGTTTTTTTACAAAGGGGTTTATTGCGCTCTCGATCCTTCCGCATTTTTAGATTTTAAAATCAAGTTTTCCGCTATTGCAATTTTGTCCCAAAAATTTTACGCCATTGTAATTCGGTCCTTTTTAAAACACTGCGTTTTACTATTTGGGGAAAGTTGTGCTCCTCGTCCCCCAGCATTTTGCGCGCATTGCTGTTTAGTCCCTTTATCGCTTATAATGTCTAATTTGACCCCTTTTTATTTCTATTTTAGTTTCAATTTAACCCATTTTTCAATCATTTTGCAATTTTTACTATTTCTACTATTATTATTATTATTATTATTATTGATTATTGATTATTGATTATTATTTATATGTTTGTTATTATTATTATTACCTTGTTATTACAACTTAATATATGGGTTATTACTATAGTTATATTATAGTTTTTCATGTATATATTTTTGTATATATATTTTGTTTATCCTTATATATATATATATATATATATATATATATATTAATTATTCTTTTATTACTATCACCATTATTATTATTATTATCATCATTTTTATTTATTTTCATTACTGCTCATGTATTATGTATTATCGTTAATGTTATTAATATTTTCATTATCATCATTATTCTATTTTATTTATTATTTGTATGTATATTATTATTATTATTATTATTATTATTATCATTTTATTAATTTTATTATTTTATTATTATTGCTTGCTTTTTACTAGTATTATTCTTATTAACACATTGATTTTTATTTATTTATTTATTTATTATTATTATCATTATCTTATTACCATTATCACCCTTTTACTTATTTATTTGTTTATTTTATGTTTTTTGGTTCTATTATTATTTTCTATTATTATTATATTATTATTATTATTGTTACCATACTACTATTATTATTTTCTATTATCATTACTATATTATTATTATTATTACCACTAGTATTAATGTATTGTTTTATTTTCATATTATCATCATCATTATTAATAGTATTTTTACCTATGTTCGTTATTAAACAAAATACCTTTGTAAAATCATCACGCTTCACCTAAAAGATTTTAAAATAAGGCAATGTTTTGTATTTAGAAATTCGAAAAATAGTGCCCTAACGTGCTGGGTTGCGACTTTCCGTTTAACTAAATAACTTAACACCCTTTTAACACAACCTCATGAATCATGAGACGACTTTGATACGAGAGATTAAAGCATCGTGTCCTAACGTGCTGGATGTGATGTTTATATCTTTTCGAGACAAAGAAATCTCAAGTTTTGACTCGAGCCCTTTTTTCTTAATTTAATACGATACGATGCATTTTGTAGAATTGCTACACTTCATTTAAAGGTTTTAAAATAAAGGCAATGTTTTGTATTTAGGAATTATGGGAATAGTGCCCTAACGTGCTGGGTTGCGATTTTCCGTTTGACTAAATAACTAAACATCCTTTTAATAAATTTCGTAAATCATGAGGCAACTTTGATTACGAAGGTTTAAAATATCATGTCCTAACGCGCTGAATGTGATGTTTGTATCCTCTCGGAACAAAGAAATCTCAAATTTCAGCCCAAATTATCCAAACATCTTCTAAAGGACCCGTATTTTAAAACCTTTTCAAATTTCCGACATTAAGACATCGATTAATCAATTTGGTACCAATTTTGGGCGTGACGAGGGTGCTAACCCTTCCTCGCACGTAACTGACTCCTGAACCCAACTTTCAAAATTTTGCAGACCAACAATATTGTTTTAGTAAACCAAAACGTTTTATTAAAACAAAGGTGACCCGATCACACCAAATGAAGATCGATGGTGATTCCCGTTTTACTTTCATTTTCCAAACCCAAAAGTCGTCATCCTTTTTCCAAAAAAATGGTTACGACAGCTTGGGACTCCACTGGGGATAGATTTAGAGAGCCAAGCCATAAATTGATTATTTTCTATCTTTTGTCAGAAATTTGAAAGTTCAATTTGAAAATTACGATCCTTTTATTGCATGTTGTTTTAATTTCGGCATTGCATTGCATGACCGTTGTGGTCGCACCTTTAAGTGGGAGTGAAGCTACTCCTTCGTGAGGTTTTCACCTCCATGCAGGATAGTGGATCGCTTTCGGGATACATCCGTACCTATGTCTTCGTGAGATTTTCATCTCCGTGCAGCCATAGGGAAATGTATGCTCCTGAACTAAACTCAGTCCGTATGAGCCTATAATGGGTGAGGATCGAGGAATCTGCTGGTTCAGGTACCCCTCTTTAGAACCGAACCTCATGTAGTAAGCCCTAAGAACCCACCCTAGGTAGAGCCATGCCAAACCCTAGTGGTTACCGTATTAGGTATTTTTATTCTTTGCTTACTGTGTATGAAATATTGACTTGCTTCATTTTTATTTTTGCATGGCTTATTCATCAAAAAGGTGTTGATTCACATTCGACTGCTAAATAGATAGCTTGTCATGGAAAGGGGGTTTCTTGATAAAGTGGAGGACAATGCGGCCGTCCGAATATGGGCCGAGATAGTGTAACAAGAAAAAGGTGATAGTCTTACAGAAGGGAACATGTTAGAATTGTGGGACTTCACACGTATCAGCGTAACCTAAAATAATCTTTAGGAGATGAAAAAAATATGGAGTCAATGGGACGACGAGATCAAGTAACTATTTTACTGTCATTACGGTGATCTGCCTTATCTGCTCGACATGAAGGTAGACCAGAACTTATTTCGAGCTATAGCCCAATTTTGGAATCCTGCTTATAGTTGTTTTACTTTCGGGAAAGCGGACCTGATACCTACTATAGAAGAATACACAGCTTTACTCCGTTGCCCAAAAATTCAAATTGACAAAGTTTATGCAAGACCTGTTAATGTCTCCACATTCTTAAAAAAGCTGATGAATATTACGGGGATGAGCGAGCAGTGGGTTACAGCTCGGATAAAATAAAAGGGAGATTGTAAGTGCATCTCTTGGAGAAATTTAAGGGATTTGATCATAGCGCATCCTGATGTGAAGAAAAGGGTTGACATTTTTGCCTTGAGCATTTATGGACTGATTATTTTCCCTAAAGCTCTAGGGCATGTAAATGAGGCGGTCTCAGACTTATTTGACAGATTAGATAGAAGAGTCACACCCGTTCTTGTAATTCTAGCCGAAACTTTCAGGTCCCTAAGCGCATGCCGAAGAGCGGGCGAAGGAAGATTCACCGGTTGTGCACAACTCTTACTAGCATGGTTCCATAGTCATTTTTGGAAAGTCGAAAAAAGTATCGTGTCGAATCTTCTCCGAGGACTATTCCTCGCTAAAAGAATTAGCAGCCACGCCAAGACGAGACGATTTTATAAAAGAAAATGGATGATGATTCTGTAAAACCTGCAAGAAGAAGATATAGAATTGAAAGCTCCTTTAATGATTCCTGATGAGATCTTATATCAGTGCGGAGATTTTGACGGGTTCCTCTGTTGGGAATATGGGGAGCTGTCAGGTACGCTCCTCTCCTCGTGTTGAGACAGTACAGATCGAGACAGTTTACGCCTGCAACACAAGGTTTAATTCAGTGCGAGTTTGAATATAAAGGAGATAATTGTAAAAAGAGAGTTCGTGAAATATCGAGTGCTTGGAACCGGACTCACAGAATGAAAAGGTTTGCCACTAACCTGATGACAACCCCAAATATGACCGATGGTGCAGTCAGAGAATCAACGACAACATCCCCACATCAGGTCAAGAAAATGCCTAATCAGTGGAAGAGCACCTTCAATAATCCCATCTGAGCTCAAAATCATCAAACAGGATTTTGAGAAAAAGAATGTAGAATTAGGGAAAAGGATAGAACAATTAGAGGAAGAGAAAATGCAGTGGATTGGATGTTGACATTCAAAAGCTGGAAGACGAGAAGATAAGAAAAGGGAAAAATAAGGCTGAGGAAGATTTGGACAGTTTGAAAATAGATTATAAGAAGCTGCGAAGGTCAATGAAAATTGATGGATTAGGAAAAATGTCAGAGCAATGGCGTTAAGAAATTAGAGAGAAAAAAATAGAGCCAGTCAATGGGAAAGGAAACTCCGAGATACTCAAGTTCGAGAAGATACTCTAAAAAGAAGTTTGGTAGAAAGTCAGAACGAGAAAGAGGAATTAAAGGCTCGGGTGTCAGAATTGGAAAAATCATTGTATCAGTATCGTAGCCGTAACTCTGTAGTCGAATTAAAGGCTAGTTTGAGTGAAATTGAAGAAACGAAAGCAAGAATCGAAGAGCTAGAGTCTGCTTTACATGGTTGTGAGCTACGGGTAGAGCTTCTTGAAGTCAATTAGGAGCGTTGGGAGCAACAACTTCATCACTCTCAGAGCCAAGTTAGAGACCGAGATTACATTATGGGGGAAGATGTAGCTCAAGTGCGAGAGGTGGCGGATCACTTACAAACCTTAGCAGTCCGAGCTGATGTACTAAGTTTATTTTATGAATCGAAGTCAGAGCAAGGTCAAGAGTTAGCTGGGCTTCTTGAGGAAGTCAAGGCCTTAAGTATTAGGGCGAGGCCTTATATGTAATCCATTTTATGTGAAGAAACTTATTTTCTAGAAAAGTTATTCTAATGGAAATTGAATCAGAATTAATGCCTTTTTGTTGCATACATTTCATGCATTAGCATTACATTGCATTATGCGCATTAAATCTCACAAAGGAACCCTAAAATTATGGCAGCTACCCTAGAACATCGCTACGGTACACGAGGCAAAACAAAATAATGGATCAAAGAATGGAAAGATTAGAGCAAATGCAAAAGGAAATGCAGGAGCAGATGCAAGAACGATTAATCAAGATACAACAGGACATGATAGAACGGATGCAAGAATCTCAGAATAACATGATAAATCAATTGGCGCAGTTGTTGGCCAATGAAGTGAGAAAGGAAAGGGCATTGCTACTAGTTTAGAAAATGATAATGACGACCCTTTTTACCTTCCGGGTTTTACCCACCGAATACCCAAGCGCCACCGAATGTACATCCTCAAAGGACACCTGTTACTATCAGACCACAATATCAGGTTGGTATCGCGATACCGGCCCACCTCCCTACTGGTTCGGGTACTAACCCAGGGGAAAGTTTGGCTAACCCTGTGGTCCCCGATTTTGATGAATTGGCAGAAATGGACAAGGCAAAAATAGATTTGCCAAGGCAACTTGAGAACCATTGCAAGTGGCTAGAAGAAAAGTTTAAAGAAATAGAAATGGCTGACCACCGTTACGGGATGGACGCTAAAAACTTAAGTCTGGTCCCGGACTTAGTCCTTCCACCAAAGTTCAATACACCAGAGTTCGAGAAATATAACGGGACTACCTGTCCTAAGGTGCACATCAATGTTCTACCGACGGATGGCAGGGCACCTCAATAATGACCAGTTGTTGATTCACTGTTTTCAAGATAGTTTGGCTGGGTCTGCGGCCAAATAGTATAACTAGCTTGGTCGTGCCCAAATCAAGACGTGGAAGGACCTGGCACAGGCCCTTATGAAACATTATGGCCATGTGGCTGATATTGCTCCTGATAGAATCACGATCCAAAATATAGAGAAAAAGCCGGGCAAAAGCTTTAGACAGTACGCCCAGCGATGGAGAAAGGTAGCAATACAAGTTCAGCCACCACTTTTGGAAAAGGAGACAACCATGCTCTTTATTAATACGTTGAAAGCTCTTTTCATCAATCATATGCTGGGAAGCACCACTAAAAGCTTTTCAGACATCGTGATGTCGGGGGAGATGATAGAAAATGCAATCAGATGTGGCAAGATAGAGTAGGAGAAAGTGCTAGAAAGACAATCCCAAAGAAAAGAGAGAACAATGTAAATAACCTAAATAAAAGTTATCCGAAGCCTATTACTGTAAACCAGCCTAGGGCCGTAATCGCTGATTATCAGGGCTCCTCTAGGCAGGAATCCAGTACAAAGCAAAACACGGAGAAAATCTAATTCACGCCAATCCCAGTCACGTACAAGAAAATGTACCAGAACTTATTCGATGCATATTGTTTCCCCACATTACCTAAAACCCCTGCAACCCCCATACCCTAAGTGGTATGACACGAACGCACAGTGTGAGTACCACGCAGATTGTGGGGCAATCAATAGAGCACTGTCTTGCTTTTAAAAAGCTGGTAGAAAGACTCATCCAGATGAGTGTTATAGAAGTAGACGATACCCCCAGCACGGGGCACCCGCTACCTAATCATGGGGTCAATATGATAGGTGAGAACGTGGGAAGAAGAGTTAAAAGGGATGTTGACGAAGTAAAGACTCCGATGAAATGAGTTTGAAAGGAAATGATGAAGAGGGGATTATCTGTATCAAGTCCAGTAGGAAAGCATGAAGGAACAAGAAAAGGCTGTGAGTTTCATAACATGGAGGGGCACGAAATCCAGGACTTTATTGAGTTCAGAATTCTGGTACAAAGGCTGATGGACAATAAAGAGTTGGAGTTTTGTGAAAGCAACGAAGGCCGAAAAGAAAGAAGTATATGCGCGTTGGAAGATGAATCAGCAATAAAAGCCTCAAAACTAGCTATCCTTTGGTCATCATCTTGCGACCAAAGAACGATGGAGCCGGGGTAAAAATAACTCTGAAGATCGTGATTCGTAAATCGGCGGTCTTTTCATATGAAGACAACAAAGAAGTTCCCCAGAACTCTAACTGCAACCTGATGATTCCTGAAAAAGGGGACTCGTCTTACACTATGAAAGGAAACCAGGAGCTTCCGAAGATTGTGATCCGAAGACTTGCGATCTTTTCATATGAAGATAACAAAAAGGTTCCCTGGAACTACAACTGTAATGTGACGATTCCTGGGAAAGGAGACTTGTCCAACACTGCAAAGGGAAACCAGGAAGTAGGCTTCTATACGCGTAGCGGGAAGCGTTACGACACGGCAAACCCGCGGATCAAGCTTGCAAAAGAGAAAACCTTGGTGAGCGACCAAACAGGAAGCTCCTATAAATGAGCCAGTGGAGGAAGACGAGGCTAGGGAATTCTTAATGTTTTTAAAACATAGTGAATACAGTGTCGTGGAGCAGCTGCATAAACAACCGGCTCGTATATCTGTGCTTGACTTGCTATTAAGCTCAGAAGCGCACCGCAACGCACTGATGAAGGTATTGAATGAAACTTATGTTGCTAATGCTATCACCGTTAACAAGTTGGATCGTCTAATTAGCAATATAGGTGCTGATAACTTTATTTTCTTTAATGATGACGAGATTCTGTCCGGAGGTATGGGTTCCATCAAGGCCCTCTACATTACTACACGGTGCAAAGGATACACACTACCAGGGGTACTAGTCGATAATGTATCGGCACTCAATGTCTTGCCATTATCGACGCTGAATAGGTTACCCATTGATAGCTTTCACATGAAGGCCTGCTACAATGTAGTAAGGGCATTCGATGGAACCGAAAGGAAAGTCATGGGGAGGATTGAATTACCTCTTTTAATCGGCCCAGGTACATATGAAGTGGATTTCATAGTAATGGATATTAGGCCGTCGTATAATTATTTGCTGGGGAGACCTTGGATACACTCAGCGGGAGCAGTCCTCTCATCATTGCACTAGAAATTGAAATTAGTCACAGAAGGCCATTTGGTAACAATAAATGCTGAAGAAGACATCATCGCAACTGTAACCAACGATGCGCCATATTTAGAAGCAAATAACGAAGCGACTAAATGTTCCTTCCTCTCTTTGGAATTCGTCAACGCAACATTCGTCATCGAGGGAAACAAGATCCCAGTGCCTCAGTTATCCAAAACCACAAAAATGGGTTTGCAATTAATGGTCGAAAATGGAGCCGTATCTGGAAAGGGATTGGGGATGTATTTCTAAGGGGGAATCGAAGTCCCGAGATTGAAAGAAAAAATAGACCTCTTTGGCTTAGGATTCAAGCCAAACGCAAAGCAAAAGAAGAAAAAGTTAGAAAAGAAGCAAGAAAGAAGGAAAGCGCGTTTGGGTGGAGATGAGATTAAATGGGAACCGATGATAATTCCCCATATTCGTGAGACCTTTATATCAGGAGGGGCTATCCATCCGGGATGAGGAACACAAAATGAAGAAATCGTGCACGTCAATGCTATATCTGAGGGGAAAAATGAGGAAGAAAATCAGAATGGCATCCGCCTTATGAGCGAGCAAATGTTCTAAACAACTGGATCATGGAGGAGATTCCTGTAGCTTTTAGAACTCATTCAGAGTAATACTCGGAACACACTTGTTGCTTTAAGTCTAGAAGCAATAAGAGTCTCTTTTGTGAAGCATGACTTTGTATAAGGCATCGATATTTTCAATGAAATGCATCCCCGCCATCTTTTGAGCAAATTTTCTTCTATTTTCATTTCATTCATCATTATTCTTTCTTTAGATATTCTTCTAAACATTTCTATTCTTCATTTATGATACCAATAAGCATGCCTAGATTCTGTGGTTCTATGAGCCTTTATTCATCTCCATAATAGGTCCCCAAATATCAATGATTTGAGTAACACTACCGATGGCTCAGAATGTCCTTTTGAGCAAGATATGGGTGCAGAAGATTTTCAGGATTTTGAAGATGACCAAGGCTGTGACTTATCTCCTGAACTGTTAAGGATGGTAGAACAAGAGGAGAAACAAATCGTACCTCACAAAGAGTCAGTGAAAATAGTGAATCTAGGAGATGAACAAGAAAAGAAAGAAGTGAAGATTGGAGCCGGTACCACCGTAGAGACAAGGCGAGACCTCATCAAGTTACTCCAAGAATTTAAGGATGTCTTCACATGGTCATATCAAGACATGCCCGAGTTAAGCACTGATATCGTGGTACACCATTTACCCATAAAAGAAGAATACAAGCCAGTCTAATAGAAACTTCGGAGGATGAGGTCAGACGTTTTACTGAAAATAAAAGAGGAGGTCAGGAAGCAATTTGACGTAGGTTTCTTGCAAGTGGTTAAGTATTCGGAATGTGTAGCCAATATCATCCCCGTCCCTAAGAAAGATGGGAAAGTACAAATGTGTATAGACTACAGGGATCTAAACAAGGCTAGCCCGAAAGACAATTTCCCGTTACCTCACATCGACACCTTAGTGGACAATACGGCTGGTTATTCATTGTTCTTATTCATGGATGGCTTCTCAGGATACAACCAGATAAAGATGCTTCCTGAAGACATGGATAAAACCACGTTCATAACCATGTGGGAACCTTGTGCTATAAGGTAATGCCATTTAAAATTTGAAGAATGCGGGGCGATATATCGAGAGCCATGGTAACCCTATTCCATGACATGATGCACAAAAAAATTGAGGTTTATGTCGACGATATGATCGCCAAGTCCCAGACTAAAAATGAGCATGTCCAAGTCTTAAAGAAATTATTTTTGAGGTTGAGAAAATTCCAGCTAAAGCTTAACCCAGCAAAATGTACCTTCGGAGCCAAATCAGGGAAACTGCAAGGATTTATAGTCAGTGAAAAGAGGATTGAGGTTGACCCAGACAAAGTCAAAGGTATACAAGAATTGCCTTCACCTCGCACTCAAAAAGAAGTTCGAGGCTTCTTAGGAAGATTAAATTACATTGCTCGATTCATTTCACAGCTGACTGAGAAATGTGACCCCATATTTCGTCTTCTAAAAAAACATGATCCAGGTGTGTGGGATGAAGAATGTCAGAAGACCTTCGACAAAGTGAAGCAATACCTGTCCAATCCTCCAGTATTGACTCTGCCTAATCCGGATAGGCCATTAATCCTCTATTTGACAGTACTTGATAATTTGATGGGATGTATGCTTGGCCAACACGATGAGTCAGGAAAGAAAGAAAAGGCAATATACTACCTTAGTAAAAAGTTCACTGAATGTGAAACAAGGTACTCACCAATTGAGAAACTGTGTTGTACCTTGATCTAGAGAACTCAAAATTGAGGCAATATATGCTGTATCATACGACCTGGCTCATCTCGAAGCTAGACCCACTGAAATACCTGATGGAGTCGACTACTTTGAATGGACGGATGGCCCGATGGCAAATTTTACTTTCTGAGTTGACATAGTTTATGTAAACCAAAAGGCAGTGAAAGGGTTGCAATAGCGAATTTTCTAGCTAGTAGAGCTCTGGCAGATTACGAGCCTTTGGACTTCGATTTCCCTAATGAAGACCTAATGTACATGGCAACCACTAAAGAAGGTACCCCAGAAATTCGTCCTTGGAAACTGAACTTCGATGGGGCATCAAATGCTGTGGGCAATGGGATTAGAGCAGTTCTGGTATCCCCAAATGGAGATCATTACCCATTCACTTGTAAATTGGATTTTGACTGCACAAACAATATGGCAGAGTATAAAGCTTGCATCATGGGTATCCGTGCCGCTATAGAACGCAAAGTTAACATGCTGGAAGTATACGAAGACTCTACACTGGTGATCTATCAACTTAAAGGAGAATGGGAGACGAGAGACCCCAAGTTGGTCGAATAAAAAAGATTGGTCTAAGAACTGATCAAAGAGTTCAATGACATCACTTTTAGTTATCTGCCAAGAGACGAAAATCAGATGGCTGATGCTCTAGCCACCTTGGCTTCCATGGTCCGAGCAAACAACAAGGAGGATATGAAGCCTATACAAATGAGCATTTATGAGGTCCCGACCCATTGCTATGATGTGGAAGAAGAGGAACAAAATGATCACCCGTGGTACCACGATATACTGCAATACGTGAAAAATCATAAGTACCCCGATCAAGTGATTGAAACTGACAAAAGGACGTTGAGGAGACTAGCTTGTGACTATGTCTTGGACGGAGAGATCCTATACAAAAGAAGAAAGGATCAAGTATTATTGAGGTGCGTGGATGCCGTCAAAGCTAAGCAGATCCTAGAAGAGGTCCATAAAGGTGTCTGTGGAACACATGCCAATGGTTTCGCGATGGCTAGGCAAATCATGAGATTCGGGTATTATTGGTCTACCATGGAAAGAGATTGCATTGATTATGCTAAAAAATGTCATAAATGCCAAATTTATGGGGACAAGATTCATGTACTACCTTTACCTTTACAGGTTATGACCTCCCCATGGCCTTTTTCTATATGGGGCATGGACGTTATTGGACCAATCTCTCCAAAAGCTTTCAATGGACATCGGTTTATCTTCGTGGTAATCGTTTACTTCACTAAATGGGTGGAGGCCACTTCATATGCTAATGTGACAAAATCAGTAGTCAGCAAGTTCTTAAAAAAGGAAATCATATGTTGATATGGAATGCCCGAGAGGATCATATCTGATAATGTGTTAAACTTGAACAACAGTATGATCGTAGAAGTCTGTAGGCAATTCAAGATCAGACATTACAATTCGTCACCATATTGCCCAAAGATGAACGATGCAGTAGAAGCAGCTAATAGGAACATCAAGAGGATAGTAGGGAAGATGACTGTGACTTACAAAGATTGGCATGAGAAGTTACCATTTGTACTTTTTGCTTATCAAACGTCAATCAGAACCCCCATCGGGGCGACTCCTTTCTCATTGGTTTATGAAATGGAGGCAGTTTTACCTATCAAAGTTGAAATTCTGTCCCTTCGAGTATTGTTCGAACTGAAATTGGATGAAGCAGAATGAATCCAAGCTCGATATGATCAGTTGAATCTGATCGAAGAAAAGAGGCTAAAAGCTATCCGTCATGGTCAGATGTACCAAAAGCGAATGATGGGAGCATACAACAAAAAGGTGCGTCCAAGAGAATTCCACGAGGGAGACTTAGTTTTGAAAAAGATCCTCCCCATATAAAAGGATTTCAGAGGGAAATGGATGCCAAATTGGAAGGACTTTATGTGGTGAAAAAGGCTTTCTCTGGAGGAGCACTGATCTTAGCCGAGATGTATGGGAAAAACATACCCAATCCTACAAATTCGGATTTAGTCATGAAGTATTATGCTTGAAGAAGGAAAAGGCTAAAGTGAAAACCCGCAAAGGGCACTTTAAGACCTCAAAAAAAAAAGAGAGGCCAAAGTGAAAACCTGTAAAGGGTGCTTTGGGACCAAGGGGTTTTGAGTCGAAAACCCGATAAGGGCGGCTCAAATTCTGACAAAAGGAATGGTATGTGACGATTTTGTTCTCTCAGAATTAGAAAAAAAGGAGGAATGTTACACCTCAGAACATCTACAAAGCACTGCAGAACTCCCAACATCTATTCAGCTCAAAATAATATTTGGAAGGATTCAGTAGTGAAGCTTAGGCTGTGACATCTGGGGCACTCGCTTTTTCTTTCTTTTCTTTTTTTACCTATTTTTTATATCCCAATAATGTTTTCTTTTGTTAATCCAATTCCATTCTTCATAAATTCCATTGTTATTCATCATTTAAATCTTTTAAGCTGTTTGCAATTGAAATAACAATTGATGGACCCATAATGCTTCCATAAAAGGAGTTCTGCCTATTACTCTGGAAGCCTCTAAATAGCGCAGGAACCTGAAATAGGACCGTTGTCTAGAACCACCACACTTAGGGATTGGAAATGTTCGAGGAAGAGGAGTCTAAAATCATGACTATTTTCCCAGATTCTCTGAAAAAGATATCAGACGAGATAGTGCGTCCGTACCGTGACCTTGACGAGCGAACGAGTAATTACGGCCTTTAGCTTGTAAAAAGAGATCATTCTCATGACATCTTGCATTCATGCAAATGTCCTCCATAATATCCTTTAGTTAGGAGCATTCGATTCATTACGATCATTGCATCTTAATCATTATGAAAAATCATCATTCTCATGACATTCTGCATTTATGTAAGTGTCATCCATATCACACGCAGTCAGGAGCATTTGAGTCATTCTGACCATAGCATCCGCATCATTTGGCATAAACATAAGCATATAAAATCGAATCTACATGATATGTCCCCTGAAGACGGTGTAGCAACATAGGATAAAAACCATCCTATTGCCACTGACCAGCAGTGGAATAGGTTGAAGGTTGTCCTATTGCCACTGACCAGCAGTGGAATAGGTTGAAAGACCATGCTATTGCCACTGACCAGCAGTGGAATAGGCTAAAGATTGTCCTATTGCCATTGACCAGTAGTGGAATAGGTTGAAGATTGTCCTATTTTCACTGACCAGCAGTGAAATAGGTTGAAGATTGTCCTATTGCCACTGAACAACAGTGGAATAGGTTGAAGATTGTCCTATTGCCACTGCCCAGCAGTGGAATAGGTCAAAAATTGTAGATCTTGTCACCTTAACCAGTAGTGGGGCAAGATCGAAGGCAAATCTTGGCTCCCTAACCAGTAGGGAACATCATTTAGGCCACTGTCCTATTGCCACTGACCAGCAGTGGAATGGGTCAAAAATTGTAGATCTTATCACCCTAACCAGTAGTGGGGAAAGATCGAAGGCAAATCTTGGCTCCCTAACCAATAGGGAACATGATTTAGGTCACCATCCTATGTCCCTGACCAGCAGTGGAATAGGTCAAAAATTGTAGATCTTGTCACCCTAACTAGTAGTGGGGCAAGATCGAAGGCAAATCTTGGCTCCTTAAACAGTAGGGAACATGATTTAGGCCACCGTCCTATGTCCCTGACCAGTAGTGGAATAGGTCAAAAATTGTAGATCTTGTTGCCCTAACCAATAATGGGGGAAGATCAAAGGCAAATCTTGGCTCTTTAAATAGTAGGGAACATGATTTAGGCCACCATCCTATGTCCCTGACCAGCACTGGAATAGGTCAAAAATTATAGATCTTGTCGCCCTAACTAGTAGTGGGGCAAAATCGAAGGCAAATCTTGGCTCCCTAACCAGCAGGGAAAATGATTTAGGCCACTGTCCTATTGCCACTGACCAGTAGTGGAATGGGTCAAAAATTGTAGATCTAGTCGCCCTGACCAATAGTGGGGCAAGATCGAAGGCAAACCATGTCTTCCTAAGCCGTAGGAAACATGATATTAAGTCACTACCCTATCTTTCTGACCAGTAGTGGAATAGGTTGAAGACCAAAGACCTTATCTCCTTAGAGATGCAGTGGAGCAATTTAAAATAAAAAGTCTCATCCCATTGAAGTCGCAGCAGGAGCAAATTGAAGCCACAGGTCCCATTTCGTTGAAATAGCAATGGAGTGGATCAAAGCAACAAGATATGGTAGACTAAAACAAAGCTACCTAAAGAAGATGGGCACCAAAGGAGCCAAGACTCAGCAAGATCAGGCAAATTCTGGCCTTCTTTATGTCTTTGCTCTATTCCCGTTACACGAAACGAGCAAAGAGGGGCAGCTGTATAAACCCAAATTTGCCCGGCCCATATACAGACAAACCCATATAACCCCAGACCCAAAAAAATTAACCCACTAACAGCCCAAACACCCCTAGCCCACATCAGCAACCCAAACACCTGAAACAAAAGAAACCTAACCCTAATTTTCCCCTAACCCCAAGTGGCGCCGCCTTTGATGCCTTTGACATCCACTTGCCCTGCACCGTGGTCTTGTCCACCGCCCAGCACCGCCTCTGACCTGCAAACATTAAACGAGAAGAGATAGAACGTGGCAAAAAAAAAGTAGCAAAGGCTATAAAAGCCGATTCTAAACATTGTACTAGAGGGTTTTTTTGGAATAGAATACAAGCATTTTCGAACACAACAATAGATTCAAGCAAAGAAAAAAGAAATCAAAAGCAGCGAGTTGAGATTAAACAACAAAAAAGCAGAGTTTAAACACTAAAATAAAATCCTAAGAATCAAAGATAGAGGCCCAAGAAGGTGACTTTTTCCTTCCTTTTTATTTTTAAATTTTTATTTCGTTTCTTTTCGATCTACACATTAATGTTAAAAATATATATAAAAAAAACATACATTTTACCTTTTCTGGCCACCGTGTGCAGTGGCCGGTGCGCAAGACTGACCGACGGCGGTCCTTTCGCCAGATTCTAGGTTTCTTCCTAGTAGATAGAGAGAAAAAGAAGAGGGGGCTTTCTTTTCTTTTTTCTTTTTTTGAAAGCAAGCAGCAAATGATTTTTTTTCCAGATTTTGCCTTAAATAGCCCCCTCAAAACAACATCGTTTTGGGGCTGGCCTTTAATGCCCAAAACGACGTCGTTTTGGCCTTGACCCGATTCGACCGACCCTACCCGCCTCAGGATCCGCGTGTTTTTTTTACAAAGGGGTTTATTGCGCTATCGATCCTTCCGCATTTTTTGATTTTAAAATCAAGTTTTTACTATTGCAATTTTGTCCCAAAAATTTTACGCGATTGTAATTCGGTCCTTTTTAAAACACTGCGTTTTACTATTTAGGGAAAGTTGCGCTCCTTGTCCCCAGCATTTTGCGCGCATTATTGTTTAGTCCCTTTATTGCTTATAATGTCTAATTTGACCCATTTTATTTCTGTTTTAGTTTCAATTTGACCCATTTTTCAATCATTTTGCAATTTTTACTATTTCTACTATTATTTAATATTGAATATTTATTATTATTATTATTATTATTGATTATTTATTATTATTATTTATATGTTTGTTATTATTATTATTACCTTGTTATTACAACTTAATATATGGGTTATTACTATAGTTATATTACGCTTTTCATGTATATATTTTGTATATATATTTTGTTTATCCTTATATATATATTATTAATTATTTTTTATTACTATCACCATTATTATTATTATCATTTTTATTTATTTTCATTCTGCTCATGTATTATGTATTATCGTTAATGTTATTAATATTTTCATTATCATCATTATTCTATTTTATTTATTATTTGTATGTATATTATTGTTATTATTATCATTTTATTAGTTTTATTATTTTATTATTATTACTTGCTTTTTACTAGTATTATTCTTATTAATACATTGATTTTTATTTATTTATTTTTATTTTTATTTATTATTATTATTATCATTATCCTATTACCATTATCACCATTTTACTTATTTATTTGTTTATTTTATGTTTTTTGGTTCTATTATTATTTTCTATTATTATTATTATATTATTATTATTGTTACCATACTACTATTATTATTATCTATTATCATTATTATATTATTATTATTATTACCACTAGTATTAATGTATTGTTTTATTTTCATATTATCATCATCATTATTAATAGTATTTTTACCTATGTTCATTATTAAACAAAATACCTTTGTAAAATCATCACGCTTCACCTAAAAGATTTTAAAATAAGGCAATGTTTTGTATTTAGAAATTTGAAAAATAGTGCCCTAACGTGCTGGGTTGCGACTTTCCGTTTAACTAAATAACTTAACACCCTTTTAACGCAACCTCATGAATCATGAGACGACTTTGATACGAGAGATTAAAACATCGTGTCCTAACATGCTGGATGTGATGTTTATATCTTTTCGGGATAAAGAAATCTCAAGTTTTGACTCGAGCCCTTTTTTCTTAATTTAATACGATACGATGCATTTTGTAGAATTGCTACACTTCATTTAAAGGTTTTAAAATAAAGGCAATGTTTTGTATTTAGGAATTCGGGGAATAGTGCCCTAACGTGCTGGGTTGCGATTTTTCGTTTGACTAAATAACTAAACATCCTTTAAATAAATTTCGTAAATCATGAGACAACTTTGATTACGAAGGTTTAAAATATCATGTCCTAACGCGCTAGATGTGATGTTTGTATCCTCTTGGAACAAAGAAATCTCAAATTTCAGCCCAAATTATCCAAACATCTTCTAAAGGACCCGTATTTTAAAACCTTTTCAAATTTCCAACATTAAGACATCGATTAATCAATTTGGTACCAGTTTTGGGCGTGACGAGGGTGCTAACCCTTCCTCGCACGTGACCGACTCCCAAACCCGATTTTTAAAATTTCGCAGACCAACAATATTGTTTTAGTAAACTAAAACGTTTTATTAAAATAAAGGTGACTCGATCACACCAAATGAAGATCGGTGGTGATTCCCGTTTTACTTTCATTTTCCAAACCCAAAAGTCGTCCTCCGTTTTTTCCAAAAAAAATGGTTACGACACCACCCATGATGGATGTAGTAAAGAAGGAGATCCAGAAACTGTTAGATGCTAGAATGATATACCCATTTTCGACAGCGATTGGGTTAGCCCAGTTCATGTTGTGCCCAAGAAAACTGGTGTGACAGTGGTGAAAAACTCGTTAGGAGAGCTGGTCCCTACCCGAGTCCAGAATGGATGGAGGGTTTGCATCGATTACAGAAAGTTGAATGCAGCTACCCGAAAAGACCATTTTTCACTTCCCTTCATCGACCAAATACTCGAGAGATTAGCTGGTAAGACCTATTATTGTTGTCTCGATGGGTACTCGTGGATTTTTCCAAATTCTAGTGGCTCCGGAGGATCAAGACAAAACAACTTTCACATGCCCCTTCGGAACGTTTACGTATAGACGAATGTTGTTTGGACTTTGTAATGCTCCGGCCACTTTCCAAATATGCATGGTGAGCATATTCTCTGATTATGTTGAGAAAATCGTTGAAGTCTTTTTGGATGACTTCACGGTATATGGTAACTCTTTTAACGAATGTCTCGATAATCTTGCTAATATATTACAAAGCTGCCTAGAATTCAATCTTGTTTTAAATTATGAGAAATGTCATTTCATGGTTGACAAAGGATTAATTTTGGGTCATATAGTTTCCTCGAAAGGAATTGAGGTCGATAAGGCAAAAATGAATATCATTAACTTGTTACCTTACCCCACATCTGTGAGGGAAGTTCGTTCGTTTCTTGGCCATGTAGGATTTTACAGACGATTCATGAAAGATTTCTTAAAAATTGCGTGACTGCTTTATAGTCTGTTACAAAAGGATAAAGAATTTGAATTTAACTAGACTTGTAAAGACGCATTTGACATGCTAAAGCAGAAATTGGTCTCTACTCCCATAGTACAACCACCAAATTGGAAGTTCCCGTTCGAAATCATGTGTGATGTAAGCGACCAAAGTGTGGGAGCTATTCTTGGCCAAAGAATAGGGAAAGAGCCTCATGTTATCTATTATGCTTCGAATACTTTGGATGCTACCCAAAGCAATTACACAACCACTGAGAAAGAATTATTAGCTGTTGATTTGCTTTAGACAAATTTAGATCTTACCTATTGGGAATTAAGGTAATTATCTTTTCTGATCATGTAGCTTTGAAATATTTTATAGGGAAGAAGGGGTAAAACCGCTACTGATTAGGTGGATTATACTCCTACAAGAGTTCGATTTTGAAATCCGGGATAAAAAGGGATGCGAAAACCTAGTAGCTAACCATCCGAGTCTATTACTGATTCCAGTAAACGACACATGATTGAAAGACAACTTCCAGATAAAACTTTTTTTTGCAAATGCGGTTCATCCTTGGTATGCAGACATAGTAAATTACCTCGTTATAGGTACTGTTCATTCGAAATTACCACGGTCTAAAAAAGATAAGATAAAAAAGGATGCACGGTATTACATTTGGGACGATCTTTACCTTTGGAAGCATTACTCCTATCAGGTAATTTGACGGTATGTAGCAGAAATAGAGATATAGTCTATTTTAACTTTTTGTCATTCTTATGCATGTGGAGGGTACTTTGGACCTAAACGCACCGAACATAAAATTCTCGAATGTGGACTATTTTGGCCAAACATGTTTCGTGATGCCTTTTTATTTTGCAAAGCCTGTTAAAGACGCCAAAAAGTTGGCAACCTTAGTCGTCGAAATGAGATGCCCTTTACTCCTATTCATATATGTAAAATTTTCGATGTGTGGGGCATTAATTTTATGGGTCCCTTCGTTTCTTCTTTCGATAATTTTTATATACTCTTAGCTGTTGATTACGTCTCTAAGTGGATAGAGGTGAATACGACTTGCAATGATAATGCTAAGACCGTAGTTGACTTTCTTAAAAGTTCTATCTTTTCTAGGTATGGCACTCCATGAGCATTAATCAGTAACAGAGAAACTCATTTTTGCAATAAGCTCATAAGTTCACTTATGGAGAAATATGAGGTGACTCAATGAATTGTCACTGCTTACCATCCACAAAAAAAGGGGCAAGCTGAAGTGTCAAATCGAGAAATCAAGTCTATTTTGGAAAAGACTGTTAAACCTAACAAGAAGAATTGGACTTTGAGACTAAATGACGTACTTTGGGCTTATAGGACAGCTTACAAGGGACCAATAGGCATGTCACCTTACCGAATCATTTTCGATAAGCCGTGCCATCTTTCGGTCGAGTTAGAGCACAAGGCATTTTGGGCAGTTCAGTAGTGTAATATGGAGATGGAGTTGCGAAGGTCTCAGAAATTGGACATCCAAGAACTCGAGGAAATTAGAAACGATGCATATGAAAATGCTCGAGTTTATAAAGAAAAGACGAAGGCGTTTCATGATAAGTTAATCACTAGGAAGCAGTTTTCAATAGGAAAAAAAAGTTCTCCTATACGACTCCAGCTTAAAAATTTTCGCTGGTAAGGTTTGATCCAAATGGATAGGACCATTTACTATTACTAATTTATTCTGAATGGTGCAGTGGAAATTCAAAGCGAAGAAACCCGAAAGTGTTTTAAGGTGAATGGTCAACGACTAAAACCATTTTTCGAGAATTTTCAAACGCACACAGTTGAGGAGATTGTTCTCGATGAGCCCAGAATTTGAATAACAGGTCGTCGAGCTAACGACGTTAAACAAATGCGCTTTTTGAGAGGCAACCCAAATTTCTTTTCATTTATTTAATTTTAAGTTTTAGTAAGATTTAGGGTGTAAATAAATATTTTTTATTAAATTTAGTTAATTTGATGTTTTCAGGAACATAATAGAGATCATGAATTTTTTTTGAAAGTCGGATAATAGTGATGGCTCGGGCACGACATGCTAATTTGGTGACAAATATTTACCTAAAAAAAACCCCAAACTACTTAACCTTCATAAAAGACCAAAACTCAAACCCAATATCCACCCATTTAACCCACCAACACATTCCCAAATACCAACCCAACAACACAAACTCAATAAACCCAACCAAAAATCAAATAACCTAATAAACCCAACACCCAATAAACCCAACCAAAAATCAAATAAATAAATAAAAATAAAAATAATTTAAACACTCAAACCCCTAAATCCCCAAAACATTTTCATCCATCTTCTTCTTCTTCACAACAAACATAAAACCCTAACCTCACAACTCACCCCATGCTACCGTCGTCTCCACCCTACATCGTCACCGTTACACCATCGTCGCCATTGCCGTCGTCACCCCTTTTCATCGTAGTCGCCGAATACCTCCACTAGCCCTCCCTCTTTTTTTTTCCTCTACCACGTCGGCTACTACCTCTATTCCACCCTCCATCGAAGCCCTTAACCTCCTCCACCACTGCAAGTTAGCCGATTGGAGCCAACACCTCCAACCAACACCTCTTCTATATTTTTTTTTTCTTTCTTTCTTCCCCCACCACCAAACCACCCTCTCCACCACCTTCACCACCACCATAATCAAAACCCCCACCATCACCCCTTTAAAAATTGTCCCAAAACTAGCCGACGCCCCTTGTCGCCACTGACCGCTGCCAACGCCACCGTGCACCGTCGTCGTCACACCGTCGTCGTAGTAATAGAACTAATTCTTCATAACGTTTGCATAGAAGTGATGGTCTAAACTCGAAACCAAACAACCGACAATGTTTCGGTTTCACTCAACCAAAATCGGCACCATTTTTCAGCGCCTCCAGTCATTGATTTAGCTGACGATGACTCTCCTCTACCTCCTCCAATACAAACCACCGCCCCGTTGAGAGCCTACCGTTAACGGAGTCTGACCCCGGTCGAAACAGATCCTTCGGGTGATCCAGAAGAGGTTGGGACATCTAACGACCATGTTGAAGCTCCCCCACCGTCAATGAACGTATCTTTCAATGCTAAACACGGTCTACTCAAAGCCGTCGACAATTGACATGTGAGCAATCGACACTCCCGAACAGCAGTATTGATGCCGCTGAAGGTGCAAGCCTACCCGACTCGCCTAACGAACGTGTTCGACCATCCTGAGACAGTCAACGCAACAGACGTAGTCGTGCAAACAATATTCCTACTGAAAGTCGTTTGCGAGGATTTTTAGACTTTTCGACATCGGAGCATCGAATACGATACGACACCATCCGACAATGCTCGCTCCTAGTTTTTAAGCAAATCGATTTCACCACTATTGATCTTTTGAATATTCATGATGCTGTGCTTCATTATTTTGATGCTATTGTTTGGAATTTATTTGCTAATATTTCCTGTAATGCATATTATGAATTGGTATATAAATTCTACACCACATTTAGCTTCGATATAAATGCATTGCGAACTGTTGAAACACAAAACATTGTATGTTTTCGTTTACTTGGGAGGGGCTTTCAAATGTTAATTTCTTAATTTAACATTGCCATGGGTTTCATCGACCCTGATGATATTTAATCTGATTCCTATCATTCGGCTCTGTTAGATATTCCGAGCAACTTTGATGCTCAATATGTTTATTGTGTTTTAACTCATTCTGATAATCTTTATAATCCGAAGACCACAAAAGACTTATTGGTGCCTGAACCTGCTTTAAGATATATTCACCGATTTTTAGCATTTAGTTTTTTAGGAAGAAATGACTCATCATCTGTTCTAACTAAAACTGGACTGTTCTTTTTGTGATGTATGCATTTGGGTTTTAAAGTTGATTTAGAATATTTGTTTGCACGAAATTTTCATGTCGTTTTACATTACAATCGTCTACTAATACTTGGGTCATATATTACAATTTTAACCTCTCGACTTTTTCACTCTGAAATTGATTTCTCGACCTTGACATGTGCATATAGTATGGACAGTTTAGATAAATATTGTTTGGATTCTATGGGATTGCTTGCCAGCACCCTACTTCGTGTTATTTTGTTCATCCAGGTACACAGACTACTCGCGGAAATATGGTTTTTTGCCAACGTCCACACATCAACACTAGAGAGCAAGAGGAACAACCTCTATCTGTGGAAGCACGTTTAGCCCGAATCGAGGAGAGAATTGGAACAATGGAAAATCAAGTCTCCACAATGATATCCTGCAAAGTCGTTACCCCAACACCGACAAAATCCTTGAGGACACATGGGGAGTACTCTGAACTTTTCATTTTACTTGTTATTTGAGCTGCTGTTTTTCTTTTCTATAATATGACACATGCTTGAGGACAAGCATAGATTAAGTGGGGGAATGAAAATGGTAGTATGCATGGATGGTTGTTTGATTTTGGCTGCATGTTTCTCTTTTGCATGTGTTCAATCTTACGTTGAATTCATTAGATAGTTTATTTGACATTGAGCCTTTAATCTCATACTTAGTCAATTTGGACAATTGGGCAATTTTTTGAATTTAAATGTTCAAGTATATGTAGCTAGATTTTTTTTATTAATTGATTGTTTGAAAAAAATATTTGCTTGTGCATGAATAAATGAAAAAAAAAAATAAATAAATAAATAATAAAGGCTCAAGTTATGAGTGGAAGTTTCAAAAACGTGACCGGATTGAGTAACCGGGTGAGGTGCTTGGGTTGTCATCTCATCTCGCGTAAAAAAGGTTCGAGTGACAAGTCGATAACTTAATCGCATTCCGCTAACAGAGCCTAATAATAATAATAAAGACTGTTTGAACTGAGTAACAAGGATAGGGTGCTTGGATTGTCATCCTAGTTCACGTAAAAAGGTTTGACCATGTCTAAATTTTTTTCTAAAGCATAGTTAATTAATAATGCCTTGCAAATTATTGGATTCAAACTCAATTTAATGAAATTATCTAATTTGCATATTTCATAACACTTGTTGATTAAACTATATGTTCTGAGCATTTATTTATTTATTTTTGCCTATGTAGTTTACATTGAGTATGGATGTAGAAAAGAGGCTCGATTTTTAATAAATTGTAGAATCAATTCTAATGTTTGAAAGAACAACATGCTTGAGGGCAATCATGAGCTAAGTCGGGGGGTATTTGATAACATGTTAATTTGCATGGTTTCTTGTGTTTACTTCGGTTTATTTCTAAATCAATCCCTGCTAAATTAGTATTTTTATGATTTAAATCTTGTCAAGGATGCAATTGGTCAAAAGCAAGCTGAAAAGGGCCAAATTGAAAGAAAATCATGGAAATGGGGCCAAATAAAAAAGATGGAGGAAGCTAAGGACACATCAAATTTTTTGACTTTGTAAAAAGCCAAAAATAGAAAATCTTATTTTAGTTTATTTTATTTTTATTTATTTTAGTTTATTTTTATTTTTATTATTATTTTAGATTTTATATTAAATTAGTTTAGGCTATTTTTAGTAAACCCAATGAATATAAATAGGGCCTTTTTGTTCTTAGGGAATCATCAATCAATTAATTCTTTTCCTACTTCAATTTAGAGTTGAATTATCCTCTTTGTCTTTTTTCTACTTCAATTTGGAATTGAATTACTCTCCTTTTTCTCTTTCAATTTGACGTGAGAATTTTGTCCATTTCATTTAAATTTCTTTGTTCTTTCTAAATTCGTCCAATTGCTTTCCAACCCCTTTTATTCACCAATTTCTTCCATTATCATACAAATTCAATTATCTTCCACAACTTACAAGCATGAATAAATTCATGTCACACTAAACCCCTTTCAGCTTTAAGTCGGTGTTAACCCCGTCAAAGACCCGTGAGTTACGAACCCGAGCTATTTAACTCCTACTTTTCAATATTTATTATTTCTCCGGATTAAGAGTATGACTTCGTCAACTCACAAAGTCAAATCAACACTAAGTCAAAAAGGACGCCGTTTGAGTTAGTGTGACTAGATGTACAGTTGGGATTCTGAAAGGATCGATTGTCTAATTGGTTTTCCGTGAACACATTGGCGTGCCAAGTGGGGATTGTTGTTTGGTTCCGTCAAGGGAAGTAGTAACCGAATTTAAATGTCCCAAGTGCTTGAGGGCATTGGTTCGAGCTAGTCTCTTCTAGAACGCAAAGCTGCCGGAATTCTAAATCACGAACGTCTCGTAAGTTGTTCGATCGGTAAGGGTTAGTTATAGGACGTTCCATAACTAATTCACACAAAGAAGAGTTGGTGTCCGAGGTGTCCTTGATAGCTATAACTAGCTTATTGGAAAAGAGGAGTTCATCTAATTTCGAAGATCGGTTCAAAAATGGAAAAACCCGTGCCTAAAGCTGAGCTAAATTTAATTGATTTTTCTTCAAATTTACTTCACTATTTTTTTATTTAATTGTCTTCAACTTTTACTTTTTACATTTTTTTTCTGTTTATTTCAGGTTTCATATTTTATGCCCCCATACTTCTTGGGTACGACAACTGGCCAGACATAAATCTGGTCAAGAGAGAAACAATTTTCAGTAAACCCAGTCTCTGTGAGATCGACCTTACCCAGTCTCTGTGAGATCGACCTTACTCCCTATACTGCTTAAATTTACAAATTAGTTGTAAGATTATATTAGTGAAATCGACGACCATCACAGAGGTAGGCAAAATTGGGAGTGAATTCTTTCGTTGTCAATTAACCAAAATAGTACTAATATTTTTTCAGTACAACGTACAGTAGTACTGCTACTAATCAAATTCCAGAAAATTGTTCTCATTAATATTCTTGAAATTTATTCTATCCTATCAATAATTTCTGGGAAATAATAAACTAAAAATAAAACTGAGTCAAAACAATTTTTTGGGAAGCCATAATAAAATACAAGGAAAAGAAATGCAGTGAAAAACTGGCCAATATTGTATTCATCAAAATTAATCAAGAAATTAACCATTTTTGGAGGAAAAAGAAGTCAAAAATATAGTATACCTTCAGCATTTTCTTTTGAAAACATCAAAGATGAAAATATCACATTTATGTTAATTAAATATATTTATTTGTGTTGATTTGTATTTCTATTTGGCAATTCTTTTTTCTGATATTCAATTTCAAACAAACAAGTTAGACCAAAGAAATCAAGCTAAAAATGAAATATATAAGTTTCACAAAAAGGATAATAGAGAAAGAACTTTCATCATTAGAATATATGCAAAACTGACCAATTCTTACAAAGAAAAAAAGTTCAGTGAACAATAAAAGCCATAGCTAAATAAGGAATAGAGATGGACAAAACTTGATGGAAACCCACATGCCATTGGCACCAGTGTGTTGTATAGAAAAGGTGATTAAGGTGTTGTAGGTTCGCAGTTATGGTGAAGTGGGTCTGGTCCAGTTGGAACTTCTCTTTTCTCTTCTACAATCAGAACCGAACCTCCTCCCCTTAATCTATTCAACTGCTTATTCCTTTGAAGCTCCTATTTTTTCCAATACATTAAAGGGTCAACTTTACCATTTTCTCAAAATCTGAAGAAAGCTATGGTTTTTCAAGTTTTCATGTAAAAGAAAGGCCTTTTTTTTTTTTTTCAGTTTTAGGATGGGTTTTTGTTTACCTGTGTGGCTGTGGAGGTCTCTTCTGCCATTGTTGTTTCTGCATGCCAAATTTGTTAAGGATGTCATTTTGATAAGCAAAAGAAGAAGAAAGATGAGAGAAAGAGAGAAGCTTACTGGTAGTGATGCGAGAAGAGGAATGGAGAAAAGGCATTAAAATTAGAATGATGAGAATCGTTTGGAAAGCCCTGAAGATGGACGCCATTCTTTGGAAGGAGCTTACAAATGATAAACCCTTTTGTATGCACTGAAACAGAGACCCAAAGTGTAATATATGCATGACATGGATAAAAATGATAACCTAAATGCCAAAAATATATAAAATAATATTTATTACAAGTCTTCTATTTTTTATTTTGCTGATTTATGTGTCGTGTTTTATTTATTAATGGGGTGTAAGATTATTTATAAGCGTAATAAATATATATAAAAATATTACGAATGTTGTTATATTAAGAGTTAAATTATATTTTATTTTTTATTAAAATAGGTAAATTAATTTTTATAAATTAGATCTAAAAGTAAATTAGTTTTTCTATTAAAGATTACATTTATTTTTATTGTTAAAAAATAGTTATTATATGTCAAGCATTAGAATACACGCAGATGCCAAATATCATTGTTTTGTTGTTTTGTTAACCACATCATTTTTTAGCCATACAAAGAGATGAAATTTTTAACAAAAATGACCAAATTGCTATTTGATCGAACATATAAGTATTAATTTGCCTATTTATTGAAGAGAGGGACCAAAATATAATTTGACTCCTTGTACGGAGGCATCTATGGTACTTTATTTGTGATGTTTAAAAATACAACTAATTTATCTTATAATATGTTTAGGTTAAAATATGCTCTAAGTTCATGTACTTTTTATACATTTTTATTTTAGTCCTTACTTTAATTTAAATTTAGCCTTTTACTTTTTTTAAATTTAAAAACACAAATTTAATTATTAACATTATTAAATTTTGCTGTTAAAATCAAGTTTATTACAACATCGGGTTTTTTTTTATATAATTATTGAGTGAGTATATTTTTAATTCAAAATAAAACACTAATAAATTTAATAGAAAATTTTTAATAATATTAATAATTAAATCTAAAAATAAAAAATAAATTTATAAAAGTAAATATAAAATTTAAAATGAGAGGATATCTTTTCGCAAGAGATGTAAAACAAGAGAAAAGAAGGGCGAGAATTAGTTGGAGGGGTAAATTGAGATCCAACCATCAAAATTCAAGTTGCGTGGAAGTCTAAATTTATAATCAAATATCCATATATATATATATATATATAGCCATAAAAGGAGAAATAATGAGATTATAAGCCATCTACACATACATGCTACTGTCACATATAAGATGGCAATGACTCACGATATGATGGATTTTTTTAAAATCATTATCGTTTTATAAGTAGTACTACTTGTCTCGTTTTATTATAGATGTATAATATTAAAATTTATTATCACTTTTATAGATGCGGATGCATTCATTTTCACCTTACTCCATTTTGCATCAATTTAATTGTTGCTATTTATCTTTAATTTTTTAATCTTTATAAAATCAAGTAATTATTTAAACAGAAAATATATTATTTTTTATATTACATTATTACAATTTTACCCTTTTAATAGTTTATATATAGAAGAATAAAATGGTAAATGTATATAGTGGAGTGAGACAAGCAATTACCATAATCGCTCTAAATCTACTATTCAAAAGAAAAATTTTATCCTATCCTACTTTGCATCCACTTTTCAAATAAAAAAATCCACTATTCGAAATGGATCGGTTCGAATTTTACCATATCTAATTACGGGGATAGACATTCTCTTATGGTGACTGCAAGGGAGTAGTTAGAGAGACTGACAGGGGGCCTGACTCCCTTAAAATAGAAATTTTTTTATTTAGGTCCTTCAAATTTTTTAAAATTTTAAATTAGTAAAGATAAAATTACACTTTGGTCTTCCTAAAAATGATAAAAATTTAATTTAACCCTTTAAAAATTATAAAGATATAGACTATTTAAATAATAAAATTATATTTTTACTATTATTAAAATTAAAATTTAATTTCGGAACCTAAAAGAATTTGTTGTGTTCCCCTTAGGTGACTGGCGGCGTTACACTTGTTTTGCATTTATCTGCCTTTGGCCAACCATTTGCAAACATACAGTTGTCTTTTCTTCTATTAATATATAGTAGTAACTAGTTGATGCCCATTTCGGTGGACGGTTAAGGGTACATTGGAAAATTTTATTGGAATTTTAGCTCATGTTCAAAAAAACAAAAATGAATATCGAATCTATGGATATACCAATTAAAGTTAATGTATTTCTTTATGTTTGAGGGATGGAAAATTCTTTAAAATCTGGTGAAAATGTTCCTCTTCTGGAAATTGATTATGGCGACGAATCTCAGACAGAGATTGATCGTATCACTAAGAAAGTTCGATTCAAACAAGGCATACGTGAGGAAGCTACGGATATGCTGGTTGAACCTGCTTCGAGGCCAAAGATATCCTGGAAGGATAAACTTTTGGGGGTTAAATCGGGCGCATCTGATGAGGAAGAAGTGAATCCCCGTAGAGCCGAAAATGATGAAGAAGAACTTGAGTTCCTGGAGGGAGATATCGTCAGATCTGTAGTGAATGGCATCCCTGCTATTGATTTTTCAGAGAGGATTAAACAAATCCTATTCAAAGAAATGGAGTTAATAGTTATTATCAAACTACTCGGAAGAAATATAGGGTATGCAACTTTATCTAATCGAATCAATATTTTATGGAATCCTTCCAAACCATTCCACCTCATGGACATTGAGAATGGATACTATTTGGCAAAATTTCACTCCATTGATGACTACACCAAAGCTTTGACTCAGGGGCCGTGGTTGGTTTACGGCCAATATTTGACAGTCTAACCTTGGACAAGAGAGTTTAGCCCTGCTCAACCTTATCCCAACGTTGTTTTGGCCTGGATACGTTTACCAGGTCTCTCGGGTTTTCTATATAAGAAGAAAATCCTTGAAGAAATAGGAGGGATGATTGGAAAAGTTCTTCGATTAGATTTTAATACAGACAGCAGAATTAGAGGCCGCTTCGCTAGGATGGCCGTCTATATCAACTTAGATAAGCCATTAACTGCTCATGTACTGGTTAACGGTTTGAAGCAGAGGGTGGAATACGAAGCGTTGCCGACGATTTGCTTCAATTGCGAGAAGTATGGGCACACAAAGGAGCTTTGTCCTTCATTGCAAACAGAGGCCACACCAGAAAATATTCAGACGACGGTCAACCCGACAGAGGAAGAGAATAGAGGGGAGAATGAAGCGTACGGGTCTTGGATGGTGGTAGAAAGGAAAACACGATTTCACAGAGTAATAAACTCTCTAAAAAAGAAAATAAAGGAAAAGAAATCTTGGGGTCCAGATTTGAAGCCTTAACCGGTTTAGGAAGCAAGGAAGATTTGGAAATTGAGCAGAATAAAGGGGGAGAGGAGCAGATAGCTGATTTTCGGGTCAACTTAAATGCTAGAATAAATGAGATGAAAAAGAGACAACTAGCTCAGGGTAGGCCTAAAGCCAATTATGGCTTACAGTTGGAAGGTGCAATTAAGAACAGCGGAACATTGGAAAGTGGACCGTTGCAATATCAAAATTCGGCATTTCCCAATGACTTAACATACTGGCTTTTAAGCCTTGAAGGTAATAGAGTAGGAAGCCCATCTCCAAGTAAAGTTGCGGCAGATCCATTAAGAAATGAAGTGATACAACCCAATAAGGTGGCATGTAACACCCTATACCCTAGTCCGATGCTAAGGCTGGATACGAGACATTACATGCTTGAACTCACTTAAAACATGTACTTACAGGCTATAAAATTTTGTTTAGAATTAAAAACTTCTCTTTCTTAGTCTAATCATACATTCCATGGGCCTACGAGGCCTTAAACACGTATATAGGAACTTTCGAAACTCAAATGAAAACTTTCCTTAAAATAGGGGTCACACGCCCATGTGACTTGGGACATGCCCGTGTACCCTTAACACATGCCCGTGTCTTCCACCCGTGGTTGACACTGACTAATTACACATGGCCTTGACACTCCCGTGGATGTAAACCATGTGCTATACCATGATATACTGACTTATTCACACAGTTTGGGGCACACCCCCATGTTCTGACCGTGTGTCACACACGGCCTAAACAAACGACCGTGGGATTTGCCCGTGGCCTATTCTGACTTAAATCACTAAAGTGCAGGGTACGCACGGCCTAGACACATGCACGTGTATCTAACCGTGTGGGCACTTAGAGGCTATTTACCAAGCCAATTGCCACCCTGAAATCAAGACCAAACTCATGCTCAATTCAATACATTTTTAATAAACATTACTACATACTTCATTGATCTCTATAAACATACATACTTAGTTAATTTTGGCCAATCACTTTTTCATATGCAAAAGAATAATAAACTTGATAATCTATACAATGACCCTTCTTTAAACATATTCTCAAAATGAAATGCTTCCTATACATGCCATACTTAGTAAAATAACTTGGCTATACCAAAATAGAGATTGATAGTGTGCTATGAGCTCCGACTCCAACAATCCACAAGTTAGCTTGGCGGGACTACATAGAAAGAAATAATTAAAGACGTAAGCATTTAGCTTAGTAAGTTTGCATGTAAAACACATATTAATAAACTTACTTAATATAAACCATTTGACATAACAATGGTATCATAAATTCAGCTATAGAGTTTACTTACTCATACCGATTCTTACATGTCTCATGATACTTACTATTCTCATACTTGTAAGGTAAACATGGTACCTGTATCACTTGATCACATTGATCAAACTACTTTAACATAATAATCATGATCTCTAATTCATCATTCATAACATAAAGATACTCAATTTCAACTTGGTAATAGTTTTGCTTACCTAGCTTTCTTGTTAACTCATTTTAACTTTACTCATTTGCCCGATAAATTTATGCGAATAACTGAGGATACTAAATCTCATCCCACATATCTTGATGCCAAAGCCATATCCTAGATATGGTCTTACATGGAATATTTCATCTTGGTTTCAAGGCCATGTCTTGACATGGACTTATATGAATTCTTTCTTGTTCTCACCAATGCCATGCCTTGGCTTGGGCTTACATGGGATTTCTTTCTCTTTATAGCTTTTCAATGCCAAGCTTGTCTTGGACTTACATGATAACTTGTTCAATGCCAAGCTTGCCTTCGACTTACATGATAACTTGTTCAATGCCAAGTTTGCCTTGGACTTACATGATAACTTACTTGATTTTCGATGCCATGCCTTGACTTGGTCTTATACGAACTTTCTTATCTCATGTGGTAGATTGAGTATCCTGGGAAATTCATCTTCAATCGGGACTTGCTCATACTTAATCTCATTGATTTCTTTGTTTAAAATAACATTAAACATTCCATGAAAACAGTGTACATTATACTAAGCAATTCAATGATAAAAATCATAAAGCTTAGAAATCATACAAACTTACCTCAATATACAAAATGTTTGTAGATATGCATTTTAGTCCTCGACTTTGTTCTTGCCTCGATTTTGATCCGAGCTTCATTTTTCTTGATCTATAATCATAAATAGATCATTTAATAATCACATTGACTAAATTGTCTCATCACTCATACTTTGGAAAAATTATTATTTTGCCCCTATACTTTCTCATATTTGTACTTTGGCCCAAAGGCTCGTAAAATAATTCTCATTAAACTTTATTACACTTCGTGCTTAGCTGATTCATTTTCTCTACTAAAACAATCATCAATTCTCACTATTTCTAGTATTTATGACCAATTTTCATCACTATTACAAACTAGTCCATACTATCATTTTTCATGAAATTCACTTAGAAAAAGATGTTTATCTAACATAAAACTCTCATAAACTTCCATAAAACATCATTTAACAAGCATTTCATTCATGGGTAGATTTTTGAATATGCATCTTAGCTCATTTTATAGCTAAAAATAGCTAATTCATAATACGAGAACTTCAAAAATACGAAGAATATTAAAAATGGGCTAAGATGAACTTACTAGCAAGATTGAAAAAAAATGAAGAACCCTAGCTATGGAGCCTCCAAATTTTTGGCAATGTGAGAAAGAAGGAATATATTTTTATCATCTTTTTCCTATTTTAATCATTTATTAGACAAATGACTAAAATGCCCTTCTCTTTAAAAATTTCTATTTTACTAACTCATGTCCAATTTTGTCCAAAAATTATAATTTGGGAAAATTTCTACTTAAGGACTTCTAATTGATATTCTAAAGCTATTTCATACAAAAAGCTTCTAGAAACTCATATTTTACAACTTTTGCAATTTAGTCCTTTTGGACCATTCAACCTCAATTTAACAAAATTGCTTCATGAAACTTTCACACTAGCATGCAAACATGGCATAAAACTTAAATGCTCATAAACTCACCTCAGATTTGTGGCCTCGCACCACATTCTGAGTAGGCCCTAAATCGGGTTGTTACACTTCTCCCCCCTTTAGGGATTTTCGTCCTCGAAAATCTTACCGGCAAATAAGTTTGGGTACTGGTTTCTCATGCTCTTTTCTGGTTCCCATGTAGCTTCCTCTATCCTATGCCTTTGCCAAAATACTTTCACTAGAGCAATACTTTTATTTCTTAGCTGCTTGACCTCCCGAGCTAAAATCTTGATTGGTTCTTCATCATAAGTCATGTTGGGATGGATCTCTATCTTTGACGGAGTAATTACATGGGAAGGATTTGATCGGTAGCATCTCAACATTGATACGTGAAACACATCATGTATGTTTTCTAACTCTGATGGCAAAGCCAATCTGTAGGCTATCGGCCCAACTTTCTCGGTAATCTCAAACGGTCTAATAAGACGTGGACTTAACTTGCCTTTTCGGCCAAATCTAAGAACTTTTCTCTGACTTGATACTCTATCTCTCTTCTCTTTAGGTCCGAATAAGATTCCTGTCTGTCTGATGCAGCTTTTAAACATTCTCGTATCACTTTCACTTTCTCTTCTGCTTCTCTAACCAAATCAACCCCATGAATTTGGTTTTCTTTGAGTTCAGTCCAATATAAATGCGTTCTGCATTTACGCCCATATAGAGACTCATAAGGTGCTATCTTTAAGCTCGACTGAAAGCTATTATTGTAGACAAATTATACCAATGGGAGAAACTTTTCCCAACTGCCTTGGAATTCTAAAACACAACATCGAAGCATATCCTCGAGTATCTGAATCAACCTCTCCGACTGACCGTCAGTTTGAGGATGAAAAGCTGTGCTAACACTCAATTTTGTACTCAAGGCTTCTTGAAGCTTCTTTCAAAATCTAGAGGTGAATCTCGGATCTCTATCCAATATGATTGACAAAGGAACTCCATGAAGTCTTACTATTTCAGAAACATATAAGTTTGCCAGCTTGTTGAGTGAGTAGTCAACTAGTACAGGTAAGAAATGTGCTGACTTCGTGAGTCTATCAACTACAACCCATATGGCATCTTTCTTGCTCAGTGATAATAGTAATCCCGTTACAAAATCCATAGTGATACGGTCCCATTTCCATTCGGGTATCATAATTGGTTGAAGCAAACCCGAAGGTACTTAGTGTTTAGCCTTTACTTGCTGACAAATCAAACATCTTAAAACGAACTCTGAAATATCTTTCTTCATTCTCGGCCACCAATACAATTGCTTTAAGTCATTATACATCTTGGTACTACCCGGATGACCAGATAAACATCCGTTATGTGCCTCATACAAAATTCTCTAAATAAGCTCCTCTTTTCTCGGTACACAAACTCTATCTTTAAACATTAAGTATCCATCAGAATTAATCTAAAAGTCAGATTCAACATCTGACTCGCACTGAGTTCTCTTGGCTTGCAACTCTTTATCTTCCTGTTGAGCTTCAGTGATCTCTTGAAGGAACATTGGTCTATCTTTTAATTTAGCTAGAATAGAACCATCGTCAGATAAGGTCATCCGTGAATTCATTGCCCTTAATGCAAAAAGGGACTTCCTGCTCAAAGCATCGGCAACAACATTTGCCTTTCCTGGATGGTAGTCAATGACCAGCTCATTTTCCTTTATCAACTCTAACCATCTCCGTTGCCTTAAATTCAACTCTTTTTGCATCATCAAGTACTTTAGACTTTTGTGATCAGTAAAAATCTAACATCTTTCACCATATAAATGGTGTCTCCAAATCTTCAAAGCGAAGACTATAGCAGCCAACTCTAAATCATGCATTGGATAACTCTTCTCATGAGGCTTCAACTGTCTTGAGGCATAAGCAATCACCTTGCCTTCTTGCATGAGTACACAGCCTAATCCATTTAAGGATTCATCGCTGTAAATCACAAATTCTTTCCCTGTCTCGGGTTGTACTAAAATTGGAGCTTCTGTCAACATTACTTTTAATTTCTCAAAACTTTGTTGACATCTTTCTTTCCACTCAAACTTTACCTTTTTCTGTAACAATTTAGTCATCGGGGTTGCGATCATAGAAAACCCCTCGACAAATCATCGGTAATAGCCGGCTAGGCCTAAGAAACTCCTAATCTTAGAGATATTACTCGGTGGTTTTCAGTCCATTATAGCTGAAATCTTGCTTGGATCCATTCGGACTCCATCTCTCGAGACAACATGTCCTAGAAATCCTACTTTCTTGAGCCAAAATTCACTTTTATTGAACTTGGCATAGAACTGATTTTCTCGTAGAATCTGTAAAACTGTCCGTAGGTGCTCAACATGCTTATTCTCATCCTAGGAATAAATCAATATGTCGTTAATGAAAATGACTACAAACTTGTCGAGGTAGGGTCTAAAGATGCGGTTCATTAAGTCCATGAATACCACTGGAGCATTGGTCAAACCAAATGGCATGACTAAGAATTCATAATGCCCATATCTTGTTCGAAAAGCTATCTTGGACACATCTGAATCCTTTACTCTTAACTGATAATACCCTGATCTTAAGTCTATTTTGGAGAACATATTAGCTCCTTTCAATTGATTGAACAAATCATCGATCCTAGGCAATGGGTACTTATTCTTCACTTTCACTTTATTAAGTTGACTGTAATCTATACGCAATCTCATGGTGCCATCTTTCTTTTTCATAAATAAAACTAAAGCACCCTAGGGAGAACAACTCGACCTAGCAAAGCCTTTATCTATCAACTCTTGCAACGGTATCTTTGGCTCTTTCAACTCTGTTGGAGCCATTCTGTAAGGAGTAATAGATATCGGTACAGTACCGGGAGCTAGCTCAATATTGAACTCAACCTCCCTAATTGGTGGTAGTCTTGGTAATTGCTCGGAAAAAACATCCACGTACTCACATACTATCGGTACTGACTCAATCTTTAGCTTTGTTTCTTTATCATTCATCACAAAGGCCAAATATGCTTCATACCCTTTTCTTAAGTATCTCTATGCCATCATATGAGAAATCACTACCGGCGATTTGCTTTGTTGATTTGATTCTATATGAAGAGTTTCCCTATTCTCACATCTCATCTCAATGTATTTCTTCCCACAATTAACTATTACATCATGGGTAGTCAACCAGTTCATACCAAGAATGATGTCAAACTCATCAAATGGTAACAACATAAGGTTTGCTTTAAAATAATGACCTCTAATCATTAGTGGACAATCTTTACATTCTTCATTAACTAACACTCTCTGGCCTAAAGGATTAGACACCTTAACCGTAAATTTTGTAGAATCTATAGGCATATTCATACTGGATACTAATTTCATTCAAATATAAGAGTGTGTGGATCCGGGATCTATTAAAGCAATAACTTTGATATCATAAAGAGAAAAGGTACCCGTAATAACATCAGGAGAAGATGCCTCTTTGCGAGCACGAATGGCATAAGTACTAGCAGGTGCCCTACCCTCGGGTCTCGTAGCTTGCTCTTTAGGGTTACCTCTTTCACTTGCCCCACTCTCTGGGTTTCTCTGCGGTCTGCCTCTGACCATACCCCTAGATCTCGAGTTCTGAGTTCTCTCTTCTTTCGTTATCTCAGGACAATCTTTTATAAAGTGACCATAGGAACCACATCTGAAACAAGCATTTTCATGCGCTCGACATTCACCGAGATGGCATCTGCCACACTATGGGCATTCAGGTCTATCAGATCGAATGTTCCCCACACTAGCAATTGAAGTAGTTTGTGCTTTATTCCCCGAATTCTGCTTACTCTTGTCCTTCTTTGAAAACCCAGTGGAAGTAGCCGATCAGGTAGAGAAATCTCTTGACTTCTTGGATGAATATTGGAATGACTTATTCCACTGTCTCTTTCTAGAGTCATGAGACTCCATTTCAAATTTTCTCTTTTCTTTTATTAATTCTTCAGCCTTACAAGCCCTTTCCACTAACACCAAAAATTCTTTTAATTTGAGGATAGCAACAAATAACTTGATATCATCATTTAGTCCATCTTCAAACCTCTTACTCATGATGGCTTCAATGCACACACATTCTCGAGCTTATTTGTAACAGTTCAGTTTATACCCTAGTCGAAATAGTGGTTTCGAGACCATAAATCTGAGTCTATATAATATTTTAATATTATTTTTTGTCCCGTTGATATGTGACTAAGTATGTGTTTAAATTCCGTAAGTTAATTCGTCCGTCTGTGTGTATAATTTGAGCAAAGGATTAAACTGCATTGATATGCAAATTAGCAGGCTACATGATAAGTTTAATTGTTGTGTTTTTATAAGTATGAGGGTTGTATGTGGCAATTAAGCCATTAGTTAAGATAATGGATGGCACAAGTACCAAAATGGCTTTAATTTATATGTTATATATGTTTTAGTATAAGGAAAAATTTGTAATTTAGTTAGTAATATGATAGTTAATGAATTTAAGCATGAAAAATGGATATTCATTCATGCATTCATCCACCGAAAAATAAAGAAAAGAAAAAGAAAAGATGAAGCTTGGGCATTCGGCCATAACACTCTTTGACTAATGTATGAATTTGATTCAGTTTTTGATAATTTCTATGTTTTTGTAATCATTGCTTCGAATGCTTTTAAACCCATGCTTCAATTTTCAAGATCGATGATGTTTGTGAAATGAGACTTTGATGAACTCATGTAATTTTTGATGTTTAATAGTGAAATATGAAAATTTAGCTAAATAGGGCTAAATTGTAAAAATGGTAAATTGAGGGACTAAATTGCAAGTTTGATGAAAAATGTGGGCTTGTATATGATGTATATGTATTCGGCTAAGCATGTGTGTGTATGGATTTTGTGAATTTGATGTTTTGAGAAAAATAGACTAAATTGATAAAGTATGCAAATATGATGGTTAAATTGTAAATAGCCCAAAAATATATGTGTATGGATTGAATTGAATGGAATAGTGAATAAAAGGGTTAATTCTGAATATGTTTAGATTAAGAACCAAGGAAAACAGATTTGAATCGCGGGAAAACGAAAGTAACAGAGTAGCCGTTTTCGTTTCGTTAAACCAAACCCGAGGTAAGTCACTATACAAATAAACTTATTTGTATTGAATTGAATATATGTATTCATATGTCTATCGATGAAAATGAATAAGTATAAGATGCTAAGTGCATGAATTCTAAAATAAGTTTGATATAGTGATAAAGCCGAGAAGTCCCGTATGAACCTAGGAATAGATAGGATTAGCTATGTCATGACATAGGTGTCTGTTCTGTTTTATCATACAAGACCACGTCTGGGATGTTGGCATTGATTTTAAGACCGTGTTAGACCACGTCTAGGACGTTGGCATCGATATGAGTTTTACGTGTAAGACCACATCTGGGACGTTGGCATCATTATGATCTGTACGTGTAAGACCATGTTTGGGACATCGGCATCATATTGAATTGTGTAAGACCTTGTCTGGGACAGTGGCATTGATATACGAGTGTATGTAAAACCTCGCCTGGGACGTTGGCATTGTACTACTATTCCGAGCTTTCTGTTATCCTACTAGGTTCCTAAGGGTTCAACGGGCAAGTCTGCAATACGAATGGTATATCCGAGCTATGATCAATTAAGTGAATGAATATCCAATTCAGGTGCATTGAATGTGCATTAAGTATGCATGAATGGTAAGTATGCATATGCCTTTGATTTGAAGAAAAGTATGTTTGAATAGGATAATGTGAATAAGATGCAAGAAAAATTATGAATGAGCTATGTGTTTCAAATGAGTTTTGAATGGATAAATGTGACAAATGTAGTCATAAGTATGAATCAAGCATATACATGATAAATTGTTAAGTGAATGACATGTGCAAATGTATCAAATTACATATATGCTTTTTAAGCCAAGTTTATCGAAAAGCTTACTCTGTGTGTGTATTTTCTCATTTTTATAGGTCGTCGAAGCTACTGAAGGCTCGGGATTATCAAGGATCATCATCACACTAGTAAACTTATTTTGGTACCCTTTTGAGAATATATATGGCTAATTATGGCATGTATAGGCTAGATAGGTGTATATGTTTATGAAGTGAGCATGGCCATGTGTATTGGCAAGTTTTTGAGTTGATAAATGTTTGAATGAATGAGTTATGAAGCATATATTTAGTATGTTTTGATGCATATAAAATGGTTAAGTTTTGGTTAAGTAAATGGATGAAGTGAACCATTTGATATGTTTTAGTTGTCATATATGCATAGTATGTTTTGGTATATATTGCTTGTAGGAAGACCCTAAGTGGGTGGCATATTGGCCTTTTAAAATGGCCTATAATGTCACACGGTTGAGGCACATGGGCGTGCCTAAGACTGTGGGTAAATTGGCAGAATGTGGCTTAAATTGCACACGGCCTCGACACGGGTGTGCTTGATGGCCGTGTGAGAAATGGTAGTATGTGATCTATTAGTACACGGCCTTAGCACATGGGCGTGGTTGGTGACCGTGTTGATTTTGGCAGTGTACTACCACGGGGAGGACACACGGGAGTGTCAAGTAGCAGTGGGTGAGGCACGGCTTACCCCCACGGCCGTGTGTCCCCTGTAGGTTAGAATAGTTTCAAATTTTTATGAAATTACTTATGTGTTTTGATATAGTCCCGACTCAGTTTATAAGCATGCTTAGGGTCTTAATGATCTACTTAAGGGACACCATGTTTGATATTGTTGAATGCATGTACGATTAATTCTATAAATGTTTTTGATCTGTCTGGTAATGCCTTTAACCCTAATCCGATGACGGACACGGGATAGGGGTGTTACATTTGATTGGTATTAGAGCTACAGTTTAGTTGATTCTTGGACTAACGTAGCGTGTCAGAGTCTAGCTATGCATGCCATATATTTGAACTGTGATAGTGTGATGAATCTTGACGTGTAAAATGTGATTTCTGTATAGCAATGGATCCCAAAAGAGTTGTAGCTGACGACATAAAAAGTAATGCGCCTGCTCCCGCGCAAGGGACAGAGCCTTCTGATTTGAGACCAGCTCGAAGGTCAGGAGGGAGAAGCTAAACAAGCTTTCTTCTAAATGATGAGTGAGTGGTTCACTCAATTCATGAGAAATAACCCGACTGTTTCGCAATCCCCGCCCCAGTTAATCCCCCTCAGACTACAATTGTGCCATCGATTGTGTATCCAAATCTATTAAATAAGCCTCTGGTTGACAAGATTCCTAAGTATGGGGCAGAAGAATTCTGAGCTACTAAGGAAGATGATGCTGAAAAAGTCGAGTTCTGGATTGAAAAACTATTCAAGTTTTTGATGAAATGTCTCTGACTCCGGATGGATGTATAAAGTGTGTTGTATCCTTGCTTCGAGATGCGGCTAATCAATGGTGGAAAACCTTAATTTCTATTATTTCGAGAGAATGGGTTACATGGGATTTCTTTCAGATTGAGTTCCGAAAGAAATATATCAGTGAGAGATTCGTCGATCAGAAACGAAAAGAATTTTTAGAACTAAAGCAAGGTAGTATAAGCATTATGAAATATGAACGGAATTTGTCGTTTAGTCGAGACGCTCGTGAATGCGTATCATCCGAAGCTATAATGTGAAAAAGATTCGAAGATGGTCTGGATGAAGATATTCGTTTGCTAGTTGGGATTTTAGAAATAAAAGAGTTCGTTGTACTCGTTGACCGAGCTTGCAAAGCTAAGGCACTCGGGAAAGATAAAAGAAAAGCTGAGTCTGAAGCTCGAGATACAAGAAAGAGATTTTAGAATAAATCATTTCAGTCTGCTTCGAAGAGATACAGAGATGATCAAAGTCGTTCTAGAGAAAATGCGGGACATTTGAACAATAATAGAGCTAAATCACAAATGAGTTCTAAAAACCTAGCAACTTCAGTGGCTAGTATTGGTAATGTTCGATCTGAGAGAACCGAATGTAAACATTATGGAAAAAGACATTCGAGAAGCTGTAGATTAAATGACAGAGCTTGCTTCAGATGTGGATCGTTTGATCATTTTATCCGTGATTGCCTTGAGCCTGTCGAACCAGAGACTATTCAAAATCCAAGATCTGATAATGCACCTGCGAGAGGTCGATCATCAAAGAATGTAAAGAATGTCAGTGGTAGTCAGAGAACTATGAGAGACATGTTGTCAGATCCGAAGCCAGAGCGCCTGTCAGAGCATATGCTATCCGAGCTCGTGAAGAAGCTTCATCGCCTGATGTTATAACGGGTACTTTTACTCTTTATGATACTTCTGTGATAGCTTTAATAGACCCTGGTTCTACGCATTCGTACATATGCATGAATTTAGTATATGGTAAGACTTTGCCTGTAGAGTCTACTAAATTTGCTATAAAAGTATCGAACCCCTTAAGTAAAAGTGTCCTTGTTGACAAAGTATGCAAGAACTGTCCGTTAATGTTCCGAGATATCTGTTTTCCTGCTGATCTAATGATACTACCATTTGATGAATTCGATATTATTTTGGGAATGGATTGGTTGTTTATGCATGATGCCGTTGTGAACTGCAAAAGAAAGACTATAGATTTAAGAGGTCCGAATGATGAGACTGTACGGATTGAGTCTAGTGATTTAAATGGATTTCCTGCTGTGATATCCGTTTTGAAAGCTCAGAGTTATGTGAAAAAGGGGTATGAATCATATTTTGCTTATATGATCGATTCAAAAACATCCGAGAAGAAAGTTGAATCAGTACCCATTGTTTGTGATTTTTTTGATGTGTTCCCTGAAGAGTTACCGGGTTTACCTCTGATTCGTGAAGTTGAATTTGGTATTGAATTATTGCCTGGTACGACACCTATTTCGATAGCTCTGTATAGAATGGCACCAACGGAGTTGAAAGAGTTAAAGTCACAGCTACAAGAATTGACTGATAGAGGGTTTGCTAGACCGAGTTTTTCGGCTTGGGTGCTCCTGTTCTATTTGTGAAAAAGAAAGATGGCACGATGAGAATGTGTATCGATTACCGTCAGTTGAATAAGGTGATTATAAAGAACAAATATCCATTGCCCAGAATTTATGATTTGTTTGATCAGTTAAAAGGAGATACTTTGTTTTCCAAGATTGATTTGAGATCGGGATACTACCAATTGAGAGTTAAAGATTCAGACATTCCGAAGACTGCTTTTAGATCGAGGTACGAGCATTATGAGTTTTTAGTTATGCCATTCAAACTAACCAATGCTCCTGCTATTTTTATGGACTTGATGAACAGAATTTGCAGACCGTATCTGGATCAATTTGTTGTTGTATTCATTGACAACATTTTGATTTACTCACGTGATGAGAATAAGCATGCAGAACATTTGAAAATTGTGTTGCAAACTTTGAGAGAAAAGTAATTGTACATAAAATTCAAAAATGTGAATTACGGTTGAATGAGGTCAATTTTCGGGGCATATTGTGTCGCCTTCGGGATTCGTGTTGATTCGAGCAAGATTTACGCTATTCGAATTAGAAACCTCAAGAACGTGTCCAAGTTCATAGTTTTCGGGTTTAGTGGTTATTATCGCAGATTTGTTAAAGGCTTCTCGACTATAGCTACTCCGTTGACTAGATTATTTCAGAAAGATGTCAGATTTGAATGGTCGGATAAATGTCAGAAAAGTTTTGACAAGTTGAAAACTTTGATAACAGAAGCTCTAGTGTTAGTACAGCCAGAACCGGGTAAAGAATTTGTTGTTTATAGTGATGCTTCGTTAAACGGTCTGGGATGTGTTTTGATGCAAGAGGGCAAAATGGTAGCTTATGCTTCGAGACAATTAAAGCCTCATGAAAAGAACTATCCGACGTATGACCTTGAATTAGCTGCGATTGTGTTTGCATTTAAAATTTGGCGCCATTATCTGTATGGTGAGAAATGTCACGTGTTCTCAGATCATAAAAGTTTGAAATATCTGATGACCCAAAAAGATTTGAACCTGCGTCAAAGATGATGGTTAGAATTGTTAAAAGATTACGAGCTTGTGATAGATTATCATCCGGGTAAAGCAAACGTAGTTGCTGATGCATTGAGTAGAAAATCATTGTTTGCACTACGTGCTTTGAATGCTCAGTTAGATTTGTCTGATGATAGTTCTGTGATAGCTGAATTGAGAGCAAAACTATTATTTGTACAGTGAATATGTAAAGCTCAGAAGGTTGATAATGAATTGTTGTTGAAACAAGCTCAGTGTGAATTGAATTCTGAATCTAAATTTTGAGTTGTTGATGATTGTTTGAGATTCCGAGATTGAATCTGTGTTCCAAGAAATCCAGAGCTGATTCAATTGATTTTGAATGAAGCACATAATAATCGTCTATCTATTCATCCGGGGAGTACTAAAATGTATCATGATTTGAAACGACACTACTGGTGCTCTGGTATGAAACGGGACATTTCTGAATTTGTTTCAAAATGCTTAGTTTGTCAGCAAGTGAAAGTCGAACATCAAGTTCCGTCGGGATTGCTACAGCCGATTCTGATTCCTGAATGGAAATGGGATAGAATAACAATGGACTTTGTTTCTAGTTTGCCTCTGGCTTTGAGAAAGAAAGATGCAATATGGGTCGTAGTTGACCGATTAACTAAATCAGCCCATTTTATTCCGATAAGATCTGACTACTCGCTTGAAAGATTAGCTGAGCTTTATATTTTCGGGATTGTGAGATTGCACGGGGTACCACTATCTATTGTGTCAGATAGGGATCCGAGATTCACATCGCGATTCTAGAAGAAATTGCAAGATGCTTTGGGTACGAAATTGCATTTCAAGATAGCTTTTCATCCAAAACGGATGGTCAATCTGGCCAATTATTGATTCTCAAGATATGTTAAGATGCTGTGTACTTGAGTTTAATGGTTCGTGGGAACAATACTTGCCGTTGATTGAATTTGCTATAACAATAGTTTTCAATCGAGCATCAAAATGGAACCTTATGAAGCTTTGTATGGACGTAAATGTCGTACACCTCTATATTAGACTGAACTCAGTGAGAATAAGTTACAAGGGGTCGAATTGATAAAAGATACCAAACAGAAAGTGAAACAGATCCGAGATTATTTGAAAGCAGCATCTGATCGTCAGAAGTCCTATGCAGACTTAAAACGAAAGGAAATAGAATTTGAGATCGGCGATAAAGCATTTCTGAAAGTGTCTCTGTGGAAGAAAGTGCTCCGATTCGGACGTAAAGGCAAGTTAAGTCCGAGATTCATCGGATCGTATGAGATCATTGGACGTGCTGGGCCTATTGCATATAGATTGAAGTTACCCTCTGAACTAGAAAAGATTCACAATGTATTTCACGTTTCGATGCTCCGTAGATATCGGTCTGATCCATCACATGTGATTGCCCCATCTGAAATTGAAATCCGATCTAATATGACATACGAAGAGGAACCGATCCATATCTTAGCTCGTAAAGTAAAAGAGTTAAGAAATAAGAAAATTCCATTAGTGAAAGTATTGTGGAATCGACAGATTAAAAGAGGCTACGTGGGAGCCTAAAGATTCAATGAGATAGCAACATCCGAATCTGTTTAACGGTAAGATTTTCGGGGACAAAAATCCCTAAGGGGGGAGAATTGTAACAGTCTAGTTTATACCCTAGTCGAACAGTGGTTTCGGGACCACAAATTTGAGTCTGTATAATATTTAAAATATTATTTTTTGTGCCGTTGATATGTGACTAAGCATGTGTTTAAATTTCGTAAGTTAATTCCTCCGTCTGTGTGTTTAATTTGAGCAAAGGATTAAATTGTATTGATATGCAAATTAGCAGGCTACATGATAAGGTATTTAATTGTTGTGTCTTTGTAAGTATAAGGGTTGTATGTGGCAATTAAGCCATTAGTTAAGATAGTGGATGGCACAAGTACCAAAATGGCTTTAATTTATATGTTATATATGTTTTAGTATAAGGACAAATTTGTAATTTAGTTAGTAATATGATAGTTAATGAATTTAAGCATGAAAAATGGATATTCATTCATGTATTCATCCACCAAAAAATAAAGAAAAGAAAAAGAAAAGATGAAGCTTGGGCATTCAGCCATAACACTCTTTGATTAAGGTATGTATTTGATTCGGTTTTTGATAATTTCTATGTTTTCGTAATCGTTGCTTCGAATGCTTCTAAACCCATGCTTCAATTTTGAAGATTGATGATGTTTTTGAAATGATACTTTGATGAACTCATGTGATTTGTGATGTTTAATAGTGAAATATGAAAGATATGTGTTTGATGAACATGTTATGTTCTTGAAGTTTTGATGAATTTAGCTAAATAGGGCTAAATTGTAAAAATGGTAAATTGAGGGACTAAATTGCAAGTTTGATGAAAAATGTGGGCTTGTATGTGATGTATATGTATTCGGCTAAGCATGTGTATGTATGGATTTTGTGAATTTGAAGTTTTGAGAAAAATAGACTAAATTGATAAAGCGTGCAAATATGAGGGTTAAATTGTAAATAGCCCAAAAATATATGTGTATGGATTGAATTGAATGGAATAGTGAAAAAAGGGTTAATTCTGAATATGTTTAGATCAAGAACTAAGGAAAACAGATTTGAATTGCGGGAAAGCAAAAGTAACAGAGTAGCCGTTTTCGTTTCGTTAAACCGAACCCGAGGTAAGTCACTATGCAAATAAACTTATCTGTGTTGAATTGAATATATGTATTCATATGTCTATCGATGAAAATGAATGAGTATGAGATGCTAAGTGCGTGAGTTCTGAAATAAGTTCGATATAGTGATAAAGCCGAGAAGTCCCGTATGAACCTAGGAATAGATAGGATTAGCTATGTCATGACATAGGTGTCTATTCTGTTTTATCATATAAGACCATGTCTGGGACGTTGGCATCGATATGAGTTTTACGTTTAAGACCACGTCTGGGACGTTGGCATCATTATGATCTGTACGTGTAAGACCATATCTGGGACATCGGCATCGTATTGAATTGTGTAAGACCCTGTCTGGAACAGTAGCATCGATATACGAGTGCATGTAAAACCTCGTCTGGGACGTTGGCATTGTACTACTATTCTGAGCTTTCTGAGCATCCTACTAGGTTCCTAAGGAATCAACGAGCAAGTCTACAATACGAATGGTATATCCGAGCTATGATCAATTAAGTGAATGAATATCCGATTCAGGTGCATTGAATGTGCATTAAGTATGCATGAATGGTAAGTATGCATGTGACTTTGATTTGAAGAAAAGTATGTTTGAATAGGATAATGTGAATGAGATGCAAGAAAAATTATGAATGAGCTATGTGTTTCAAATAAGTTTTGAATGGATAAATGTGACAAATGTAGTCATAAGTATGAATCAAGCATATACATGATAAATTGTTAAGTGAATGAGATATGCAAATGTATCAAATTGCATATATGCTTTTTAAGCCAAGTTTATTTGTATATGACTTACTAAGCTTTCGGAAAGCTTACTCTGTATGTGTATTTTCTCTGTTTTATAGGTCACCGAAGCTACTGAACGCTCGGGATTGTCAAGGATCATCATCACACTACTAAACTTATTTTGGTACCCTTTTGAAAATGTATATGGCTAATTATGGCATGCATAGGCTAGATAGGTGTATATGTTTATGAAGTGAGCATGGCCATGTGTATTGGCAAGTTTTTGAGTTGATAAATGTTTGAATGAATGAGTTATGAAGCATATATTTAGTATGTTTTGATGCATATGAAATGATTAAGTTTTGGTTAAGTAAATGGATGAAGTGAACCATTTGATATGTTTTGTTGCCATATATGCATATTATGTTTTGGTATATATTGCTTGTAGGAAGACCCTAAGTGGGTGGCATATTGGCCTTTTAAAATGGCCTATAATGTCACACGGTTAAGGCACACGGGCGTGCCTAAGACCGTGGGTAAATTTTTCAGAATGTGGCTTAAATTGCACACGGCCTCGACATGGGTGTGCTTGATGGCCGTGTGAGAAATGACTGTATGTGATCTATTAGTACACGGCTTTAGCACACGGGCATGGTTGGTGACCGTGTTGATTTTGGCAGTGTACTACCACGGGGAGGACACACGGCAGTGTCAAGTAGCCGTGGGTGAGGCACAGCCTACCCCCACAGCCTTGTGTCCCCTGTAGGTTAGAAAAGTTTCAAATTTTTATGAAATTACTTATGTGTTTCGGTATAGTCCCCACTCGGTTTATAAGCATGCTTAGGGTCTTAATGATCTACTTAAGGGACACCATGTTTGATATTTTTGAATGCATGTACGATTAATTCTGTAAATGTTTCTGATCTGTTTGGTAATGCCTTTAACCTTAATCCGACGATGGACACGGATAGGGGTGTTACAGTATTTACTGAGTCGCACAAACTCTCGCTCATAATCAGTCACTGACATCTTGCCTTGTTTCAGTTCTAGGAATTCCTTCCTTTTTGGTCCACGAATCTTTGGTGATATACTTTTTTCTTGAGCTCTTCTTGGAAAAATTCCCATGTGACCTTTTCCTCGGTACTCTCGACATAAGGGTGTTCCACCATTGATGGCAAGATTTCTTAAAGAGAAACTACACACTTTATACATTCCTCGGTGTGCATGACAACTCATTAAATACCACGATAGTATTTTCTATCCGAACTCAAATTTTTCGGATCATCATCTTTTCTAGATCGAATTCTTACGCCTATGTTTCCTGATCCTATCAATTGGAGGTTTGTCTCCTCTTACCTCCTCTACTACTTGAGGGACTGCGGGGATAGGTTGTGGAACAGGCGGGGGTGGAGGGGGTTGTACATTCGGGTTCGTAATAATGAATTCCGTGGACCACGTATTCATCATATGGAGGAAGGCTTCTCTAGCGTCTTCTCCTCCTCCTTAACTCACCGTAGTGGGTCTATTCTCATTCTCATTAGGCACCGTCCCTTTAGCAGGAGCTGGCTTGTTACTTTCTACACCATCCGCCTCAGCTCTTTCGGGATCCATTTACATATGTATAAACATAATTTAAGTCATCAGGAGTGTCACACTATCATTATAAAAAAACATTCTTACCTATGGCATGTATAGCTAGACTCGTGCTCATGTTACGTTAGTCCTAGAACCGACTAAATCGTAGCTATGATACCACTAAATGTAACACCCCATACTCGAGTCCAATGCTAAGACTAGATACGAGACATTACCATGCTTGAACTCACTTAAAACATGTACTTACGGGTTATAAAATTTTGTTCCAAATTAAAAACTTCTTTTTCTTAGTCTAATCATACATTCCATGGGCCTACGAGGCCTTAAACACGTATATAGGAACTTTCGGAACTCAAATGAAAACTTTCCTTAAAACAGGGGTCACACGCCCATGTAACTTGGGACACACCCATGTACCCCTAGCACATCCGTGTCTTCCACCCGTGGTTGACACTGACTAATTACACACGGCCTTAACACGCTCGTAGATGTAAACCGTGTGCTATACCTTGATATACTGACTTATTCACATAGTTTGGGGCACACGCCCATGTTCTGACTGTGTGTCACACACGGCCTAAACAAACGACCGTGGGTTTGCTCGTGGCCTATTCTGACTTAAAACACTAAAGTGCAGGGTACGCACAGCCTAGACACACTCCCGTGTGTCTAACCTTGTGGGCACTTAGAGGATATTTACCAAGCCAATTGCCACCCTAAAATCAAGACCAAACTTCATGCTCAATTCAATACATTTTTCATAAACATTACTACATACTTCATTGATCTGCATAAACATACATACTTAGTTAATTTTGGCCAATCACTTTGCCATATACAAAAGAATAATAAACTTGATAATCTATACAATGACCCTTCTTTAAACATATTCTCAAAATCAAATGTTTCCAATACATGTCATACTTAGTAAAATAACTTGGCTATACCAAAATAGAGATTGATAGTGTGTTATGGCTCCGACTCCAACAATCCACAAGATAGCTTGGCGGGACTGCATAGAAAGAAATAATTAAAGACGTAAGCATTTAGCTTAGTAAGTTTGCATGTAAAACACATATTAATAAACTTGCTTAAGATAAACCATTTGACATATCAATGGTATCATAAATTCAGCTATAGAGTTTACTTACTCATACTAATTCTTACATGTCTCATGATACTTACTATTCTCATACTTGTAAGGTAAACATGGTACCTGTATCACTTGATCACATTGATCAACATACTTTAACATAATAATCATGATCTCTAATTCATCATTCATAACATAAATGATACTCAATTTCAACTTGGTAATAGCTTTTTTTACCTAGCTTTCTTGTTAACTCATTTTAACTTTACTCATTTGCCTGATGAATGTATGTGAATAACTGAGGATACTAAATCTCATCCCACATATCTTGATGCCAAAGCGATATCCTAGATACGGTCTTACATGGAATATCTCATCTTGGTTTCAAGGCCATGTTCTGACATGGACTTATATGAAGTCTTTCTTGTTCTCACCAATTCCATACCTTGGCTTGGGCTTACATGAGATTTCTTTCTCTTGATAGCTTTTCAATGCCAAGCTTGCCTTGGACTTACATGATAACTTGTTCAATGCCAAGCTTGCCTTGGACTTACATAACTTGCTTGATTGCCAATGCCATGCCTTGGCTTGGTCTTATACGGACTTTCTTATCTCATGTGGTAGATCGAGTATCTTGGGAAATTTATCTTCAATCGGGACTTGCTCATACTTAATCTCATTGATTTCTTTGTTTAACATAACATTAAACATTCCATGAAAATAGTGTACATTATACTAAGCAATTCAATGATAAAAATCATAAAGCTTAGAAATCATACAAACTTACCTCAATATACAAAATGTATGTAGATATACAATTTAGTCCTCGACTTTGTTCTTGCCTCAGTTTCGATCCGGGCTTCGTTTTTCTTAATCTATAATGATAAATAGATCATTTCATAATCACATTGACTAAATTGTCTCATTACTCATGCTTTGGAAAAATTATTATTTTGCCCCTATACTTTTTCAAATTTGCACTTTGGCCCAAAGGCTCGTAAAATAATTCTCATTAAACTTTCTTAAACTTCATGCTTAGCTGATTCATTTTCTCTACTATAACAATCATCAATTCTCACTATTTCTAGAATGTATGACCAATTTTCATCACTATTACAAATTAGTCCATACTATCATTTTTCATGAAATTCACTTAGAAAAAGATGTTTATCTAACATCAAACTCTCATAAACTTCCATAAAACATCATTTAACAAGCATGTCATTCATTCGTAGATTTTTGAACATGCATCTTAGCTCATTTTGTAGCTAAAAATAGCTAATTCATAATACAAGAACTTCCAAAATACGAAGAATATTAAAAACAGGCTAAGATGAACTTACTAGCAAGCTTGAAAAAAATGAAGAACCCTAGCTATGGAGTCTCCAAATTTTCGGCAATGTGAGGATGAAGATGAATAGATTTTTATCATCTTTTTCCTATTTTAATCATTTATTAGACAAATGACTAAAATGCCTTCCTCTTTAAAATTTTCAATTTTACTAACTCATGTCCAATTTTGTCAAAAAATTATAATTTGGGCAAATTGTTACTTAAGGACTTCTAATTGATATTCTAAAGCTATTTCATACAAAAAGCTTCTAGAAACTCATAGTTTACAACTTTTGCAATTTAGTCCTTTTGGACCATTCAACCTCAATTTAACAAAATTGCTTCATGAAACTTTCACACTAGCATGCAAACATGGCATAAACCTTAAAAGCTCATAAATTCACCTCATATTCGAGGCCTCGCACCACTATTCTGACTAGGCCCTAAATCGGGCTATTACATGGCAGGTCCAACAAGCTCTAAGGTAGATCACTCCCTTAACGAAACACGAAGCTCTTCTAATCACTCTTTCAATTCTATTTTTAAGGATAATATGGCTACTGACCCAGTATTATTACTTGAAAATGATTCCACTTTATCACATTTATATAATACTTGTATTAACCCAATATTTGAAAGCCGGAGCTAAATGTTGTTAATGACCATGTGAAGGAAACCAAGGTTGCTTCAATAAAGGCGAATATGGCCGAAGCTCAGACGATTACTTCTCTTGGTGATTTAAATAGCAATAGGCACACGTTGTTTCTTTCAAAGAGAAAGCTCAGCTGATGGTGTTAACAGAAATCAAAGTTTCGGGAAATTAATAGGAGGAAAGGAAGGTGGTTTTTGGGCCACTAGGAAAATTAATAAAATTACTCATGGAAAGGGGAATAATTTTAAAATTCAAAATTCCTCTAAAATTCCTTTGAGTGATTCTATAAATAGGTTGGTTAAGTCTGTCTCCACGCCTAACAAGGAGGATTCAGATACATCGGTTCTGAACACTAGTAAAATAATTTAATTTATTCTGGCTATTCTGGTTTATTGAGGTTTGGTTTTTTTTTTTTTTTCTCTTGATATTTTCTTATGAATTTTAATCTGTCTATTTTTTCTTGGGATTGTCAAGGGTGTGCCAGTATCAAATTCCTCCGAGCTTTTTGTGAGTATGATTTTGAATATAAACAGACATTGTGTGTCTTTTGGAACCGAGAGTCAGTGGCCAAAAAGCTAACTCCATTATTGATAAATTGGGATTTGATCGTTCTCACCGCATTGAGTTTGTTAGTTTTTTAGGAGGCATATACGTCGGATGGAAGGACTATATTTCCATTAGCATTATCCATAATCACCCTCAGTTCATGCTTCTTAGAATTAAGGGCATTAATTTTAATGAAGGTTTCTTTATTTTTGTTGTTTATGGCAATCCTGACAGAGCTAAAAGAAAACTCCTTTGGAATGATCTAATGGACGTCTTGCCTCAGGACCCTTCGCCTTGGTTAATTCTGGGAGATTTAATGCCATTCTTTCACCTTAGGACAAAAAAGTGATCGAACAACAAGTAAAAGATGTAATTTTTTTGGAAACTTTGTTGATTCTTGTAATCTGCAAGATCTTGGATTTATAGGACCTTCCTATACTTGGCAAAGAGGAAATACATCCGAGCGGTTGGACAAAGACCTGGCAAATGATGCTTGGATTTCTGCCTTTCCACATTCTCTTGTTTATCATCTCTCTCGTATTAAATCAGATCATAGGCCCATTCTTCTCAAAACTAATCCTATGCTCAGCATTCCAAGAGGAAGACCGTTTCAATTCATTGTAGGATGGACAAAGCACGCAAATTTTAAGGATCTAGTCTCAAGTAGATGGAGATACTCAAGTAACATGGCTGAATCATTATCTGATTTTACTTCACATGTTAAAGCATGGAACAGGTTCACTTATGGCTACATAGGCACCAGTAAAAGACAACTTCTGAAATCTCTTGGGACCATTCAAAAAGCCTTGGATCAGTCAAATTCTAGAAGCTTAGCTAAATTGGAGATAGAAGTCCGAGATGAGTTGGAAAGTGTTCTAAACCACGAGGAGCTCTTATGAAGGCAGAAAGCTAGGTGTGATTGGCTTCAGTTTGAAGACAGGAACTCTAAATTCTTCCATAGTTGCACGATGCAAAGAAGGAAATCTAATCGCATTTTGGCTTTACATATCAGTAATGTGGAGTGGTGTTCTGAGCAGTCTATTCTTAGTGAGAAGGCGTCAAATTTTTTGAGGAACTTTTTGGTAATAAACCAAGTCCCATGTTTGATATTCCTTCAAATATCTCACCTCGCCTGAAGGATCAAGATATTGATTTCCTTAAAAAACCGGTCTTAAATGACGAGATTAAAAAGGCATTGTTTGATATGGCTCCACTAAAAGCTCTGGGGAGTGATGGTTACCATGCATATTTCTTTCAAAGTCAGTGGGACCTAGTCGGGGGAGCGGTTTGTGAGTGGGTCCAAGGAGTTTTTGCTGGCAACAAAATTGAAGAGGAGCTGAATAACACCCTTATTGTGTTGATCCCTAAGATGGACCACCCGAGAAGACTTCAGCCAATTTCGACCTATTAGCCTTTGTTCGGTTATGTATAAATTGGTGATGAAAGTGATTGCTAATAGATTCAAAGTGCTGTTTCTGAATTTCATCTCCCTAGAGCAAGCAGGGTTTATTGCTAGTAGGAACATATCTGATAATGTCATTATTGTACAAGAAGTTATCCACTCCATGCGTAGTAGGAAAGTGGGTAAAAACTGGATGGCTATTAAGTTAGATTTGGAGAAAGAGTACGATAGGGTCAGCTGGGATTTTATTGATGTCTCTCTTGTTACAGCTGGAATCCCTGAGGGACTTAAGAAGGTTATTATGCATGCTATCTTCTCCTCCATTATGCAGCTTCTTTGGAATGGAGTTCCGTCCAAATCTTTCAAGCCTGTAAGAGGTATACGACAAGGTTGTCCATTATCGCATTATCTTTTCATACTTGCATGGAATGGTTAGGGAATCTTATCAGAGTAGAGATGGAATCTGGTAGGTAGCACCCTATTCGGTTATCTAGATCAGGACCTGCTATATCACACTTTTTTTACGGATGACCTTGTTATTTTTAGCAAAGCAGAGATGGATCAAGCTCACTTGCTTAAGGAAATTCTTAGAAGATTTTGTGATCTTTCGGGCATAAAATTAGCGAGAAAGAGCAACATGTTTTTCTTAGGGGGTTGATATCAATTTAGGTGATCAGATCAATTAGCTTTTTGGTTTCCAGAGGGTTCTTAACCTAGGAAAGTATTTGGGGGTGCTTCTGCTTCACGATCGCATTACTAATAGTACGCTAAATTTTGTTATTAAGAAGGTGAGAAGTAAACTACAGAGTTGGGATGCTAGGAAACTATCCTTTGCAGGGCACTTTACTCTAGCTCAATCAGTCTTTCTGGCTATTCCTAGTTATTTTATGCAGTCCTTAGTAATTCTGAAAGGAGTGTGTGATGAGATTGAAAGGATAGCACGCCAGTTTATTTGGGAGGATCAGCTGGTAACCTAAAATCGGCCTTAGTTGGATGGAATTCCATTTGTCAGCCCAAGAACTGTGGAGGACTTGGTTTTAGACATCTTTATGACCATAATACTTTTTTCCTCGTGAAATTGGTTTTAATCTTACCTCTCAAAAGACAATTTATGGGTACGAGTGCTTCGCTCGAAGTATGGTTGGAAGAGTCAGCTTCTTGAGTCTATTTATAAAAGCCACTACTCTCATCTTTTGGGATTTCTTTCTAAAGTGTGGCCCTTTCTTCGTGGAAATCTTATGTGGTCCGTTGGGGATGGAGCTATTATACGTGGATGGAAAGACAATTGGATACCTAATTCTGGGCCTCTATTGTCTTATGTATCTGCTCATGATAGGCTCAACTTGGATAGTACCTTAAAGGACTAGGTTCTACAATACGGCTCCTAGAATATAGACATGCTTCGTATTTGGTTACCCACTGCTATATTAAAGCGTATAATAAGTATTCCCCCGCCTCATCCTGCTGGTGGCGAAGATAGAATCATTTGGGCTCGTACCGGGTCAGGATCCTTCTCAATCCGAAGTGCCTATTGGGCATTAAAAGAAAATTCTTGGAGTCTTATAAATGACATTTGGAAGATCATTTGGAAATACCAAGGACCTCATCGAGTCCGTCTTTTCCTTTGGCTTGTGGCAAATCAAAGGCTCTTCACTAACTCTAAAAGGGTCAGAAGAGGATTTGGGCAAAGTAGTGCATGTCCACGGTGTGGACATGAATTGGAAGACATCATGCATGTTCTCCAAGATTGCTCGACTGCAAAGGAAGCTTGGATGCTTGTTGTCCCTCCAAAGATGCAATCCAGGTTCTTTTCTGCCTCTCTACAAATTTGGTTAACAACTAACCTCTCTTGTCATTTTAAGTTGCAAGATAAAGGAATTAGTTGGTCATGCCTTTTTGGAATTCTTGCTTGGAGAATCTAGAAGAATAGGAACCTTTTCATCTTTCAAAACATTGACTGGACGTCCCTCGAGCTTATTAAATCCTCTCTCAGTTGGGCACAAAAATTTGAAGCCTTCATCCCCGGATCTAAGGCAACCGCAATTCCCTCGGGGATTCAACATCATTGTTCTGACAATTGGGTATATTTATTCTCGAATGGAGCAGTAGCTAGAGACTTAGGAAATGCTGCATCGGGTGGAGTGGTTCGAGATAAGGATGGAAATTGGATATTAGGATTCACTCATTACCTAGGAAGTTGCTCACCATTGAAAGTAGAACTTTGGGGTATCCTGGATGGTGTACTCATTTTAATGAACAAAGGGTACAAGAGGGTTAAGATTCGAATGACAATCTTGAAGTGGTTAGGATTTTGTCCATAAAGGATATGGCAGACTTTGGCATCACACTTCTTAGAAGAGTCAAAAGACTTTTGCTTTCTGAAGGACAATGGGAAATTAAGCATGTTCCTAGGGAGTACAATTCAATCGCAGATCAACTGGCGAAAATTGGGCTCTCTTGGCAAAATTCTCTTTAAATATTTGATGTTCCGCCTGCGGTGGTGGCTAAGGATTTACAACAAGACAAAGGTTTTAATGTATCTTAGGAGTCCTTAAGCTGTCATTTGTATTTCACTAATATATATATATATATATATATCTCGAATCTATGAGTTTTTTTAATTAATAAGTGATTGTTTGTCTAATTTAGTATAAAAAGAAATTGAGAATGTAGTGAGTTAAATATTCTCTTGATTTAATACATTAAGATTTGATTAAATTAATTAGTAGAAATAGTTTTTATGTTTATTTTATTTTTATAAATGATTCTTAATTATAAAACAAGTTAATATTTTTAGTACATAAAATTGGAAGAATGGGATAACCATCACGAGTTTGAACCTCTAGTATTTGAGGTCTCAACCGTAGATTTAATTAGTATTTATTTCTTAAAATGGTCATATATAAAATGAAAATACAATTGATACAAATTTAAGGATAACAGTTTTTTAAAAAAAAAAACAAGACATCTTCAAAAGAAGCAACAAAAAAATTCATTCTTTTTGCCACAAATAAATCATGTAAATGGTTAGAAATTATCAATTTAAATTAATTTGTTGCTAACTAATGTACAAAAACTTCTGGAAAAAACAATACTCCTATCAAACATAGCGTTATGATTTTGGCACCTAATGAGTTAGTATTACAATTCAATTGGACACCAATTTAGTTAAAAAAAAATTTTGAAAATAAATGAAATTTAGGTAATATTATAGTTAAATGCAAATAGGGTAATTCAACCTTTTCTAACTGTTTTTAAGGGTAAACTACATAGATGATCATCTAACTTTTAATAGTTTTTATTTTAGACACCTAAAAAAAAAAATTGCAAAATAGAAACTTACGTTATATAATTTGATCATTTCGATCACTCCGATTAAAATTACAAATAGAATTCTAAGTCGCCATTCATTATATATATATATATATATATATATATATATTTTCCACCTAGAGTATTAATATCCACCTTATTATTTTTCATTCAAATAATTTATTTTCATTTTAGTAACTAAAAATCATTTAGTATAAATAACCCTAAACCCTAACATTTGGGGAACATATTGAATGCTGAAGCTTCTTTTGTCTGTTGCAGCAACGAAGAGTAGAAATCGGGAAGGGAAAACGCAAGGAAGGAACGGACGAATGGAAGAGTAGTCATCATCAATGGAAATAAGTGAATAACCCAACATAATTCCTGTTGTTATTGTGGATTGCCAACTTCATGGTCAAAGGATAGCCCAAAGAGAAGGTTTTTTGACTACCAACAATATGGGTCTCGGTTTGGTCGTTCATGTCATTTATTTAGGTGATTTGATCGTCCCATGAATTATTGGGCTAGAATTGTTCTTGCTGGAATTTTGCGAAAAATTAAAAGAGTAAGGGAAAGGAGAATGATGGAGTGAATCATGTGGTTTGTTGGTGCATCGGCTTGTCGTTTTTGTTTTGCTTATGAAGTGAAGATTAACAATTGAAATTTAACAAATAATTTATTTTAAATTAATAAAAAAATACATTCAAAATATGTTTATGTCTTTACACATTTCAACCAGAAATGTGAAACAAGAGCGAAGAAAGGCAAGAATAAGCAGTTGGAATGATTCAAGCTGGGTGGAAGTCATTCCTTTTCTAAATTTATAATTGGTACGGTTGGCGGCGTTACACTTGCTATGCATTTTTCTTCCTTTCACCTACCAATTGCAAACATACGGGTGTCTTTTCTTACCATATTATACATTTGGAATTTTAGCTCATATTACAGTCGTTGTTCAAGAAAAATAGGAATGTCGAATCTGAGTTCCCCAGAACTCATCCATCTAAACACTCAAATGTGGATGAAGCCACCAATATTCGCAGACAAGCTGCCATGTAGGTTGTGGATGAAGCCAACAATTCTTCCTTCATACAATATCCCACCCCATGCATGTGATATGGCCATAATGAACATATATAAACATTTTGCTCATTTCATGGTATCACTTGTCACATTGGGCATGTTGAAACATGCAAACAAGATAATATCATGTAGGGCACGTTTAACACGCGAATTAAATCTCAACTTCAATATTAGTGGCATGATTTATATATTATGCCTATCATATAATGTCATCATATCACACGCCATGAGAAATGGGAATATGCACATAATTTCACAACAATCATCAATCACATCAATTAACACATAAAAGATCAGTTTGAGGGACTTACTAGAGTATCACCCTTTTTATGGATTTAGCCTCCCTTTTTGAATACATAGTGTATTCTCAACATTTCATATTATGAAGATTTTTAACAAGGTTTCAATTATAAATAAATATATTTTATTTGGCAACAAATCTCATATATAATTTTTCTAGTAAGTTAACCCACACCTGATTGTAGATCCAAAGCAATACACCACTCTAAGAACGCCCACACTTGGATCTAATCGATAAGTTACCTACTTATCAACAAAAGTAATCTTTCATTAGGGAGGTCGTTTTAAGCGTTTTATGGCATTAGTCCATTTAACAACACTCTGATCAACACTTATTCTTATAGAAATCAATCGAAATATGATATCGTTCCCAACGTTAGTGATTCCCCAGGTTGGTATCGATCGACCCTTCAACATAAAGTAGTATATGATATGTTAACATTTGAAGGAAAATATACTATGGCCTCTATATACATTCAACCTAAAGGAAAAGAAGAGAGGAGTGAGTGGTATTACATTCCACTACCATACTTACCCTAACTTGATTAAATTGAAAGGGATGTTGGATCACCGGGGTCTTAAGTCGAAGAGGGGATTAAGTTCAGAGAAAAATCACCTGAAAGAGTGAGTCAAGATACAACATAAAAATTTAAAACTAAGGGATATAGAGATATATGATTTCGTTTACTAAAAGGATGACAAAAATTGAAAAATGGTGAAGAAAAGAAAAGGAATCACCAATGCTGGAGGAGGTGTAGCGGTGGTGATGGCGGTCCGACGAGAATTTGATAGAGCGTTGAGAAAAATGGGTTTGAAAAACGTAGCGAAAAATAAATTTAGGGAAAATAGAGTTTTAAAAGTTTTTCCAAAACGAGATCTTGGTTGTGATATATAAAGTAATAAACAGTTAACCAAAATTGTACCTTTTTATTCGTCTAGGATGAGCACTTCGACCGAGTAGTCTCCTCCGCTATCCTCAAGCTCACGTCTACCGAGTGTGGGCTCGCTTCAAATCAGAAAAAAATTTTCACAAAAATTACCAGTAGAGTATTTTTGCAATTTCTCTAAACTTTTGAATCAAGTTATAAATCAGAAAAATATCTTTAGAAATTTTCTAAAATAATTTCTTTAGAGAATTTTTTTTCTCTACAACTTTATCTTAAATTCAAGTGTGTGTAAAATAATGACCCAATGCTCTATTTATATAGGGAGATTTTAGAGAGTTCAATTATAATTAAACTTAATCACTTTAATATTAAATTAATATAATATTTATCAAGATAAGTATTAGATTACATTTAATTTAAATCTTATTAAAATAATAAAATGTTTATGTACAAGATAAACATTAAATTAAATTTAATATTAAGATAATCACTTTAATATTAAATTAATAAAATACTATTAAGATAAGTATTTAATTTAATTTAATATTAAACTATTAAATTATTAAAATAATATTATTTTTTAAATAAGTAATCTGAAATCAAATTCTTTGTTAGTCCTAGTAGGAGCGTGTAACTTTTCCACTATTAAACCATCAAAGACCAACTGCCGTCAGCCACAGGGATATCGTCGTCATAGCCACTGGCACCGTTGTGTCCGGTGATGCAAATGCAACACCTTTACGACACCTTGAGCAGGTTCGGTTACTATCGGTTCGATCCGGGTCAGTGACTACCCGATAGGTTCGGTCTAGCCATTGGCTAGACTGTCGGCCCGATTTCACATATCGAGCCTGGTTCAATTAGTTTTTGGGTCTTGGTTTCAGTTTTGGGCTCCTAGACTCAATTTATGATCTCAGGTCCAATATTCAAGTTCAATTACCCATTGGGCCAATTGTCTGACTTGAAAATTAATTCCCAAAAATATCATATTAATCTTAATTAATTTGATTAATTTAATTTTACTTGATCAAAATTAATTTTCCCAAAAATCACTTAGATTTTCCAAATTAATTTTGCAAGAAAATTATTTAATCAAATTCTCTAGTTGAATAATTCTCACGACCACGTAATTTAATGCCACATCGAATAAATCAACTCAATTAAATTATTTCCAAAGTCGTAGAATTTTCTTCTGATTCGAATGCAGTCAATTAAGCTTTTGTTAAGCTAGTGGAAGGACCAATCGAACATATATAATTAGGCTCTAATAATTGCAATAATGTCCAGAAACATCATTCTAATAATTCACATTTACTTAATTATGGAGTCACTCCACAAGAAGTAACATGATTGAAAACTCCTTATTATATACTCTTTACGAAAATAATTCATCCATTTGTTTTGTCCAATGACCTCGTCATGTGTGTGTTACCCTCATATGATATCATTGATTCATTTGAGTTAAATTTGTTCACTCAACACAATCCTATTTGATCTCATTGTCACCATTGTGTCTTCTTAATGATTAATATGATTACTGCTAACAAATGACTATAATAAATTGCTATGCCAATGAGAGGATATCATTAAGTATTTAATTGAGCTATGAATTCCACTATTGCTAATAAAGTCATGTCATACACAAGTCATGTACCCAACATACCTACTATGGGCTTGATCATCTTTAGAGCATAAGACTGCACTTATATCAAAGCACATGAGTTGCCTACGCATGGTCAGTGACTAACTCAAGATTTAGGTAAATCACACTATAAACGTCACAAGTGAATTAATTCACAAACTGATTTAGAATTAATTCATCTTAGGTCCCGTCCAATGTATCATTCTACCAATGAATACATCTATGTCTCTACCCGTGAGCCAACTGCTCCGATAGCCAAGACTAGCCATCTCCTCAATTGAAATTATAGATGACATAATAATCTTTCTCAACATTTTAATCAAATGTTCATTTCAATTCTTTTACGAGATTACAAAATTATTTAGATTATCTATTGAAGTAAGTTGTCTTTCTCACAATGTAAATGTTCTTCAATGCCACTTATCTTCAGTTTGAACTTAGACAATCAATGAGTTAATATTTTGCTTGTCACAATTTCACTATGCATGCAAAATATGAGCATATTTCCCAACATGGAGGAAGTGAGTACATAAGGGATGTGACACTTGAAAGGAGGAGAATATGTAACATCCCGAAATTAGGCCTAGAAGAATTGAGCCCAATGGGCCTTAGGCATAGCTGCGTTTAAAAAATTTTGAGAACAAAAGAACGGCTTTAGTGCTAGTTGGACCTATTAGGTGAGTGATTTTGGAAGGTTAGAGGGTTTCTATGAAGTCTTGGGTTCAATTAAGGCCTTAGGAAAAATTTTGGTTTTGGGTGAATAAAACCTTAGGAGTTAGTAGTAGGCTTTAAGAATAAAATGTGGGGAAAATGACACAAGTGGAGTGTGTGGTGTAGTGGCAAAGTGACGCCACATAAGAGGCAAGGGGGTGACGCCGAAAAGGAAGGAAGGAGGTTCAAGGTTCAAGTCTTGGCTCTTGCATTTTGGATTTCTTTTTAAATGGACTCTAGAATTTTGTCATAGGGTTATATTTAGTGGTATTAAGGGTGCAAAGGAGCCTAGGTTCGAATTTCATGACAAGCAAGGGAGTATTTATTTTGCGGATTGGACGGGAAGAGTTTGAGTTGGATTTAAACTCTGCTAACGGAGGGATCCCACATCGAAAAGATACAAAGAAGGAAGGTGAGAAGCTAGCTATATATAGAGCATTCTATGAGGAGAGTTAATATACCTTGGTGGGCGTTTGGGTGCAGACCTAGAGGATAATCGCCAATAGTAGAGAAGGAAGGGCTATTATAACGTGAGGTGCACGGTAAGGTTACGGTGAGGTTTCGATTTTTGATAAGTGTATATTAAGTTATGATTAATCGTTAGGTGATGTCGATTCTAGGTTCGTGACTAAGGGGTTTGCAGCGCGCATGGTTACCAGGTGTGTACAAACACTACACACACGATATCGGTAATGCCGAAAAGCCAAAAAGCCGAAAGTGGCTAAATGGGCCCGGTTGGCCTTGAGGCTAAGTTTGATGAAATTTTTTGGTTGGTTATACAAGTTGAATTAGTCATATATGATACATGAATTGGATTTATTTTGGGCCTAATAGGCCATATGATGAGATTTGGGCCTAATGGGTCGTAAGGGAGTGATTTGGGCTTGATGGGCTTATAGGGACGTAGACATGTATGTTAGGGTTTATGGACCCTAGGTCTAGTTTGAACAACTCTTAAATTCCATAAGACTTAATTTCTCTAATTAAACATGTCTGTGAACAAGTCGCTAGGTTAGGGTGTGACAATAGGCATACGCATGTCTAGGATTGGATCTAGGGAGAGCTTGGTACTTAAGCGGCCCTAGTGGCCCACCTCCTCTTTTCTGGAAATCTACTTGGTGCGTAGTGTCTGTTCACTTTAGCCGCGAGGACTTGTTGATAGGCCAAAGTTCATAACTAAAACCCGAGAGGACCGAATACCCTCGATTTGTGATATTACCAAAATACCCCCAGTTTACGAAATTACCAAAATACCCCTGATTTATAAAATTACTGAAATACCCCCGATTTGTGAAATTATCAAAATACCCCTAATTTGTGAAATTATCAAAATACCCCTGATTTGTGAAATTATCGAAATACCCTTGGTTTGTAAAATTATCGAAATACCCCTGGTTTGTAAAATTACTGAAATACCTCTAGTTTGTAAAATTACCAAAATATCCCTGGTTTGCAAAATTACCAAAATACCCCTGGTTTGTGAAATTATCGAAATACCTCTAGTTTGCAAAATTACCGTTTTACCCCTAAATAATAAAATGACCGTTGTACCCTCGTGGTAGTACTAATGTTGTCTGTGTTAATTGTATGATTGATTATGTTCGAGATACACTGCATACATGGATTAGTTATGAGTAGAATTACCAAATTACCCTTGGTAGGTAAATTACTAAAATACCCCCGGTAGGTAAAATTTATCGTTATACCCTTTGGGGTTGATTAGCGCGATTGTGTGTAACTTCTCACACCATTTATAGTGTTTTGATAACATATGTATTTATGTATATTCTGTTAAATACCAAAAACTCGATATGGCTATTGAAATCCCCGTAGAGGGTAAAGGCGATTCATTAGGTTAGTGACTTCTGTAATATTAATAGATGGTTCTGATGAGATGACATGTTATATGTGATGAGCATCCTATACATGCATGCCGAAACCTGTTGAAACCATACATCAGTATCTTATGCTTACATGGGGTTGGGATTGTGATATTAAAGGGGAAGTGTTATAGTGGCTCTGCCATGATCTATTGTAGTGGCTCTGCCACAATCTGTTGTAGTGGCTCTACCACGATCTGTTCTGGTGACTATGTCACAATTCTGATGATGAGCAGCTAACTACATCATGACTGCCATCGATGGTGTGTAGCGGTGAGGGTTGATTGTAGAAATCCCCATTGGTGTGATTGGAAAGTACGGGTGGTGTGTAGCGGATGGAAAATTAGGTTGGGCTGGGTTTGTATCGTATTGCATACATGATCTGCTGTGACATATGATATGGGTTAAGGCTCAACCGAGGCTATTTTGGGCTAAGGCCCAATTGCCACCGTTACTGTAATGGGCTTCGGCCCGGATTGTTGTGATGCATGTTCTTACCGATGAGGGTTGTGCACACTGAGTTTTTGTAAACTCACCCCTCTTTTATTTAATGTTTGGTGATTCCAATGATTGAGGATTGAGAGCCGTGGAGGACTCGGGGTGGCTATACATCGAGATACTTGCTTGTGAACTTTAGTAATTTTGATTTTTGCCTTTTCTTTTAGATTATTTATTTTGGGTTAATATTTTGTAATAAGGCCATTGGTTTATTTTTTCTAAGTTTTCATTTATAACTGTTAAACTTATAAATACGGGGTTTTTTTTAAAACATTAGCACTCGTTTTCTAAAATATCATGTTTACGCAATGATGCAAGTTCAACTTTCATAACAGAACAGTTTTTCAAAATAATAACAACTTTTAAATGGTCATTTAGTAAATCACATTTTTCTTAATCAAACAACGAACTCGGACTTCAAAAATCTGATAAAACTTTTCTAAATAATTGCTTAGCTTTTCAACTTCCTTCAATGTGACACGCCAGATTTGGGCCTAACTTCTAGGCCGAGTTTGGGGTGTTACAATTATAGTATCAGAGCCTAGGTTACAAAACTCGGCTGTAGAATGGGTTCAAAAAAATGTTTTTTCAAAGTTATTTGAAATTTGGTTTAAAAAAAGTACCTTTATTGGAAGTATGGCACCCGAGTCTCCGGCACCAAATCCGTAAGTCCCCTTACTTATTATTATATGCTATAATGATGGTAATTATTCTGTGTATGTTTTGGATGTGATGTTTGAATGGAAAATTTTTATGTATGAGTGTTAAATATATGTTTGCTTCTGTGTTAGATATTTGGTTGTATGAAGAGGTTCCAAGCTTAAGTTAGAAAGTGTATTACTGTTTTACAATCAGAGTGCGCAACGTGAGTGTAGTGTTGTAGGTTAGGATGTGCGACTATCTCTATAGCTGGAAATTTTGAGGACAAAATTTCTTTAAGGAGGGTAGATTTGTAACATCCCGAAATTGGGCCTAGAAGAATTGGGCCCAATGGGCCTTAGGCGTAGCTGCGATTAAAAAAATTTTAAGAACAAAAGAACGGCTTTAGTGCTAGTTGGACCTATTAGGTGAGTGATTTTGGAAGGTTAGAGGGTTTCTATAAAGTCTCGGGTTCAAGTTAAGTCTTAGGAAAAATTTTGGTTTTGGGTGAATAAAACCCTAGGAGTTAGTAGTAGGCTTTAAGAATAAAAAGTGGGGAAAATGACACAAGTGGAGTGTGTGGTGTAGTGGCAAAGTGACGCCACATAAGAGGCAAGGGGGTGATGCCGAAAAGGAAGGAAGGAGGTCCAAGGTTCAAGTCTTGGCTCTTGCATTTTGGATTTCTTTTTAAATGGACTCTAGAATTTTGCCATAGGGTTATATTTAGTTGCGCATGATTTTAGACACAAGAAAGTGAGTGGTCTAGTGGCAAGGCGTCATTAAGGGTGCAAAGGAGCCTAGGTTCAAATCTCATGAAAAGCAAGGGAGTATTTATTTTGCGGATTGGACGGGAAGAGTTTGAGTTGGATTTAAACTCTGCTAACGGAGGGATCCCACATCGGAAAGATAAAAAGAAGGAAGGTGAAAAGCTAGCAATATATAGAGCATTCTATGAGGAGAGTTAATATACCTTGGTGGGCGTTTGGGTGCAGACGTAGAGGATAATCGCCAATAGTAGCAAAGGAAGGGCTACTGTAACGTGAGGTGCACGGTAAGGTTACGGTGAGGTTTCAGTTTTCGATAAGTGTATGTTAAGTTATGATTAATCGTTAGGTGATGTCGATTGTAGGTTCGTGACTAAGGGGTTTGCAGCGTGCGTGGTTACCAGGTGTGTACAAACACTACACACACGATATCGGTAATGCCAAAAAGTCGAAAAGTCGAAAGTGGCTAAATGGGCCCGGTGGGCCCTGAGGCTAAGTTTGATGAAATTGTTTGGTTGGTTATACGACTTGAATTAGTCATGCATGATACATGAATTGGATTTGTTTTGGGCCTAATAGGTCATATGATGAGATTTGGGCCTAATGGGTCGTAAGGGAGTAATTTGGGCTTGATGGGCTTATGGGGACGTAGACATGTATGTTAGGGTTTATGGACCCTAGGTCTAGTTTGAACAACTCTTAAATTCCATAAGACTTAATTTCTCTAATTAAACATGTCTGTGAACAAGTCATTTGGGTTGAAGTGTGACAACAGCATCGCATGTCTAGGATTGGATCTAGGGAGAGCTTGGTACTTAAGCGGCCCTAGTGGCCCACCTCCTCTTTTCTCGAAATCTACAGGTGCGTAGTGTGTCTGTTCACTTTAGCCGCGAAGACTTGTTGATGGGCCAAAGTTCATAACTAAAACCCGAGAGGGACCAAATACCCCCGATTTGTGATATTACCAAAATACCCCAAGTTTGTGAAATTACCAAAATACCTCTGGTTTGTAAAATTACTGAAATACCCCCTATTTGTGAAATTACTGAAATACCCCCGATTTGTGAAATTATCAAAATACCCCCGATTTGTGAAATTACCGAAATACCCTTGGTTTGTGAAATTACCAAAATACCCCTGATTTGTAAAATTACCAAAATACCCCTAATTTCTAAAATTACCAAAATATCCCTGGTTTGCAAAATCACCAAAATACCCCTGGTTTGCGAAATTACCGAAATACCCCCAGTTTGTGAAATTACAGTTTTACCCCTAAACAATAAAATGATCGCTGTACCCTCGTGGTAGTACTAATGTTGTCTGTGTTAATTGTATGATTGATTATGTTCGAGATGCACTGCATACATGGATTAGTTATGAGTAGAATTACCGAATTACCCTTGGTAGATAAATTACTAAAATACCCTCGGTAGGTAAAATTTACCGTTATACCCTTTGGGGTTGATTAGCGTGATTGTGTGTAACTTCTCACACCATTTATAGTGTTTTGATAACATATATATTTATGTATGTTAAATGTCAAAAACTCGGTATGGCTATTGAAATCCCCGTGGAGGGTAAAGGCGATTCATCAGGTTAGTGACTTCTGTGATATTAATAGATGGTTCGATAAGTTGACATGTTATATGTGATGAGCATCCTATACATGCATGCCGAAACCTGTTGAAACCATATATCAGTATCTTATGCTTACATGGGGTTGGGATTGTGATATTAAAGGGGAAGTGTTGTAGTGGTTCTTCCATGATCTGTTGTAGTGGCTCTGCCACGATCTGTTCTGGTGACTATGTCACGATTCTGATGATGAGTAGCTAACTGCAGCATGACTGCCATCGATGGTGTGTAGCGGTGAGGGTTGATTGTAGAAATCCCCATTGGTGTGATTGGCAGGTACGGGTGGTATGTAGCAGATGAAAAATTAGGTTGGGCTGGGTTTGCATCGCATTGCATACATGATCTGCTGTGACATATGATATGGGTTAAGGCTCAACCGAGGCTATTTTGGGCTAAGGCCCAATTGCCACCGCTTTCTTTGTAATGGGCTTTGTCTGGATTGTTGTGATGCATGTTCTTCTGGATGAGGGTTGTGCACTGAGTTTTCATAAACTCACCCCTCTTTTTATTAAATGTTTGGTGATTCCCGGTGATTGAGGATTGGGAGCCGTGGAGGACTCGGGGTGGCTATACATTGGAGATACTACTCGTGAACTTTAGTAATTTCAATTTTGCCTTTTCTTTTAGATTATTTATTTTGGGTTAATATTTTGTAATAAGGCCATTTGTTTATTTTTCTAAGTTTTCATTTATAATTATTAAACTTATAAATCTGGGGTTTTTTAAAACATTAGCAATCGTTTTCTAAAATATCATGTTTACATAACGATGCAAGTTCAACTTTCATAACAGAACAGTTTTTCAAAATAATAACAACTTTTAAACAGTCATTTAGTAAATCACATTTTTCTCAATCAAACAACAAACTTGGAGTTCAAAAAATCTAATAAAACTTTTCTAAACAATTGCTTAGCTTTTCAACTTCCTTCAATGTGACACGCTTGATTCAGCCTAACTTTTAGGTCGAGTTTGGGTGTTACAATTATAATATCGAGCCTAGGTTACAAAACTTCTACCGTGGAATGGGTTCAAAAATGTTTTTCAAAGTTATTTGAAATTTGGTTTAAAAAAGTATCTTTATTGGAAGTATGGCACCGAGTCTCGGCACCAAATCAAGTAAGTCCCTTACTTATTATTATATGCTATAATGATCAGTAATTATTCTATGTATGTTTAGGATGTGATGTTTGAATGAAAAATTTTTATGTATGAGTGTTAAATATCTGCTTGCTTCAGATTAGATATTTGGTTGTATGAAGAGGTTCCAAGCTTAAGTTAGAAAGTGTATTCTTGTTTTAGAATCGAGTGCATAGCGTGAGTGTAGTGTTGTAGGTTAGGATGTGCGACTGTTTTTATAGCTAGAAATTTTGAGGACGAAATTTCTTTAAGGAGGGTAGATTTGTAACATCCCGAAATTGGGCCTAGAAGAATTAGGCCCAATGGGCCTTAGGCGTAGCTGCGTTTAAAAATTTTGAGAACAAAAGAACGGCTTTAGTGCTAGTTGGACCTATTAGGTGAGCGATTTTGGAAGGTTAGAGGGTTTCTATGAAGTCTCGGGTTCAAGTTAGGCCTTAGGAAAAATTTTGGTTTTGGGTGAATAAAACCCTAGGAGTTAGTAGTAGGCTTTAAGAATAAAATGTGGGGAAAATTACACAAGTGGAGTGTGTGGTGTAGTGGCAAAGTGATGCCACATAAGAGGCAAGGGGGTGACGCCAAAAAGGAAGGAAGGAGGTCCAAGGTTCAAGTCTTGGCTCTTGCATTTTGGATTTCTTTTTAAATGGACTCTAGAATTTTGCCATAGGGTTATATTTAGTCGGGTATGATTTTAGACACAAGAAAGTGAGTGGTCTAGTGGCAAGGCATCATTAAGGGTGCAAAGGAGCCTAGGTTCGAATCTCATGACAAGCAAGGGAGTATTTATTTTACGGATTGGACGGGAAGAGTTTGAGTTGGATTTAAACTCTGCTAACGAAGGGATCCCACATCGGAAAGATACAAAGAAGGAAGGTGAGAAGCTAGCTATATATAGAGCATTCTATGAGGAGAGTTAATATACATTGGTGGGCGTTTGGGTGCAGACCTAGAGGATAATCACCAATAGTAGCGAAAGAAGGGCTACTGTAACGTGAGGTGCACGGTAAGGTTACGGTGAGGTTTTGGTTTCCGATAAGTGTATATTAAGTTATGATTAATCGTTAGGTGATGTCAATTGTAGGTTCGTGACTAAGGGGTTTGCAGTGCGCGTGTTTACCAGGTGTGTACAAACACTACACACATGATATCGACAATGCCGAAAAGTCGAAAAGCCGAAAGTGGCTAAATGGGCTTGGTGGGCCCTGAGGCTAAGTTTGATGAAATTGTTTGGTTGGTTATACGAGTTGAATTAGTCATGCATGATACATGAATTGGATTTTTTTTGGGCCTAATAGGCCATATGATGAGATTTGGGCCTAATGGGTCATAAGGGAGTGATTTGGGCTTGATGGGCTTATGGGGAGGTAGACATGTATGTTAGGGTTTATGGACCCTAGGTCTAGTTTGAACAACTCTTAAATTCCATAAGACTTAATTTCTCTAATTAAACATGTCTGTGAACAAGTCGCTGGGTTAGGGTGTGGTAACGGGCATACGCTTGTCTAGTATTGGATCTAAGGAGAGCTTGGTACTTAAGCGCCCTAGTAGCCCACCTCTCTTTTAAAATCTACCTGGTGCGTAGTGTCTGTTCACTTTAGCCGCGAGGCCTTGCTGATGGGCTAAAGTTCATAACTAAAACCCAAGAGGACCGAAATACCCCCGATTTGTGATATTACCAAAATACCCCTAGTTTACAAAATTACCAAAATACCCCTGGTTTGCAAAATTACTTAAATACCCCCGATTTGTGAAATTACCGAAATACCCTAATTTGTGAAATTACTAAAATACCCTCGATTTGTGAAATTACCAAAATACCTTTGGTTTGTAAAATTACCGAAATACCCCTGGTTTGCAAAATTACCGAAATACCCCCAGTTTGTAAAATTACCAAAATATCCCTGGTTTGTAAAATTACCAAAATACCCCTAGTTTGTGAAATTATCGAAATACCCCAGTTTACAAAATTACCGTTTTACCCCTAAATAATAAAATGATCGTTGTACCCTCGTGGTAGTACTAATGTTGTCTGTGTTAATTGTATGATTGATTATGTTTGAGATGCACTGCTTACATAGATTAGTTATGGGTAGAATTACCGAATTACCCTTGGTAGGTAAATTACTGAAATACCCTCGGTAGGTAAAATTTACCGTTATACCCTTTGGGGTTGATTAGCGTGATTGTGTGTAACTTCTCACACCATTTATAGTGTTTTGATAACATATATATTTATGTATGTTAAATGCCGAAAACTCGGTATGGCTATTGAAATCCCCGTGGAGGGTAAAGGCGATTCATCAGGTTAGTGACTTCTGTGATATTAATAGATGGTTCTAATGAGATGACATGTTATATGTGATGAGCATCCTATACATGCATGCCGAAACCTGTTGAAACCATACATCAGTATCTTATGCTTACATGGGGTTGGGGTTGGGATTGTGATATTAAAGGGGAAGTTTTGTAGTGGCTCTGCCATGATCTGTTGTAGTGGCTCTGCCACGATCTGTTATAGTGGCTCTGCCATGATCTGTTCTGGTGACTATGTCACGATTCTGACGATGAGCGGCTAACTGCAGTATGACTGCCATCGATGGTGTGTAGCAGTGAGGGTTGATTGTAGAAATCCCCATTGGTGTGATTGGCAGGTACGGATGGTGTGTAGCGGATGGAAAATTAGGTTGGGTTGGGTTTGCATCGCATTGCATATATGATCTGCTATGACATATGACATGGGTTAAGGCTCAACCGAGGCTATTTTGGGCTAAGGCCCAATTGCCACCATTACTGTAATGGGCTTCGGCCCGGATTGTTGCGATGCATGTTCTTACCGATGAGGGTTGTGCACACTGAGTTTTCGTAAACTCACCCCCTCTTTTTATTAAATGTTTCAGGTGATTCCCAGCGATTGAGGATTGGGAGCCGTGGAGGACTCGGGGGTGGCTATACATCGGAGATACTGCTCGTGAACTTTAGTAATTTCGATTTTACCTTTTCTTTTAGATTATTTATTTTGGGTTAATATTTTGTAATAAGGCCATTGGTTTATTTTTTTCTAAGTTTTCATTTATAACTATTAAACTTATAAATACGGGGTTTTTTTAAAACATTAGCAATCTTTTTCTAAAATATCATGTTTACACAACGATGCAAGTTCAACTTTCATAACAGCAATTTTTCAAAATAATAACAACTTTTAAGCGGTCATTTAGTAAATCACATTTTCTCAATCAAACAACAAACTCGGAGTTCAAAAATCTGATAAAACTTTTCTAAACAATTGCTTAGCTTTTCAATTTCCTTCAATGTGACACGCCAGATTCGGGCCTAACTTCTAGGCCGAGTTTGGGTGTTACAGAATATTTAAAGAAAAATAATAAATAAATGAAGAGAGGAAGATGGAAAAATAAGTGGTGGTGCAAGGTGGTGGCCACAGTAGTGATAGGGTGGCATTGAAGCAAAACAAAGAAGAGGAGTGATGACAAGGAGGAGGTCCAGTGGTGTGATAATGGTGGTTCAATGCAAAGGAGTGGTGGAGGAGAGGAGAAGAACTAAAAGAAAAGGTGGAGGAAGGGTGACCAAAACAAAGATGAAAGATGAAACAAAAGGGTGTTTACTCATCTTGTCTAGGTTTAATGAACATCACATAAGGTAAGGGTGGTGAGGAAGGAATATTGAAGGGACAAAGAAACAAAAAGGGCATCATGTTTTAAAAATTAAGGCATGTTAACTTGACAAAAAAGGAAAGAATCTTCTCCATACAATGCATCATGTATAGACGACAAGAGGGGTTGACACATGCTAAAATTGTCAAAAAAATTAAATTAAAAAGTGGAGAGTGTGGAGACTTGAACCTTAGACCCTTAGGGTATTTTTAAAACTCCTAACCACTAGGCCATATTTAGTCCTTATTCTCAACTTAACAAAAAGCAAAAAACAAAATAAAACATGAGATGTAACAAAGAATGAGAATGACGAGATAAAGAGAATTGCAACTTTGAACAAGGTGTTGGATATAATGCTTTAAATATAGTATATTTATTTTTGTATACTTATTTTTTTTAATAAGTTGGTTTATTAATAACATTCATTAATTACATTAATGCCCTTTGTATATTATACTCAATGTTTTTGCATGTAAAGCAAAATGGAAGAAAATATTGGTTTTTTGGTTATCTAATGATTAATTGATACTAAACGGTATACATGATTAGATCGTAATAAAAAAAGACAAATTGTATTAGTAGACGAACTTAAACATGTCCTTAGTCTAATCGAAATGAGTAAAATGATTGAAACACTAATATGTCATCTATCAAGTCAAATTGGGGAAATACTTTATCATGAGTATTGAAGCGGATAACTCTTGGAAGGTAGAGACATAGATGTGACTGACTGAATTGGCTGTATATCGGACAAGACCCAAGTAGAATAGATCCTAAATTCATTTATAGATTTATTCACTTGTGACATTCATAATGTGTCATACCTTAACCCTAAATGGATGATGGACTGTAACAACCCATTTTTAGTGAAATCAGAAAGTAGTTTTGGGACCACAAATTTGAAGTCAAAAAATTTATTTTATTATTATTTTATTTCCTACAGTATGATGGTAATACCGTATAAAAATTTCGTTAAGAAATTTTACCGTTTACATGTTCAATTTGATAAAAAGGGCTAAATCGCGTAAAGTGCAAAAGTTGAGTTCTAATAGCTAAAGGTATTAAATAGCTAAAGGTATTAAATAGCTATTGAACTTTAAACTGGAAGTCCTTATGTGGTAATTAGAGCATTAATATTAATAGTGGACAAAGATGGTCATCTTTTTAATGGTTTAAAAGTTAATTAGTAAGGTTAATTTTGTAATTTAATAAAACAACTTATAATGATTTCTAATGGTCATCTTTTTAATGGTCATCATTGTCAAAATTTCACCTAAGGAAGCCATTGGCAAAGTTTCAAAATTTGACCAATATTCATTCCTTTGCATGTGAGTATTTTTTGTCCCGTTTTTAATGATTTCTATGTTTTTTGAGTCGTTGTAGCTGAATCTAGCTAGCTCGGGAACTAATTTGTGAAACTGTTAAAGTATTAGGGTCTTACCATTAATGAATGTGTATGAGTTTTGATTATTTTTGAAGAAAATGATTGGTTGTTTTAGATAAACCACTTTAGTTAAGTGATTTTTGATGAAATTATCAATTAGAGGTTAAATTGAAAAATGTGATGTATTCATGGCATAATTTGTGAATTTATGAAATATGTGGACTGGTATAAGTTTGAATAATAATCTACTAGGCTTGGGTAGGGGTAAAATTGCATGAATTTCATTTTCCAAGCCTAGGGATTAAATTGTAAAGAAATTAAAAGTATAGGGGCAAAATAGTAATTTTTCCAAAAATATGTTTTGACTTAAATTGAATGAATTATATGTTGAATTGAGTTAAATTTATCCATATAGATCTAGTTAAAGCTCGTACGAAGTTAGATTGAGGCAAAGAGAAAATCTCAAATTAGTCGTCTCCATATCTACGTATACTCATCGAGGTAAGTTCATGTTATTAAACTGTGCTTAGATGTTTTATATTGAATTATTTATGAATTGTGAATTGTTATAAATTTACATGGATGCATATCCAATGAAGTTCGATAAATTTTGTGTCCTATTTGTACCTTAGGAATCCGTAGGATACAAATGACATGTCGTTAGGGTTACCGATTTAGCTGAGGTCCTGCATGTGTTGCGAATACTCAATAGCTTGTGAGTACATGCCAATTTATAGCTCATGAGAGCATACCGATCTATAACACAAATTAGCATGCTGATTCACAGCTCATAGGAGCATACATTACATGAATTGATGGATTACAGTTATATTATCTAGCACACTATGTGTGAGCTATCCCGTATCCAACGGTATTCTAAACAATTCAATGGGCAATATTCTGATACGAAATGGTAAGATTTCAATACAAACCATTACCAGGACACATGAATTACATGGAACTATACCATATGTATATCTCTTGTTTATGTTTGATTTGGATGCCTTATTATGGCTTGGTTACATATGCAAAGTTGGTTATAGGTACATGACAAATTGGGTGAGAAAAATGGCTTGTAAAATGGCCTATGTTCGTCCACAAGGGCAGAGGCACTGGCATGTGTCCTAGGCATGTGTCCCTTGTAACTTTCAAAGGGGTACAAGTCAGGTTGTTACATGGCCTAGAACACAGCCTGACACATGGCGTATGACTTGGTCCTGTGACCCAAGTCAGTGAGTTACACGAGCACAGACACATGCTGAGACACGGCCGTGTGTCCCTATTTCAAATGCCCACATGGCCGTGTGACCTCTGCAGTATTGAAATTTTTACTATTTTCTGAAAAATTCTCTGAGTTCCTGATTTAGTCCCGACTTGTTTCTAACATGTATTTAGGGCCTCGAAGGCTCGTATAAGGGACAATATGTATGATTTCACTTGGTTTTAATACACTTATGATATGTTATGAAATGTTTGAATTTTTTTGTTCTTTTAAATTGTAACCTTCACTAGTGCTCTGTAACCCTGTTCTGGTGACAAATACTGGTTAGGGGTGTTACAAGGACTATATACGCGTGACTCGTATACTTTAATTTAAGTAAAATCCTGAGTTTAAATAGATAAAGAACCAAAAGTTGGTTTGTTAGGTATTCGACTTCTGAAGTATGTAGCATTATTCACAATAGTGTAATTCATAGCCCAACTAATAGGTAAATGATATCCTCTCATCAACAGTACTTGATAGATGAAAAATAAACATGGCTACAGGTCGTTTGTCTTTATGATAAATGACTTAATTATTATTTGGTAGTAATTGACTTTTTATAAAGACAGATGCAATGGTTACCATAAGATAATAATAGGAGCATATTGGGAGAACAAATGTATCCCAAAAAGATTAAGGATATTCAGGGTAACACACAAATGACAAGGTCATTGGACGAATAATATTAAGTAGCTTTCGTAATTGTATGTAATTAGGGAGAGCTCAATAACAATATTATAGTGGAATGACTTTGTGACTAAATAAGTTTATAATTAATAGGCAACAAGCTAGAACTTAATTATAAATTATTTAAGTCCTAATTACTTATGTCTAATCGGTCCCTCCGCTAGCTTGTTGAAACTAGAAATGAATTGCATATAAAGCCAAATGAACAGAAATGAATAGAAATGATGAAGTTAGAGAAATGAGTCGCATTCACAAATGAACGTGTTTTCTCACTAAGTATAGAAATGACTTGAGAATTAATTTAAGGTTTTCAAATTATTAATTATAACTAAATAATTACAGTTCGAAAATGGAATTAAATCAATTAGTCATTATGAATCCATTGAATATGAAAATTAAATATATTCCTTCATCGATTTTTTTTACGATAAAGTCGTCATGACTTTAACAGAATTAGAATTTGGTTGGGAAAATCATTTAATTAGAAAATTAATTTAGTTAGTTTAACTAATTGATTAAATAATATTTATTTTGGGAAGAAAAAACAAATATTAGGTTAGATCAATTTATAAAGTTCCGGGTTAAAAGTCTGGAAAGCACATATAGTTGGACTCAATATGTAACACCTCACACCTACTCGATCATCATATTCAGGTATGAAGCGCCACAGGTCGACCTATTGGAAACACACCATTCCTCATTTTAATATAACTATTCATTTTGGCGGGTACCCATTTTTTACTAGCACGGTGTTCCGTTCATTTAAAACTATATTTATTTGGGAGCAAAATTATAAAATGGTATCCTGTCACACTTAAGGGTTTAAAGATACAAGAAATATCCTTTGCTAGCTGCTTAAATAACATTTATAAAACAAAAATAACAATATGCCAAAGAGGCTACCGATCAAGATTCATAATATCCAAAATAACATTTCAAGTACAGATTAATATTTTCAAAATGATGGTATCTAACAGTTGTCCTAGCACCCCCATCAAATACATGTTAACCATTAAAATAGGAGGCTCACAAATGACAGTAAATTTAGCTGTATCCCTTTGATCACCGCTCTCAACTTAAGAACCAGAAAGTAAGAAGAAATTGGATAATTTTGTGAGAACTTAGTGAGTTCCTGGAAAAAAAATCCCACCATAATTACTATCAAACATTAAGAAAATGGACTCAAGGTGACAAATTAGTTCATCATATTTGGCGGATACATTACTTGATTCCGTAGATCATGTAACGGATACTACCGTGATCAAACTCAATCTTTTGGCAGATAAGGGCACGGGAACAACTGCTCCGCGAATACGCCTCTGGCATGGACTACTCTTTCATGAATGAAAGGCTTACTATTTACTTTTCATGCAACGTGCACTACCACATGCACCCTTTTCTCACGTATTCCCTTCCTCATGATAGCTTCTGATCCTGGTTCCAAAGAACCCATTTTTCCTGTATCTTTATATCCACTCATCAGAGCTATTTAACAAACATCACCTCGTATGCTCCTAACTTCCCTCCTTGTTTTAACACATAGGTGTTCCTCCGTAAGGCTGAGTTTTCACCAATTACAATTTGCATCAAAGTGTCATACCAAAGGGAAAACATTTTATCATATATCTTCTTTATCATTATACACAACATCCCTCAGTTGCCTCCTTACACCAGTCTAGATACGAAGCTTGTGCACCAAGGAAGGAGTACTCATACCATGTATATATCAGGTTTTCTTGGTCTGTGTAATCGTATGTAACCATGCATGCATTGACTCTTTGAATATGTTTCCTTAGACGAGAACACTAGAAACAAAGGACAAAGCCTCTTACCTGATTGTACTGTGAAAAGGATTAAAACAAATTAACACATATACCAAACTCAATGTACAAAGAAACTCACCAGAATACTTTACTCAGAGCTTTATCGACTCTACTGGTTCCTTCAATTTCATATTGGGAATTCCCCTGTTTCTTTAGCTAAAAAAATAAAACAAATTCTTTAAACATAAAAAAATTACCAAAACTTTGTGATATAGCAAGAATTTGTAGACATGAAAACAGTTTTTTGGGTAGAAGTTTCTTTCCCACCCAGTATCTAAAGAAATCCTACCAAATGTAACACCCCCTACACGTATTCATCGTCGGAATAAGGTACGAGGCATTACTAGAGTTTATAAAACCATTTTTCATTAAATCGAGTCAATTTACTATTCATATTCTGAACTTAATTATAATGTCCCTCTATTGGGCTCTCGAAGTCCAAAACATACATTAGAAACGATTTGGGACTAAATCAGGATCACAGGGAATTTTTCGCATAATCCCAAAATTTTTTTCTCTATTACAGGGGTTACACGCCTATATGCTATAGGGACACGCCCGTGTGGTTTAGGCCGTGTGACCAACACACCCATGTGACTTACCTCGCTCCAGGCCGTGTAGCTTCACACGCTCTTGTCCCTAGGCCGTGTAACTCCCTGACTTGCAACTCATGAACAAATTGAACTCACATAGCTAAGGCACACGCCCATGTTGCTAGGCCGTATGGTCAATTTTTATTTTTGAATTAGGTGCAGGATTCACACGTCTGTGTGTCCAGGCCGTGTACCTCACACGGGCAAGGCACACACCCGTGTGCTCAATCTTGGGCATTCTGTTTTGCAATTTTTGCATACAGAGGACACGCGGCCTTAACATGCGCCTATATACTAGGATGTGTGGACAAAAACAAGGCTATATCCAACCCTCATTTCTCACCCAATTGGTCTTTTACTTACATCAACATTTAAATATGTTCAGGATTCAATTTATATGGTTAAATATCTAAATTTATCAATCAACTATTCATATATATATATATATATAGACATATTCATAAATTTTTATAGCATTCTTAATCATCATCTTCATCCCTATACTTATACCATCTCATCGTTTGTTCATTTTGAACTCATATCATACATGACAAAATCATAATTATATGTAACTCAAAACTTACTAAATACAAGCTATACCAATGGCTAGTTACAGTTAGATCATTTATAAGCCAACATTAACTAATTAACCTATACATGCCATTATAACAATAATTCATTTACCATACAGACTAAAATAGACTGGTGGATAGTGTGAGTGATTGTTGTCGAGCTTCTTAACCAACGAGCTTCCAAAAGCTCACTCATTTAAATTTAATATAAACATACAAGGTATATTCAATCATCTTAATCACAAGCCCTAACACATATCCTCATCACCCTTGTTAGTCGTACACTTCATATAAATACCAAGAAACATTTATGGGCTCAATTCTCATTAATTTTCTCATATATATATATATATATACAATTTCACATGGTATAATCATATAACATATAGCAACCATATCTACGTATTTTAAATACATTTTCATAACAACTTGTCTTAATTTCATACTATTTTATATTTGAGCTTTACTCAAAAAGTATTTGAAATATCATCTTTATGCAAATAGTACACATGAGGTACATAATTCCATAATTATGAATGAACATATTTATCAAACATATTCCATGTTCATATATCATAGTCTCCTGTCTCTATATATCAATAACCATCATTTTGTTGTATTTCAGATAAATACTTACATAAGTATGCAATTCGCTATTTCTTCCTGTCAATCACAATTTCAAATGACAAATTTTTGTGAATAAGCTCACCAATTTCATAACTCCATGTATTTATAGTTTTCCATATTTATCCCGTTGAATTCTTTGGAATTTTGATGGATTTCCTATAGTACACTCATGGTGTACAATATCATTAACCGTCAATTCGTACACATATATACATAAGTCCTTTTCAGAGAGCACACTCCATGAACCTCATTTCTTACAAAGAGATTACGGTCCAGGCTAAATCCCAGAAGAGAGCACACTCCTGTGAACCTCATTTCTTACAGCGAGATTACCAGTCCAAGCTAAATCCCCTGTAACATATGCTCAAAGAGTATTGTCGGGATTACCAGTCCAGGCTAAATCCCCTGCAATGACAAATACTCTATAGAGTTTTGTCTGAATTACTAGTCCAGGCTAAATCCAGACTCACATTTACTTTGGATTACCCGTCCGGGCTAAATCTATTTCACACATATTCTTTGGGAGGGCTTATATCAGGATCACCCATCTGGGCTAGATCCTTTTCACACATATTCTTCGGGAGGGCTTATATCAGGATCACCCGTCTGGGCTAGATCCTTTTCACACATATTCTTCGGGAGGGCTTATATCAGGATCACCCATCCGGGCTAGACCCTTTATACCGTCAAATCCCTTTTTGTGATCCATCGAATTCCATTCCATTCAACCGGGATTTATTTCCCTTTATTGAATATTATCAGCATTTCATCAATAATCATACATTAAGCATTCAAATCACATTTTCATCACATAAACATACATTTCAAACATTTAAGAATACAATTCAAGTTACACAAACTTACAATTCGATTTTTATACCATAACGATAATCTTAATTTCATAATAAATATTTGAAATAAAACATTATATCATTTTTAATTCAACGTTTATCGATTATAATCGGGCATGTGATCAATTTATGCACAAGTCATTCATATGTTTTCCTCCTCCTCTTTTTCATTCCACATCCTTAATGTATATATCACGCTTATAAGTAACATTATCTATAATTTCACTATTTACTTGTATGTATATTCAAAGCTGTCCATTCGTGTCATAGTCACTAAATTATTTTTATCTTGAGCTACAGAAATCCAAATTAAGATCCTCTTGATGATTTTGAAACTAGATTCATATATCCTTCTACCAAAAAAATTTCAAAATTTATATCTTAGCCAATTATTACAGTAAAATCTTCAAATTTATCCTTGTTCTACTGTTTGACAGCTTCGACCTTTGCTTACTAAAAATTAATTATCTCTTAACAAAAAATTTGGATGATATTCCCATTTATTTATCTTGAAAATAGACTCATTAAGAATTTAAAAATAAATTTAAGCCGCTAATTATTTTTCTCCAATTTTTGATGATTTTCCAAAGTCATAATAGGGGAACCCGAAATCATTCTGACATTGTCTCATAAAATTTATTATATCTCATGATTTACAATTCCATTGCTTACACCGTTTCTTCTATGAGAAACTAGACTTAATAAGATTTAATTTCATATTTTATTTATCCTTTAATTTCATTCACAAATTTTTTTCGTTTTTCAAAATTAGACTACTGCTGCTGTCCAAAACTGTTTTAGTGCAAAATGTTGATTACCATTTTTCCCCTAAACTTTTAATACATGACAATTTCGTCTCTAGGCTCGAAAAATGAAATTATTTCAATTTAATCCTTATTCCAAGCCTAATTATTCTCATACATACCAATCACAGATCATGAATTTCATGAAATTTTAGAATTTTCCATAAATTCAACACTTTTCAATTTAACCCCTAAAACATGTTTTCATCCAAAATTCTTTAATAAAACACCTTTAAACATCAATTAACATCTCAATTTCATCATAAAATAACAAAAATCATATGAAATTATCAATGGTAACTTCCAAAATTTTCAACAAAATCAAAAACTAATAGAATACTAAGTTGGACATAATTGTAAAAGTCCAAAAATATAAAAAATTCAAGGAAAAAGCAAGAATTGAACTTACTTGAAGCTAAAATATGAAAAACCAGCTCAAAACCCTCTTCCATGGCTGTTTTTGGTAGAAAGTTGAAGAAGAAATGGCCTAGAAATCATTAAAATCAACTTTGGCCATGTAACTTCTGTTAAAATTCCAATTTTGTCCTTTTCACATAAAAATCTTTGATTTTTTTCACACTATGCTGCCTCAACCATTTTAAAATGGTCAATTTTTCCTTTTATTCCTTCCTTATTTAATGGTTAAGCTATTTAATCACTTTAGAAAGTTTTACACCTTTTCAATTTAGTCCTTTTTATCTAATTGACTACCGAAATGTTAAAATTTTACGATTTAAATATTAATATTACCTTATTGACACTCTGTAAATATTCATAAAAATATTTATGGCTCATTTATAACACCGAGATCTCAATATCTCTTTTTCTCAATTTCTTAACCAAATAAATCTTTATAAAACACAATTTACTATTTCAAAAATATTTTAAAAGCAACATTTGGCTCGTAAATATTAAATAATATAATTTACTAGTTTATTTTCTAAATTTGATAGTCTCGAACCACTTTTTCCTACATCGCTGAAATTTGAGCTATTACACCAAACCTCTCTTATGTTAGCTCCTATCTATCTGGTAAAACTCAAAGGAAGGTTTAATAATTTACCAGTAGACAACTAGCACAGAAGCTCTCCTAAGCTTTAACAGTCAACACCTTCATACCAAAGAAGAATTCTCATGGTTTCTTCAATGATAACAATGTCTAATAGAGAATATGAATCAAAAATCTTCTCTCCATTATCACACTATCCTATTTATAGATAACTCACGTCTAAATCTCAATTAGGATTATCCCAAATTATTACTCATTCTCGCACACTTCCACTAATTAATTACATCCTACGAGGCTCTCCAAGTGTCTAAATTTCTGACATGTTACCTTCACTAAAATACCAAGTGACTAAAACGTATCCCACAAGCTATCATATTTACTTTAGCAGTGACACTAAAAACACAAGTGTCGATCTTATTAGCGAGAAAGTCCACCTAATCAGGTTATTGCCATAGCTAGAACTCATTACCGCACAAAGTCGAATTTCATAGTGTTGGCGAAGTTCTACGAAGATCTCTACCACGAAGTTACTCACCTTATCCAGTCTAAGTCTCGCAACTTAGGTGATTTTTGTCAGATAGTCTCTGGAACCAATCTAGTTCGTCAAACCAAGGTGTGACACAATACACGAAGATCCAATGGGTTTTTTCCATAAACTCGAGCACATATGCAACACTTTTAGTTATGAAGGGGTTCTGAATGAGACAATACGATTGTTGATAATTCTATTTGCTCTTAGAGGAAAAGTGAAGGAATGGTTGGATATGTTACCTCCGAACACCACCACTTCTTGGAAGAATTTTTTCAATTATTTTTGAAGTGGAATATTCTGGTGACTATTGTGCTCATTTCTTATGAGAGGCTATTCGAATTTAAACAAGGAAAAATGGAGATACTTAGTCAAGTTTAGGAGAGGTACAAAAGAATATTGTGAAGCTTGATTGGAAATTATGTTGAGAGTTGAGCCCAATTACAATACTTGTATGTTGGATTGGGTAAGAACATCATAAAGCAGTTTGATATCATCTCTAGGGGAGCATTTGGATGAAAACCACACGAGAAGTAATAGTTTTACCGAAAAATGTCAATAATAATGATTCTGCCTGGACCTATGGACGTTCACTCAACCGTGAGATTGTGAATGGGAGTGTGGGAGAACCCATGAGTCAGAGCGTATGACATATACACGAGCTATCCACGCCGGTTATGAAAACTCCCATTGAAAAGGGGTCGAGTGAAAGACTCGAAGAGTGTGAATTAGAGCGATTTTTGGACACCAAGAGCATATAATCTGCAAGAATCGATTGAAATTGAAAAATCGATTTAAAGACTAATATGTCATCTATCAACCCCAATTAGGAAGATATCTTTTCTTTGGAATTGTAGCGAGTGACTTTGAGAAGATAGAGATATAGATGTGACTGATTGGACTAACACCGCATCAGGTAGGACCTAATTAGAATAGATCCTAGATATGTTTATGGGTTTATTCTCTTCTGACATTCATAGTGTGGCATACATTAATCGTGAGTGGAGGATGGACTATGCATGTGTGACTCGTACACTTTGATCTAAATGAAAGTCTAAGTTTAAATATATAAAGAACCAAAAGCTAGTACGTTATGTGTACAAGTTCTGCAATATACAACATCATTCTTTAATAGTGAAATTCATATCCCAATAAAGGGTAAATGATATCCTCTTACCGGTATTACATGATTGATAAAATGTAAACATGGTTATGGGTAATTTGTCTTTGTGATAAATGATTTAATGGTTATATGATAGTAATTGACTTTTTATGAAGGAAGATATAATAGTTATCATGAGGTAAAATAGGATCATATTGGGAGAACATATTTATCCTAAAGAGATTAATGATATCCTACAAGGGTAACATGTTTATGACAAGGTCATTGGACGTGTACTTATTCAATAGCTTTCGTAATGGTATATAATAAGAGAGAGCTCAGTTATAATACTTTAGTATAATAACCGCATGACTAAATAATGTTGTAATTAATAGGCAAAAATCGAAACTTAATTACAAACTTTTGAGCTCTAATTATATATGTCCAATTGATCCCTCTACTAGCTCGAGATAACCAAAAATAAATTGCATGTATAACTAACAAATATGAAATGAATGAAAACAATGAAATAAGAAATAATCACATGTATCACTATCCGTAACGGATGTGTTTATCACTAAGTACAAAAGACAACCTAAAAATTAATTTAAGTTCTTTCAATTATTATTTAATTAAATTATAACTAAATAATTGAAGTTCAAGCAAGAATTAAATTCATTAAGTCATTATGGATTTGTTGAATAAGACAATTAAATATAATTTCTTCATATATTCTATTACGATAAAATTATTCGACTTTAATGGAATTAGAATTAGTTTAAGAAAATAATTTAATTGAGAAATTAATTTAGTTAATTTAATTAATTAAATTAATTGATTAAATAAATAATATTTTGGAAATAAAAATAAATCTTGGGTTTGGATAAATTATAAGTGTTCGATAAAAGTCCAAATAACACATATAGTTGGACTCAATACATGAATTACCCAAAGGGCCATAATACATGATAAGGGATATGCCATTAGGGTGTGCCAACGCCCCTTAATCTTCTACTTAGAGTAGAAATTGTATTTTCTATTAAAATATTATTATTTAAACAGGGTTTTTTCTAATGGAACTCTTGTATTGATTCTCTATAAATAGGAATTATGTGTTGAACAATTTACACACTTCACATACGTTGTTATTCTAATAGAAAATAGTGAAAACTTGATTTACAGAATAAATTATATTTTCTAAAAAAATGCATAGTTTTTTTTTGTTATAAAGAGAATTAACTATCCTACTAAACGTTAAATAAAAGTTTTCATCCTGTGATTTGGTTTGTGTTACTCGAGTCTTATATTTAAGGTAATTCATGGTTTGAGAATAGTAGAGAAGGTCGTTCGATAAAAAGTCGAGATCGACTTTAGAATGCCTCATACAAAGCACATGTATAATTTTATTAAATTTATTACTATAAATAACACAACGACTCAGTTTCAAAGAAAATTTTAAACTTTCATTATATCTAAAAACACTATTTTTTAAAATGAGTTTTCCAACCATAATAATCTAGTTATCTTTATTTATAACTTTGTATGAATTTGTGAGTTATCGATTATTATAGAATTTGCGAAAATGTCAAAAGAGAGAATGTCGGAAACTATAATCGTTAAACTTTCCGTTATAACATCCAACACTAACAATATTTCTATAATAGTCAAAGTGGTTTTCATGTGTTGGTAATTTTTACTTATATATGATTAATATATTTAATTAAGGTTTTAATTAGGTAACAAAAGTGGGACGTTTTATGTACAAAGAGAAATAGATATAAGGAGGTTTCAGCTTTACCCATTTGCGGTAATTTTAAAGAGAATGGAAGAGTTCAATTTTGTTTAGACTCTATTTTAGTATCTTAAAGGGGTGAAGCTTATTCAATGGTCGAAGTATTTCCAAATTGAATAAATAATATTTGAAGAAATTTTAATAGACCTCATTTGAATTTTAAAAAGCTTGTTTATCCTATTTTTGAATTGAGATGGATTATTTTGGAGCTTATTTATGGGCTGTTGAAACTCACATTTTGGAGAGTTTTTTTTATTTGGGTGTTTGCTACTTTATTATTCTCTATTTTGCTATTTTTTTTGGAAAGTTATTTGGTTTGTAAGGTAAAGAGTTTGAAAGAGCGAATCTAATAATTGGGAATAATTTCGAGACTACAATCATTTGTTTGTGTGAAGGTAGATTGAGTTTAAATCAATTGTTGTACCTTACTAAATTATTGAGTAAATTCATATTTTAAATTAAGATTCATAAAGGTAGGATTATTGAATCCAAACTATGTTAACAAACTTAGTATTTCGCTCTCCTTTTCTTGTTTATCTTGCAACCCGGCATTGTTCTATTCCTTATTATAACAATTTATTCAACAATAATATTATAACAAAGGTAATCTAAGTCATTTTCAATTTGTTTTACAATAAATTTCTATATATTTGTGAATGCTTTTGTATTTATTGTAACGCCCCGAATTTGGGCCTAGTAGAATTGGGCCTATTAGGCCTTGGGCGTAGGAGCATTTAAAATTTTTGAAAATAAGAAAACGGCACTAATGCAAGTTGGATCTATTAGGTGAGTGATTTTGGGAGGTTAGAGGGCTTCCATGAAGTCCGGGATCAAACATGGGCTTTAGGAAAAATTTTGGTTTTAGGTGAATAAAACCCTGGGAGTTAGTAAGTAGGCTTTAAGTATAAAATGTGGAGAAATATGACACAAAAGGAGTTGTGGTCTAGTGGCAAATGACACCACATGGAAGACAAGGAAGTGACGCCATAGAGAAAGCAAGGGGTCCAAGGTTCAAGTGTAACACCCCTATCCCGTATCCAACGCCGGATTAGGGTTAAGAGCGTTACCAGATAGATCAAAAACATTTACAGAAATTTCATACAACCATTCATCATTCTCAATCATAGAGTCCCTTAAATTGGTCATCGAGACCTTAAACATGCTTAGAAACAGGGTCGGGACTAAACCAAAACACATATAGAAATTATTAGAAATTTAAAACTTTTTTAAGTTTCAGGGGATACACGCCCGTGTGGGTAGGCCGTGTGCCTCCCACGGCTGCTAGACACCCCCATGTGTCCTCTCCGTGGTCGAAACTGATTTTACTCCACGGCCACCAAGCACGCCCGTGTTGCCTGGCCGTGGTCGATTCTGACTTGGCTCCACGGTTACCAAACACCCCCGTGAGCTAAGGCTATGTATTCTTAGGCCATATACTGACTTCTTCACACGGCTACTAGGCACTCCCGTGTACCCTGGCCGTGTGCTCCTAAGCTAGCTACTGACTTTGCCCCACGGTCACTAGATACGCCCGTGTGTCACAACCGTGTGACATTATAGGCCATATGCAAGGCCAAAATGCCACCCAACAAGGGTCATACTTACAAGCAATTTATCAATACATCTCATGCATATATGACAACCAAAAACATACCAAAATAACCATTCAATCTATACATTCAATACCAATTTCAATCAAACCAATTTACAAGACTAAAATTCATATTATCACAAGCATAACTCATCCATACTTACCCAAAAACTTAACCAACTCATATGTTATCTAACCATGCCAAAGACATTCATCATATATCATCTTCATTATAGTAACATGTCAACTTATATTTAGCCACATCTCATGGCCAAGTTCATATAACAAACTTATACCAAATACTAGCCTATACATGCCATATCAAGTTATATACATTTCCAAAATGTACCAAAACAAGTTGAGTAGTGTGATGACGATCCTCGATGGTCCCGAGCCTTCAGTAGCTTTTACGATCTATAAAACAGAGAAAACACATACACAGAGTAAGCTTTCCAAAAGCTTAGTAAGTCATATACAAATAAACCTATCATGTAAAGCATATAAGTGTATGGAAACATTGGCAAAATTCATATTCATAGCAAGTTCATCACATGTATGCTTAGCCCCATTTTCTTGGCCATATTTGCCTAATTCATCAATTCATAAATCTGATAAACACGGCTCTTTCATAACCATTCTTGTATCTTATTCACAATCTCATATTCAATCATACATTTCTTCATATCAAAGTCACATAGGTACTTACCTTGTATACACACTTAGTGTACTTACGAAACTTACCTAAAATGAATATACGTTCACGTAATTGATCATAGCTCAGATTTGCCCGTTGAACCGATAAAAATCTAATAGGATACTCAGAAAGCTCGAAATAGTCGTACAATGCCAACGTCCCAGAAGAGGTCTTACGTGTACTCAAATATCGATGCCACTGTCCCAGACAGGTTCTTACACGAATTAATACGATGCCGATGTCCCAGACATGGTCTTACACATAAAGCTCATATCGATGCCAACGTCCCACACGTGGTGTTACATGAAATCTCAAATCAGCGCCAACGTTCCAGACGTGGTCTTACATGATAAAATAGAACAGATACCTATGTCATGACATAGCTAATCCTATCTATTCCTAAGTTCATACGGGACTTCTCAGATATCGATACTAAATCAGCCTTATCTTGGAATTCATGTACGGATCATTTGATAAGCATTCATAGTTAACAACAGCCATATGATCATACACAGTTTAAAACAAATACGTTTATTTGCATAATGACTTACCTAGGATTCGATTTTTCAAAATGGAAATGGCTTGTAACAGTTCAGTTTATACCCTAGTTGAAACAGTGGTTTCGGGACCACAAATTTGAGTCTGAATAATATTTTAATATTATTTTTTTGTGCTATTGAGATGTGACTAAGCATGTGTTAAATTTCTGTAAGTTAATTTATCCGTCTGTGCGCTTAATTTGACAAAAGGATTGAATTGCATTAAATGTGAAAGTTGCTTGCTAATTGTTAAAGTACTTAAGTAATGTGGCTTTTGAAGGTTATGGCCTTAATAGAAAAATATGCCAATGGGTGGATAGTGGATGGATAAAAGTCTTAAATGCCCATATTGTATAATTGTTTTAATTAAATGAATGAAGGCCATTTTAGTAATTAGATTATTCACATTTGATTAAGAAACAAAAAGATGAGTGTTCATCTTTTATTTTCTCTTCTTTTGACCGAAAATCACCAAAGAAAGAAAATAAAATACAAGCTAAGGCATTCGGCACTCTTTAAGCTTGATTCAAGGTAAGTTTTGCTTCGATTTTTGATAATTTCTACGTTTTTGCAACCGTTGCTTTGTCTACTATTAAGCCCATGCCTCAATTTGATGAATTGATGTTCTTCATGAAATGTGCCATTGATGATATGTTGAGCTTTGTGATGATTTATGAAGTTAAATGAAAGATTTGAGCTAGATGAACATACTTTGTTCTTGAATTTTTGATGAATTTAGCTAAATAGGGCTAAATTGAGAAAATAGCAAATTGAGGGATTAAATTGAAAATTTGATGAAAAATATGGGCTTGTATGATATATATGTACATTCGGCTAAGCATGAGTGTGGGTTGATTTTGTGAATTTGATGTTTTGAGAAAAATGGACTAAATTGATAAATTGTGCAAGTATGAGGGCTAATTTGTAAATTACCCTAAATATATGTGTTTGGATTGAATTGAATGAACAAATGACTAAAAGGGTTAATTCTGAATAATTTTAGGTCAAGAACTGAGGTAAACAGATTTAGATCGAGAGAAAGCAAAAGTAACCGAGTAGCCGTTTTCATTCCGATAAACCGAATTCAAGGTAAGTCACTATGCAAATAAATGTATTTGTATTGAACTGAATATATATTTATATCCATATGACTATTGATGATAATGAATGTGTATGAGATGCTATGTTCATGAATTTCGAGATAAGTTTGATATAGTGACAAAGTCGAGAAGTCTCGTACAAACCTAGGAATAGATAGGATTAGTTCTGTTATGACATAGGTATTTGTTCTGTTTAATCATGTAAGACCACGTCCGGGACATTGGCATTGATTTTTGATTTCATGTAAGACCACGTCTAGGACATTGGCATCGATAAGAGCTTTACGTGTAAGACCACGTCTGGGACGTTGGCATCGATATGGGCTTTACGTGTAAAACCACATTTGGGTCATTGGCATCGATATGAGTTTTACGTATAAGACCATGTCTTGGACATCGACATCGTATTGATTCATATAAGACCTTGTCTGGGCCAGTGGCATCGATATCTGAGTGCATGTAAGACCTCGTCTGGGACGTTGGCATTGTACGACCATTCTGAGTTTTTCGAGCGTCCTACTAGATTCCTAAAGGTTCAATGGGCAAGTCTGTGATGCGAATAGTAAATCCGAGCTTTGAACCTTCAAGTGAACGAATATATGATTCAGGTACATTTGGTATAGACACAAGTGTGTATAAAAAGGTAAGTATCTATACAACTTTGTTTGAAGAGAAGTAAGATTAAATATGATGCAAGAATGATTATGAAAGAGCTATGTGTACAAATGATTCTTGAATTGATGAATGTGGCAAATGTGGCCATAAGTATGAATCAAAGTATATATATTTGATAATTTTTTAAGTGAATGAGATGTGCTAATGTATCAAATTGCATATATGCTTTATATGCCAAGTTTGTTTGTATATTGACTTACTATGCTTTTGGAAAGCTTACTCTGTGTATGTGTTTTCTCTGTTTTATAGGTCGTCAAAGCTACTGAAGGCTCGGGACCATCAAGGACTGTCATCACACTACTAAACTTATTTTGGTACCCTTTTGAAAGTGTATATAGCTAATTATGGCATGTATAGGCTAGATATGTGTATATGTTTATGAAGTGAACTTAGCCATGTGTTTTGGCAAGTTTTGAGTTGATAAAATGCCTGAATGAATGAGGTATGTGAAGCATGTTTTGGTATGGTTTGATGCATATGAAATGGTTAAGTTTTGGCTAAGCAAATGGATGATCTATGCTTGTAATGATATGGGTTTTAGTTTGTAATTTGGCATGAATGAGATTGGCATTGAATGTATAGATTGAATGGTCAATTTGGTATGTTTTTGGTTTCCATATATGCATGATATGTGATGGAAAATGTTGGTTGTAGGTATGACCCATTTGGGTGGCATTTTGGTCTTACAAATGACCTATAATGTCACACGGCTATGGCACACGGGCGTGCCTAGTGACCGCAGGTAAAGTCTGTATATGGTCTAGTGGGACACGGCCAAGGCACACGGACGTGCCTGGTAGCCGTGTGGTATTTGGCAGGATCGACCACGGCTAGGGTACACGGGTGTGCTAGGTGGCCGTGGTACATAAGTCAGTTTCGACCACGAGGTGGACACACGGGTGTGTCTTGTAGCCATGGGTGGGGCACAGCCTACCCCTACGGGCGTGTGTCCCCTGTATTATAGAAAAGTTTTTAATTTTCCATGAAAATTTGTATGTGTTTTGTTTTAGTCCCGACTCAGTTTATAAGCATGCGTAGGGTCTCGATGACTCACTTAAGGGACATTATGTGTATGGTAGATGAATTAAATGCATGAAATGTCATAAATGTTTTCGATTTGTCCAGAAACGCCTTTGACCCTAGTCCGGCGACGGTTACGGGTTAGGGGTGTTACACAGCTACTCGGTTACTTTCGCTTTCCTTCGATCTAAGTCTGCTTTCCTCAGTTCTTGATCTATACATATTTAGAATTAACCCTTTTATTCACTAACTCATTCAATTCAATCCAAGGACACATATTTAGGGCTATTTGCAATTTAACCCTCACATTTGTGCAATTTATCAATTTTGTCTATTTTTCTCAAAACATCAAATTCAAAAAATCATCATATACTCATGCTTAGCCGAATGTTCAAACATCTCATACAAGCCCATACTTTCCATCAAATTTGCAATTTAGTCCCTCAAGTTACTATTTTCTCAATTTAGCCCTAATTAGCTAAATTCATCAAAAATTCAAGAACAAAGTATGTTCATCTAGCTCAAATCTTTCATTTGACAACTAAGCTCATCACAAAACTCAACATATCATCAATGGCATATCTCATGAACATCATCAATACACAAAATTGAGACATGGCTTGATAGTAGACTAAGTAACAATCTCAAAAACTTAAAAATCATCAAAATCCAAATCAAAATCATACCTTAATTAAGCTTGATAGTAGCCGGATATTAGAAAGCTTCAAAACCTTTCTTTTCTTTGTATTTTCAGTGGATAAAATGCATGAATGAATGTCTGTTTCCATGTTTTATTTCTTAACAATCATATTATTAACCTAATTACAAAATTGTCTTTATAATAAAACATATATAACATATAAATTAAGGTCATTTTAGACCATATACCGTCCACTAACCTTATGAATGGCTTAATTGCCATATAAGGCCTCCAACTTTACAAAGCCACAACACATTGGTACTTTAACAATTAGCATGCTAGTTTTGCATTTGATGCAATTCAACCCTTTTATCAAATTAAACACACAAACGGACAAATTAACATACGAAACTTTACCACATGTTTAATCACTTATCAAAGACACAGAAAATAGTATTAAAATATTATACAAACTCGGATTTGTGGTCCCGAAACCACTATTCTGACTAGGGTATAAACTAGACTGTTACAATTCTCCCCCCTTAGGGATTTTCGTCCCTGAAAATCTTACCATTAAATAGAGTCAGATTTGCTGTCTCATTAAATCTTCCGGCTTCCACATTGCCTCTTCAATTCCATGACGATTCCACAATATTTTCACTAACGAAATTTTCTTATTTCTCAAATCTTTCACTTCATGAGCTAAGATACGAATCGGTTCCTCTTCGTATGACATATCAGATCGGATTTCAATTTCAGATGGGGCAATCGCATGTGATGGATCGAACCGATATCTACGGAGCATCGAGACATGAAATACATTATAGATCTTTTCTAATTCAGAGGGTAACATCAATCTATAAGCAATAGGCCCAATACGTTCAATAACTTCATATGGCCCAATGAACCTCGGACTTAACTTGCCTTTACGTCCGAATCGGAGCACTTTCTTCCACGGAGACACTTTCAAAAATACTCTGTCGTCGATCTCAAATTCTATATCTTTTCGTTTCAAATCCGCGTAAGACTTCTGACGATCAGATGCTATTTTCAAACAATCTCGGATCAGTTTCACTTTTTGTTCTAAATCTTTTATCAAATCGACTCCGTGTAGCTTATTTTCACTGAGCTCGGTCCAATACAGAGGTGTATGACATTTATGTCCGTACAAAGCTTCATAAGGTGCCATTTTGATGCTTGACTAAAAACTGTTATTGTATGCAAATTCAATCAATGGTAGGTATTGTTCCTACGAACCATTAAACTCAAGTATACAGAATCTTAACATATCTTCAAGAATCTGAATGGTCCGTTCAGACTGACCATCTATCTGCGGATGAAAAGCTGTACTAAAATGTAGTTTCGTACCTAAAGCTTCTTGCAATTTCTTCTAGAACCTCGATGTAAATCTCGAATCTCTATCTGATACAATAGATAGTGGCACCCCATGTAATCTCACAATCTTAGAAATATATAGCTCAGCTAATCTATCAAGTGAGTAATCAGACCTTACCGTAATAAAATGGGCAGATTTTGTCAATCGATCAACAACGACCCATATCGCATCTTTCTCTCCCGGAGTCAGAGGCAATCCCGAAACAAAATCCATTGTTACTTTATCCCATTTCCATTTAGGAATCAAAATCGGTTGAAGCAACCCAGACGGAACTTGATGTTCAGCTTTCACTTGCTGACAGACTAAACATTTCGAAACAAAGTCAGAAATGTCTCGTTTCATACCAGACCACCAATAGTGTAGCTTCAAATCATGGTACATTTTAGTACTTCCTGGATGAACAGATAGATGACTGTTATGAGCTCCATTCAAAATCAGCTAAATCAACTCCGGATTTCTCGGAACACAGATATGATCTCAGAATCTCAAGCAATCATCAACAATTTAAAATTTAGATTCAGAATTCGAATCACACTGAACTCGTTTCGATAACAATTCATTATCAGATTTCTGAGCATCATATATCTACTGTATAAACAACGGTTTTGCTTTTAATTCAGCTATAAAAGAATTATCATCAGACAAATCTAATTGAGTACTCAAAGTACGTTGTGCAAACAATGATTTTCTGCTCAATGCATTAGCAACAACGTTTGCTTTATCCGGATGATAATCTATCACAAGCTCATAATCTTTTAACAGCTCTAACCATCTTCTTTGACGCAGGTTCAAATCTTTCTGAGTCATCAAGTATTTCAGACTTTTATGATCTAAAACACATGACATTTCTCACTATACAGATAATGACGCCAGATCTTAAGTGCAAACACAATCGCAGCTAACTCAAGGTCGTGCATCGGATAATTCTTTTCATGATGCTTCAATTGTCTCGAGGCATAAGTTACAACTTTGCCTTCCTGCATCAAAACACATCCCAGACCATTTAATGAAGCATCACTGTAAATAAAAAATTCTTTACCCGATTCTGGTTGTACTAACACTAGAGCTTCTATTAATTGAGTTTTCAACTGATCAAAACTTTTCTGACATTTATCAGACCATATAAATCGAACATCTTTCTGAAGTAATCTAGCCAACGGAGTAGCTATCACAGAAAATCCTTTCACAAATCGACGATAATAACCAGCTAGTCCTAGAAAACTACGGACTTCGGCACATTCCTCGAAGGTTTCCAATCTAGAATAGCAAAAATCTTGTTCGGATTAACACGAATCCCAGAAGCTGACACAATATATCCCAGAAAACTAACCTTGTGTAACCGGAATTCACATTTGCTGAATTTCACATACAATTGCTTTACTCTTAGAGTTTGCAACACGATTCTCAAATGTTCAGCATGTTCATCTTCATCACGTGAATAAATCAATATATCATCCATGAACACCACAACAAATCGATCTAGGTACGATCTAAAAATTCTGTTCATTAGATCCATAAAAATAGCATGAGCATTGGTTAGTCCAAATGGCATAACTAAAAACTCATAATGCCCGTACCTCATTCTGAAAGCAGTTTTCAGTATATCTGAATCTTTCACTCTCAACTGGTAGTATCTCGATCTCAAATCAATCTTGGAAAATATAGTAGCTCCTTTTAATTGATCAACTAAGCCATCAATTCTGGGCAACGCATATTTATTCTGTATTGTCACCTTATTCAACTGACGATAATCGATACACATTCTCATCGTGCCATCTTTCTTTTTCACAAACAGAATAGGAGCACCCCAAGGTGAAAAACTGATAAACCGTAAAAGTAACATATTTTAGGCCCACATTTAGGATACTTTTGGATGATTTAAGTCTTAAATTATGTAATTTGGTACTCTGAATCCTTTGTTTTCATGTTTTATACTCAGGAGAGCACCAAGCATGAAATGAATGAGAAACGGGCCTAAAACAGACCAAATTGGGTCAAAATAGAAATCGACACGACTTGGGACCAAGACCACACAGCCGTGCCTCCCTAATTTACTCTAACACGGCCTGGACCCCGAAACACACTGGCGTGTCTCTTCAGCAGACTCGACCACGGCCTAAAATCAATTCACACAGGCATGTGCCATGGGCGTGTCCCTATCATGACAAAGAGATTCACTCGGATTAGGATATTTAGGGGTGAAGAAACATATTTCAAAGCCTATACAAACACCCTAAGTATAATCTAAAAGGGGGGAACCCAGGGCTTTAGTTAGGGGGCTCTAGCTAGGCCAAAGAGGGAAATTTGTGGAGATTTACTAGAAGATAGCCAGTTGATTCATCTCAAGAAGCCGGAGTAATACTCAAGACGGTGGATCTTTCCTTCAATTCCTTCAGGGGGTTTCAGGGATTTCTTATGTTTTGTTTTATCTTTTCTTTTGAGATGTATTCCTTTATTATTATTATGAACTAAACCCTCAGATACCTGAGGGGATGAAACCTAAGATGAATCTTGTTATTGTTTGCTGAACTATATGATAAATATTTGACTTGTTCTTAAGTATGTGTCCTTAATTCTTGTGTTGATATTTCCCGGATATTAATTCAAGTATGATGTGCTTAGGTGGAGGAGAAAAAGTCACTGCCTAAGAGTAGATCTAGCATAATTAAGTGGAGTTGACCGTGCGCCTAGAGATAGGGTGACGAGATTTTGCTGGATTAGGGTAAAACCTAATATGAGAGTCCATAGATCGAGTTAATGCGATTCTAGGGGTTTTAATTATAAAGAGATTTCAATTAATCAACCAAGGGTTAGACGTTAGTCGCCTCGAGAGAGGGATTAATATATGTTAGGAATCTTACGGATCAAGTCAAGTGAATAAATCGTCTGGTTCAGAGTTGATAACAAGTGAAGTCTAGGTGGATTCTTCCTTAGGTGTCGTCTTATTCAATTGGTTTTTCCTCAAGTTATTTTCCAAATTTCATTCTTTGTCTTAGAATTTTTAGTTTAGTAGTTAGTTAATTTAGATTAGACAACAATTTCCCTTAATTCTTAGGCTAGATAATAGAAAGAGAGTTAGTATTAGTACTTTTGGTTCCTTTGGGATTCGACATTCCAGTCTTGCCTAAACTATACTACTGTTCGATAGGTGCGCTTGCCTCCATCGTTGTTTTAGTTAGTTTCCAGGTTCGATCATTTTTTATATAAATTTTAAGACTCGATAAAACAATGATCAAGTTTTTGGCGCTGTTACCGGGGAACTAAAATATTAAGAACGCTTGATTTTTATTACTTTAGCTATATTTTATTTTTGCAATTAAATTTTATTTTTGCTTTTCTAAATTTTCTTCTTTTGCTCCTTTCATGTACCCCTAGTTTATGACTAGAAGGAACCCGACAGGACCTCTACTTTACGATAGTGACATCGAAGGTACCGTTCGTATAAATCACCGAGAGATAAGGCGAAGCTTAAACTACATAGAAGAAGAGCAAGAAGGCGAAACTAATCCTACTGAAAGGATGGCCGAGAATAATCTATTGCCTCTAGAGGCGGCAGAACATCATGCTCCACGTACTATGTATGATTATGCTAAACCTAGTTTAACAGGAACTGAGTCAAGTATTGTTAAGCCCACTATTGCTGCAATTAATTTTGAACTGAAACCTAGCACTATACAGATGATATAACAGTTTGTTCAATTTGATGGTTTGCAGGATGAGGATCCTAACACACACTTAGCGAATTTTCTAGAATTCTGTGATACCTTCAAAATAAACAGAGTTTTTGATGATGCCATCCGCTTTCGGTTATTTCCCTTTTCTTTGAGAAATAAAGCCAAACAGTGGTTACATTTTCTTCGACAAGGATTAATCACTACATAGGATCAAATGACCGAGAAATTTTTATTAAAATATTTTCCACTGACTAAAACGGCTAAGTTAAGGAATGATATCTCTTCTTTTGTGCAGATGGATTTAGAGACACTTTACGACGCATGAGAGAGATACAAGGATTTGTTGAAAAGGTGTTTACCAGGCTAAGGTGTAGACTTTCTACAACGGTGTGAACCCCTCAACAAGGCAACTACTTGATTCAGTCACAAATGGAACTCTGAATAACAAAACTCCTGAAGCAGCTTACGAATTTATAGAGGAGATGTCACTGAATAACTATCAATGGCAAGTTACAAGGACAAGGCCAACCAAAATAGCTAGAGTTTTCAACCTCGATGCAGTAACCATGTTATCAAATTAGGTAGAATTTCTACATAAAAAATTTGATGGTTTATATGGTTCTTCGCAGGCACATCCAGTTATGCAATGCGACGCCAGTGAAGGAGTGGCGAATCCTGAGTACCCACCCTACAGACAGGGCATGGAGAGTGAACAAATGAACTATATGGGTAACAATTTTCGATCTAACAATAACCCTTATAGTAATACTTATAATCCAGGTTGGAAGAACCACCTCAATTTCTCATGGGGCAGTCAAAGAAATCAAAGGAAACAACTATCCCAAAACTTCCAACAACAACCCTACCCACAAGAAAAGAAGTCGAACCTTGAAGAGATGCTGACAAACTTCATAGTAGCCTCAAAAATACGTTCCCAACATAAAAAACACATTTCCAAAAGATAGAAGCAAAACTTGAGGCATTAACACAGGAGTTCAAGGATCAAATTGGGCAACTTACTAAGTTAGATTCTGAAACACAATCAGAAAGCTTACGTAGGGAAAAAGAACAGGTGTAGGTAGTGACACTGAGAAGTGGAAGGGAGTTAATTGGAACAAAGAAAGAGGAACCACATGAAATCGATAAGGGAAAGATAACACCAACCCGTGGGGAAATTACACCAACAATCCCATATTCGACAAAGTTAAAGAAAGACCGCTTAGACGCTCAATATGGTAAATTTATTGAACTTTTCAAACAAATACATATTAACTTGCCTTTTGTTGAAGCTATTTCTTAGATGCCAACATATGCAAAATTTTTAAAGGAGCTTCTAACAAATAAAAGGAAGTTCGAGTAAATTTCAACAGTGGAACTTAATAAAGAATGCTCAGCTATCATCCAAAACAAGTTTCCAACCAAATTGAAAAATCCAGGAAGTTTCACTATTCCTTGTTTAATTGGTAGTTTGAGCATAGAAAATGTATTAGCTGATTTAGGTGCTAGTATTAGTCTAATACCTTATAAAATGTTTAAGCAACTTGGTCTCGGGGAACCAAAACCCACTAGGATGAGTATTCAGTTAGTTGACAGATCTATTAAATATCCTAGGGGAATTATTGAAGATGTTATGGTGAAAGTAGATAAATTTATATTTCCTATTGATTTTGTTGTGCTTGACATGAATGAGGATGTAGAGGTACCTTTAATTTTGGGACGACCCTTTCTAGCTACTGCTAGGGCTGTCATTAATGTTGGTGATGGTAAACTTACACTAAGGGTAGGAGATGAGGAAATTTTTTTCCAAATTTATGATGCCATGCGATATTCTAAAGAACAAGATGATTCTTGTTACTTTGTTGATGCCACTGATCACATTTTTCAAGAATCTTTGTAGGAAATCATGCACAATGACACGATGGAACTGTGTTTTTCACAAGGTAGGGGAAATATGACGATACTGATAAAGTGAATACCAATACATCATCCTCTAGACAGACGGAAATAGAGGACATTGAGATCAATGATGAACCAAAATAGAAACCCTCTATTGATGAGTCACCCAAGTTAGAACTAAAACAATTACCAAAACATCTAGAATATGCATTCTTGGGGGACAATTCTACGCTACCAGTAATCATCTCTTCAGAGCTAGGACCCAAGGAGAAAGAATATTTGCTAAGGGTACTAAGGAAACACAAAAAAACCATAGCATGGAAAATGTCAGACATTAAAGGAATAAACCCATCATTTTGCACCCACAAAATTTTAATGAAAGATGAGTATAAACCGTGTGTGCAACCTCAGAGACATTTGAACCCCAATATGAAAGAAGTTGTCAAAGCTGAGGTAATTAAACTTCTAGATGCAGGAATAATTTATCCTATTTCTGATAGCACTTGGGTAAGTCCTGTGCAGGTAGTTCCAAAGAAAGGGGGCATGACTGTGGTAACCAACGAAAAGAATGAATTGATTCCCATAAGAACAGTCACAGGTTGGAGAGTCTGTATTGACTATAGGAAGCTGAACGACGCCACCGAAAAAAATCACTTCCCTTTACCCTTTATTGATCAAATGTTAGAAAGATTGTCTGGGCATATGTACTACTGCTTCTTGGACGGACTCTCCGACTACTTCCAAATCCCAATAGCTCCTGAAGCTCAAGAGAAGACAACATTTACATGCCCATATGGTACATTTGCTTGTCGTAGAATGCTTTTTAGATTATGTAATGCTCCTACTACTTTTCAGCGCTGCATGTTGGCCATGTTTGATGAACTTCTAGAAGACATTATGGAGGTATTTATGGACGACTTCTCGGTATTCGATAACTCTTTCCACCTTTGCCTTAAAAATTTAGAACGAGTTCTAATAAGATGTACAGAAAAAAATCTTGTATTGAATTGGAAAAAATGTCGCTTTATGGTTAGAAAGGGGATTGTGTTAGGACATAAGATTTTTAGTAAAGGAATTGAGGTAGATAAAGCAAAAATTGAAACCATAGAAAAATTACCTCCACCTAGTTCAGTTAAGACTATTAGAAGCTTTTTAGGACATGCTGGATTTTACAGAAGATTCATTAAGATTTCTCTAAAATAGTTAAGCCTTTGACGAGATTACTAGAAAAAGATGTTCCTTTCAATTTAGATCAAGAATGTTTAGATGCATTTAATATCCTCAAAGATAAACTAATAAATGCTCTGATTATAATTGCACCTGATTGGAATCTACCTTTTGAACTAATGTACAATGCGAGTGATTTTGCAGTAGGTGTAGTTTTAGAACAGTAAAGAAACAAGCATTTTTAGCCAATTTATTATGCTAGCAGAACATTGACACCTACACAAGAAAACTACACCACCACAGAGAAAGAATTGCTAGCTGTAGTTTTGGCATTTGATAAATTTAGACAGTATTTGATATTATCTAAAGTTATCGTTTACACTGATCATTCAGCTTTTCGTTACCTCTTAACTAAACCTGATGCAAAACCTTGACTCATACGATGGATCTTACTCTTATAGGAATTTGATTTGGAAATACAATATAAGAAGGGAGATGAAAACCTTACAGCAGATCACCTCCCCAAGCTTGATAACACACATATCGAAGAGCTCGACGAGAGTGAGATAAACAATTTGTTCCCCGAGGAACAACTCTTTTCTATAACCAACTCTAGGAACCGTGGTTTGCAGATATTGTGATTTATTTAGTTGCCAACATCTTACCAAAAAGGCTAACACATCATCAAAAGAAGCGATTCTTTGCTGATGCGAAAAGTTATTTCTAGGAGGATCCCTTTATTTTCCGCATATGTGTAGATCAAGTAATTCGGAGATGCGTTATAAAGACGGAATCAAGAAAAATCCTAGAACATTGCCACTATGGACCTTCAAGAGGACATTACAGTAGGATTAAGACAGCACACAAAAAACTCGAATCAGGATTTTATTGGCTAACTCTTTTCAAAGATTCCAAAAGGTATGCCGCTTCGTGTGATAAATGCTAAAGAATAGATAATATTTCTAAATGCGATGAAATGCCTCAGACATATATATTATCATGTGAGATATTTGATGTATGGGGTATTAACTTTATGGGTCCGTTCCCTAGTTCATTCGGAAATAAATACATCTTAGTAGCAGTAGATTACATGTCAAAATAGATGGAAGCCCAAGCTTTACCTACTAACGATGCTAGAGCTGTAGTAAAGTTTCTTAAAAAACTTTTCTCTCATTTTGGAACACCCAGAGCAATCATCAATGATAGGGGCACTCATTTTTGCAATACTCAATTTGAAAAAGTCTTAAGAAAATATGGAGTACACCACAGAACAGTTACCCCTTATCATCCTCAAACCAATGGGCAAGTGGAAGTGGCAAATTGAGAGCTTAAGCGAATCCTAGAGAAAATAGTTGAATCAAATAGGAAAGATTGGGCATTAAAAGTAGATGATGCTTTATGGGCCTATAGAACAACATTTAAAACCCCTTTAGGAACATCCTCTTACACACTTGTTTACGGAAAAAGTTGTCATCTACCATTTGAGTTAGAGCACAAAGCCTACTGGGCTATAAAATTCTTGAATTACAATCTTAAAACCGTAGGTGAGAAGAGGATGATGCAGTTAAATGAACTAGATAAATGGCGAGCTGAGGCCTATGAGAATTCACAACTATATAAGGAGGCAACAAAACGATGCCATGATGCTCGTTTAAAACAATCAAAGCAATTTGAAGTAGGAGACTTAGTTCTACTGTATAATTCAAGGCTCAAATTATTTCCTGAAAAGCTGAAATCGAGGTGGTCAGGCCCATTCGTGATAAAATTTATTTTTCCTTATGGCACAATCAAGGTAACCCATCCAACTCAAGGAACATTCAAGGTAAATGGCCATTGATTGAAACTTTATAATGGTGAAGATTTTAAGGAATTGAGAGAGGAGCTTCAGCTCCATGAACCTTCTTTTAGGAATGAAAACAGGGTGAGTCTAGCTTAAGACTATAAACGAGCACTTCTCAGGAGGCAACCCAAGCACTGACTTCACTTACATTTAATTATGATTTTCAGCATCTAACTCTAGAACTAACAGATTCAGTGAAGTGCAGGTTTCCTACCACACGGCCTTACACATGGGCGTGCTCATGGCCGTGTGGACTCCATGGTATGAGAAATAGGTGTGCATGTATACATGTGAGAAGAAAAAGAAGAAATTTTTCACTAACACAGGCTACGATAACGGGACCACGGCTGTGCAATGCAGCCGTGGACTATCCTGGGTAATCAACACAAATGTGAGACACACGCGTGTTAATAGCCATACAAGAGACTGACCATCTAAACACGGGCATGGCAATCCTAGCATGGGCGTGGAAAAGTGAACATAACAGGACACGGTTTAGGAGCACGGGCATGGGAAACATCGCGAACGCGACCAAATTCAAAAATCACGAAAAACACGGGCTCTCACTCCTATTTAAAGAACATAACACCCCATCTTCCCCAAAACCCCAACCCTAAAATCATTTCCATCAAGTCCCTACCCCCCAATCCGGCCATCATCAACCAAAATCACCCCACTTTGACTCCCACAACTCCTTCACCTCTCTTCCGTTCAAACAACCATCAAAAGACGAAGCCACGCCTGAGTTAACAGAAGTCCACACCCACTCCACCGCCGTTCTACCCAGAATTTATATGGCACACGACCGTGCGCCACCGTGCCTACCAACCGTGCTCCGCCCGTCGGCACGCTCGAAAGCATTACTGGTCACCCTTCACTATTTCATTCCCATCTATTTACCTATTATACGATTAAGATTTCATTTTGTTTAGTCTCTTATTACTATTATTCTTATCTATCATTAAGTTAATCTTTAGAATTTTAGAACTAACTTGATTGCTATCTTGAGTATTTTAGTCAACGTTTAAGTAGTTAATCAAAACTAGATAGAACTAATCACTGTCGAAATGGCTGCTCATGGTTGAAATGTTCTTATTTAGCCTTTGAATATTCTGGATATTGATAAAAGTACTTGATACATGAATATTAATTATTTTCAGGTACAATGTCGTCGTCATGAGGAAAGGAAATGTAGCCACTACGTCTAAAAAACGAAAGGGACCTAGCTCATCCTCCGCTAGCGCATCTGCCGAAGTACGCCACCGGTTCCTCCAATTCCCTCAAGAGGCCCAAAAGGACCGTTATAAGGCACTACGGGCGCGACCTCTTGGCACCGGTAGATGCATTGATTGGGCCGCTTTGGAGCAGGTCTATCTCGCAGAGGATGTTTGACCTCTCCTTACAACTGATCCGTGGGATCAATTTTTTACCATTATCGAACCGACGTACTTGGAGCTTACTTTAAAGCTCTGCTCTACTTTCCAACTCCAGACAGTGATGACACGACACGATGATCCAAGAACGATACAATTTCGTCTAAAAGGTGCCATACGACAACTGAACGTACCACAATTCGAGGTCGCACTAGGACTTTATACAGAAGACTTCGTAGAAGAAAATAATCTCTCCGAGCTACACCGCCAGATTCACTGTACCCCGTAAGCTGTTGGTGCAACTTAGCCCCTAACAAGGGCAATTACGACCTCAGTCGCTCCAAGGTGACGGCCCTTGTCCCGTCCCTGAGGTACGTACATGCCATTTTGGCTTATACTCTTACAGGTCGACGCGAAAGCACCGGCGTCGTAAATACTCACGATGTCTACTACCTGTGGTGCATGTCCAACGGACACGTTTTCGACTTAGCGTATTTCAGAGCCCGTGTAATTCAGCACCAGATAGAGCCACATAGGAGGGGGATCATATCGATGGGTCCATACATCACACGTTTGGCTCAGTACTTCGGCCTCCTCAACACTGAAACCCAGATCTCCTCCCTCACACTGATTGGGCAGATGGTACCTCAGGGCATCCAGACTATGCTACATATGAGGATGATCAAATATCGACGTGGAATCGACCCTCTTCAATACCGACTAGTCTTTCCCACCGACGAGGAGGACCCCGAGGACATTACTGACGATGTCCCACCACCATAGGAGGCACCACTACCAAGCCATCGTCCCTCCTAGGCAACAGCTTCACTATCAGACATTTTTGCATGCCTCACCCAGTTCGAGCATTACTGTACTCAGTAATTCAATGACACCGCTCGACGATTTGACGACATCGAGGCCACCCTTTAGCAAATCTGTCATCATTTTCACATCTCTTCATCACCACCACCTTGCAACCCAGCAGACGACGAGGACCTTTAAGTCCCTTTTCTTTTCTATTTTAACTTTTCATTTTAATTTTTATTTTTTTAATTTTCATCTTAATTTAAACTTGTTACCTTTTATATTTCAAACCTTTATTTTAATTATTTCATCACTGGATATCTAAACCTCGTATATTGCTAACAAACACTTGTTTAATAATACCCCTAGAACATCTAACTGATGACTTTGCAGTTTCAATTGGCGACTCCAAACAACAAACACATCACTAGGAGTAATTCACTACTACATCCACCCACACATGAGCCTTCATCTGACACCTCCGACTTAAGGAATCCATCCTACAATTCAGGAAGTTTCACTTCTCCCTATATCTTTTGATTTTCTTATTATATACTATTATCTATTTTTATACATTGAGGACAATGGACATCTTAAGTGTGGGGTTAAAAGTTTATGCCTAACTTTTTGCATGATTCTCAAATCCCTAAATGATATCTTGTCTTAAGTAATTTTCTCATATTACTAATTAGGATAAAACTTCTATTGATTTATGATTTTTATTGATATGTCTTAGATTAAGTCATAGTTAATTGTGCATTGATGATTTAAACTTTAAGATACTAGAGAATCAAGCATGATAAATCAATTTTTGAAAAAAAAATTTCTAGGTTGTTGAACTAAATTTGAATATTACCTTGAAGTTTGAAATTTATAGGGATTGATATCAAAAACCCATAATTTTTGTGAGATTTTGAGTCTTGTAGAGCATATACTCCTTTTTATGCTCACTTTATTGATTATGAGTGTGTCAATACTGAATTGTTATTCTAGAACTTGCCGCGATTATACATGTTAAGACCACATTTTTTATTTGAAATATTGAGATGAGAAAGGCACCTAGGTTTTAACCCACTTACTCCACTAAAAGCCTACCTTCATAATTAACCCCTAGTGAACCCCTTTGATCCTAACAATCCTTTTTATTGATTCACCCACTAATATTAACCCAAAACCCACTCGTATTTGTTATCACCATTCCTTTTGACTACATTTTTGTCAAGATTTGATTTGAGAAGTTGCCTAACTATGTTCTTTATTTCCGTTGTTAAAGTTCTTTCTTATTAATTTTTTTACTTGTTCCTAAAAAAAACACACGCGAAGTATATTCATTATTATTTCTATGTTCTAAGAGCTTATACGTTCAACATCTTGAAGAAGAAGCTCGTATTATTAGTATTCTAAATTTTCATGTGATGTAATTATTCAGGTTATTAGTTCATTTTTCTAGTTAGGTAATTTGTCAATTCAATCTCGATTCTAACCCTTGTAATTTAGCCTTTATCCACACCATTAACCCAAGCCCCATTACAACCCTATTAAAGACCTTTTGATTTGTGTATCATCTCATATTATAGTGGTGGAGATTTGATTGTCAGGCAAGCCTATGGGATTAACTTTTCAGGTTCAACTTATGAGTGCTTATTCTTGAACCTTAAACACTTCAAGTGTTTTGAGTGAATCTTTAGCAAGGATGTCAGTCCTTGTCAGTTTTGAATTAAAGGTAATTATTTAGATAAGGGGAGACAGCTATGTTTTCGTGCTACAAATATATGACTTACAATTGTGTGAATCTTTAGGAGTCTTTAAGTAAATTATCCATGTATGAATTGTCTATGAATTATGATGAGACATTGTTGATGAGGATTATGACTTGTGAAAAGTTCGTTTTAATTGTTAGTTGAGAATTTTGCTTGAGGACAAGCAAAAGCTTAAGTGTGGGGGTATTTGATAAACCGTAAGAGTAACATATTTTAAGCCCACATTTAGCATACTTTTGGATGATTTAAGTATTGAATTATGTAATTTGGTGCTCTTAATCCTTTGTTTTCATTTTTTATACTCAGGAGAGCATCGGAGGATGAAAAGAAGGAGAAATGGGCCTAAAACTGACCAAATTGGATCAAAATAGAAATCGACACGGCCTAGGCCCAAGACCACACATCCGTGCCTTTCTAATTTACTCTAACACGGCTGGACCACAAACACACAGGCGTGTCTCTTCAAGAACTTCGACCACGGCTGAAATCGATTCACACTTGGCAGTGTGCCATAGGCGTGTCCCTGCTGTGACAAAGAGAAGTTTCACTCGGATTAGGATATTTAGGGGAGAAGAAACATAATCCGAAGCTTATATAAACACCCTAGGTATAACCTAAATTGGGGGAACCCAGGGCTTTAGTCAGGGGGCTCCAGCTAGGCCAAAGAGGGCGAATTTGTGGAGATTTATTAGAAGATAGCTAGTTGATTCATCTCAAGAAGCCGGAGTTATACTCAAGATGACGGATCTCTCCTTCAATTCCTTCAGGGAGTTTTAGGGATTTCTTATGTTTTGATTTTTTTTCTTTTGAAATGTATTCCTTTGTTATTATTATGAACTAAACCCTCAGATACCTGAGGGGAAGAAACCTAAGATGAATCTTGTTATCGTTTACTGAACTATATGATAAATATTTGACTTGTTCTTAATTATGTGTCCTTAATTCTTGTGTTGATATTTTCGGGATATTAATTCAAGTATGATGTGCTTAGGTGGAGGAGCAAAAGTCACAGCCTAAGAGTAGATCTAGCATAATTAATCTGAGTTGATCGCGAGCCTAGAGATAGGGTGACAAGATTTTGCCGGATTAGGGTGAAACCTAATATAGGAGTCCATTGATCGAGTTAATGCGATTCTAGGGGTTTTAATTAGAAAGAGATTTCAATTAATCAACCTAGGGTTAGACGTTAATCGCCTCAAGAGAGGGATTAATATATGTTAGGGAATCTTACGGATCAAGTCAAGTTAATAAATCGTCTGGTTCAGAGTTAGATAATAAATGAAGTCTAGGTGGATTCTTCATTGGGTGTCGTCATAATCAATTGGTTTTTTCTCAAGTTATTTTCCAAATTTCATTCTTCTTTGTCTTAGAAGTCTTTAGTTTAGTAGTTAGTTAATTTAGATTAAACAACAAATTCCCTTAATTCTTAGGCTAGATAATATAAAGAGAGTTAATATTAGTACTTTTGGTTTATTTGGGATTCGACATTCCGGTCTTGCCTAAACTATACTACTGTTCGATAGGTGTGCTTGCCTCCATCGTTGTTTTAGTTATTTTTCAGGTTCGATCATTCTTTATATAAATTTTAAGACTCGACAAAACAATGATAAAAAACTCGGTCTAGTGAACCCTTTATCAGTCAACTCTTACAACTGTAACTTTAACTCTTTCAGTTCTGCTGGTGCCATTCTATACGGAGCTATTGAAATAGGTATCATACAAGGCAGTAGATCAATATCAAATTCAACATCACAAATCGAGGCAAACCCGGTAATTCTTTAGGAAACACATCAGAATACTCACACACAATAGGTACTGATTCAACTTTCTTTTCAGACACTTTTGAATTAATCACATAAGCGAAATATGTTTCATATCCCTTTTTCACATATCTCTGAGTTTTCAATACCGATATCACAGCAGGCAATCCATTTAAATCATTAGACTCAACCATATAATTTCATTATTCGGACATCTCAAATCTATAGTCTTTCTTTTACGGTTCACAACAGCATCATGCAATGTCAACCAGTCCATACCCAAAATAATATCAAACTCATCAAATGAAAAGCATCAGATCAGCAGGGAAACAAATATCTCGAAAGATTAACGGACAGTTCTTGCATACTTTGTCAACAAGAACACTTTTACCTAAGGGGTTTGATACTTTTATAGCTAACTCAGGATACTCTATAGGCATAGTCTTACTGAATACTAAATTCATGTATATATACGAATGTGTAGAACCAGGGTCTATCAATGCAATCACAGAAGTATTATAAAGAGTAAAAGTACCCGTTATAACATCTGGAGATGAAGCTTCCTCACTAGCTCGTATAGCATACACTCTGGCAGGTGCTCTAGCTTCAGATCTTGCAACAGTGTCTCTCATAGTTCTCTGACTACCACTGACATTTCTTACATTCTTTAAAGGCTTACCTCTTACAGGTGCATTATCAGGTCTAGGATTCTGAACAATCTCTGGCTCGACAGACTCAGGGCAATCACGGATTAAATGATCAAGTGATCCACATCTAAAACAAGCTCTGTCATTTAGTCTACAACTTCCCGGATGCCTTTTTCCATAATGTTTACATTCAGGTCTCTCAGTCCGGGCATTTCCAACACTGGCAACTGAAGTTGCTGGGGTTTTAGAACTCATTTGCGATCTAGCTCAATTTCTATTCGAATGTCCCACATTATCTCTTGAATGAATTTGATCATCTCTGAATCTCTTCGAAGCAGACTGAAATGATTTGCTCGAAAATCTCTTTCTCATATCTCGAGCTTCAAACTCAGCTTTTCTTTTATCTTTCCGAGTGCCTCAGCTTTGCATGCTCGATCAATGAGTACAACAAACTCTTTTATTTCTAAGATCCCGACTAACAATAGAATATTTTCATTAAGACCATCTTCGAACTTTTTGCACATTATTGCTTCAAATGATATACACTCTCAAGCGTACTGACTTAATCTCATGAACTCTCGTTCATACTCAGTAATAGTCATTCGGCCCTGTTTTAGTTCTAGAAATTTCTTCGTTTCTGATCGATGAATCTCTCACTGATGTATTTCTTCCGAAACTCGATCTGAAAGAAGTCCCACGTAACTCGCTCTTTCAGAACAACAGAAATCAAAGTTTTCCACCATTGATGAGCAGCATCTCGGAGCAAAGATACAACACATTTTATGCATTCATCCGGAGTCAGAGACATTTCATCGAATACTCTAATAATATTTTTTAACCAGAACTCGACCTTTTCAGCATCATCATCATTAGTAGCCCGAAACTCTTCAGCCCTATACTTACAAATCTTGTCAACCAGAGGCTTATTCTACAAATTCAAATTTGCGGTTCGAGGTATATCAGATATCTGAGGGTGATTAATCGGGGGCGGGGGTTGCAAAACAGTCAGGTTATTCTTTACGAATTGAGTGAACCACTCACTCATCATCTGGAAGAAAGCTTGTTTAGCTTCTCCCTCTTGACCGCTTATAGTCGGTCTAGGATCAGAGGGCACTGTCCCTTGCGCGGGAGCAGGCGCATTACTTTCTACATTATCAGCTATGGCTCTTTGGGATCAATTGCTATACAAAAATCACATTTTATATGTCAGGATTCATCACACTATCACAATTCAAGTATATGGCATGTATAGCTAGACTCTAACATTCTACGTTAGTTTGAGAATCGACTAAACCGTAGCTCTGATACCAACCAAATGTAACAACCCTATCTTGTATCCGTCGCTGGATTAGGGTTAAGAACGTTACCAAATAGATCAAAAAATTTACAAAAATTTCATACAACCATTCATCATTCTCAATCATAGAGTCCCTTAAATAGGTCATCGAGACCTTAAACATGCTTAGAAACAGGGTCGGGACTAAACCAAAACACATACAGAAATTTTTAGAAATTTAAAACTTTTCTAAGTTTTAGGGGATACACGCTCGTGTGGGTAGATCGTGTGCCTCTCACGGCTGCTAGACACCCCGTGTGTCCTCCCCGTGGTTGAAACTGATTTTAATCCACGGCTACCAAACATGCCCGTGTTGCTTGGCCATGGTCGATTCTGACTTGGCTTCATGATTTTTAAACACCCCCTTAAGCTAAGGCCGTGTATTCTTAGGCCATATACTGACTTCTTCACATAGCTACTGGGCACGCCCATGTACCCTGGCCATGTGCTCCTAAGCTAGCTACTAACTTTTCCCCACGGTCACTAGACACACTTGTGTGTCACAACCGTGTGACATTATAGGCCATATGCAAGGCCAAAATGCCACCGAACAAGGGTCATACTTATAAGCAATTTATCAATACATCTCATGCATATATGACAACCAAAAACATACCAAAATAACCATTCAATCTATACATTCAATACCAATTTCAATCATACCAATTTACAAGACTAAAATTCATATTATCACAAGCATAACTCATCCATACTTACCCAAAAACTTAACCAACTCATATGTTATCTAACCATGCCAAAGACATTCATCATATATCATCTTCATCATAAGAACATGTCAACTTATATTTAGCCACATCTCATGGCCAAGTTCATATAACAAACTTATACCAAATACTAGCCTATACATGCTATATCTAGTTATATACATTTCCAAAATGTACCAAAACAAGTTGAGTAGTGTGATGACGATCCTCGACGGTCCCAAGCCTTCAGTAGCTTTTACGATCTATAAAACAGAGAAAACACACACACAGAGTAAGCTTTCCAAAAGCTTAGTAAGTCATATACAAATAAACCTATCATGTAAAGCATATAAGTGTATAGAAACATTAGCAAAATTCATATTCATATCAAGTTCATCACATGTATGCTTAGCCCCATTTTCTTAGCCATATTTGCCACATTCATCAATTCATAAATCTTATAAACACATAGCTCTTTCATAACCATTCTTGTATCTTATTCACAATCTCATGTTCAATCATACATTTCTTCAAATCAAAGACACATAGGTACTTACCTTTTATACACACTTAGTGTACTTACCAAACTTACCTGAAAAGAATGTACGTTCACATAAATGATCATAGCTCGAATTTTCCCATTGAACCGATAGGAATCTAATAGGATACTCAGAAAGCTCAGAATAGTCGTACAATGCCAACGTCCCAGACGAGGTCTTACGTGTACTCAGATATCGATGCCATTGTCCCAGACAGGGTCTTACACGAATCAATACGATGCCGATGTCCCAGACATGGTCTTACACGTAAAGTTCATATCGATGCCAACGTTCCAGACGTGGTCTTACATGATATAACAGAACAGATACCTATGTCATGACATAGCTAATCCTATCTATTCCTAGGTTCGTACAGGACTTCTCTGCTATCGATACTAAATCAGCCTTATCTTGGAATTCATGTACGGATCATCTGATAAGCATTCATAGTTAACAACAGTCATATGATCATACACAGTTTAAAACAAATACGTTTATTTGCATAATGACTTACCTCGGATTTGATTTTTAGAAATGGAAACTGTTACTCGGTTACTTTTGCTTTCCCTCGATTTAAGTCCATTTTCTTCGGTTCTTGATCTATACATATTTAGAATTAACTCTGTTATTCACTAACTCATTCAATTCAATCCAAGGACACACATTTAGGGCTATTTACAATTTAACCCTCACATTTGCATAATTTATCAATTTAGTCTATTTTTCTCAAAATATCAAATTCACAAAATCATCATATACTCATGCTTAGCCGAATGTTCATACATCTTATACAAGTCCATATTTTCCATCAAATTTGTGATTTAGTCCCTCAAGTTACTATTTTCTCAATTTAGCCCTAATTAGCTAAATTCGTCAAAAATTCAAGAACAAAGTATGTTCATCTAGCTCAAATCTTTCATTTAACAACTAAGCTCATCACAAAACTCAACATATCATCAATGGCATATCTCATGAACATCATCAATACACAAAATTGAGACATGGGCTTGATAGTAGACTAAGTAACAATCTCAAAAACATCAAAATCATCAAAATCCAAATCAAAATCATACCTTAATTAAGCTTGAGAGTAGCTGAATATTAGAAAGCTTCAAAACCTTTCTTTTCTTTGTATTTTTGGTGGATAAAATGCATGAATGAATGTCTATTTTCATGTTTTATTTCTTAACAATCATATTACTAACCTAATTACAAAATTATCCTTATAATAAAACATATATAACATATAAATTAAGGTCATTTTAGACCATATGCCGTCCACTAATCTTATGAATGGCTTAATTTCCATATAAGGCCTCTAACTTTACCAAGCCATAACACATTGGTACTTTAACAATTAGCATGCTAGTTTTGCACTTGATGCAATTCAATCCTTTTATCAAATTAAACACATAAACGGACAAATTAACATACGAAACTTTACCACATGTTTAATCACTTATCAAAGACACAGAAAATAGTATTAAAATATTATACGAACTCAAATTTGTGGTCCCGAAACCACTGTTTCAACTAGGGTATAAACCAGACTGTTACATCAAGTCTTGGCGCTTGTAGTTCATTTTGATTTCTTTTTAAATGAACTTAGACTTTGGTCCATAGGCTTATATTTAGTTGCGCATGTTTTAAGTCACAAAAGGAGCTTGTGTTGTGGTGGCATGTAGCGTCTGGAGAATAGGAGAGGGCAAGGGTTCGAATCCCATTGCAAGCAAAAAGGGATATTTATTTTGTTAAGTTGGGGCGGCAAGTGTTTGTGATGGAATTAAACTCTGCTGAAAGAGGATCCCACATCGGGAAGCTAGCATGAGGGAAGGTGAGAAGCTGGCTTTAAATAGAACAATCTATGAGGAGAGTAGGCACACCTGTTGGGGTTTGGGCATAGGAGTGTTCGGAGCGCGGATTAGCTTCAGATTCCTATCAGGTGTGTATTTCGCACTACTCTAAATGTATAGCGGCAAATGTAGAAATACCGGTCACACGGCGATGGTGGCCACACGAGCATGCGAGCGCACATATGGGAGCTTCGACGCGATAGTTGAGGCCATCATGAGTGGTCTTGTGGGTTTAGGCTGTTTGGGCCACGATGGGCCATGTGGGGCCAATGGGCCCGTGGGCCCAATCGGATAAGTTGTATGATTGTATAGTGAATATTGGACTAGACTATGTGAATCTCATATCTGTGACTAGATTTGAGCTAAATGGGTCACACGTTCGTGTGGGCTCATTTGGGCCGAGAATGGGCCCTAGGCACATTCGCATCGTTATCTCTATTTAGAATACCTTGGTTTACAAAATTACTGAAATACCCCTATTTATAAAACTACCGAAATACCTTCGATTTACAAAATTACCAAAATACCCCTGGTTTACATATTATCAAAATACCCCTAGGTTGTAAAATTACTGAAATACCCTCGGTTTATGAAATTACCGAAATAACCCAAATTTATGAAATTACCGAAATACCCCGATTTGTAAAATTATCAAAATACCCTCGATTTGCAAAATTATCGAAATACCCCTAATTGTAAAATTATCGAAATACCCTCAGTTTGTAAAAATTATCAAAATACCCTCAGTTTATAAAATTACCAAAATACCCTCGGTTTGCAAAATTATCGAAATACCGTCAGTTTATAAAATTACTAAAATACCCTTAGTTTGTGAAATTACCAAAATACCCTCGATTTGTAAAATTACTGAAATACCCTCGATTTGTAAAATTACTAAAATACCCTCAGTTTGTAAAATTACTAAAATACACCTGATTTGTGAAATTACAAAAGACCCATAATTTATGGAATTACTGAAATACCCTTCATTTACAAGTTACTGAAATACCCTGATTTGTAAAATTATCGAAATACCCAGATTTGTGAAATTATTGAATTACCCTGTAGGGTAGAATTACCGAAATACCCCTAAGGGGTAGGATTACCGACATACCCTTATAGGGTAAAATGACTGATTTGCCCTTGTGGGTAAATGACTGACTTGTGCTATGATTTGACCGATTTGACTGTGATCGTATGACTGTGTTTTAACTGACTTGACTGTGAGCGTGTGTCTAATATGCTGTTATATATGTTGAAATGACTGTTACTAAGCATGGCCATTTTGCATACACGTGTAATGATTGAGAATGACATACACGACATATTGCATGGGGTTGGGACTTGTGTTGGAGGAAGTACTGTACTGGTGGCTATGCCACGTTTTACTGATTTAGTGGCTTTGCCACGTATACAGATTCTAGTGGTTCAGCCACGTATACTGTTATTAGCAGCTTTGCTGCGTTGGTATTAGCAGCTCGACTGCGTTATTGGTGTGTAGGGCTGGGTGGGTCGACTTGGTCCCCGCATGGTGTGTAGGGTTGGTACGGGTGGTGTGTTGGATGGACTAGGTTGGGATGCATCCTCATACTATTGTATATCTATTTGTGAGATCTGTCACTGTACTGGGCTTAGGCCATTTGTTCTGCTATTGGTTTGGGCTAGGCCCAATTGATACTGTTATAGGTTGTGACCCAAATGATTTCGTAGTGGGTTGTGACCCAAATGATATGGTAGTGGGTTTTGGCCCACATATGCTCTGAATCGGATCTTTATTCTTGTTAAAGGGCTTTGGCCTGCATCGCTTTGAGTTCTGTTTCTATATACTGAAGGTTACTCTAGTTAGGGGATTACACACTGAGTTCTTGTAACTCACCCCTTTCTTTTAACCGTGCAGGTAATCCCCAGCCTTAGAGGATTTGGAGCTGCGGAGGACTCGGAGGTGGCCACACGTCGGATATGGTTTAAAGACTAAACTTAGCGATTTTAGTTTAATTTAGTTATTTTAAATTATTGGGTTAATAATTTTTGTAATAAGGCCATTGAGTTTTTCTTTTTAACTTTTATTTGGTATTTCTTTAAATTACAAACTGTGGTCTGTTAAACACGGGTTTTTAAAACTATAACCACTGTTTTCAAAATATCACGTATTCTCAAATGTTTGAATCAAACTTTCGCAACAAACAAGGTTTTGAAAGTAATAATGTTTTTTTGCAAGAGAATGATTTTTAATAAACTACGTTTTAAAGATAAGCAAACGAAATATGAGGTTTTACATGGCAGAAAGTTTTAAATTTTTTAAGAAGGGTTTCTAATGAAAGCATGGTTTTCGAAAAACTCTTCAATGGGACATGCCAAATTCGGGCCTAACTTCTAGGCCGAGTTTAGGGTGTTACATTTATATTAATTTTTGTGTTATAAATATTTTATATAATTTATCATAAAAATTATTTGTGTTTGTATCGTATTCTATTTCAATTTATCTTATATTTTATATAATTGTTTAAAAATTATATATGTTGGTATCATCTTTCCTATGTTGAAAGTATTATAAATAATAGAAAATTTTATTTATTTTATTTTATTTTTATGTAAATTTTAACAAGTTTATGCATTTGTATTGTGGTTTTGTTATTTTGTGTTTCACAAGGTTTTTTTTTTTCATTTTGTTGTTTATGTTATTTTATTTATTATATAAATTATGTATAACACTTGCTCCTCGATATAAATATAGAATAATATTTAGTACATTGCTAGAGAAATTTTTATACTCCACAACTAGGTTAAAAAGTTGACAATTATTCTACAGAGGTATAGTAAAATATTAAATATTAAATATATTTTTAAAAAGACAACAATTTTTAAATCTTTTGTGAAATAAAAATAAGTATACTATCAATGTATCAAATACTACTAACCCTATAAATATTATGTTCAAAATTGTTATTTTAATTTTCAAAAATGCAATCAAGGCATATTCTAATAATTAAAAGATGAACTCAGGTAAGGATGAAAAATAACTCAAAATTGCGGAGTTCCAAATCAATCTGACCCGATAAGATTAGATTTTTTTTTTTTTTAAATAGTCAAAATAAATTCGAGTTTAACCTAAAGCTACCTGTCTCAAAATCCCTCTATATATAATATTAGTTAGGCTAAGAACTATCCTAAAATATCCTCTCCCACCAATCTTGCGACCTCTGTTTTACTTTAATATAATCTCAAAACTATTATTTTATCAATAATATTATTGCAGCACTTTCAAAACAAATATTGTAGGAGTAAAATATTAATATAAAATGTTAAATTACACTATTAATCACTAAATTATGGGTAAATTTTTGTTTTGGTCATTTAAGTAAAAAGAGTTACAAATTAGTTCTTGAACTATTCGAAAGTTTTTATTAAAGTCACTATACTATTCAAAAGTTTTTATTCAAATCACTATGATGTTAAGTTTTTTTTTTTTTTAAAGTTCTGCCATCGAGCTCTAAGCAACGATTCAATGACCAGTACGGTAGAGTAGTACCATTGACAAGTAAAAGAATATACCTTTGATCCAAGTCAATCTAACGTAAGTGTCAGAGATCTAAGAAAAATGTTGTTCGAATTATTGTCTGCAGATTCATGATGCCTAAAGATGTTTCACGAAAAAAAACGGACTATAGAAGGGAAGAGGAAAGAGAGCTTTCGATTGGTGCAGACAATAGGGATGGTAATGGGGCGGGGCGGGGTGGGGTGGATATTTCTAAATCCACTACCACTCATAATTGGCATACTCCACCACCCACTTCACTTCACTATGGATGTATAATCTTGAAATCCACTACCACTTTCATTGATATTGGATGCATCTATCTCCACTAATCCTGCTTCTCTTCAATTTAATTGTTGCTACTTATTTTTAATGTTTTCAATATTTTTAAAGTCAAATAAATATTTAAACATAATTCTTCAAAAAATTAATACATAAAATATGTGAGTTTTTCTATGTTACGTTATTACATTTGTACTCTTTTAATAGTCTATATATACAAAAATAAAATGGTAAGTGTATATAGTAGAGTAGGTCAAAGCGGTATAAAAATTACTTTAATCACTCCAAATATGCTATCTAAAAGAAAAAGTCCACCCCACCCCATCTTGCCCAACATCTACTTTTTAAACAAAAAAAAAAAAAAATCGCCTTGACTAAAATCAAAACTTAGTATTTAATGATATAATTTAGCAGCAATAAAATTTTGACGCAGATTGACTTGAGGGTGAATATGATGATGCTCCTAAGTGCAATATCTAAACTTGAGATTTCCTTGTGTGAAGTTGCTCTATAGTGAATTATGAGGTTGGACAAAATTTGCCTGGTTATTTTATTTGCCTTAAACAAATTCATGTAAACAGATTTGCTTGAAATTACAATAAAAATATGTTGGAAAGCAGAAATCTGAATGCTCGTCCAAATTATTAAAGATTTTGAAGTGTGAACCAACAATGATAAATGATTTAAGTTGAAATACTAGACAAAGATTTCTATTATCCAAAAAGAAAGATTTTGAAGGGTTAATGAGCAGTTTCAAAAAAACATGTTATCTACTTTCTTATTCTCTCTTAATAAAAGTATCACATTTCATATTGATATACTACAGGGAACTCCTTTCCCTGTAACACCAGGCCCAGAATATGGCTTCAAAAGCTCATAGGGCATAATCCCAACACCATTTCTGTTTTTCAGATTGCTGTTTGTGTTTCTTTCATCAATAATCCCTTCAATCTCCTTCAATTTCCCATTAAGTTTTTCAAATGCTGCCTTTATAACTGGATCTTCACCCCATGATGGTTCCATTTCATCTCCTATGTACTCCTCGTCTGGTGAATGATTCGATAACACATCCAAAACCGCCATCACTTTAGTAGCTTGCATTTGAGAAGGGAAGCATTGAAGGAGTGAAGCTTCTGGATTTTCCACAAATAGCTTCCATTCTTGGTCTGAAGGGTCCTCGCTCGGCATTTGGGTTCTAGCAATGGTAGGTTTGTTAGGGAAGTAGCCTGCATATGCATATTGCCCAAAATTCACTGCTGCGTGGTGTCCCGATGCTACCCAGATTATAGTTGTGATAATATCAATAAGGTCTTGTTGGGTTCGGAGAGTAGGCCACCATGGTTCATCCTTTTTGTCACCATGACCCACTGTACGAATTTCTTCCCACCATTCTTGAAGCTCTTTATCCGACTCCACAACACTTGAATTTGGATAATAATGGGTGACATAAGCAGAAACCCATTGCTTGAGGGCATCCCATATAAGTAGACCATCATTGGCGAAAGGGTAGTCGTTGATGGTTAGTCTTAGACCATGAGGAGCATTTGGATCTTCCTCAGCCATCCCTCTACCATCAACGAAACGATTATGATGAGATAAATAAACATTTGAGAAAATATTGTTAGGCACCTGAATTTGCAATTGATTACCTGCTAATTAGATCTGCCGGTAGAGCTTGATGATCAAATCGCCACTCCAAGTCATAGGCAACAGCACAAAGCTCCAAGGAGTACTTGCCGGGCGAGAATGAGTTCTCAATGATCCCATCAGCATTGATCAGTGATTCTCGAGCTAGTGCATTGATCTCCATTGTGTATCGGAAGTGAGGATGTAACAGCCTGTATATTGGGTGCATTACGCTGAGTTGCCTATTGGTTGCGATAATATAAGGCTCGGTAACACAATGAGTCCTTAACCTGCATATAGATATCAAAAAACTTGCAATTCTGTGAGTAGATAAAGATATCCCATTCAAAGGAAAGAAATATACCTACCAATGACTAACAAGTTGATGATAGCCTGCATCATGTGCAAGGACATGTGTTTTCGCAAACCGCCAGAGCCAACAGGCCGTGGAATCCCAAGACGGTACATACACTTGCTTCCACTGTGGCTTTCCATCCATTGGTGGCCGAGTCAACTCGATGGCTAATGGCCTCAACGTGTCATTAGAGTTTAAGAAAAATAATGTTCGCGATCCATACAGTGTTGTGCCATGAAGCTCTCGGACTTTCTTGACATATGGTAAATACAAGTCATGGTAATCTAGGATAAACAACCTTTTTTGCCTTAATGCCTGCATAAAACCGATACGAAAATTTTAGGTACGAATTAATTCATGATATATGGTAATGGTGAATGAGCCTTGTCTTGCACCTGTTCCACCGTCATGATACCTCCGATTTCTTGATTGATCATTTCATCGGTGATTGCAGACTCTGCCGGGCCATAAATTGAAGGATCCAGTTTACTCTTCAATGGCCATTCCTGCAACAAGTGAAGATGTGTTGAAAGAGCAATGTATGTATGCATCACAGAAGAGTGTCGTATATATACAATGTTTTGTAATCATACCGTAACTAGTCGAATGCTATGCGGATTTAGACCAGCAAGTGTTTGGCGAGCAAACTCCTCATCCCTAAACCAAAAGAATTTGTCCCCTGCAATTACAACAAACAACATATTAGCTCTGCAATCAATATAACTAGTCTATGAAGATATACTTGAGTAGTAGAGAGAGAGTTCTCACTAGCCATGGTATCAGGAGCCTTAAACCGCAGCACATCTTTACTCCCCTCAGTGATAGCCGTGAAAAGTCTAGGAAGGACAGTATTCCAAAGGCCTTGTTCCTTGAGAGGAGGCAAGTTTATTCCGTCGCTGAAAAGTGAGTCGACGGCTCCAATGTGTGGAAATGGCTTATTGGGGTCGGCAATTGTGCTCTGAACCGTTGGTATCAAGCAATGCATCAATGAGTATACAGTCTTTGCTGAAAAAGTTAACTGCTTTATCTCTGAGAAGCATTCATCTCTCGGCACATAGAAATGACCATTTCTTTTCTCTGAAAATGGATCTGCATCATCACCCTTGTAGTATTAGTTTATACATGGCTACAATGTAACATCAAAAAGTTAGTTAACCTTCTTAGCCTTTCAAGTCCAGCTCTAACTTAGCAGGTTTCCATGAATATAACAAAACAATTTTAAAGTTGAGAACGGATAAACTGACAGAATTTCTTGAAACAAAATGATAATATGGATGCGAATGATTAATTAATTTATATTGAATGATGAAAATTCTTTAAGAAGAAAAAAAAAATCAAAAGTCGAAAATAGAATAAAAAAAATGTAGGAGTGGGACAAAGGCATACAAGTGGAAAAGAAGATATTAAGGCGAAGTTTCCATTATATGATAATCGAATGTCAAATTTGTTAATTTATTTTAATTTTATTGAAACCTACCATTGAGCACTTTTCTATGAAAATATACAATAAATTTATGTTACGCTACTTCTCCAAATTTCTTGGATTTTCATCATTTATATTCTACTATTCAAATATATATAATTTCTTCGATGAATAAGATTTATTAAAAATTTATATACTAAGGATAAAAGAAAATATAAATCACACCAACCGATCAAGTATTCTCATTTCTTTCCCGTTAACCCAAACCTATCTCCCCAAGACCTCCTACATACGAGTCTAGTTTACAAGTTACAACACTAATATCATAAGAAGGAAGTTATGGGTAATATTGTGTTTTTTTTTTTTAAATTCATGCTCAATATTTAGTGTTTGGCACATAAATGTGAAAATATAACCTTTAAAAATTTTACAAATAAATGAAAAAGATTAAAATAAAGCTAACCATACATGTTCATGTAAAATATGAAGCCGGGGAATATAGGTTATGGGTGCTCAAAGAAAATAGTTCCACATTGTAAGCATGAAACCACATAACAAGCGTGCAAATATGTGATTTACAAGTTGATCGGTGGATTGTACAATTTTACTACTATTGGTATGTGTTTGTTACCTGTTTCACAACGCGATCTTCCACTTCTACAGCGTCGAGGGTAGGGAAAATGTTTCCCACCCAGAATAGATCTTTTATGCTTGATGTTATGATCAGGGTCACCCAAATCATTATAAACATCATAATCATAAATCCTTTCAAATTTTTTGCGCTCTCCCATGCCATTGCCTCGTAAATACATAAGTTCTTTCTCTCTTAATTTCTTCAATCCATTTGGAGTCTCTGATGGTAAATATGACTGCTTCACACATAATTAAAGTAGTTTCATATGGTTTCATATCTTATTGTATAATTAAGATAGAAAATTTTAACAATCTGATCGTTATATTTCATGTTTTACTAACATAAATCATATACATCAGAGTAAATTATTTCTTTAATATAAAATACTTTCAATTGTTATGTATTGATAATGATGCTATTATTAATTGGTATGATAAATATATCATAACTTTGTGTATATAACAATTAATTCAAGTTTAATTTATTAAAATATTTCAGAAAGTCGTGAAATGTTTTAGTTTTACACTACAATTAATGAAACCCCAAATATTACGTTATCATACAACTGCGTTTTTTATCTATAAAAGCATTTGTAATAGTTACAACTATCAAACATGATTAATTACTCAAATAAAACAGATAAACAAGAAATGTTTAACAAGATAAAACCAATATAAAATGGATAAAATCTAGTAATAACACTTTCGGTTCAACTTAACAATAACAAGTTTGTAAGATGTTTATGGCTAAAATCGGGTTGAATTTATACATGATATCAATATTATGTATAACTATTTAAATTTGATTCAATTTGAAATATGGATCTCAAATTTTACTGAAGGTCATTTATATTTTAAATGACTAATCTAAATTCGTTTAGGTCCGCTTCATATCATTATTTTTAAATATAATTTTATATAATATTTAGTAATTATATATATATTATTTATGCTATATTTTTTATTTTATTAGATTTAAATATACACAATTTAAAATTATTTTTAATATTTATATTTAATTTTCAGAGGATATATTGCATAAATATATAAAATAAAATAAAATAATATATCATAAATTTGAAAACTAATTAGTTTGGGCTGAGCTCAGGCTTTGAATATTGAAGTCTAAACTAATTATATTTTAAGTGAGTCTAATTTTTTGTTTAAATTCATTATTCGGTTATAATATTTTTATCTGAACTTTTATAAGTTTCAAACAAACCTTCAAATTTGAGTGAATAACTTGTCCTTAACTTGATTTTACAAAATTCTAAATTAGGATCCACTCCATATATATTCTGTAGTGTATTTTTTTCCTTTTTGAGCCAAATTGCTTGACAGGTTTAGGTGTTTGAATTGTTTTATTTTTGAGTTTTTTTTTACCTAAAAGTTACAATTGTATTAATTTCAATTAAAACTAATTACAGGTACTAAACTAAATAATTAATAATTCAATAATTAATGAACTAGTTATAATTTGAATAAATTCGGAAGACAACTCACACATTTATATTGGATGAATCTCAAATTTTCCAAATCCCAATCTTACTATGAATCCAAAGCCTTGGGTATTTTGAAAAAACAACTTAGCCTTTTGGGTGTATAGATGAGGTTTAGATGTTTTTTGTCGGAATTAATTGATGTTTTGTTGGAGCCATGAGCGGTGTTTAAGCGTTAAGGTCGGGGTGTGGGGATTCATCTTAACCATGGAAATTATAGATATATTTAATGTGACAAATGGAATGAATATAGGTTTGATTGTTTGAATAGACTCATGGTTTGGTGGTTTTTAAATTTTTTTAGAGGGATTTGATTGCCTCCAATGAGGTGAAAATAGGTCTTATTTTATTTTTAGATGAGAAAAAATAGGGTTATTATAACATTTAAATGTGTGGATGTGAGGAAGGATTGTATGAAATGTAATTTCACGTTATTCCTATCTCTTTTCAATAAGAGAATGACAAATTAGATTTTCCCTCTCCATTTTCAATATTTTTAGTTGGATTTAAAATTTGTCAGGAGGAAAAGTAAATCAAGAGGTAAAATCTAATTTTTCTCCTAATTTTCAATATTTTTAGTTGGATTTGAAATTTTTTAGGAGAAAAAGAAAATCAAGAGAAAAAATTTGATTTCTCATTCTCCTATTGAAAAAGATAGGTATGACGTGAAATCACAGTTTCATTCAATCCATTCTTGTGTGGATATATATTACTTTATTAATTTTATATAATAATCATTTATTAAACTAGGGATATAATTTTGCCCATCAATCTTGATCAAATTTTATTGGATTCATTTTCGACTTTGAAGTTGAATACAACATAAAGATGAACTATTAGAGACCATACTACAAACTAAAAAAAAAAAAAAGAAGTTCAATTTTATGCTCAACTTCAAGTTCAGATTTAATTCCAAAATTTACATAAAATATTTTAATTTAATTAAAAGAAATAAATATATATTATAAATAAAAATTTAATTAAAAATATGAGGTATTCAATTAAGTATTAAGATATTATGATGTGAATTTGAATGCATTGAACCGCATTATTCTCTTATTTAAAGGATGAAGGATTATGAATAATTTTATGTATCGTATCAAATAGAGTAGATGTTATAAGAATCTTAACGAGATTAATGTTAAAAAATATTGAAATTCTGAATTGGAAAAAGAAAAGGAAGTTTAAAAACATGTTTACTTGAATGGGAAAATATATGGATAAGAAAAAAAATGTAAAAGAGAACTGGAAAAATAAAATAAAATAAAATAAAATAAATTTGAGGGCGTGGTAAGAACTAATAATGAGAGGGGAAATCATTAAAATAGTTAATAAATTTTAAAAATTAATAATTAATTCGATAATTTTAATATATTAAAACCATAATTAATTTTTTTGTACACACATAAATTAAAATAAACTTTTATATCAATTTTCAAAATTGTTTTTATTTTTGAAATTTAATTTTTAATATATTTACATAAAGGATAATATAATTTTTTTGTCCAGTAACTTGGCAATTAGGTCCACATTGGTACTTGTACTTTTTTTTGGGTCCAATTTGACCCTTAAACTTAACAACTAGATCTATTTTGGCCTCTAAACTTCGATTATATCAAGATTTGATGATATGATCAGTGTTACTAGAATAAGATCGAAGCAGATGGATCAAGAACCGGTCGATATGACGATTCAAATGAAGGGGTTGAACCTACTAACTCAAAAACTAGTTGAAATTAGTAAAAATAGGAAATTGGGACGAAAAAAAGATAGTTGAACTGATTTAATAAATTTTTTATTTTAAATTATTTTAATATTTTTATGAATTTTTAATTATTTATTTAATTATTGTTGGTCTAAAGGTCAAACCGATCTAACTAGTTGAAAAACAAATCAGTGGTCTAACTTATTCAATAATCAGTTCGGTTATTAAAAGATTGAATGTAACACATTTAAACTATACCACATCATCACTTGAAAATTTAAAAAATTATATGAATTTTGAAGTAATGATATGGTACGATCTTTGACTTTTATATTTTTTCAAGTTTAAGGATTAAAATAAATCCAGTTGTCAAGTTCAAATACAAAATAGGCAAAAAAAGTATAAGTACCAAAGTGAACCTAATTATTAAGATTAGGGCCAAAATTTAAATTATCTCTTACATAAATTTTAAGATAAAATTGCTCTCCTACCTTTGTTCAAACTCATAATAAATGTTTTGTCAAAAAAAACCAGGGTTGAAGTAATTCATCTTTAATTATATTTTATTTTAATTTAAACTGTTTAATTTAATCAATAAACAATATGTTATTATTTTATTTATATCAAAATCGTAAAAATAAAAAAGTATAGATCTGCGATATGTGATCTTTTATACACTGTAAATATATACTTTTTAATATTATAAAAATAAATAATAAAAACTGAAAACGCATATATTCATGTGAAAGGCTTATGATATCACGTATTAGTATGTATATATGATTAAATTTTTAAGAAAATAGTGAAATAAAGCATAAGTAAATTTTAAAGTGGATTTTTTTTTTCAGTGAGTCGCAAGGTTTTTTAAATAAATAAAAAAGTTGCTTATAATATATACAAATTTAAAGCTCATAATCATGCTTGATTATAAAAGAAGGTCCCAAGCATTTCTTCCATGGCATGTGTTCTTTTTATATAGAGGTAAAATTTCAGCATCGATCCCTCTGTTATGTTAATGTTTATAATTTAGTCTTGATATATAAGTAGGTCCCAAGCGTTTTTATCACAACACATGTTCTTTTTTTGACATAATGACAAATTAAGTCGTTAAAGTTTACATCTTTTTTCAATTTGATCCTTATTCATTTTTAGCTACATTTGGCCCTCAATCTTTTAAAAAGGTCGAATTTGACCACAACCTTTAAAAAAAATCATATTGCTATTTATGTACAAAATATTGATTAAAATGTTAAATTTTTAAACATGACATCCCGTATGACAATTCACGTGTACTTCATGCTTTTTTAAAAAATTTATAGACATTTATATTTTCTTGAATTATGAATTTATTTTTATTTTTGAATATTTTTATAGTTTTTAAATTATTTATTGATGTGGCATATAAGTAGAGCTGTACATGGGCTGGGCTAATCGGCCCAGCCCGAAGGCCCGCCCAAAAAATGGGAGGGTTCGAGTAAAAATATAGACCCCAAAAATAGACTTGGAAAAAATGAGGCCCGTTTAAAAAATGGGCCGAGCCTCAGGTATGATTTTTTGGCTTCAGGCCTTACCCGGCCGCCCATGTAAATATTTTAATATTATTTTTTATTTTTTATTAATAAAATTTTAACTTAAATAAATTATAAACATATTTTCATGTAACTTTTTCTTCCGGTCTTCCTCCCCTTCCATTTCTAAAATCAAAATCCCTAACCTTCCTATTCATCTTCCTCCTTCCACCTTTTTAATGATCTGTCTCAATTTGTGGGGCTGCTTATATTGAAGTAACTGAACCGCCTGTTACAGGTTTGCTACTTGTTTATATGCTTTCTTTTGTATTTGGCTATTTGCCTGTCATTGAGTTCTTTTTTAGTGTATGGAACTCAACTTCTTATTCCTTTAATTAGGGGAACCTCTACTTAATCTCATGGCAAACATTAAAGAAAAATTAAAGGTTTGTCAATTGATTAATGCTATTCTCTGTTTTGCACAATTGATTTACCCTAATGTTTGTCCCTTAAACTTTCTAGCTTGTTCTTTCAACCTGTAGATTTTTAACGATCCGAAAGTGATGACGGTGATGAGTCATTAATATGTATTCTCAAACAAAAAGCTGGGTTTCTCTTAGATTTCTTTTCTATGTATGAACAAAATGATAAAGGCGATACTTGTTTGTTGGGGTTTATAATCGTTTCCTTTAAGATAAAGTATAATCATCACTCATCAGTACAAATCTTCTACAAGGTTCCAAGTTTTCACCTTATCTTGAATTGAAGTAGCTGTATACAAATCCTTTATAGCCTTTTTTTTTGTTCCACGAAAGTTTAAGTTTGTAATTTAGATTGCTTGTTGGGTTTCTAATTTACTATTGTGGGGGTGTTTTCTTCTAAACCCTTGAGCTTTTTGTTCATGTTTATATATCGTGGGCTATGGTCACTCAAGCATCTCTTGTATTGTTCAGATTCGCTATTTCTTTTTAGTGTTGCAAAAAAGAATACAGGATCTGTATGGTTTATTATTGATTTACATTTTATAATTAACAGTCGGTATATTGATTTGGACACAAAATTGAATTGATTTTGAATCGGTTTTGAGTGAATTGTTTTAAATGGATTCAATTGAGTTAAAAACACGATTTTTAAAAAAATTATGAATTCAATAATTTATTTACTAGAGCATTTTATTATATTGTAGGAGAAAAAAAGAAAGCTTTAGCAAAATTCCATATTGTATGCCCATCACTATGTGTATGTGCTGTCTACAATTTTGAAAATAAATTTATTTACTTTGAATATTAGAATTCAATTATTAGTGGTTTTTTATGGTATCTTTGCAAAAGACCTCTTGCAACCAACAAATTGTCCTTATTGACTTGGATATCAAATGTAAAGTCTGCTACAATTTGTAGGATATTGTCTACTTTGACCTATTAAGACCTCACAATATTTTTCCCTAAATTAAGCTAAACAAATTAAGCATCTATTTTCGCAAAGTAGAAAATTAAATGATAGAATAGTAACATTATAAGATTCAAAGTAGAAAATAAGCATCTATTTTCTTTAAATGTATTTGATTCATTATTTTTAATTTAATAAAATAAAAAATAATATGGGCTGGGCCAGGCTCGGGTTTACCAATTCCATGTCGGGCAGATCTTGGACAATTTTTCAGGCCCATATTTCGGGCAGGGCCGGGCCTGGGCCTATAAAACGGGCCTACATTTTTAGTTGGGACCGCCCATGTACACCTCTACATATAAGCATATAATGTGATATGAACATTAAATATATGAGTAACACCCCGAATTTTGGGGGTTAGAAGTTTTGATGTTAGTAGTTAGGGTCTGAGAGAAGTGTGTGCTTATGTGTTTAGTTTCGTGTGTAAGTGACAGAATAGACCTGCTGGTTTGGAGGTTGTGTGTGTGTTAATTTGTCTTTGGGTTCTGGGTTTGAGTCTTTGTGTTTGCGCTTGAAATAATGTTTTGTTCTAGTTTTGTTTTAAGTTAAAAAAAACTATTAAATTTATTTTTTTATTATTAATCTTTTTTTTTCAATTTTTTTTGTATCTTTTCTCTCTTCTCTTGGCTTTTGGGCTTTCTTTCCTTTTTGCTTCTTTGTTTTTGGAATCGGTGGTGGGGTTGTTTCGACAGTGCTTCATTCTTCTTTGCCGTCAAGTGAGTATTGGGACGTCTCCAATTACTAACCAGGTGTGGGTTCGAATCTTTGTTATTCCTAATTTACGAATTCTAATTCGACTTTACGAAAAGTCGACTATGGATGGGATGACGTTATTTAATACATGGAATATGCATGGTCTTGTATAATTTTGATCTAGCGAGGATCGAAAAGTGCTTTGTGGCTGGAAGCACGATCTTCAGGGCTATTTTAGAGTGGTTTTGTGGCCATTGGGGCTTCCACACGGACATGTGCCAGTTCACACGACCGTGTGCTTTTGGGAATTAGGGTTTCTGAGCCAATTTTGGTGCCACACGGCCTTGTAGCCGACTTGGGGATTTTATCGTTTCTCACACGGCCATGTCCTTTGGGCACACGGGCGTGTGAGATTGGGGATAGGGTTTGAGTGATTTGGTGCCACACGGCCTGGCCACATGGCCGTGTGGCTAATTTGGAAATTAAGGATTCCACACGGGCGTGTGTGTTATGAACACACGGTCGTGCCTGGTGGGACCCTCACATGGCTGTGTCAGCCCTATACTCAAATTTAGTGCAAATGGACAGAGAGTTACACGGCCATGTCCCTGGTCCATACAGCCGTCTGCCTCTTTTCACACGGGCATGTGCCTCTGCCACACGGCCGTGTATCCCTCCTCACACGAGCTTTTGATCTCCCACACGACCTAGGCAACACCACACGGCCAGAGCACACTAGCGTGTGGTCTTAAGACACTTATAATGGTTTTGTATGCATTTCTGATCTGAATATGTGTTTGTGTGTGCTCCGACCTTTAACTAAGTTTAGTCAAGACTCAATATCTATGATGGTTGTGTGTGATGTATGATTTTGAATCTGGTTTGAAGAGTGCACTATGTAACTATTTTAACTGACTGTCTGTTAATGTGTCTCTGTTCTGTTAGCTTGAATGCATTCATGAATTTGCATAAATTGTTTTGGGTTGGGTTGTGAAGAGAAGGAAGTCTACATACATTACGAACTAGCGCTTTAATCGCAAACTTATACGCATAATGATTTATCGCCTCAGATCAGACGTGCATCGACTTTCATGCGACTATTATCTCGATCTGCGCTTTAATCGCAACATGATCAGATAGCATGATTCACGCATTGCACTATACTGTACGTATGTCAGCTGCTGTGTACCATTATCTGATCTGGCATGTACCGCGGTCTACCGCATTGCACAGTACAGCACATACGCTAGCCCTGCTGCGTATTATTATCCGAGTGGCTTAGTCCACATATGTGGAGTGTAGGGTTGGATGGGCCTTCTAAGGTCCTAACTGGTGTGATTGGTTGGATGAGCTTTAACAGCTCTTATGAGGTGTGATCGAGGGACGAGAGAGGTGTGTTGGTTGGATGGGTGGGTTATATTTGTCTGATTGCATTTCATCTACATCTGTCTGTGTGTTTTGACTGTAAAATTAGTGTCGGTAATCTGAATGTCTGAATAGCATTTGTGCTGAGACTTTTGTGTGAATTTGATGTGCTCTGGTTGTTAAGTTCTGTTTGGACATTAGTCCTAAGTGTGTGTTCTGACTCCGTGAGTAACTAAAAATCTATTGTGCTACTGTTTTGAATTTTGTATCTCTGTTCGTGACTTGTTTCAAACTCACACTGAACTCGCGTAGCTCACCCCCTCTTAGTGTTTCTTTTTAGGTACCCTTTTTGAATTTTGACGTTGAACTCAGTATGCGGAGGTCTCAGACATTCGGTGGAAAATAAATTATCGGGATAGGTTTTCAATTACTACTTTGTTAATCAGTTTTGAAATGTAAGGTTTTTTAAAAATTGTGGTAAAATTCTGTTTTAAGTTTTATGCGATTTTATTTCAATTAAATAAGTATTAAACTTAACTGTAATTTTACTGTCTGAATTTTAAACGGTTAAGTGTTTTGATTTGACGTGATAACTTGCTTTGTAAAAATCTACCTATGACCACTTCGGTGATCAATGTGACATCCGGGATTTGTCCTAAACTTCTATGCAGGGTTTCGAGTGTTATAATATCTGGACTGTCTTGTGAGTTGCCACACCAGTATTGTTAAAAATTAATGTTTTAGTTAGCATTTCGGTTAAAAAATAATTTGACTCTTTTTAAAAAGTTAATTGTAAAACTTAACTAAAAATATATATAAGAGCCAAATTGACAAAAGTTATAAACGTTGACGGATAAATTTATTATTATGTTTTTTTTTTTTTTGCCATTATAAGATTGAGGAGAAATTTTAGTATGGATCCCTCCACTATGTTGTTGTTTAGAATTTAGTCTTCGTATTTTAATTTGATGTCATCTACTTTATCAATAACTTTAGTTGGTCCAAATAGTTAATATTCTTAACTATCCCATTTAAATGTTGTTGTGAATTTTTCTTAACCTTTCTAATACACACCAAAAGAAAAAAATCTATTTTAGTATGATAAATACACCTTTTAACCCATTAAAAAATTATTTTGGTATGATAAGTTTGGAATGGTATTTTAACTGATATCATTAAGAGTGTCAATTATTTAGACTAACTAAAAGTGAAAAAGTAGATCATGTTACATTAAAATGTAGATATTAAATCCTAAATTTAAACATAATAGAAGGACTATAATCATATTTTAACATAAAACAATCTATACCTAAGACAATTATCTGTCGTTTTCTTTAATAAAAATTTAATTTTAAAAAATATTTTTAATTAACATTTTAATTAGTAAATAAACAATTCCTATCATAATTATTTTAATAAATATATACTACAAATTTTCTATAAACATCTAATAAATAATTATAATATAATTAAAATTTTATTTAAAATTTGAAGCCCAGCGGAAGCGGGCAAAGCATTTTAGTGTGGATATTAATTTGATGGAATTTTCTCGAGAGAACGAGAACTTTTGGACACCAAATTCAGATACGCATCATAATAGAGATTAATACATATTGAAATAATATTTGATACAACATTATCAATAATAATATAATATATTATCATTAAATAAATAGTAATAATTTTATTTAAATAATAATTGTAACTATTATAAATAAATATTAATAACTCTCGAATTTTGAATCTTGGATCTTAAATCTATAAATTGAAGATATAAAACTTAAAATCTTGATTTAAGATTTAAATTTTAGAGTTTTAATACTTATTTATAATTAATTATGTTTAAATAAATTTATTAATATTTATTTATAAATATTTTGCACAGTACATCAAATATTCTCTTATTGAATTTGAACCTAATAACGTTCTATTAGTGGAATTAATGTTAGCTGGTGAATCTATTAATAGTCATATTATAAAATTACGGGCTATTTATAAACTGTTACATAAAAATTGAAAAGTTCATATCCATCACACCAATAAAATTACAGATTTTATGGTTAAACATGATGCTATACAATTTACAAGTACTAAGATATCCTCCATACCTCCTCAAGCTGTGTAGAATTTAATTCAAAAGATATATTGAGTCTTTAATTTTATATTTTTTTATTGTTGTTTAAAAATTAATTTCTTATTGAAGAAAAAAATGAAAATCATAAATATTTTGTAAAATGCCACAACCCTTCCTCGAAACCAATCATCAAAATTATATTATCGCACTGCTTTGTTTGTTTTGTTTCTTAGATTTGAAAATCAAATGTTTTCCATTGGTAATAGATATGATTTAGCCTTAATGGTTTTTTTTCAACAAAAACATATTATATGTTTTATATTAATAAAAAACTTAGTTGGCTGAGATTTAAGAAAAATGATAAGGTTAAGTGATGATCTCAAATATATGAAAAAGATAAGAAAATAAAAGGTTGAGAAAGAGCAGACCTTGTTTGTAAAGAAGACTCTGTTATGAGGATCCTCATATTTGGAGTGAACCCAAGAAGCACATTTCACCTTAACCGGACCCTTGGGGAAGCCATGGATGAGTATTTCATCCACGTACATCTCTTCATGGTGCTCATTCTCCACACAGACTGCTCCTATCTCTCCAAATTCTCTTCCCACTTGGAACTCTGCTTCGTACTCTATATCCTCACCCTTGTGACCTACCCTGTGTGCAAATGCTTCCACCCTCTCCTTCTCTAATCCTGTCGCTGTGCAATCAACCAATCTCTCAACGTAAATATGCATGGATGCTTGATTTTTTATTATTAATAATTGCAGACGTAGTTACAAACTTACAGGGATCTAACTCCATGCTAACCAGCTCCAGTAGAATAGATTTACCCAGCAAATCTTGTATATCATCCAGCCCTCGGTTTAGCCCAATGTGAGTGAGAACGTCACCAACAGTCTCTTTAACTTTGACAGTGGCCTTTACACGAAGAGATTTCTCGGTAGCTGTTGCGGTTGCTTTGATAGTGGTGGGGGAAGAGCTAAATCGGAAGGGCTTGCGGGGATTGTAGAAAGGGAGGCAAGAGTTAAGAGGAAGCAAAGGGCGGCCACTACCACTGCCACTGCCATGGATGAATTGGTTTTGGAGTGGGAGTGAAGGTTTGAAGGAGGGAAGGCTGTAAACTTGGTGCTTCAACATTGTTTAGGGGTTGAGTTCTGGAAATCACCATCTCTTGGTTTTTTTAAGGGTACATTTGTACAGCACTTTCGTTAATGACATTTTCTTCTAATTGTTGAGAAATGTAATTTTTTTAGAGGTGTTTCGCTTGTAATTATAATTTAATTCTTTGTTCTTAAAATTTTATTAGTATGATAAAAATAATTTTAAAAATAATAATTAAAATTAAAATTAAATTATTATATGTATTATTTTAGTCTAAAAATAGTTGAAAATATGATTATTGATAAAATTATAAGAAAAATAAACATCATATACAATTTTATCTAATTTATCTAATGCACATTTGTTGGGATATTCTCTTTAATATTTAACATATGCTCCTTATTATCATCTATTAGCTATTAACCGAGTTCATTATCATCATTTGAATTTGAATCAATGTCATTAAAATAATCAAAATCTCATTCTTCTATGTATTCTTTAAAATATGGATTATCTCAATTGCACCTATGATTGAATATATGAAATATGCAATATACTCGTTATGGTCGGATAAAAGAGAAATATTAAATTTAATTATTATTCTAATTATATAATAATTTTTAATATTTTAAAAATAAATAATATAATATTAATATATAAATTGCATAAAATTAAAAGAAAATAAAGTAGTAAATTACTACAAAAATTAATACAGAAAATAAATACAATAATAGATAAAACGATGTGACTTTTCCTTAGATATTTTACACTTCTCCCATAAAAACTTATAATTTTGTGTTATACTAAGGTGACATTGTTAATATGAGAAATAAATTTTTTAGAATAAATGACTTCTCAACCATATTTCAAAGCCTTAAATGTCTCAAATTAAAGACTTCGCGAGCTATTTATGATACTTGTGTCTAATACTATTCTCTGAAATGGTATCATATTCCATGATATGATGAAAAAAAACTTTTTTTTTTATTTGTATAATTAGTCTCAACCTTATAATATTTGAGTTCACAATCCAAATAGTATATAATTTTAATTATATAAACTTAATTTAGAGAAAAATTAAGCTATATTATATAACTTTTATAACACATAAATTAAGTAAAAAATAATATAAATTTTATAAAAAAGTTTAACTTCTTATAAATAATATATTTTATAAATTTATAAATAAGTTGTGATAAAAGCCTATAACAATTTTTTTATAAATGATATATTATTTTATAATATATAACATGTACACATAAATAAAATATGTCGATATTTCTTAGTTATAACTTTTTATAAATAAATATATTATAATACTTTTATAACATGGTTATTTTTTTAGTAAACTTTTGAACACAATTTTAGAATTTTTTAAGATTTAAAATAATTTAATTTAGGTTATAACTTTATAGAATATATAACTTATTTTATAATATAATTTTTAAGATTTATAATATAAGAAAATTTTGGTCATAATCATATGAAATACTCATACATATTCATACTTATAATAAAATTTTATAACTTATATATTTTTTTTTAAATGGATTTGGGTTGCTTAATTATTTCAATTCTTATCTTCCCTAAATATTAGAAAGTGAAATCAAAATACTCCAAATACACCTAATTTTGTGGAGCCTATTAATTATAATAATTATCCAAATATACTATCTTTATATAATTACAAACAATAACATCTAAATCCAATTCCAAAAGTGGAGGCCATCCTGAGATTTGGTTGTAATAATTTAATGCCGGTTTGGGCTTCTTATTTAAAATGATTTTCCAAATTTATTTCGTTTGAATGTTATATTTGCTATTTTTAATGGGTTTTAATTGAGACGGAATTTTTTTTCAATTTTTGAGTTGTTTATGATAATCAAATTTAGTTGGATTCTTTATTTTTATATTACTTCTTGGATTTTGACTTAATTTAGTTAAATAATATTTTTTGGATATTATTTGGTAAAATTCAAAATTATTTATTTTCAAGTAAATAAAATAATAAACAATTCTTATATAATATTTTTAAAAATATTTTATGTAGATATTCTAAGTATAAAATATTTATGTTTACTCGATAAGAATATAAATTAATTACATATTAAATGAAAAAAATCGATTTGATTAAAATAGTTGGATTAAAGTCAAATTTCGAGTTCTTGTTTATTCAGCCCTAGTTTTAACTGTTCATTGTCTATATCTCGACTATTGTTTAGTTGTTGTTACATAGAATAATAATAATATAAATACTTCTTTCTGATGATTAGACTTAACTAAATCCTATAAAAATATAATAATTTGATTTTAGTTTTATTCGCTGCAATTATAAATTTGAAGCTTTGGTTTTAGGTTTTACTGTAGGAATGAAATTTGGATTTTATACAATTTATACATTTATTAAAAATAAAAAAATATAGGTTATTTTTTGGTACCACATCTTGGGTGAAGGTTAATGATTTTGAACTTTTGAGTTTCATCATGCACAAAATGTCATGTGTACTTTTTTTTTTTTATATTGTTTTGGCTTTAAGTCCTATTATATGCTAATCCTATCTAAATAGATTTTGATGTTCAATCTATTTTATTTTATATTAAGTTGATTTAATATATATTATTTATGATTTTTATATTTACTAGCTATAACTGCACTTGTAAACTTAAAAAAAAAAGTTATATATTAATTCAAATCTAAAAAAATTCCAAATATTTACATATTAGCTAAATATAATAGTTTGTACTGACAAAAAATTTATTTATTTATATAACAAGTAAACTTAAATTTGTAAAGGAAACTAAAATAAAATTTCATCATAATTTACAAAAATAAAATAAAATATATATTACATTTATGTATAATTTTAAAATTGATATAAAATGTAAGACGTATAAGTTAGGTTTCTATTCGGGATATGCAAACAAAAGATTCGTTTGCTGTGGGGCTCAGAATGGGAACGAAAAAGACAATGGACCATTAATTTTTGAAGGTTGACATTTTGTCCCTTTAAGACCGCCCTTTTCTGGATCTTACTCTAGGAAGTGGGCAATGTGGTCTCACTTGCCTCCCCATTTTAATCCAATAGAGTGATTGGGACCTAACATTTTTTTTTTCTGAAGAACAATCTTTATATTTTGGAATCACATTGAAATTATTTTAGATACAAGTTGAATTTCAATCTCCCTTTTTCTCTTAATAGACATTGATAGTAGACAAGTCTATTAAAAATATTATGACCAATTCTTCATAATATATTTATCTCAAACTTTAATTTCATGATATTATCCTATGTGATATCCAAAGATGGAATCGATTAAATTTTGATAGCTCCTCTACGGAAAATCTCAAAGGTGGGGGAGTTAATGATCTCATTGATGACCAAAGAGGGCCATGGGTGTTATTGGCACATTCCACATGCCACTTTGAAGACTAGTCTATAATGAGCTTGGTGATATTGTGATGCTCACTTGATTGTATTAAATCCCTATTGTTTTTCTTTTTGAAAAATCTTATTATAAGTTATATTATATATATATATATATATATATATATATTATAAAATGTTTAGAATTATTTATAATTCATTATTAACTTATAAATAGGAAATTATAAAATTATGGTCTGTCTTGTAGCACGAGTTAGGGTTTCTTTAGTCTGCCTTGTAGCATGGAACTCTCTCTTCTTTTTTTAGGGTTTTATTAGGGATTTTTCTTGCGATTCGTAGGGATTTTGATTCTAAAAGTTTGAAGGAGTGATATGGTTGACATCAATATGGTGGATGAAGATCTAGCAAATCTCAACATTATGGATGAAGAGGAAGACCCCATGGTGGTATTAGGTGGTGATATTGCCATAGAACAATTATACGATTTATGTTTGGTAGGGAAAGTTCTTACAGATAGTGTGGTGAATTTTCCTTCTTTAAAAAATACTCTAGCTGATTTATGGCATCTGCTGAGAGGGGTGACTATCACAGAGATGGAGGACAAGCGGATCTTGTTCAAATTCTACAGCGAGATTGACTTGAAACGAGTTATGGATGGTATGCCATGATTTTTTTTAAAAGTCATCTTTTTATTTTCCACTGATTAACAGGGGTTGAGGAACCAAATACAGTTCCTCTCTGGGATACGATTTTTTAGGTGCAAATTCACAATCTTCCAATTGGATTCATAACGGAGGGAATGGCACGAAAGTTTGGGGATTTCATTGGAAAATTCTTGGAATATGATGCATTGATGGTGACAAGAGGAGTTAGCAAATTCATGCGCATTAGAGTTTTAATTGATACTCGTCTCCCGCTCAAAAGAAAGAAACGAATTGGTATTGGTCAAAAGAGGTTCATATACGCATTATACCAGTATGAAAGATTGTCATTATTTTGTTTTCTTTGTGGTCGGCTTGGACATGGTGAAAGTTTCTGTCAGGTCAGATTAACTTTAAGGAATCGAAGTGGAGTTTGGTTGTGATCTGTTACTGAGGGCTGCACCAAAAAGGGGTGGTCAATTGATGAGTAAATGGCTACGAGAGGAACCTGAATCTAAAAGATGGATTAATATGGAAATCGATGGGGAAAGAAGGGAAAGGAAATTTGTAGTGGACACAAATAATAATGATCATAGAGGAGGGATAGGGTCAATGGGATGATTTACAAGGCAGACACGAAAAAATATAGATATAAGGGTTTTTGAAAAGTTGGAGCAATTGGAGGAAAGGGGGAACGAAGTAGAGATGGACAACATACCTGTGGATTTTTTGATGGAAAAAAAAGGCAGAGGTTTAATGCAAATGTGGGAAATTCTGAAAATAACAGAGGAATATTGGAGTTGAGGTTGGAAAACGAAATATCGGCGGCCACTATTAAGTTGGCCGATCAGACACAATGAAAATCCTTAGTTGGAATGTTCGTGGTTTGAGGAAACAACAAACAGTTAGACGTTTCAAAAAAAAATTGAGACATATTCAACCCCAAATTTTGTTTCTTATGAAAACAAAGGTTACAAGCAAATGAATGGAGACAATAAGAAGGCAATGTGGATATATGGACGATATTGATGTTGAAGAGATAGGTATGAGGGGGGATTATCATTAGGATGGAGGGAGGGATTGAACATAACTTTAAAAAACTTTTCGAAATCTCATATTGATATGGAGGTCGAAGAAGAAAAAGAGTTGGTAACATGGATATTCACGGGATTTTATGGGGCACCAGTGGAGCATGATAGAAAGGAGTCATGGGAATTATTAAGAGTATTGAAGTGTGGGAACAAGCCCTAGCTGATAGTCGGAGATTTTAATGAAATCTTATTTTCTTTTGAAAAATAAGGGGGAAGAATTAGAGAGGAAAGACGGATGGCTGCGTTTAAAGAAGTATTAGAAGATTGTGAGCTGACTGATTTGGGGTTTTCTAGACAGTGGTACACGTGGGAAAGGGGTAGGCTTGTTAGCAACAATATTAGGGAGAGGTTGGATAGAGGAGTTGCAAATCCAGAGTGGTGGGATCTATTTCCAAGTTATGCAATAAGCCATTTACAACTTAGTTTCTCAAATCATTGCCCGATAGTTATGAATACAAATGGGGATGGGGGTATGCAAGTTAGGGGGCAATAATAGCAATTTTGATTTAATGCTGATTGGATATTGAATCCAGGTTTTAAGGAGCGAATTAAATATGAATGGAATTCAAATACTCAGGATGTATTCGTGAAATTGAAGGATTTGGGAATGAGTTTGAATTGTTGGGCAAAGAAAGAGAAAAAAACTAAAGGAAATGCGAAAAGCAGAGCTAAATGCCAGATTGTTTGAATTGGGAGCTAGTGAGATCAGTGAAGCGACCTTGGAGGAGATTACAGATATCAAACTTGAGCTAAACTTTGAAGCTGACAAGGAAGAGATTTTCTGGGAGCAGAGGGCGAGAACTAATTGGCTTCGAATGAGAGATAAAAATACGGCATTCTTTCATAGAAGTGCATCATATTACAAGCAGAAAAATATGGAAAAGGGACTAGAAGATGGTTTTGGGAACTTGGTTACCGATATTGATGAGATGTTTAAAATGGTTGTTGGTTACTTTAAGGATCTGTTTTCATCCAAAAAGATTAGCGATTGTGATAGACTGCTTGCGCCATTCTGACCATGTATAATAGAGGAACTCAACAGAGATTTAATGGTAGAATTTAAAGCAGAAGAGGTTGTAATGGCGATAAAATCTATAGCCCCCCTTAAGGCGTCAGGTAAGGACAAATTTCTTGTAATTTTTTATCAAAAATACTGGCATATCGTTGGAGAAAAAGTTACCAAGTACTGTTGGGATGTTCTAAACGGCCGGAGAAATATGGAGGAAATTAACAAAACAAGTATCGCCTTTATCCCTAAGGTAAATTCACTGAAGTTAATAAGCCAGTTTAGATCCATAAGCCTTTGCAACGTGATTTATAAAATTATTGCAAAAGTACTAGTCAACCAGTTTTGCCAGGTACTTAACTACTGCATCGAAGATAATCAAGGGGCGTTTATCTCAAGAAGGCAAATCACAAACAATATTTTTGTGGCATACGAAATTCTACATTCATTTAAGAAAAGAAGGTCATCGAAGAAAGGCTTTGCGTTAAAGTTGGATACGAGCAAAGCATATGGTAGAATAGAATGGAGTTTTTTAGAAAAAATGATGTGCATGCTAGGATTTTGTGAAGATTGGATCTTACTTATTATGAGGTGTATTACCAATGTGGCGTATTCAATAGTGCTTAATGGAAGACATGGGGAAAAATTTTGGCCTCAAAGAGATTTACGACAAGGAGATCCACTAAGCCCGTATTTGTTCCTTATTTGTGCTAAAGGTTTCTCACGATTAATCGCACTAGCTAGAAGGGAGGGGAGGCTTGTCGGGACTAGGGTGGAAAGAGGTAATGTCTCGGTGTCACACCTATTTTTTACGGATGATTGTGTGCTATTTGGAGAGGCATCAATTGAAGGAGCAAATAATATAAAGAATGTGATCAAAGAATATGAAAAGGTTTCTAGTAAATTGCTTAATTTTGACAAGTCTTTAATCTATTTTGGTGGTAATGTTGATCTAGATACACATGAGTAGGTGGGGGAAATTTTAGGAGTAAGGATATCTAATAATCCTAAAAAATACCTGAGGCTACCAACTATGGTAGAACGACGAAAAAAGCATGCTTTCGTGGATATTAAATAGCGTTTTGTTAAATTGTTGAATAATTGGAGCTTGCATTTTTTATTAGCTGGGGGCAAAGAGGTATTTTTAAAATCCATTTTACAAGCGATATCAGATTTATGCAATGCTTTTAAGTTACCGATTTCCTTTTCTCAAGAACTAGAGAACATAATGTGTAAATTCTGGTGGCATAATTCCAAAACAAATAAAGGTATACACTGGTGCAAGTGGAGTGATATGTGTATCCCCAAAGCGAAGGTAGGGTTAGGTTTTAAAGATTTAGAAAAGTTTAATTTGGCTCTGTTAGCGAAGTAGGGATGGAAAATATTAACGCATGTAAGTGGAGTGATATGTTTATTTACGCGTGTCATGAAAGCAAAATATTTTCCAAAAGGGGAGTTTATGAGTGTTGGTTTAGGCTCTTACCCTTCGTTTACCTGGCGTAGTATTTGGGGTGCTAAATAAATCCTCGAAGAGGGAATTGGTTGGCGAGTTGGGAACGGGGAAGCAATTAACATATGGAATGATATTTGGTTACCGGGACTTGGAAGTGGAAGAATACAATGTAAGAACATAGATATTAGATATACTACTCTTTCTGATTTAATTGATAGGAATACTACTACTTGGAAGCAAGACACTATCTGGTCATTATTCGGATAGGAGCAACTAAAAAGTATTCTTTCAATCCTATTGGTGTGCAGCAGACCGCATGATGAACTAATATGGAGAGGGGACAATACAGGGATTTACACAGTTAAGAGTGGCTACAAACGGTTAGGGAATCGTAGATTACATAATGAAATTCCATCTACTTTCTTTACAAAGTTATGGGGTCTCAAGATTCCTAGTAAAATCCGTATACTTATGTGGAGAATAGCAAATGAATTCATACCCACTTTGCACAACCTAAGAATCCGTAAACTGGATGTAAATACACTTTGCCTGGTGTGTCAAGCAGATGAGGAAACGGTGAGCCACCTGTTTAAGGATTGCACTTTCACGCAGCAAGTATTGCGAGGGTTGGGAGTGACAAATACAACATGCAATAGAGAACCCAGTTGGAAAAAATGGTTAGAAAAAGAGTTCGATAGCCAGAGTATAGAAACATGTAAAATTAGAGCTATCGTATACTAGGCTATCGATATAATCGCAATAAGATTTATCATGAAGGAACAAGAGATCAAGTAAATGAAATAATGGCATTTGTCAATGCTTATTATGCAGAAATAGCATTTATGGGGGAGTTTACAAAAAATGCGAATGGAATCAACGAATCTATTTGGAAACTTTCGGATGATGACATTATAAAAATCAACTTTGACACCTCATTTAATCAACACACGAGGAGATCAGTATCAGGAATTTTAGCGTGGAATAAAGAAGGGTTAGTGATGGCTGCATGTACCTTTCCATGAGAGAATACTCCAGATCCAGTTATGGCAGAGGCAAGGGCGTGTCTGCAAGCAGTCACTATGCGAAGGAAATGGGTTTCAAAGAGATTTGTGTGGAAGGAGATGTGTTGACCATAATACGCAAACTAAACTCCTTTGAAGAAGATAAATCAAACATTAGCAGTCTGATTAAGTAAATCAAGCAGAGAACCCCCAAATTTAGAAGACTGAGTTTTAAGTACGTACTTAGGGAAGCCAACAAAGCGGCTCACGGGATGGCGATAGAAGGAAGACGATATGAAAATCCCCAATATTGGATAGAGGAAGTTCCGCACGCGGTGGAAGGATTGGTAAATCACGATAGAGAAAGCGGCGATGACGGTGGTTAAGTGGTAAAAGAGAGTCCGGACTATGTGACATTGGGTCTGTCCAAAGAACTAGTAACTTTGACAGAGACTGAGGATTAAAAGTATGATTTTGGAGAAGAATTGGTCTCTCAAATAGCTGATATATGGTAGATTTTTTTTTTCAAACGACAGAGAGGAAGGGTTTTCAGGCCTGAGTCTTTTTTAGTTTTCCAATTGATTCATTTCTTTTATTTGTTTTATTAGGATATGTTTGGTTCAATGTAATGGCTATTCCATTACATGCCTATTACAGGCTTATTCTGCTGGACCACACAAGCAGACGTTTGCTTCAATGGAATACCTATTATGGGTGTATTCCATGTCGCGCCTAAGCAGCAATTTTTGGGGATTTCTATTCCCTTCCTTCTTCACCGTTTAGCTATTCGTTGCTTGAAGAGCCCTTTTTTACCCTTACCAAAATTTCACCTCAAAAACACTCTCAATCGGCAGCCATTTCACGTACCCTTCGACTCCGGGCATTACTCTACTTCATCCAAGGTCAGGTAAACATTTTTGCTTCTGCTTCCTGCACATCATCTTCCTTCATCATCTTAACTTGAACTTTGTCTTTTGCCTTTTCTTTTTTGTTTTATGTGTTCCTTACCGATTCATCGAAAGAAACAATGGTAGAGCCTTGAAGAAGTAGAGTATCTCGACGTTCTCATTAAAATCGGTAAAAAAATCGGCGTTTTCAAGCCCAGGTAGGTCCCTTCATTCTTGTCCATTTCTGGATTATTTGTTTCTGGATTATCTGTTGGCTTTAAGCATTTATGAGCGGTCATTTTTGAGTACTATTTCATCGATTTACATATCTCCCTTTTGCCTTATTATAATCAAGAACAAAAGGGTTTAATTGGCTTTATGCTGCAAATGAACCATGTTCCTCCCTTCTTCACACGTGCCTCTCCAAAGAACATGTTCCTCCCTTTCTCTTCCTATCCTTCTCTAGTCCTTAGCTAGTCTGAATTATTAGTTACTACAGATTTTAATAATTATGGTGAATTTTCAAAAGAAAATTATTTTTTTGGAAGATTGGTGTTAGGTACTAAAAAACCCAAAGGGGATTTCTGTTGTTGCCGCTTTATTCTTAAAAGTGGATGGTTAGACCTAGGAGTGTTGGGATGGTACAGAGGGAAAAAAGCTATGAAAGGGGCTACATTTAGCTTGTTGTCTGCATAACATCTATGCTCCGTGTACCATGCCTTTTCAGTTCACTTAAAAATTAATTGCTATTTACGCTACCTTTGAATTTTGGTAGTTCAAAAGAAGTCTCAATTTGAGCATTTCAAGAGTAGTTTCTTGTAGAACCAAAATGATTCCATTTATCATCTGTATGTGTTGGGTGTGAATACTACCGAAAACGTGGAAGGATCATCCATATATAACATGGTTTCTTACATATTATAGTTGAATTTAAGACCCTCCCAAGTTATTAAATGTACTATAATGTGCTAATCTTAAAGTTGGTTCTAGGAGGGTGAGACTGATTGCTACTTATCTTCAAGGCCAATTCACATGCTGCGTTTTGTTTTTTGATCCTGTTTGCAGGAAAATTCGACATAAGAATGTTGTTCAATTCATTGGCGCATGTACAAGATCACCAAATCTGTGTATTGTGACTGGTATAATCTAATTTACTTTTCCTGCCATGTTTTACTATGCTCTATACTTTCTTCCTCAGCACGTAAAATTTAAAAATTTTGCTTTAACAATGTTGCTATTAAGAGTTGCTGTTTTTCATCTTTACCAGATTAATCTATAATTATGTTGCTAGAAGGGAACAATTCTGGCTTTGGAGTGCAAACTGAGAGATTGACAAAACCTACCATTACGAATTTAATGTCTGTGAATGCCATCTCTATACCAAAATTTAATTTGTCATATTTGTATGCCTTTTCACCCCTTCTAATTTTTGTAGATTTAAGTGAAAAAGATAGGTTATGAGTTTAAAAGTTATGTGCTTATGTCTCTGGATTAAAACTCTCATTTTCAGGAGGTGGTTTTTTAGAAGGTCTAAATTTAATTCAACCTTGTCGGGTAGAGCTGCAAATGAACCATGGCATGTGCTTGCATGTTAAGAGCTTAGCATGTCTCAATGTTGATCTCTGCTATCAGTTCCTGGGCATGGGTATCTCATTCCCACAAAACTTAGAGACTCGTATTACCATTTCTTATGCTTCATTTAGGCTGCCCTTTGCTTGTTATTTTCTTGTTACATAGAAGCCCAAAATCCATAAAAATTGAACTCGTATCTACAGAGGCATAGAAACAATATTATTTTTTTGGGGTCACCATGCCTCAAGTGATCCTGACAGATGGGATCTCTCTCTCTTGCTTTTCTTCCTCTTATCATCACTTACAACTTTGATCATAAAGAAATGGGAAATTATGTGCATTGTTGAGAATTTCCTTCTAATGCATGTTGATTAGAAAATGATAATAGGAAGACAGATAGGAAACTAGGATGCAATTTATGCAACTTCATGATATGCTTCTTAAGTTTAACCATGACTAAAACACTTTTCATTTTTTGTATTAAAGCATAGCTAGTTCTTCGTTTCACCTCTGTTGGCTAATGATATAGTTTTAATGCACTGCTTCCTTGGATGGGATTCATCCACTTTGTTTAATGCATTTTTTAACTATTCAATTTGCAATTTTCAATATCAGATGTACTTTTCAGATGCTTTAAAGTTCACAGGCACTACGAAATAAGTCATTTTTTGGGAGCACTTTTCTCCCGAATTTTCTTTTTAAAGTGAATAGAATATCAAGAACTTCGAGATTCACAATTAGTTTGTTTAGTGCATTTTTCCATTACACGTGATGATGATACTGGATAATCTATTTGGTTAATGCAGATTTGATTACACATAAATTTCTGTATAACTGAAATTGATGTTGCAAATTAGCAGTTTATAATTGTGAGGTTTTCTACTTACGCATAGTTATCTTCTATAAGTTGAATTTGAGATTAAACAACTCCATAGATGGATGGTTAACATGAACCTACAAGGATTTCAAATTGAAAAATGCAAGAGAGCCATTATATGAAATTTGAATGTGGAAAAGGACATATAGAGCAAAGGAGAGCCCCAAGTGCTAGTTAAGGTTATCATGTAGCTTTTTAATATTTCATTAATTCTTGTGTTAAAAGCCGCCTCCTCGAGACATTACAACTGTAATATTAGACTATTTCAAAGTTAGCAAGATCAACGGCTTGCAATGGCTCTTCCCTTTTGTGTTTGTAATATTTGGGACGGTATGTTTTAGCTTGGTATTATATTAATCTATTTCTAATTATCTCCATATAGCTTTTTCCTTCAATAGCCATTGAATGTTTTGATCTTCTTGAAACAAATCATCAATCCTTAGTGCAATTTTAGCGAAGGCATGGATATGATTTTAGTACCAATAGTCATTCCAAATTTCATGAACTCATGGAATTAAGAAAAAATACTTTTTATGCCTATTGGCTTTTTGAAACTAGTGAGAGTTAGGACAACATTAAATTTTTGAATAGATTTGCATGTCTTCCGATTCTTCGCTACTTTTGCTTCAAATAATTTGTTTCTTCTATAAGATGAAACATGTTTCTTGATCTAAAATCAGTTCTTTCTTATTAATTATATATATGGTAGATCATAGATGATGGAGTTACTTGTTATATGGTAAGAACGTATTTAGTAAAATGTTAAGAGCCAATAGAACAATAGATTTTCAATCAAATTCGAATGAGACTCGTAATGAATATTTTACGGTCATCGAAAAAGTGTATTTTTGGGTCTCCGTTGCTGAAAAATGAATATGTAAATATCTATTAAAAATATTTACGAAGTTAAGTGACTGGTTAATTAAAGTTTAATAAAGTGAATTAGCTTAAATTAAGGATAATTAGGAGAAAAAGATTAAATTGAATAAAGTGTGAAAGTTTAGTTGTAGATTAAAAGAAAATAAAAAGGACCAAAATGACAATTAAGCCAATTTTTATAGATGTGACGGCAAACTTTGATAAAATCTTAATTATTGGATTTTTTTTATGTTTAAGGTTTTAAATTAATTATTATTAAATAAATAAAAGAAAGACAAGTGTATGGTAAAATAAAATACATGTGTAATAAACATTGTACATACATTTGTAATACATGTATGCATTTACTTATTATTTAAGTAAATATTTGTAATAAACATTGTACATAAATTAAGACAAATGTATGGTGCATATGGCGACATGTGTGATACTAATATACATATATTTGTAAAATACATATATATATACTTATTATATAAGTATATTATTAAATTATATATTATTATTAAGTAAAAGATATTAAGTAAAAATATATATTATATTTTGGTATCTTTTGTGTTTGTAATATTTGGATGGTATAATGACATGATAGAATGTCATTACAATGTTGTAACTTTTGATGTTGTAAAATTTTAAAACATATGGATTATGACATATAAACTAATGAAATCATGTAACTTTTGTTAATATATGAATATTATGCTTGGATGTGAAATATAATTCTCAAGTTAATTAATTACTTCTAATATTTTTTTGTAAAGTAATTAAATTATTTGTTTCAATAATGATATTTTAGCACATATATGTATTGCGTTTAAAAATAATAAAATAAATTATATATATTTTTATAGTATTATATATTAAGATTTTTAATTCATATAATAATAATTATATTAAGCATGTTATTAAATTATATTTTTATTAAATTATATTTAATAATAATTATGTTAAAATATGATTAAATTATTTATTATTTTATTAAATTATTTTCAATAATAACCTTATTAAAATTTAATAACAATAACAATAATCATCTACCTAACAAAAATTCTCGCTAAGGGTATTCGATCATTTTAGTTCTTTTCCTTATGCTATTACAACATCATTCCATTCAACCAAACACAAGAATTCTATTACAGCTTCATTCCATTCCATTCAACCAAACAGTTGAATTACTTATTACAGCTCTATTACATTACACCTCTATTCCATTACACCTCTATTCCATTACAACTCTATTCCATTACAGCGAACCAAACGTGCCCTTAGGTTATTTTGCCTTTAGCTTTTTTATTTGCGATTTTCAAAGCACCGTTTTTATGCCCAGTAGTTAATAAACAACTATTGTTTCCTTTTATCAAGGCCTGTAATCATATTATTACTTCTTCCATTAATAACAGTATCAGTTGGTTTTTAAAAAAAAATTATAAATATGATGATAATGCGCTTCAGCATACTCGAACTCACTTCTTTTTGTAAACAATAATATACATACCAATCGAGTTATGACTCAATCAGAATTAAATCTCTATTATTAGCTGAGGTAATGACAACTATGGTTTATAACACTATTTTCTAATTAATGAGTGCACTCTTTCAATCCTAAAACAAAAAATTACAAGCTAATTATTTTAAAGAATTTAAAAATAATGATTTGTTTGTAAAACAAAAGACACATAATAATATGCTTTTATTTTTTAGCAATAAAAATTCTAATATTTATTGTGAAAGAGCCAAATTAATTTTATTTAATATATATAACTATATATGTAAACAAATTTCAAAAGTTGAGGGCGATGCCCCCTTTCGCTATAGCTTCTAAAGACGTTCTGCGTCTCCAAATAACATCAAGTAATTAGTCTGCAAAGCGGAACACTTATAACACGTTCAAAATCTAATTGGTCAAAATTAATATATATATATATATATATATATATATTTGAATATCATTTAATACATTGTTTAATGAAAATTAAAACTAAAATCAGATTTAAATGATAATATATGTTCCATTAATTATATTTAAAAATTTTAAAAATAAATAAATAGACGTGTATTATTATTCTTATGTTAATTTTTTAGGTAAATTATACTAGACAATAAATTATGAGTAAGTTTTTATTTTATCATTTATTTGTAAAACAATTACAATTTGGCTATTGAACTATTCAAAATTTTTATTTAAGTCAATAGGCTATTAAAATCGATGCTCTATTGCTTTCTTTATTCATATTATCTATACCAATTGAAAGCTCTTTTCCCCTTCTCTTCTATAGTTCATTTTTTTATAAAATAACTTTGAACATCACGAATCTACAAACCAAAATTTAAATAATTTTTTTTGATCTTTGACATTGACCATCAGATCCACTTGTATTTCAGGTATGTTTTCTACTTGTTGATTTGTACTGATCTATTGTATTGATCGTCAAATTGTTACTTAGAGCTCGTTGATAGAATTAAAAAAAAAAAGACCATTAACATAAATATAAACTTTTATATAGTTCATTGACTTAAATAAAAACTTTCAAATAGCTTAATAACCAAATTGTAATTTTTTTTAATTAAATAACTGAAATAAAAATTTACCCTAATTTAATGACTAATAGTGTAATTTACAATTTTTTTACCGGTAACATTCGCAAGCGAAGTGCCAAGCAACAAACCGAACCACTCAAATGTTTGATAAGATAAGATAAGATAAGATAATTGTTTTTATTTGTCATTTCATTATGAGGTAATTAATTAAAATGGTTCTCACAGATTTCATTTAGATTTGTGCCAATAAAATATATACATTTACACACGTAGTTATTGGGACGAAAATTTATTCATTTTCCAAAATTCAAAAGCATTAACGGCTGTGTTCAGCCCGTATTCATATGGGTTGAAACTTCAACATCTTTAAAATCCATAATGACGTAATATCTTGTATAACGTGGAAAATTAGGTTAAATTACTCATAAATGTCGATTTTAAAAGTTAATTGAGAGATTATATCAATTTTTACTATATTTACAAAAATAGGTCGGTTTCTAAGAGAGAGGAAAACGCGTCCAACTCCCCCAAACAAAAATAAATTTGTCAGTCGAAAAAGTTAAAAAATTAAAAGTAAAACATAAACAATGGTGTAGAGAAATTTTTAAGGATGAGGGGAGGTGATCAAGAGAGCTGATGCAATAGGGGGAGCAAAACCCCCACTTTATATAGGGAAGCAGATGGCAACGAGTGAAAGAGGGAGGGAAATTTAAAACGTGTTTATGTTGTTTTTATTTTGAAAACACTTTTACGAACACACATTTTTATTTTTAAAAGCGTTTTACTGATGTCAAGTTATGTTCGATATCTGAGGTAGTATTTGATATAAAACGAGTGACCGTTCTGCTAGAGATGTAAGAACTTGAAATATTGAAAAGATTGTCACTAGAAGGAGATTTGAATAAGGATAATCATATTTGCGTGAAAGAATTGAATTTCACAAATAGACCCAAAACACGTTATTCTATTAAGTAAGTTTTTTTGTTGTTCTTAATGGATAATCAATACTCTAGTTTTTTGCATAATGTTTTGATTTTAAACAGTTGTTTGGTTTAAAATGAGTTGACAAGTTAATGCTCTTGTTTATTATTACTGTTAAATTCGTGACCCCAACATTGGGGTTGTTTTTTCATCAGCTTACACAATGTAATTGACTTTCAACCCGAACATCCAATTGCCAGAGCTTCGGGCAAGAATTAGGCGAAAAGTAGGCAATTTGAGCCGTAAAGTATCATCCTTAAATTATAGGTACTTAGCATCAGAGGACCTGGCTTGCCGTCAAATGTATTAATTGATTTGGGTTAATTCTGCACTTAAAGAGCTTGTTTTCTAGACAATTTAGGATTTGATATTTCGTTTTCGATTAGACCTTAGGATTAAATATTAGTAAAACAAGTGTTTTTTAACACATTTTATAAGTGTTGTGACCTAATAGGCCGACATAGACCTTATGTAGCACTAATATGTTCAATTGAGTGTGTAGGATGAAGATATAAAGGCCCAATTGATATAGAAGGAATGGACAAGTGATACACAAGCTTCCGAGCAGTCAAAGCACAAAAAGATCGACATAAGGCACAAAATACATGTCGTGTTGCACCATAGAGATGGTGTGGCATGACACAGGTCGACGTGCTACCCAAGTATATCGAGGCTATTTTTGTCCGCAATCAACTATATACGAAGACCTAAGATGTGTCGAATACCTAATTTTGGCTATCAACACCTCAATAAATAAGAAATTAGGGGTTTGATATAACTAATTCGTCCTAGATGCCTTTAAAAACCCTAATAGTTTAGGAGTAGGATTAGATTATTTTTCTTTCCGCTAACTTAGTTGTTTTTCCTTTTGGAATCAGTTTTGATCTAAGAGTTTATTTATTTAATTGAAGTATTTCAATTTACTTGTTCTTTTCATTTGATTTATTTCTTTATTCCAATCAAGTGATTTTCTACTCCGTTCTCCTTTCGATATTCAATCCACAATTATTCAAATCTCTCTTCTCTTCCGAATCAATTGTGTTCTTTACATAATTAATTCAATTGGAGTTGAGAATATGAATAACATGAGTGGTTAAATCCCTTAAAGGAGATTAACGAGTGGAGGGAGATGTGATTAATGGACGATTTAGGGTTTCTTGAGAGGGTTAGTTGGTATGAATTACGTGTTCTTAAACCACTAGGATTGACAACCCTAGAAAGTTATCATAAGCTAGACAAGGTCGGGAGATAAGTTGAACCGAGTAAATCGTAATTTATCCTGGTTGAGAAAGTGAAGTCTGGAAATAAGCGAGTATCAACCAATTGATTAGTTAATTAGAGGCTGGGAGGTAATAATTGGTTAATCGGTACTTAATCCATTCTAAACCCTAATCCAAAGTTAATTACAAACCCTGAAGTCAATTAATTTTTCTCGTCTTCGTTTATTTATTTTTCTCCATAAATTTTTCCAAATTAGTCGAACTGTCACGCCTTTATTTTTATTTATTTGTATGTGCAAGTTTATGTCACAAGGGAGTTAGTAGCATATTGGTTAAGATTGTTTATTAAATCCTAAAGGTCTCATCTTCAAACCCCCCACACTCCCGTTTATTTTTTAGCCAAAATTGTTGACCATTCTAGAAGGTCAAACCCTCCTTGTCGTCCAAACATATTACTATAAATGGGGAGATTTATTTCCTTTTGTTTTGAGTCAACTTACCATCCAAAACCCCATTTTACTCCCATTTTCCTCATAATCCACATTTTACTCCCTTTGTCCCCGAACATGCCATCTTTCTCCTTTGATTATCCTTGGCTGGCCATAGCACCCAAAACCTTACCCTTTTTATTTTTATTTTTCCATTTTTTCACATCTCTTCTTTTTGCCGTTCACCACCCTCTTTTACCATTTTCTCTTCTTTTTCTACCATTTTCACCACCTTTGAAGCCCTTTTACCACTTTTCTCTTCCACTCTACCATCATACAAGGCCACAGCACCACCACCTTTCCTCCACTGGCACATAGCTGCCATGCAATTATCGTTGGCTAACACCAATTTTCTTCATTCTTCTTATTTTCTCCTCTTTTCACAAATCACCTCCGTAATATTTTAATTCTGATTTTTAAGTACTAAAAGATCATCTCTCATATTATTTTCTAAACACTTATATTTTGTGTTTATAGTCCTGAATCCCTCTCTTTAACTGGCTTTTCGAGATTTATTGCCAAGTCTTCTTCCTCTACTAAATCGTAAGTATGAAGAACTTCCATGCATATTTTGATCATAATGTTATTTTCTAGTTAGGATGTTACTAAATTCTCGATTTCGTGCCTTCATAAAGAATCACTCAAAAATCCCAGAGTTTGCACACCTCTAGTAGAAGTGGTGTGATTTATCGACCTTTTTCGTAAGTATTATTGTAACATGATCATTTTTTATCAATGCTATTGTTTATTTATTGAAATTTTTACTAAATCATGTGTTTGGTCGAAACCGTAGTGACTCAAGGAATCGAACTCTCCTTTCGAAGTGGAATCGGGATTTATTCAATTGGATCTAAGGTGTGGGGACTTGATCTTGATAATAGTAAATAATATTGATATTATAAATGAAGTAGTTCTGGTTATATGATTCTTGAAAATATGAGTATGTGTAAATACGAACGTATTCATAAAGATCGGTAAAAACTGATAAACGAGGATACCATGTAAGTAAATCCCAAAACTCTAAGATCTGTGATGATGATTTTTTGTTTGGGTGATTCTGTAATATATGTTAATATTTGATTTCGTTACTCATGTAATGTGATTTATGACTAATGAAAATATGATTATCGATATTTTGATCTATGTGAAAATGTTATATACAATTATTTTGATCTATGGATTCATATGTTGAGCATGCCCTATGCTAATATTCTGGTTTGCATGCTAAGCATGCCATTATGAAAATATGTATAAAAATATGAGATTTGATTCGCATGGTTAAGCATTCCATATTCTGGTGGCATGTCCAGATTATTCTGTATTCGGCAGTAAATCTGCAATATTTGGTAGTTTGACCGCACTATTCTATTTCTGACAACAAGACTACACTATCTGGTGGCTAGTCCACATTTTTGGTGTGATATTGGATGGACAAGTTATGAGGAATTCTTGTTGGTGTGTAGTAGAGTTGAGTAGGATCTGTTTTCAAAATCTGCACTAATTTCTGAAAAGCGTTGCATTGACATCGTCATCACGCATTTTTCCATATCTGATTTTCTGATTGAATAATCTATATGTTATGATATGTTTTAAATAACGTTGATATGAGTTAATTCTGTGATTATTATTAATAACCTACACTGAGTTTTTAAAGCTCACCCCTTTAAATTATGATTTTTTTAGATAATCGAGGTTAGGATGGGCTCGGCTATGGAGACACTCTCAGTCAAATTTCAGAAAACTTTATTACTATTGGTATTTGATATATATTGGGTTGTGTTTATTTACTATGGACTTTGATTTGGACGTTTGTTTTGGATTTTGGATTTTGACTTGGGATTTTTCTGCATGGGTTATGTTTTAAAACTATCATTTAAGTGATTTGGAAAAATAATAATTTACTACAGATTTTTTTTTCAATAAAAGTGACAAATTAAATTCAATAAGGTCGATTTCAAAATTTATACTATGTTTTCGAAATCCAACACTATCTTCTCACGAAACTGATATTTTACGAAATGTATGTTAACTTACATTTTCAAAATGATAAATGATTTTTAGATATAGAAATTTGTTTGTTATGATATTTTAATTGAGTTATGATGTTTTCCCTAAAACACTCATATTACTTGAGTTTTCCAAAGTTAAAGATAGCAACTAAATTTGGTTTTACTTAAAACAAGATTCAAAGACATTTTGCAAAGGTGATTTTTAAAGAGAACATTTCTAAACGTTTTACTACGCCATCGTCATGGCCAATGTGATCTTTGAGATTCAGTCATAACGTCTAGGCGAGTTTAGAGGGTTAAATTTAGTGGTATCAGTACCTGGTTAAAAAACTCAGACTATGGCTAAATTTCAAAAATTGTATGCATATACATGAAAAACGATATTTTGGGAAAATTCCATACTTAGTTAAAATATTATATTTAATTTTGTTTTGAAAAATACCGAGACTCCGAAGGTGGCCCAGATAAGTACTTCTTCTTTACTAAACTTTGATATGAGACTGTAGTATACTTTAGATTCTGAAAACTATAGATTCTGAAAGTTATATTGTGAGACTTTAGATTCAGAAAACTATAGATACAGATACTTAGTGAAAAAAATTTAAGAACTGAAACATTCTGAACTGATAAACAAAACTTGTTTTTAATTGTCAGATAAAAATGCATAAAACATTAGACTTTGATTAACAAAGATGAGTTCACAAGGTGTGCGTACTAGAAGAATGAAAGCTTGCGGAGAGCAGGATCTTGGGACCTAGATAGATCCATCTGCGTCACAGGTGCACTCACCTAAGCTCGTAATTGAACCTGAACCAGTAGCTGATCAGGTCGAGCATACTCATTTTATGGAGGAGGATCATCAAGAGCTTGCTGGCAGTGCTGTGTCACAGGCCATACTCAGGGTGCTTCAGCGTGTTGCTGGGGCCCAAGGTGGATTTGGAAATCGGGAGACCATTATTGAGAGGCTCCGTACTAATAGAGTCGAGTTATTTAGGGGCATTGCTAGGACAACCCCTATAACAGCCCGATTTAGGGGCTAGTCAAAATAATGGTTTTAGAACCACTAATCTGAGGTTGAAGAATACTTTAATATTATTTTATGTGTTATAGCATGATTATATGGGTGCATGAAAATTTTGGTGCTTTAATTTTAGCGATTGCATACTTAATTGCGAAAAAGACTAAATCACATAAAGTATGAAAGTTCTATTTTACAAGCTAAAGGTGTCTAAAAGCCATAGAATATTATTGGAGGCCCTTAATGTGCAATTAGGCCTTCCTAAGGGTGATGGCTGGCCAAGGGGACAAGAGAATTAAAATTTGGTCAATGTTTGGTGACATTAGGTGACTAAATGAATAAAATAAGATAAAATAAAGAAAAGGCTATCATCTTTTCATTTCTTTTCTTCTTCCACCGATTTTTACACTCAAGAAAGGGCCATGGAAGCTTAAAAATTTCAGCAATCTTTAATCCTTGCTAGTAAGTGTTCTTGATGGTTATTTTTGATAATTTTTGTACTTTTGGAATCCCTAAAGCTTAAGCTATCTAATGAATGGAATATTTTACAAAATGGTTGAAAGTTTATGGATTTTCCATGAGAGTGCTTATGTTGTTTGCTGAGTTTTTAGGGAAGAAAATGAATTATGGTTGTTAAATAAACAACTTTTGTGAAAGGTGTTTCCATGAAAACACTTAAAAAGACCTTTTTGTAAAGGTTGTAAATTGAGTAGTAAATGCATGAAATGATTGGTATTGTGAGTTGTTATAAGAGTAATAAATGTTCAGCTAGGCTTGTTAAAGGAGGAAATTTGATTAGAATTGATTTACGAGCCTAGGGATAAAATCGTAATTTTATGAAAGTCTAAGGGCAAAATGGTACTTTTACCAAAGTATGATTATTGAAATGTATTGATTAATGTGGTACTTAAATGAGCTAATTTGTTATTATAGATCAAGAAGAATGAGGAATTAACCTTGACCAAGGAAAAGGCAAGGTTTCAGACTAGATCACAAAATTTCATATTTTGGTACTAAGGTAAGTTTGTGTGTAATAAATTCAACATCATGTTGTTAAGTTTTAAAATGTTTGATATTCATGAAGATGTATATTATTTCTATGAAATTGAATAGTGATGTTAAATGAGAAAATAATGAAAATTTATGATGTTGAAGTCCTAGTTGGACTTTAAGAAGTGAGAGGATATCATCATCAAAACATGAGATTGATAAAATCCCGTATAAGACCATGTCTGGGACATGGCCTCGTACCAAATTGAGATCCCGTATAAGACTATATCTAGGATATCACATCGACATGGAATATGAAAATTGTATAAGACCATATCGGGGATATAACATCGACATTGATATGAGATCTTGTATAAGACCATATCTAGGATATGGCATCGGCATCGAGATGTGACCCCGTGTAAGACCATATTTGGGATATGACATTGATGTCGTGTTTATGTGTAAGATGATGATTGTGTATCCTTGGGTATTCCAAGTGATTTATCGGGATAAATAGTTAAGCTTATAATGGAGATGAAATTAGTGATAAAGCTATGTGATGAAGTGATATATGTACATGTGAATATCTCACAATAAATGTTTACGATATGTGACATGACATGTAATGGGTAAGAGTAAGCATGAGTAAGTTATGACAGTGTGTTTGAGACTTTGTGTTTTATTCAATGCAATGGATGGATGACATTATGAGCCTTTATGTGCTATTTATTTCATGCAAACTTACTAAGCTTCATGCTTACCTCTCTCATTTCCCTTTTCCTTGTAGTATCGCTAAGCTAACTCGGGGATCGTGGGATGTCAGAGTTCGGAATCACACTATCAACTCATCTTTGATATAGCATAGTTTGATTAATTTTGAGTATGAAATGTATAGGAACATGGTTATTTTGTGTTATGTCATATTTTTAGCCAATGTGTGGCTATTAATGTCATTAAATTCATTCTGTAAAAGGTCATTGGAATTGACCAATACTTGACAAGTTTATATATTCAATGATGGTGAAGTTCATGAAGTGCATGCTTGTGTGGATGTCTTAATTTTGGGTTCTTAGAAGTGCCTTATGGTCATGATGTATGTTACATTGAATTGGTATAAGTGTGGTTGCTTGGTAGGGTGGCAGTTGGCTTGGTAGATAGCCTTACAATTGTCCACACGAGTAGACACACAGGTTTGTGTTTAGGCCATATGTGACACACGGTTAGCCCCATGGGCGTGTTGATAGATCGTGTGTCCCCCTGCATGCGAGGTTGGTAAGTCAGTATGCCTAGTAGTAAACACATGGGCTGAGACACGACCGTGTGTCTCAACCGTGTGGGAGACATGGCCTAAGACATGGGCATGTGCCCGGGTCGTGTGAAGTCTACACCTGAAATTAGGAATTTAAATAGCCACACGGTCTAAGGACACGGCGTGTGCCTTAGCCGTGTGACCTTATTGAGATGATAATGTCATAAATAGAATGTCAAGGTTTTCACACTCGGGATATGGACACGTGCGTGTGTCAGGCCGTGTGAAAACCCCTGTAGGTTTGAAATGATAAAAAAAATCCACACGGACTAGGGACATGGGCGTGTGTGATTACAGGCTTACCCACACGGCGTGTCCCTCATCACACGGGTGTGTGGCCCTATTTTATGTCAAAATTTTCTAAGTGTTCAAAAGTTTTTGGTTTGGTCCCGAATCATTCCATGTGCAAGTTTAGGGTCTCATAGACCTTTAATAAGGACATTAAGGTCTCGAATGAAAAGTTTTAATTTGAAATGAAATTTTATGGATCGGTGTTGTATGTTTGAGCAAGTTAAGTGTAACAGTCCGGTTAAGACCCTAGTCAAAATAGTAGTTTTGAGACCATAAATCTGAGTTCCAAATAATATTTTAATGTTATATTTGGCATTGGTTCTATGTGACTTAGTCTGTATGAAAATTCTGTGTGATAAGTTGATCGATTATGTGCCAAATTAAGAGAAAAGACTTAATCGCGTAAAGGGTCAAAGCTATGTGCTGGATTATAAGTACCTAAGTGTTGTTTTCTTCATAATAGGATGGCCTTAAGAGGAAATTAAACCATTATTAAGGAGACTGGATGGCTAAATGACAAATTAGCCTTAATATATAATTTTTTACATATTTAATAAAATGTTAGTTTGATAATTAGTAAAATAAGTCTTTAATAATAAAACAAAACACAAAAGATGACCATTATCATATTTCTTAGCCGAATGTGAAGAAGAAAAATAAAGAATAGGGCTTGAAGCATTCGGCCATTGTTAAGCTAGATTCAAGGTATGTTTGAGCTCGTTTTTGATAATTTCTACGTTTTCGTAATCGTTGCTTAGTGCTCTAGCTAACCCATGTTGTAATTTTGTGAATTGGTGAAGTTCTTGTGATGAGCCATTGATGAATGCTTGAGCTATGTGCTAGTTGTGTAGTCTTTGGATTTTTGATGAAATTGAGTAATTTGGAATAAATTGTGAAAATAATATTTTGAGGGACTAAAATGTGAGATAAATGAAATGTGTGGACTTGTATGAACATAGAGAGAATTTAGCTAAGCATATGTGTTTTGAAATTTTGTGTATTTGATGATTTTGTGAAATAGGGACTAAAGTGTCAAAATGTTAAAATGTAAGGGCTATTTTGTAAAATGCCCTAAATGTGTGTGTGTGGACTAAATTGAATGAATTGGTGATTGAATGGATTGAATTTGAATGTGTATAGACCAAGAAAGGAGAGGTTTGGATCGAGATCGAGGTAAAGATAAAGTGCTCGATTAATCGACCGTTTCGATAGTTCGACGTCTGAGGTAAGTTCGGACATAATACGTGTATTGAGCTATGTTTAATGTTTCGAAATGAATGGTATGATATTGTTGAAATGTGAATGCTATGAGATAGATTGAGTTAAATGGCACTAAGTGTGCGATTCGTAAATGTGATTGAGATAAATAGCACCGTAAAAGTGAGTAATATAAGCTTGACTTTGTGGTTGGCAATGTGTGTGCGATTCCGATTCAGGATCGGTTTGATAGGGAAGCACTAAGTGTGCAATGCTAATTAAGCTTTGGCTAACTATTTAGGCACTAAGTGTGCGAATGAACCAAGAAGGGATGAATGTTGATCGAAATGAATCGTGAGTATTGAGTAGCATAAGTATTTGACAACTAAGTGTTGGCTAAGGTAATTCGTAACCTATGTGGTTGATGAAACTATGAATGAGTTTATGAGAGGTTAATTGAAAATACTAGCTTTGGATGATATGAGATATTAGATTTTGAAAAAATCTATGTGATGATATGTTTTGATTTAATGTATTTTGTTATGAACTTACTAAGCTTTTGAAAGCTTACTGTGTGATTGTTTCTCTGTTTTACAGTGTTAGTAAAGCTAGCTCGGTTATGGGAATCATTAGCATCTCAATCACACTATCGGCAAATCTATTTTGGGTACTTTTGGAAAGATATACATAGTTGAAATATGGCATGTATAGGCTAGTTATTTGAATCATGTTTGAGATGTATAAATGGCCATGTGATGTGGATAGATATGTGTTAGTTTTTAGCTTCAATGGCTTTGATATATGATGCATCTTTTTGTAAGTTTTATGAGTAAAGAAAATGATTTATGAATGGTAACTTTGTGTTGGTATGATGCTAGTATGAAATGGAGAAATTGGAAATGAATCATATTGGTATGGAATGTGTTCTAGTGGTGTAATTTAGTTTATTAGTTAACATGGTTGTGAATGAGATTGTTTGAGGTGATATGTTGATCATTTGACATGAAATTGGTTGCCAAATTATGTGTGTAATCATACTTTAATGTGCTTGTAGAGATTGACCCTTGTGTGGGTGGCAAATTGGCCTTGCAAATGGCCTATTTTGTCACACGGTTGAGGCACATGGGCGTGCCTAATGACCGTGGGTGAATGATAGTATATAGCCTAATAGCACACCGCCTTGACACTTGCGTGTCAACTAGCCGTGGGCATAAGTCAGTTGCTAGCTTAAGGACACACGACCATGGTACACAGGCATGCCTAGTAGTCGTGTGAATAAGTCAGTATTTGGTTTATGAGTACACGGCCTTAGTACATGGGGGTGTTTGGTAACCGTGGTGTTAAGTCAGATTCGGCCTCGGGGAGGAGGGACAGGTGTGTCTAGCAGTTATGGGAGGCACACGGTTTGCCTAAACGGGCGTGAAACCCCTGAGACTTAGAAAAGTTTTAAATTTTTGAGAATTTCTGTATATTTTTCGGTTTAGTCTTGATCCTCGTCTAGCATGTGTTTAAAGTTTTGAAGGCCTCAATAAGGGACTATTTGATTATATTTTGATTATTATGATGATGATTGACTTTGTGTCGTAAATAGAATGTGAAATGATTCGATTATTCGATAATGCCTTTTAACCCTATTCTGGCGATGGTTTTGGGTTAGGGGTGTTACTTTTTTAGTATCAGAGATACGGTTTAGTCGATTCTCGGACTAACGTAGCGCATGTGAGTCTAGCTATACATGCCATATTTGAAATTGCGATAGTGTGATAAATTCTGATAGTTAAAAATGTGTTTTCATATAGTAATGGATCCCGATCGAGCAGTTGCTGATGACGTAGAGAGTAATGCGCCTGCTCCTGCTCAAGGGACAGCACCGACCACATCTTGACCGAATGAAAGTAGTGAGGGAGGAGAGGCTAAGCTAGCCTTCTTTCGAAAGATGAGCGAGTGGTTTATGGATTTCGTTTGAACGAATCCGGCTGCTCCACAACCTCCACCCCTACAAGTGCCTATTGTGCCACAAGTTGTAGATTTGATCAGATTGAATAAACCTCCTGTGGACAAGAGTTGAAAGTACGGGGCCGAAGAGTTTAGGGCCATATCCGATGACGATGCTGAGCGAGCCGAGTTTTGGCTTGAGAATACAATCAGAGTATTTGATGAGATGTCATTGACACCTGATGAATGTATAAAATGTGCTATTTCATTATTGAGGGACACTGCGTATAACTGGTGGAAAACATTAATATCTGTGGTTCCGAGAGAGAGAATCACCTGCGATTTATTTCAAGCCAAATTCAGAAAGAAGTATATCAGTCAACGCTTCATTGATCAGAAACGTAAAGAGTTTTTAGAGCTAAAATAGGGCTATTTGTTCGTTACTGAGTACGAATGGGAATTCGTAAGATTGAGTCAATACACGAGAGAATGTGTTTTGACCAAAGCTACTATGTGCAAACGCTTCATAGAAGGGTTGAATGAGGACATTAAGTTGTTGGTTGGGATACTCGATATAAACAAATTTGTTGTGCTAGTTGAAAGAGCATGCAAAGTCAAGGAGCTCAGTAAAGAAAAAAAGAAAGCTGATTCTGAAGCTCGTGATGAAAGAAAAAGAGCTATGAGTAAGTTTTCTGAACCTTCTGCAAACAGATTTAGAGATGCAAGCAATCTTTCAAATGCTTCATTCGGATATTCAAGTAGAGATCGTTCAATACAAAGTGCTGGTCCACGAACTCAAGCTCCGATTGAATAAAGTGTTGGCAGTGTTAAAAGTAACAATCCTGAGTGTAGGCAATGTGGGAGACGACATGTGGAAGAGTGTTGGGGTAAGTACAACAATAGAGTTTGTTATAAATATGGATCCCAAAATCATTTTATTCGAGATTTCCCAAAGATGGTCGAGAAAGAAAATGTTCAAAATAAAAGACCGAGTAATGTGACAACTAGGGGTAGACCACTCAGAAACACCAGAAATGTGAGAGAAAGTCAGAGAGGGACAACTGACACAGCTGTGAGGTTAGAGGCGAGAGCACCTGTCCGAGCCTATGCTATACGTGCACGAGAGGAAGCATCATCTCGAGACGTCATCATCGGTACTTTCACTTTATTTGATACTAATGTGATTGCATTGATAGATCCAGGATCAACTCATTCCTATGTATGTGTGAATCTAGTATTGAATAAGACTCTACCTGTTGAGTCTACTGAATTTGTGGTTAGAGTGTCGAACCCCTTAGGCAAGTGTGTCTTGGTGGATAAGGTGTGCAAGAATTGCCCATTGATGTTTCGGGATGCTTGTTTTTCGACTAATTTGATGTTGTTACCATTCGATGAGTTTGATATAATTTTGGGTATGGATTGGCTTACTCTGTATAACGCCATTGTGAATTGTAAAAGAAGAGTATTGAGTTGAAAAGTCAGAATAGTGAGATAGTTCAAATTGAATTCGGTGATATGAAAGGATTACTAGCTGTCGTATCTGTGATGAAAGTTATGAACTATGTGAGAAAAGGTTGTAAAGCTTATTTGGCATACGTGATTGATACAAAAGTGTAGGAAAAGAAAGTTGAATCTGTGCCTGTGGTATGTGAGTTTCAAATGTGTTTCCTAAAGAGTAACCAGGGTTACCTCCGATTCGGGAAGTCAAATTTGGTATTGAATTAGTGCCGGGGACTACTCCCATTTCGATAGCTCCGTATAGAATGGAACCAACGAATTGAAAAAGTTGAAATCTCAGTTACAAGAATTGACTGATAGAGGATTCGCATGACCGAGTTTCTCACCTTGGGGAGCTCCTGTGTTATTTGTGAAAAAGAAAGATGGAACTATAAGGATGTGTATTAATTATCTACAGTTGAACAAAGTGACGATAAAGAACAAATATCCGTTGCATCGTATTGATGATTTGTTTGATCAGATGAGGAGAGCTACAGTGTTTTCAAAGATAGACTTGAGATCAGACTACTATCAGTTAAGAGTTAAAGAATTCGATGTGCCGAAAACTGCTTTTAGAACGAGGTACGGACATTACGAATTCTTAGTGATGCCTTTCGGACTAACAAATGCTCCTGCAGTGTTTATGGATTTGATGAATCAGATATTCAGACCGTTTTGGATCTCTTTATAGTGGTGTTCATTGATGATATTTTGATCTATTTATGTGATGAGACGCAGCATGCCGAGCATTTGAGAATTGTACTACAAACCCTGCATGAGAAACAATTGTATGCAAAGTTTAGCAAATATGAATTTCGGTTGCGTGAGGTTGGTTTTCTGGGACATGTTGTATCAGCTGCTGGGATACAAGTTGATCCAAGTAAAATTTCTGCTATATTAGAATGGAAATATCTGAGAAATGTTTCTGAAGTCCGTAGTTTTTTGAGACTAGTGGGATATTATAGGCGATTTGTGAAAGGTTTCTCTATGATTGCGACTCCGTTGACGAAGTTGTTACAGAAAGATGTTAGATTCGAGTGGTCAGAAAAGTGCCAGCAGAGTTTTAAACAGTTGAAAGTGTTGTTGACAGAGGCGCCAGTGTTAGTTCAACCTAAACTGGGCAAATAATTTATAGTTTATAGTGATGCATCGTTGAATGGTTTGGGCTGTGTGCTGATGCAAGAAGGTAAAGTCATCGCTTATGCTTTGAGGCAATTAAAACCGCACGAAAAGAATTATTCGAAGCATGAACTTGAGTTAGCTGCGATTGTGTTTGCGTTAAAGATTTGGCGCCACTATTTATTCGGTGAGAAATGTCACATTTATACTGATCATAAGAGTTTAAAGTACTTGATGACTCAGAAAGAATTGAATTTGAGACAGAGGAGATGGTTAGAACTATTGAAATACTACGAACTTGTGATAGATTACCACCCAGGTAAAGCTAACGTTGTAGCTGATGCTTTGAGTCGATAATCGCTATGTACTTTGTGAGCTATGAGTACTCAAATAGATCTGTGTGATGATAGTGCGATTGTAGTTGAATTGAAAGTAAAGCTGATGTTTGTACATCAGATTTGTGATGCTCAGAAAAATGATGTTGAGATGATGGCTAAACAAACTCAATGTAAATCGAATGTTGAATCAGAATTTCGAATTGATAGTAATGATTGTTTGAGATTTAAAGATTAGATTTGTATTCCAAGAAATTCAGAGTTAATTTCGACGATTTTGACTGAAGCTCACAATAGTCATTTGGCTGTACATCCGGTGAGTACAAAGATGTATAATGATCTGAAACAGTTCTATTGGTGGCATGGTATGAAAAGAGATATTTTTGAATTTGTGTCGAAATGTTTAGTTTGTTAGCAAGTTAAGGCTGAACATCAAGTTCCATCTGGGTTGTTACAACCGATTATGATTCTTGAGTGGAAATAAGAGAGAATTACGATGGACTTTGTCTTGGGTTTGCCTTTATCTCCGAGCAAGAAAAATATGATCTGGGTGATAGTTGATAGATTGACAAAATTAGCTCATTTCATTCCAGTGAGAATAGATTATTCACTCGATAGATTGGCTGAATTATATATTGCCGAGATTGTGAGATTGCACGGAGTACCGCTATTTATTGTATCTGACAGAGATCCGAGATTTACCTCACAATTTTGGAAGAAATTTCAAGATGCTTTAGGCACAAAATTGCATTTCAGTACTGCTTTTCATCCGCAAACGACGGTCAATCAGATCGAATCATTCAGATTTTGGGAGACATGTTGAGGTGTTGCATACTTGAATTTGAAAGTACGTGGGAAAAGCATTTATCATTGATTGAGTTTGCGTATAACAATAGTTTTCAATCTTGCATTAAAATGGCACCTTATAAAGCTCTTTACGGTCGAAAGTGTCGAACTCCATTGTATTGGACCGACCTGAGTGAGAATAAGATTCATAGGGTTTATCTTATAAAAGAGACTGAGCAGAAATTGAAAGTAATTCATGACAGTTTGAAAGCTGCCTCAGATCGTCAGAAGTCCTATGCAGATTTGAAACGAAAAGATATTAAATTTGAGATTGGTGATAAAGTATTTTTGAAAGTATCTCCGTGGAAGAAAATACTTCGATTTGGCAAAAAGGGCGAGCTGAGTCTGAGGTTCATTGGACCATATGAAATCATTAAACTAGTTGGGCCGATTGCTTATAGATTGATTGCCATCTGAGTTAGAAAAGATTCATAACGTGTTTCATGTGTCAATGCTTCGACGGTACAGGTCAGACCAGTCTCATGTGATTGCTCTTACTAAGGTTGAGATTCAGCTAGATTTATCGTATAATGAAGAACCGATTTGAATTTTGGCACGAGAGAACAAAGAATTGAGAAACAAGAGAATATCTTTAGTAAAAGTATTATGGAACAAACACGAGTTAAAGAGGCTACATGGGAGCCTAAGAATATTATGAGAGAGCAATATCCACAACAATTCGCTGGTGAGATTTTCGAGGACAAAATCCCTAAGGGGGAGAGTTGTAACAGCCCGGTTAAGACCCTAGTCAGAACAGTGGTTTCAAGACCACAAATTCAAGGTCAAAATAATATTTTAATGTTATATTTAGTGTTGATTCTATGTGACTTAGTCTGTGTGAAAATTCTGTGTGATAATTTGACCGATTGTGTGTCGAATTAAGAAAAAAGACTTAATCGCGTAAAGAGTCAAAGCTATGTGCTAAATTATAAGTACCTAAGTGTTGTTGTCTTCATAATATGATGGCCTTAAGAGGCGATTAAACCATTATTAAGGATAGTGGATGGCTAAATGATAAATTAGCCTTAATATATAATTATTTTATATATTTAATAAAAGGTTAGTTTGGTAATTAGTAAAATAAGTCATTAATAATAAAACAAAACACAAAAGATGACCATTATCATCTTTCTTAGTCGAATGTGAAGAAGAAAAATAAAGAATAGGGCTTGAAGCATTCGGCCATTGTTAAGCTAGATTCTATGTATGTTTAAGATTGGTTTTTGATAATTTCTACGTTTTCATAATCGTTGCTTAGTGCTCTAGCTAAACCATGTTGTAATTTATTGAATTGGTGAAGTTCTTGTGCTGAGCCATTGATGAATGCTTGAGCTATGTGCTAGTTGATAGTGAAATATGAAAACTTGGTGTTGGATTAACATGTGTTGTCTTTGGATTTTTGATGAAATTGAGTAATTTGGACTAAATTGTGAAAATAATATTTTGAGGGACTAAAATATGAAATAAATGAAATGTGTGGACTTGTATGAACATAGAGTGAATTTGGCTAAGCATATGTGTTTTGAAATTTTGTGTATTTGATGATTTTGTGAAATAGGGACTAAAGTGTCAAATGTGAAAATGTGAGGGCTATTTTGTAAAATGCCCTAAATGTGTGTGTAGACTAAATTGAATGAATTGGTGATTGAACGGATTGAATTTGAATGTGTATAGACCAAGAAAGGAGAGGTTTGGATCGAGATCGAGGTAAAGATAAAGTGCTCGATTAATCGACCATTTTGATAGTTCGACGTCCGAGGTATGTTCGGACATAATACGCCTATTGAGCTATGTTTAATGTTTTGAAATGAATGGTATGATATTGTTGAAATATGAATGCTATGAGATATATTGAGTTAAATGGCTCTAAGTGTGCGTATTCGAAAATTTGATTGAGATAAATAGCACTGTATGTGCAGAGTAATATAAGCTTCAGCTTTGTGGTTGGCACTGTGTGTGCAATTCCGATTCAAGATCGGTTTGATAGGGAAGCACTAAGTGTGCAATGCTAATTAAGCTTCGATTAACTATTTAGGCACTAAGTGTACGAATGAACAGAAGAAGGGATGAATGTTGATCGAAATGAATCGTGAGTATTGAGTAGAATAAGTATTTGACAACTAAGTGTTGGCTAAGGTACGTTCAGAACCTATGTGGTTGATGAAACTATGAATGAGTTTATGAGGGGTTAATTGAAAATACTAGCTTTGGATGATATGAGATATTAGATTTTGAAATAATCTATGTGATTATATGTTTTGATTTAATGTATTTTGTTACGAACTTACTAAGCTTTTGAAAGCTTACTGTGTGATTGTTTCTCTGTTTTATAGTGTCAGTATAGGCTAGTTATTTGAATCATGTTTGAGATGTATAAATAACCATGTGATGTGGGTAGATATGTGTTAGTTTTTAGCTTGAATGACTTTGATATATGATGCATCTTTTGGTAAGGTTTATGAGTAAAGAAAATGATTTTTGAATGGTAACTTTGTGTTGGTATGACGCTAGTATGAAATGGAGAAATTGGAAATGAATCATATTGGTATGGAATGTGTTCAAGTGGTGTAATTTAGTTTATTAGTTAACATGGTTGTGAATAAGATTGTATGAGATGATATGTTGATCATTTGACATAAAATTGGTTGCCAAATTATGTGTGTAATCATACTTTAATGTGCTTGTAGAGATTGACCCTTGTGTGGGTGGAAAATTGGCCTTGAGAATGGCCTATTTTGTCACACGGTTGAGGCACATGGGCATTCCTAATAACCGTGGTTGAATGACAGTATATAGCCTAATAGTACAAGGCCTTGACACGGGCGTGTCAACTAGCCGTGGGCATAAGTCAGTAGCTAGCTGAAGGACACACGGCCATGGTACACGGGCGTGCCAAGTAGCCGTGTGAATAAGTTAGTATTTGGTTTATGAGTACACGGCCTTAGTACACGGGGGTGTTTGGTAACCGTGGTGTTAAGTTAGATTCAGCTACGGGGAGGAGGCACAGGTGTGTCTAGCAGCCGTGAGAGGCACCCGATTTTCCCACACTAACGTGTAACCCCTGAAACTTAGAAAAGTTTTAAATTTTTGAGAATTTTTGTATGTTTTCCGGTTTAGTCTCGATCCTCCTCTAGCATGTGTTTAAAGTTTTGATGGCCTCAATAAGGGACTATTTGATTATGTTTTGATGTGTTATGATGATGATTGACTCTGTGTCGTAAATGAAATGTGAAATGATTCGATTGTTTGGTAATACCTCTTAACCTTATTCCGACGAATGTTTCGGGTTAGGGGTGCTACATTAAGTATGGTAATGCCTCGTACCCGGTTTAAGTGTCAAATGTGAGTAAGAGGTGTTACAAGAATTGTTTATGAACTCCCCGACTTTATTGACATAAGTGTAGTGGTAGGAGTAGAAATAGTTTTAAAAGGAGAGGTCAGTGAGCTTGAAAAGTTTATAAGTGAAAGTTTGGAAGAACCTGTAACATCCCAAAAATCGCAGTTAGTAGAATCGGGTTTGTGAATCGAGAGAGAGTGATCATGCCTTATTTTTTAAAATTATCTATGAATTTTTAGGAAATAAATAAGGTATTAGTTTGTTGGTTAAGTGTTAGTGTAACATTTCTTGAATCCCAAGTTCAAATCCCTTCTCTCACATCATTTTTATTATTTTGTAAATTTTGCCTTAAACCCTAGTATGTGACATGCCTCATTTTTTTAAATAAATATTTTAAAAAATTATATCAAGAATGAGTTATTAGATTGATGGTTAAACATTAGTGAATTTATCCTTGAGGTCCTAACTTTAATTGTAACACCCCTTACCCGAGTCCGACACTGAGACAGAATACAAGGCATACCATGCTTAAACTTACTTAACTCTTCGAAACAGGCTATAAAATCTCTTTTAAGCCTATCACTTACTCAATCTCGGCCTACAAGGCCTTAAACTTACCTCCGAGAGGTTTTTCAACAAATCTCAAAACTTTTACGAACTTGAGAAACTTTTCCTCAAAACAGGGGCCACACGCCCGTGTTGGTCTAGGGACACGCCCGTATGCCCCTAGGACATGCCCGTGTCTTCCACCCGTGGTCGACACTGCCTAATTCATACGGCCTTGACATGTCCGTGGCACTGGCCTGTCTGCTAAATCTTGGTATTCTGACTTATCCACACGTCTTGGGCACATGACCATGTGCTAACCGTGCCTCCCACACGGTCTAGACACACGCCCGTGTGTCTACCTATGTGGACAATTAGCAGGCTATCAACCAAGCCTTTTGCCACTTCATTTGTATACATTCATAGATCATCACATAATTTCACATAACATCAATATAACTCTTGAATTATCACCTTTATTCATAAAAGAAACAAAGTCTTTATCCCGTATACTAGGGAGACACAAACAATTTAAACCATCATCTGTGGCTATACACAACCAAACTGTAAGTTCTCTTAGGCCAACACAATTTGGCTACATCAATTAGAACTTAATCAACTTTAAAAGAATCCCTATACATGCCATGACTCATAAGAATTTGGAACACCATACCAGGCGTCTACTCAATAATGTGAAAACATCTCCGGCGGCCTTCAACCCGAGCTAGTTAAAAACCTAAAATGGATGGGAAAAAGAAAAGGACTAAGTGATAATGCTTAGTAAGTTCATCTGTATATAACTGACAAATACTAATATTCATTGAATATACACAACCACAAGGTATTATAATGAGTTTTTCTCATAAACTCCTGGTCACTTACTCAACCAATCTTGAAGCTTACTCATTCTATCTCTTACCACATTCTAACCATGCCACAAGCCAATTGCTCGTTTAATTAGCATACATTCCTGCACTGATCACCACATGATCATATAAAACAACACATCAAGCATTTTCGATGAGCCACTCATACTACTAATCTTTTAGTGGTTTCGTACTTAGCCCACCATAAATCTTTAATAGGGTGGTATCGCACACAGCCCACCAATCATTTATAAGCGATGGTATCGCACACAGCCTATCGCTTACTAATAAATCAGGTGGTGATGCATATAGCCCACCGATAATAATATAGTTGATGGTATCGCACACAGCCCATCACTAACCATTAATATAGTGATATCGCACAAAGCTCACCATTATTATACATTCATGTATAGTTATACACATGTATTTCTCTATTTCAAATGTTCATCCTAGAACATCCTCACACAATACTATTCTTACTTAACTTTCTACGATACTCGTTCGCAGTCACACAATGTATCAATAATATATATCTCATGCAACTAAGGTGCATTGATTACACATAACCCATTAGGGGTTTGTCATATATTGAATTCATCTCAATTCAATTCTAATACACACTTGTGTTTCTCGTGATACAATCACATACTTTCTCACTTTCAACATACCCTTTGAATCAGTCAAATTGTTAAATAACACTTTTGAGTTTCATACACCTAATGTCACACTGACATCATACCCCGATAGGGTCTTACATGTAATAACATATCGATGCCATGTCCCCATCATGGTCTTATACAAATTCTTACTCTGAGGCCATTTTCCAATATGATCTTACACGAGACCTTAACTATCATCATATCATGCTATATACATTTCCCATTACTCTTAGATTTAATTCTCTTGCCATCATATCAAAAGATGTTTCATATATTCAAAGAGTAATTATACATTCCATACAACATTGGAATATTAAATTAACTCATATGTAATTGCAACATTTGCACATGAACTTACCTCAATGTCGAAAGGGCCGAAAGGACTTTTTGCCCACATTTTTCTTTTCACCCGTTTAGGTCTAAAACTCGTTGTCTTTGATCTAGAACAATAGAATTTACTGATTTAATAACTTATAAATCATAATACACCATAATCTACACTTTAGGAAAAAGTGACTATTTTGCCCTACACTTTGGCAAAATTATGATTTTGCCCCTAGGCTCATAAATAAATTTTCATTACATTTTCTTGTTAAAAAAGCCTAGATGAACATTTAATCCTCTTACAACTATCCAAATTCCAACTATTTCATGCCTTAATGAACAAATTACAACTTTTGCATTTTAGTCCCAATTAGGTGTTTTCATGACAACACCCTTCACAAAAGTTGTTTCTCATCATCCTATCATTCCTTTTCATCCATAAAAACTCATCAAAAAACATAATTTCTATCATGGTAAGTCCTTATACTTTCAACCATATTACAAAGTAGTCCTCTAAATAGCTAGCTTAAGCTTTGAGGACTCCAAAAATACAAAAATCATCAAAAACTACGATCAAATTGACTTACTTGAAGAGGAGATGAGCTGCTGAAATTTTGAGCTTCAAGAACCTCCATTATTGCTTGTATTTTACGTGGAAGAAGAGAAAAAAAAAAGATGATACCTTTTTGCTTATTTCATCTTATTTTATTCTTTTTAATCACTTAACATGACCAACATTTAATGCCCTTGTCCCTTTAGCTTTCCTTGATCAGCCAAACTAATTTCCATGGCCTAATTGCACATTTGGGACCTCCAATTTATAAACCTTAACTATTTGGCACCTCTAGCAAATAAAATAGAACTTTTGCACTTTATGCGATTTAGTCCTTTTTCACAATTTAGGTAGAAATCGCTAAAATTAAGGCACCAAAATTTTCATGCATCCTTATAAACATGTTATAACACATAACATAACATGAAAATAATTTTCTCTAACCTTGAATTAGTGATTTTGAGATCACTGTTTTGACTAGCCCCTAAATCGGGCTGTTACAATTCTCCCCCCTTAGGAATTTTTGTGCCCGAAAATCTTATCAGGAGGAGTTGTTACCAAAATTCTTAAAACGTTTCCATCAACTCTTCAAAATCACAAATCCACTTATCCTCAAGTTTCTCTTGCCAACAACCTTTAAGCTGTGATACCAATTTGGCACTCTGTACATGTCCAATGATCGTTCGAATCTTTACTGGTTGATTCACTACAATTTGAATGACATCCTCCTCCTTGGGAATTATGTCAAACCAGAATTGAAATCTATAAGGTTTTGTCTCACTTTCTCATTAAAGCATCCACCGACTGTAATAGTCTTGACTTGTACGCTTTGAAAACTCAGATTTTAGTGTCAACTACTTCTGATCATAAACTCAATCATATCGGAAATGTACTCTATTGTCAAGACATTTTTGCACATAACTGTACTTCCTTATTCTTGCATTAGTAGTTATGCTACTACTAAATATCATACCAAACCTTCTATATAAGTTCTGGATTCATCATCATTCAAATTTTATCTCAAGGAAACATAAGCAATTGAAATCTTATCCAACCTGGATTTTATCACCTTAAATAAACTCATTCAAAGCTTATTTAAAATACAATTTACTATATCACTTCTGAACTCCTTTGTTTTGAAAGGAAGACTCGCTATAGTAATTAACCTCGCTGAAACTAGGATATTATCAACTAAGGTCAACAGAGTAATAACTCGCATTACTTAACATGGATCTTTCATCCAGACATCTGTACTATGTCTACTATTTGAGAAGTATTACAATAACTATACACACCATTCTAATAGTTCAAGCTGTTTCCACTATTTCATATAAAAAAAAAGCTTCTGCAACATAAGATACTCTAACTCACTATACAGACCCTTATAAGCCCAAGCCAAGGCATGGCATTGGTGTGTCTCCAAGCAAAGATGTCATGTAAGTCCAAGGCAAGTCTTGGCATTGAAAAGTTATCATGTAAGTCCAAGACAAGTCTTGACATTGAAAAGCTAGCAAGAGATAAAGATCTCATGTAAATCCAAGCCAAAGCATAGCATTGGTGAGAACAAGAAATATTTCATGTAAGACCAAGCTAAGGCTCAGCATTGATCAGTTCATGAGCAAAGATACCAAGTAAGACCATGCCAAGACATGGCAATGGTGAGTTTCCAAGGGAACACACGAGAAAGACTTCGTATAAGTCCATGTCAAGACATGGCCTCGACACCAAGATGAGAAATTCTATGTAAGACCATATCTAGGATATGGCTTTGGCATCAAGCCATATGTGGGTCGAGATCTAGTATCCTCGATTATTCATAGAAATTCATCGGGCAAACGAGTAAAGCTTAAATGAGATAATAAGAAAGTTAAGTAAGTAAAGCTACTGTTAAGTTGGAAATGAGTATTTCCATGTTATGAATGATGAATGAAAGATTATGATTATCATGTTAAAGTATACTGATCAATGTGATCAAGTGATACAAGGACCTTATTTATCTCACAAGTATGAGACTAGTAAGTATCATGAGATATGGAAGAATCAGTATGAGTAAGTAAGCTTTATAGCTGAAATTTTTCATACCATTGTTTATATCAAATGGTTTATATTAATCAAGCCTGTTGCTATGTGTATTATATGCAAACTTACTAAGCTAAATGCTTACGTCCTTATTTCTTTCTTTTCATGTAGTCCCACCAAGCTAATATCGTGGATCATCGTCATCGGAGCTCGGAGCACACTATCAATCACTATTTTGGTATAGCCAAGTTATTTATGTTAAGTATGGCATGTATAGAAAACACTTCATTTGAGTATATGTTTTAAGAAGGGCCAATGTATAGGCTATCAAGTTTATTATTCTTTTGTATACGGCTAAGTGATTGGCCAAAGTTGACTAAGCATGTATGTTCAATGTTATAAATGAAGCATGTAGTATTATTCATAAAAGATGTCATAACTTGAGTTGTTGAATTGAGTAGGAGATTGATCTTGATTTCAGGGTAGCAATTGATTTGGTAAAAACCTTCAAGTACCCACACGGATGGGCACACGGTGTGTGTCTAGGCTGTGCGTACCCTGCACCTTTATAATTGAAGTCAGGATAGGCCATGGGCAAATCCCATGGCCGTTTGTTTAAGTCGTGTACGAAAAACGGTCAGAACATGGGCGTATACCCCAAGCCATGTGAAATAAGTTAGTATATCAAGTTATAGCACACAGTTTACGTCCACGGGCGTGTCAAGGCCGTGTGTAATTAGTCAATTTCGACCATGGGTGGAAGACACGGGCATGTGTTAGGGGTACACGGGCGTGTCCCAAGTCATTTGGGCGTGTGACCCCTGTTTTAAGGAAAATTTTTCATTTGAGTTCTGAAAGTTTTCAGATACGTGTTTAAGGCCTCGTAGGCCCATGAAAGGTATGATTTGACTAAGCAAGAGAAGTTTTTAATTCGAAACAAAATTTTATAGCCCGTGAGTACATGTTTTAAGTGAGTTCAAGCATGGAAATGTCTCGTATCAAGTCTTAGCATTGGAATTGGGTATGGGGTGTTACATTTAGTGGTATCAGAGCTACGGTTTAGTCGGTTCTAGGACTAACGTAGTACGAGCACGAGTCTAGCTATACATGCCATACGTAAGAATGTTTTTATAATGATAGTGTGACGAATCCTGATGACTTAAATTATGTTTATACATATAGTAAATGGATCCAGAAAAAGATCTGAGGCGGATGATGTAGAAAGTAACGTGCCAGCTCCTACTGTAAGGACAGTGCCTGATGAGAATGAAAATAGACCCACTACGGTGAGTCAAAAAGGAGGAGAAGAGGCTAGAGAAGCCTTCCTCCATATGATGAATACGTGGTACATAGAATTCATTCATACAAACCTGAATGTACAATCCCCTCCACCCCGCCTGTTTCCGCAACCTATCCTCGCAAATTTCTCAAGTAGTAGAGGTGGTAAGAGGAGAAAACCTCCGCTTGATAGGATGATGATCCAAAAGGTTGAGTTCGGATAGAGAATACTATCGAGGTATTTAATGAATTATCATGCACACTTGAGGAATGCATGAAGTGTTTAGTATCTCTTTTAAGAGATGCTGCCTATCAATGGTGGAACATCCTTGTGTCAGTAGTACTGAGGGAAAAGGTCATATGAGAATTTTTCCAAGAAGAGTTCAAGAAAAAGTATATCAGTCAAAGGTTTGTGGACCAAAAAAGGAAGGGATTCCTAAAACTGAAGCAAGGCAAGATGTCAGTGACTGATTATGAGCGTGAGTTTGTACGACTCAACAAATACGCTCGAGAATACGTGTTCACTGAAGCCATTATGAGTAAGAGATTTGAAGATGGACTAAATGATGATATCAAGTTATTTGTTGCTTTCCTTGAATTAAAAGAATTTGTGGTGTTAGTGGAGAGGGCTTGTAAGTCCGAAGAGTTAGTAAAAGAGAACAAAAATTTGAAATGCAATCTCGTGACTCAAAAAAGAGACAGTGGAATAAGTCCTTCCACCCCTCTTCTAAGAAGTCAAGAGATTTTTCCACCCGATCAGCTACTTCCACTGGGTTTTCAAAGAAGGATAAGAGTAAGCAGTTTTCGGGGAATAAAGCACAGACTACTTTAGTTGCTAGTGTGGGGAATGTTCGATCTGATAAACCTGAATGCCCACAGTGTGGCAGACGTTATCTTGGAGAATGCCGAGCGCATGAAAATGCTTATTTTAGATGTGGTTCCCAAGATCACTTTATAAAAGATTGTCCTGAGATGACGAAAGAAGAGAGAACTCAGAACCCGAGATCTAGGGGTATGGTCGAGGCCGATCAAAGAGGAACCTTGAAAGTGGGACAAGTGGTAGAGGTAACCCTAGAGAGTAGGCTGCGAGACCCGAGGGTAGGGCCCCTGTGAGGACTTATGCCATTCGCGCTCGCGAAGAGGCATCTTCTCCTAATGTTATTACGTGTACCTTTTCTCTTTATGATATCAAAGTTATTGCTTTAATAGATCCCAGATCGACACACTCTTACATTTGTATGAGACTAGTATACAATATAAATTTGCCTATAGATTCTACAGAATTTACGATTAAGGTGTCTAATCCTTTAGGCATGAGTGTGTTGTTGATGAAGTATGTAAAGATTGTCCATTAATGATTAGAGATCATTATTTTAAAGCAAATCTTATGTTGCTACTATTTGATGAGTTTGACATCATTGTTGGTATGGACTGGTTGACCACCCATGATGTAATAGTTAATTGTGGGAAGAAATACATTGAGATGAGATGTGAGAATGGGGACACTCTTCATATAGAATCAGATGAACGAGTAGATTGCCAGTAATGATTTCTCATATGGCGGTACAGAGATATATAAGAAAATGGTATGGAGCGTATCTGGCTTTTGTGATGAATGCTAAAGAAACAAAGCTAAACATTGAATCAGTACCGATAGTATGTGAGTACGTGGATGTTTTTCCCGAGCAATTAGCAGGACTAGCACTAGTTAGAGAGGTTGAGTTCAATATTGAGCTAGCTTCCGGTACTATACTGATATCTATTTCTCCCTACAGAATGGTTCCAATAGAGTTGAAAGAGCTAAAGATACAGTTGCAAGAGTTGATAGATAAAGGCTTTGCTAGGTCGAGTTGTTCTCCCTGGGGTGCTCCATTTTTATTTGTGAAAAAGAAAGATGGCACCATGAGATTGTGCATAGATTACCGCCAGCTTAATAAAGTGAAAGTGAAGAACAAGTACCCATTGCCTAAGATCGATGATTTGTTTGATTAATTGAAAGGAGCCAATGTGTTCTCTAAAATAGACTTGAGATCAGTGTATTATCAGTTAAGAGTAAAGGACTTAGATGTGTCCAAGACAGCTTTTCGAACAAGGTTTGGGCATTATGAATTTTTAGTCATGCCCTTTGGTTTGACCAATGCTCCTACGGTATTCATGGACTTAATGAACCGCATCTTCAGACCATACCTTGACAAGTTTGTAGTCATTTTCATTAACAACATATTGATTTATTCCTAGGATGAGAATGAGCATGTTGAGCACCTATGGACAGTTTTACAAATTCTACGAGAAAATCAGTTGTATGCCAAGTTCAGTAAAAGTGAATTTTGGCTCAAGGAAGTAGGATTTCTGGAACATATTGTCTCGGGAGATGGAGTCCGAGTGAATCCAAGTAAGATTTTGGCCATAATGGATTGGAAACCACGGAGGAATATCTCTGAAATTAAAAGTTTTCTAGGCTTAGCCGACTATTATAGACGATTCATCAATGGGTTTTCCATGATTGCAACCCCGATGACGAAATTGTTACAGAATAATGTGAAGTTTGAGTGGACAAAACGATGCCTACAAAGTTTCGAGAAATTGAAAGCAATGTTGACAGAAGCTCCATTTTTAGTACAACCTGAGACGGGGAAAGAATTTGTGATTTACAGCGATGCATCCTTAAATGGATTAGGCTGTGTACTTATGTAAGAAGGCAGAGTTATTGGTTATGCCTCTAGATAGTTGAAGCCTCATGAGAAGAATTATCTGACACATGATCTAGAATTAGCTGCCATAGTCTTCGCTTTGAAGATTTGGAAACACCATTGATATGGTGGAAGATGTCAGATTTTTACTGATCACAAAATTCTGAAGTAATTGATGACGCAGAAAGAGTTGAACTTAAGGCAACGGAGATGGTTAGAGTTGATAAAAGACTATGAGTTGCTCATTGACTACCATCCAGGAAAGACGAATGTGGTCGCCGATGCTTTGAGTAGGAAGTCCTTTTTTGCATTAAGGGCAATGAATTCACGGATAACCTCATCTGACCATGGTTCTATTCTAGCTAAGTTAAAAGCTAGACCAATGTTCCTCCAAGAGATCATTGAAGCTCAAGAAGAAGACAAAGAATTGCAGGCCAAGAGAACTCAGTGCGAGTCGGATGTAGAATCCAATTTTTAGATTAATTCTGATGGATACTTGATGTTTAAAGATAGAGTTTGTGTACTGAGAAAAGAAGAACTTATTCAGAGAATTTTGTATGAGGCACATAACGGATGTTTATCTGTACATCTGGGTAGTACCAAGATGTATAATGACTTGAAGCAACTGTATTGGTGGGCGAGGATGAAGAAATATATTTCAGAGTTCGTTTCAAGATGTTTGATTTGTCAATAAGTAAAGGTTGAACACCAATTACCTTCGGGTTTGCTCCAACCAATTATGGTACCCGAGTGGAAATGGGACCGTATCACTATGGATTTTGTAACGGGATTACCACTATCACCGAGCAAGAAAGATGCTATATGGGTTGTAGTTGATATACTCACAAAGTCAGCTTATTTCTTACCTGTTCGAGTTGATTACTCACTCCACAAGCTGGAAAGCTTGTATGTTTCTAAAATAGTAAGGCTTCACAGAGTTCCTTTATCGATCATATCGGACAGAGATCTGAGATTTACATCTAGATTTTGGAAGAAGTTACAAGAAGCTTTGGGAACAAAGTTGAGCTTTAGTACAACTTTTCATCCCCAAACCGATGGTCAGTCGAAGAGATTAATTCAAGTACTCGAGGATATGCTTAGATGTTGTATTCTAGAATTCCAAGGCAGTTGGGAAAAGTATCTTCCATTGGTAGAATTTGCCTACAATAATAGCTTTCAGTTGAGCTTAAAGATGGTGCCTTATGAGGCTCTATATGGGCGTAAGTGCAAAATGCCTTTATATTAGACTGAACTCAAGGAAAACCGAATTCACGGAGCTGATTTGGTTACAGAAGCTAAAGAGAAAGTGAAAGTGATACGAGAATGTTTAAAAGCTGCATCAGACAAACAAAAATCCTATTTGGACCTAACGAGAAGAGAGATGGAGTATCAAGTCGGGATAAAGTTTTCTTAAAAGTGTCACCATGGAGAAAAGTTCTCAGATTTGGCTAGAAAGGCAAATTGAGCCCACGTTTTATTAGACCGTATGAGATTACCGAGAAAGTTGGACCGGTAGCTTACAGATTGGGTTTGCCATCAGAGTTAGAAAAGATACATGATGTGTTTCACGTGTCAATGTTGAGACATTACCGATCAGATCCTTCACATGTAATTACCTCGTTAGAGATAGATATTCATCCCGATATGACTTATGGTGAAGAACCAGTCAAGATTTTAGCTCGGGAAGTTAAGCAGCTAAGAAATAAAAGTATTGCTCTAGTAAAAGTATTGTGGCATAGGCATGGGATAAAGGAAGCTACATGGGAACCAGAAAAGAGCATGAGAAACCAGTACCCAAACCTATTTGTTGGTAAGATTTTCGAGGACGAAAATCCCTAAAGGTGAGAATTGTAACAACCCGATTTAGGGCCTAGTTGAAATAGTGGTGCGAGGCCACGAATCCGAGGTAAATTTATGAGTTTTTTTTAAGGTTTATGCCATGTTTGCATGCTAGTGTGAAAGTTTCATGAAGCAATTTTGTTAAATTGAAGTTGAATGGTCCATTAGGTCTAAATTGAAAAAGTTGCAAAATATGAGTTTCTAGATTTTTTTATATGAAATAGCTTTAAAATATTAATTAGAAATCCTTAAATAGCAATTTTCCATAATTACAATTTTTGGACAAAAATGGACATGAGTTAGTAAAATGTGAAAAATTTTAAGAGAAGAGCATTTTGGTCATTTATTAATTAATTGATTAAAATAGGAAAAAAATGATAAAAATCTCATTCATCTTCTTCCTTGGTGCTGAAAATTTGAAGAACCCCATAGCTAGGGTTTGTTCATTTCTCAAGCTTGCTAGTAAGTTCATCTTAGCCTCGTTTTTAATATTCTTCGTATTTTTGAAGTTCTCATATTATGAATTAGCTATTTTTAGCTATAAAATGAGCTAAGATGCATGTTTAAAAATCTATCCATGAATGATATGCTTGTAAAATGATATTTTAAGGAATTTTATGAGAGTTTGATGTTAGATAAACATTTTTTTTTCTAAGTGAATTTCATGAAAAATGCTAGTTGGGACTAGTTTGTCACTTTTATGGAAATTTGTCATACATGGTAGAAATAGTGAAAATTTGTCATTGCTATAGTTGAGATAAAGAATCAGCTAAGCATGAAGTTTAAGAAAGTTGAATGAGAATTATTTTACGAGCCTTGGGGCAAAAGTGTAATTATGAGAAAGTTTAAAGGCAAAATGGTAATTTTGCCATAGTAGGATTTATGAGTCCATTTAGTTATTATGAGTATTAAATGAGTTAAATTATTATTGTAGATCAAGAAAAATGAAGCCCTAATCGAAATCGAGGCAAGAACAAAGTCAAGGACTAAATTGCATATTTACGTGCATTTTGTACATTGAGGCAAGTTTGTATGATTTCTAAGCTTTATGATTTATATCATTGAAATGCTTAGTGTAATGTATAATAGTATCGTGAAAATGTTTAATGTTATGATAAACAAAGAAATCAATGAGATTAAGCATAAGAAAGTCCCGATTGAAGATGAATTACCTAGGATACTCGATCTACCATGTGAAATGAGAAAGTCCGTATAAGACCAAGCCAAGGCATGGCATCGGCAATCAAGCAAGTTATCATGTAATGTAACAGTCTGTTTTATACCCTAGTCGGAACAGTGGTTTCGAGGCCACAAATTTGAGTTTGTATAATATTTTAATATTATTTTCTGTGCTATTGTTATGTGATTAAGCATATGGAAAATTTTCGTAAGTTAATTTGATTGTTTGTGTGGTTAATTTGACAAAAGGATTAAATTGCATGAAATGTGAAAATTACTTGCTATTTGCCAAAGCACCTATGTGTTGTGGCTTTATAAAATGTGAGGACTTATGTGGCAAATAAGCCAATTCTATGATAGTGGACGGTAATAAATGTGGTACATGCATATTTTTTTATTATGATTATTAGTTTATATTATATGTTATAAATATCTTATTACTTATTCATTAAGTTATAATTTTTTATAATAAAAGAAACATGATAGTGGATAATAGAATGTCTAAATAACCATAGTATTAGTTTTTCCTATATGTTTAATGAAGGGGCATTTTAGTAAGATGAATAAATGATATTAGATTAAAGAAACAAAATATGAGTGTTCATCTTTTATTTCTCTTCTTTGACCGAAAATTAGAAGAAAGAAAAAGAAGGAACGTTGAGCTTGGTTTTGGCATTCATTAAGCATAATTAAGGTATGTTTTGGTTTTGAATTTTGATAATTTTTATGTTTTTGAGATTGTTGTTAAGTATACTACCAAGCCCATGTCTCAATTTGATGAACTGATGTTGTTCATGAAATGAGCCATTGATGATATGTTGAGTTTTATGGTGATTTATGGTGTTAAATGAAAGATTTGAGCTTTATGAACATGTTTTGTTCTTGAAGTTATGATGAATTTAGCTAAATAGGGCTAAATTGTGAAAATAGCAAATTGAAGGACTAAATTAATTATTTGATGGAAAATATGGGCTTGTATGATATATATGTATATTCGGTTAAGTATGTGTATGTATTGATTTTGTGAATTTGATGTTTTGAGAAAAATGGACTATATTGATAAAATGTACAAATATGAGGGTTAATTTGTAAATAGCCCTAAATATGTATCCATGGATTGAATTGAATGAATTAGTGAATAAAAGGGTTAATTCTGAATATGTTTAGGTCAAGAACCGAAGAAAATAGACTTAGATCGTGGGATTGCGAAAGTAATCGAGTAGCCATTTTATTCTGATAAACCGAATCCGAGGTAAGTCATTATGCAAATAAACATATTTGTATGATATTATATTTGTTCTTATGACTATTATTGAATATGGATATTCATGAGAAGATATGCAAATGAAACTAGGATAAGTTTGATATAGTGACTAAGTCCGAGAAGTTCCGTATGAACCTAGGAATTGATAGGATTAGATATGTCATGACATAGGTGTCTGTTCTGTTTTATCATGTAAGACCACGTCTGGGGCGTTGGAATCAATATCAACTTTATGAATAAGACCACGTCTGGGACGTTGGCATCAATATGACTTTTACGTGTAAGACCATGTTGGGGACATCGGCATCGTATTGATTCGTGTAAGACCCTGTCTAGGACAGTGGCACTGATATCCGAGTGCATGTAAGACCTCGTCTGGGACGTTAGCATTGTACAACTATTCCGAGCTTTTTGAGTATCCTACTAGTTTCCTATTGGTTCAACGGGCAAATTTTTGATACGTATTACAAATCCGAGCTATGAACAAATATGTGATTGTAAAACCATTTCAGGTACGTTGATTATACACTAATTGTGTATACAAGGTAAGCATCTATGTGATCTTATTATGATGCTATGAATATAGAATTGATAATATGATAGGTAAAGTTTTGGTTAAATGAGTTATATGTTTATGTTATTCTTGAATTGTGAATATGTCAAATGTGATCAAAGGTATATGAATCAAAGCATATATGTGATAATTTGCTAAATGATTGATATGTGTTGATGTATTTATTTGCATATATGCCTCCCATTCTAAGTTTGTTTGTATATTGACTTACTAAGCTTTTGGAAAGCTTACTCTATGTGTGTGTTTTCTCTGTTTTATAGGTCGTTAAAGCTACTGTAGGCTTGGGGCTGTCAAGGATCATCATCACACTTCTAAACTCGTTTTGCTACCCTTTTGAAGATGTATATAGCTTAATATGGCATGTATAGGCTAGATATGCATATATGATTTTGAAGTGAACTTAGTCATGTGTTTTGATAAGTTTTGAGTTGATAAATACTTGAATGAATGAGCTTTATGATACAAATTTTGATATGAGTTGATGCTATGGAATGGTTAAGTTTTGTTTAAACAATGGATGATTTATGATTGTGTATGAACTTTGTGTATTTTGTGGCTTTTAATAACCTAAAAATGGTGAAAATTGCAGTTTTCACATGGCCTAGACACATGGGCGTGTGCCCAGGCCGTGTGGCAAAAGTCAGAATCAAAAGAATCGCCCACAGACTAGTTACACGGCCGTGTGTAGTAAGTCAGAATCTGCCCATGGTTTACCTACGGCCATGTAATTTCCCCACGGGTAGGCCACACGGGCATGTCCCAAACCACACGGGCATGTGCCCCTATTTTCAAGAAAAATTTTTTTTGAAGTTCCTATTTTAGTCCCAAATCATTTCTTAATCATATTTTGGGTCTTGTAGGGCAATATTAGGGTCGTAAAGATGAAATTTGAAAAATTTTAAATTGTGCCACGGGATTATTTCCCAATTTACTCGTTTATTTATGTTTAACTCCGGTAATACTTCGTAACCCTATTTCGACGACAGTTTAAGGTTAAGGGGTGTTACATGTAAGACCAAGATAAGTCTTGGCTTTGAAGAGTTATTATGAGATGAAGACCCTTATAAGCCCAAGCCAAGGCATAGCATTTGTGATTCTCCAAGCAAAGATGTCATGTAAGTCCAAGACAAGTCTTTGCATTGAAAAGTTATCATGTAAGTCCAAGACAAGTCTTGGCATTGGAAAGCTAGCAAGAGATAAAGATACCATATAAATCCAAGCCAAAGAATGGCATTGGTGAGAACAAGGAAGATTTCATGTAAGACCAAGCCAAGGCTCGGCATTGATCAGTTCATGAGCAAAAATACCAAGTAAGACCATGCCAAGACATGGCAATGGTAAGTTCCTAAGGGAACACGCGAGAATAATTTCAACTTCACCATTCTTGACATGAATAATACTCTTTGTCAGCTTTAACTAGCATAACTTGATAACAATTTACTTACTTAACTTCTTGCTTTCTCATTCAATCTTTACTCTTTTGCCCGATAAATTACTATGAATAACAGAGGATACTGAATCTCAATACACATGTGTCTCGATGCCAATGCCATACACTAGATTTGGTCTTACATGGGATATCTATCTCATGATAACTTTTCAATGCCAAGACTTGTCTTGGTCTTACATGATAACTTTGCTTGATTGCCGATGCCATGCCTTGGCTTGGTCTTATACGGACTTTCTCATTTCATGTGGTAGATCGAGTATCCTAGGTAATTCAATTTCAATCAGGACTTTCTCATGCTTGATCTTACCTTTCTTGTTTAATATAACAATTAAACATTTTCATGGAAATAATGTACATATAAAAACATCACAAGCAATTCAATCAAAATATTCATGAAGCTTGAAATTCATACAAACTTACTGAAATTAGCTTGTTTGGGAATCATCTCTATCTTAACAAAATAATTTCGTTCGAGCCGAGAGATATCACACTATCACGGTCCACATATGGCATGTATAGCTAGACTCTTACTCACGCTAGGTTAGTTCGAGAACCAACTAAACCATATCTCTGATACCACTAAATGTAACACCCCTTACCCAAGTCTGACACTGAGACCGGATACGAGGCATTACCATGCTTAAACTTACTTAACTCTTTGAAACGGGCTATAAAATCTCTTTTAAGCCTACCACTTACTCAATCTCGGCCTACAAGGCCTTAAACTTACCTCCTAGAGGTTTCTGAACAAATCCTGAAACTTTTACAAACTTGAAAAACTTTTCCTCAAAACAGGGCCACAAGCCCGTGTTGGTCTAGGGACACGCCCGTGTGCCTCTAAGACATGCCCGTGTCTTCCACCCGTGGTCGACACTGCCTAATTCACACGGCCTTGACACGTCTGTGGCACTGGCCCGTGTGCTAAATCTTGGTATTCTGACTTATCCACACGACTTGGGCACACACCTTTGTGCTAACCGTGCCTCCCACACGGTCTAGACACACGCTCGTGTGTCTACCTATGTAGACAATGAGCAGGCTATCAACCAAGCCTTTTGCCACTTTCATTTGTATACATTCATATATCATCACATAATTTCACATAACATTAATATAACTCTTGAATTATCACCTTTATTCATAAAAGAAACAAAGTCTTCATCCCGTACACTAAGGAGAACTATTTTCAATACAATCACAAACAATTTAAACCATCATCTATGTCTATACACAACCAAACTGTAAGTTCTCTTAGGCAAACACAATTTGGCTACATCAATTAGAACTTAATCAACTTTAAAAGAATCCATATACATGCCATGTATCATAAGAACTTGGAACACCATACCAGGCGTCTACTCGATAATGTGAAAACATCTCCGACAGCCTCCAACCCAAGCTAGTTAAAAACCTATAAGAGATGGGAAAAAGAAAAGGAGTAAGCTATAATGCTTAGTAAGTTCATCTACATATAACTAAAAAATACTGATATTCATTGAATATACACAACTGCAAGGTATTATAATGAGTTTTTCTCATAAACTCCTGGTCACTTACTCAACCAATCTTGAAGCTTACTCATTCTATCTCTTACCACATTCTAATCATGCCACAAGCCAATTGATCGTTTAATTAACATACATTCTTGCACTGATCACCACATGATCATATAAAACAACACATCAAGCATTTTCGATAAGCCACTCATACTACTAATCTCTCGGTGGTTTCGCACTTAGCCCATCATCGATCTCTAATAGGGTGGTATCACATAGCCCACCAATCATTTATAAGCGATGGTATTACACACAGCCCATCGCTTACTAATAAATCAGGTGGTGATGCACATAGCCCACTGATAATAATATAATTGATGGTATCGCACACAGCCCATCACTAACCATGAATATAGTGATATCACACAAAGCTCACCATTATTATACATTCATGGATAGTTATCCACATGTATTTTTCTATTTCAAATGTTCATCCTAGAACATCCTCACACAATACTATTCTTACTTAACTTTCTACGATACTCGTTCGCATTCACACAATGCATCAATAATATATATCTCATGCAACTAAGGTACATTGATTACGCATAACCCATTAGGGGTTCGTCATATATTGAATTCATCTCAATTCAATTCTAATACACACTTGTGTTTCTCATGATACAATCACATACTTTCTCACTTTCAACATACCCGTTGAATCACTCAAATTGTTAAATAACACTTTTGAGTTTCATACACCTAATGTCACACTGACATCATACCCCGATAGGGTCATACATGTAATAACATATCGATGCCATGTCCATGACATGGTCTTATACGAATTCTTACTCCGAGGTCATATTCCAATTTGGTCTTACACAAGACCTTAACTATCATCATATCATGCTATATACATTTCCCATTACTCTTAGATTCAATTCTCTTGACATCACATCAAAAGTTATTTCATACATTCAAAGAGTAATTATACATTCCATACAACATTGGAATATTAAATTAACTCATATGTAATTGCAACATTTGCACATGAACTTACCTCGATGTCGAAAGGGCCGAAATGGACTCTTTGCCCACATTTTTCTTTTCACCCATTCTAGGTTCGAAACTCATTTTCTTTAATCTAGAACAATAGAATTTACTGATTTAATAACTTATAAATCATAATACACCATAATCTACACTTTATGAAAAAATGACTATTTTGCCCCTGCACTTTGGCATAATTATGATTTTGCCCCTAGTCTCGTAAATAAATTTTCATCTCATTTTATTGTTAAAAATCCTAGTTGAACATTTAATCCTCTTACAACTATCCACAATTCCAACTAATTCATGCCTTAATGAACAAATTACAACTTTTGCATTTTAGTCCCAATTAGGTGTTTTTATGACAACACCCTTTACAAAAGTTGTTTCTCATCATCCTATCATTCATTTTATTCCATAAAAACTCATAAAACAACATAAGTTCTATCATGGTAGGTCCCTAGACTTTCAACCATATTACAAACTAGTCCTCTCAATATCTAGCTTAAGCTTTGAGGACTCCAAAAATACAAAAATCATCAAAAACTACTATCAAATTGACTTACTTGAAGAGGAGATGAGCTGCTAAAATTTTGAGCTTCAAGAACCCCCATTATTGCTTGTATTTTCGGTGGAAGAAGAGAAGAAATAAAAAAGATGATAGCTTTTTGCTTATTTCATCTTATTTTATTCTTTTTAATCACCTAACATGACCAACATTTAATGTCCTTGTCCCCTTATCTTTCCTTGACCAGCCAAACTAATTTCCATGGCCTAATTGCACATTTGGGACCTAAAATTTATAAACCATAGCTATTTGGCACCTCTAGCAAATAAAATAGAACTTTCACACTTTATGCGATTTAGTCCTTTTTCACAATTTAGCTAGAAATCGCTAAAATTAAGGCACCAAAATTTTCATGCATCCTTATAAACATGTTATAACACATAAAATAACATGAAAATAATTTTATCTAACCTCAAATTAGTGATTCTAAGATCATGTTCCGATTAGCCCCTAAATCGGGTTGTTACATCAATTCCCTTCCCATGCAAATAATTTAATTTTTTGACAAAAACCCCTTGTTTTAATGTGTGGGCCATCTAAGCCTAGTTAACCTAGGTATAAATATTAATTTTTCACTAATAATCAACCTTTAATCCTCCTCCTCATTGCCCTAGCCATTCCTCTCCTCCTCTCATTCTCTTTGATTTTAATTTTTTTTCCTTTCCTCCATTGTTGTCGTTGCCTACACCTAGTTTTACCATCTCTTTCTTTTCTTTTTCTTTTTCTTTTTGACACAAGAATTGTGAATATATTTTCCACCATATTGCTTTCATTTTTCCTCATTAAAATCAGCCCCAAATTTGAAATCTTGAACTCCAAGATTGGTCCCGAACATTGCCAAGAATGTGCCATTACCGTTTCTCTCGACTAGCTTGGGTAAGGTCTCTTCTCTATTCAATTTCTTAATTAATCTTGTCCATTAAAAACATAAATTTCTAGATATGGAATTTGGGGGGTTTTAAATTATTTCAAAGGTATTTTTCCAGAATTTAATGAGATCTCAAACCATTTTAAAATTCAACCACAATTTTGGCCACCATGAGTGGTGGTGTGTGCGCCTATATGCAAGAAAGAGGGCTGTTTTGTTTCTTGGTTCTTGCCTATATTTTTCCAAAATTAATTTGAGTTCTTAGACCCTCCTAATCAGATTTTAAACCCATTTCAATTAGGGAAAATCTTCTTGATTGATTGGCCATTCGGATCCCACAAATCATGAAGCAAAAATGCAATTAAGGGTAACTAGTTTGTTATTTCGATATAGTTTTTAGGTAAAGGTTATGAATTGATTAAATGAAGGAATTTAATAATTACTTAGCTATTAATTTTCCAGTATATTATTGAATTAGGTGCTGACCCAAACGCCCCAAATCATCTGTAAAGGCGAAGAACGATTGCACGTACGGTTTGCATCAATACAGTGTAAGGAATCTAACTAGTTTGGATTCATAAAATAGTTATAATTCCAACGATTGGTTTGAACTAAGTGGGTGTTTGGGGTCTGGTTTAATGGTAAATTATTGTATTTATACTGAATTTTTTTTTAGGTTCATTTAAGGAATTATTAAGGAAAATTGGAAGATTCGCTAGTGTGCTGCGAGGAAGCGAAAAATAAGGTGTGGGTCCTAAGCTCATAAAATTGTTTTGAAAATGTTAATTATCATGTTGTATTTGATAAATTAGATTGCTTATTGGATTGGATCAATAGCCAAATAATTTATTTTGTGAGTGACAAAACTAGGTAAGTTTCGATACTTAAAAGATTGACATGTTGGCAGAATTGCTAGTTTGATAGTATGAATGTTTGATTAAGTTTGTAATTGCATATTTGAGTTATGAGATATGAGAATGTTTGACTGAATGATATAATGTGTTGAGATATTAAGCTTATGTATGATTTAAACTCATGAGATACTTGTTATATTATGTACCGAAAAGGGTGCTATTTATGCACAACGAAAATCTTAAAGTATGTAAGATTGAACGATATTGATTGATACCAACACAATGGTAATTTGAAAGATTGAAACATAGTTTCCATTTACTAAAAGTATGTGATTATTAAGGACATGTTGAGCATGTCAAATAGATGTGAAAAGTATTGAGATATGATTTAGTATGAGATTGTGTGACATATTGCATATGCATTGGGTTGGGATTTTGTGGTTGACGGAGGAGTTTCGCGGAGTACCAGTGGCATATTAAGCCTGCATTATTCGTAGTCAGTGCACTGCACCTAGAGTGTCGAGGGGATTGGTGATTTTATCGCATATTATATGTTATTGGCGATTGTATCGCACTATTTGATATCCGATAGATTTTCTTCATGATTGATTATTTGATGGTTTTACCACATCAAGCTATGCTCATAATGTTTTGGAGTTTGGCAGATGGGTTCTAGGGAACTCGTGGTGTGTAGCGGATGGTATAGGTAGGAACCTTTTTGCATTCTATCATGTGCACGACATATTCGAGTGTTATTGATTTATGCTAAGCATTGTATTTTGTTGTATCGAATGATATCAAAATTAATGATTGTTACTCGAATGAATGATGACCTTTGCTAATACATTGTTTGACATCGATTTGATTATGGCTATGTAATGACATGAAATTATTATGATGGTTCTGTTTTCTTCTATTAATGCTAATATGTTTAACTGTATTTGATGTTTTTGCCCGTTTAAATAATTATTCGATTCACACTGAGCTTTTCATAAGCTCACCCCTCCAATAGTGTTTAACTTTTTAGGTAAACCTCAAAATTAGGACCGGGCTCGGCATTTGGAGAATCACCTTGTACCTCATACTATTCTTAATAAGTATTATTAAGTCTTTATTAGTTTTAGCTTGTAATTTTTAATTATTTTTGGTCTGTGGCTTTGTAACTTTTCTTTTGGGGATTTTTGCATGCATGGATTACTCAAGCATAATAACCGGATAATGCATGATATCGGGCTTAAGTAAAAATTGATATTGTTCCCTAGTTTCTAGTACATTGAAAATAAACTATTTTTGAAAAACAAATTGATAAGGCAACTAAATTTCCAAAATGACCTGAAAAATGGTTTTTTCGCGGCATTAGTTTAAGTTCGAGTTTTTCTTTAAAGAAGAGCGACAAGCAAACAGTTTATTCTAAAACAACACTGTCAACAATAAAATGAATCCTAAGCATACACAACCTAATGAATGAATGCTTTTAAGCTAACTCAAAGTACAACTATGATTTTCTCTAAAATGAGTTTATTTAAGGTCTTCAAAAGTAACGTAAATTAGCTCAGTAATTTTGGTGGCTAATGTAGTGTAACAGCCCGATTTAGGGTCTAGTCAGAATAGTGATCTCAAAATAACTAAACCGAGAAAAGAGAAAATTATTTTCATGTTATATTATATGTTATAACATGTTTATAAAGATGTATGAAAGTTTTGGTGTTTTAATTTTAGCGATTTCATGCTAAATATCTAAAAAGGACTAAATCGCATAAAGTGCGAAAGTGCCATTCTATAGGCTAAAGGTACCAAATAGCCATGAAATATTAATTGGAGGGTTTTAAAGGGCAATTAGACCATCTTGAATATGATGGCCGGCCATGTAGACAAGAGGGGACAAGAGTTTTAATTTTTGGTCAAAGTTGGTAGGTTGAAATTGATGTTTTATAATAAAATAAAGAAAGGAAAAAGATATCATCTTTTTCTCTCTTCTTCTCCACCAAAAATGAGCAGCAACAAGGGGGTTTTGAAGCTTAAAATTTCAGCAAGCAATCCTCCTCCCTAGTAAGTGATTTTGATCATTTTTCTTGAAGAAAATTGTACTTTTGTGATCCCCAAAGCTTAAGCTAGCTAATGAGGGGACTATTTTACAATATGGTTGAGAGTCTAGGGACTTGCCATTAGATAGTCTATGAAAATGAATGATATGATGATGAGAAACAACTTTTGTGAAAGGATTTTCATGGAAAATACCTAAAATGGGTTATTATGCAAAGGTTATAATTTGTTCATTAAGGCATGAAATAGTTCAAATTAGAGATAGTTGTAGGAGGATTAAATGTTCAGCTAGGCTTGTTTAACAAGAAATTGAGATGAAAATTTATTTACGAGCCTAGGGGTAAATCATAATTTTGCCAAAGTATAGGGTCAAAATGGTCAATTTTGGATATTATGTTGTAATAAGATCATTAAGTGATTAAACGAGTAAATTTTATTGTTATAGATCGAAGAAAATGAGATTCGGACCTAGAACAGGGGAAAAGAGAAAGGTGGGCAAAAAGTCTTTTTCGACCCTTTCGGCATCGAGGTAAGTTCATGTGCTAACCTTGCAACTACATATGAGTTAATTTGATACTCTAATGTAAAATGGAATGTATGTTTATACTATGAATGTATGAAATTTAGTCGATGAGATGTCAAGAGAACTAAGCCTAAGAGAAATGATAAATGTTTATAGCAAGAAATGATGATGGTTAAAGTCTCGAGTAAGACCATATTGGAATATGGCCTCGATGTAAGAGTTTGTATAAGACCATGTCAGGGACATGGCATCGACATGTCAATGGATGTAAGACCCTTTGGGGTATGGTGTCAATGAGAGCTATGTACATGAGAATCAAGAGAGTTATTTAACAAGTTGAGTGGTTGAACGGATATGTGGAATGTATGTGATTGTACCAAGAGAAGAGCAAGTATATGTTAGGATTGAATTGATATGGATTCAATGATTGATAAACCCTAGTGGGACAGGTGTAATTGATGCACTTTAGGCACATGAAATAACCTTACTGATGCATTGTGTGAATGTGAACTAGTATCGTAGAACGTTAAGTAAGGATAGAAGTGAATGAGGATGTTCTTAGTGGAACATTTGAAATAGAGATATACGTATGGATTACTATCCATGAACGAGAAATTAAAGGTGAGCTATGTGCGATATCACCTTATAAGACCATATCAGGGATATGCCATTGGTATTGATATGAGATTTCGTGTAAGACTATAGCGAGGCTATGGCATTGTGATGACATGTAAAGTAATAGCTGGGCTATGAGGATAAGATACGAGTAAGACCATAGTTAGACTATGGTAATCAAGTAAACGACGTACTCAAATCCGTAAGACATTCTTCAATTGATAAGTGAAGGTAAGAGAAAGTAGAGTTGAATGTTGAGTACTCAAGTAGATAGTAATGTAGAATGTGAGTAAGTGAATACATTATTCTAATGTATTTGTGATAGAAACAATTGTAGCGTGATAAATGTGAAAACTCACTGGAGATAAGTTGTATGACTATGATGATATTTTATTAATGATGAATCGTAAATCACATACATGTAGTCACGAGAGTTAAGTTAAGAGGCTCTGTGACCTCACCCTCCTTACCACCGCTGAATTATGATGAGATGTTATGAGAGTCAAATTGAGTAAATTTGTATGTGATTAATGTAGTATTCGTGTTAGCATTTTGAAAATGCTTTGTATCACATTGATACATGATACTTTACTAGGTAGAGTAATTGTTGTTGAACATGAAGTTGGAGTCCTAGGGGACTATGCTAAAAAGGGCTACTATTTAGTTAAGAAATACATAAAGTCCAGTATGAGACCATATTCAAGGCATGGCCTCGGCAACAAGTTATGATTTCGTATAAGACCATATCTAGAAAATGGCTTCGAAAATGGATATGAAAATCGTATAAGACGTATTTAAAATATGGAATCGATACATGACATGAAGCCCATATAAGACCATATCCGGGATATGGCATTGGCATTTAGAGTTGAATCCATATTAGACCACCTCGGGGATGTGGCATTGGTTTTGTACCTATATGAATGACGATGAATATGCGTCTTTGATTATCCCTAGTGATTAATGGGACATATAGATGAGTCTAGGGGTAGAAATGAAAATTTTACTAAAGCCATGTGAATGGGTAAAAATAGGCATTTGTGAACGAGTCATGAAGAAAGGAGTACAATGTGTGGCACGGTAGGTGCTTAATAAAGGCAATTGTAAGAAAGTATGTCCAAATGCTTTAACGATTGTATTGATTATACAAAGTTATGAACAAGAGAAAGTTAGCCTGAGCTATTGACTCAAGTGAGTAGGAAGCCTGAGGTGTATGTTTATCGAGATATTCTTAAATTGATATTCTTTTGTCTCCTCGTAGCCTTATTCGGGTACCTTGAGGAGGAAGTTGGTGATGATTCTCGTGCAAGAAGTGAAATTTCAAGTTTCGCGTTGTGTGATGGGATTTCTAGTAAATTGAATAGAGTTAATGGATTCGATATAGATGTCCCTATTAACGTGAGAAATGACGATGGTAAAAGTTTTAGATTAGCATAGCAAGAGAAACTTAGATGAGAGTGTGCTTAAGGTATGTTCTCAGTATGGAGAAAAGAGTAGATTAATGTCTTGAGATATGAATCAAGTTCTGTGTATGTTCAGGAATGAGTCAGTAAAGAGAATAATTTCTATGTGCTCGTGAATGGGGAGCATATTAAAAAAATATGCTCATCGAAACATTTAAACCTCGATGGTTGAGTTGAAAGCTATAGAATGAGTTATCGATTGAAAGTTCTAGTACTGAGTTCAGTCTGTATTGAGAAAGATAGTTGCCAGATTGGTAATCCTGAGACGATCCCTTTTGTATCTGTATGAGAATTGGAGGTGTTGTGATGATCTATGAAAACCAATGAGTATTTTCTGAAATTTTCTTGAGTGAGAACATCTTGTGACACTGAGATAGTGGAAACAACTTGAACTTATCATAGTGGGTATAGTTAATGTAATACTTCACAGATGGTAGTCATTCTACAAGTGTTTAAAGGAAAGCTTCATGTTAAGCAATGCGAGTTAGTTACTTGGTTGACTTTAGTTGATAATATCCTAGTTTTAGCAAGGTTAATGAATATAGTGAGCCTTCCTTTCAGAATAGAAGAGGTCGAAGCGTTATAATAAATGGTATTTTAAACAAGCTATCCATGCTGGATGAGATTTTCGTTGTTGATGCTTCCTTAAGATAGAAAATGAATGATGATGAATCCAGAACTTATACAGAAGTTTTGACATGAGATTTAGTTGTGGCATATCTGATAAAGCAAGAATAAAGAAGTACATTTATGTGCCTAAATGTTTGACAACAGAGTACTTTTCGTGAGATGGATGAGTTTATGGTCAGAAGTGGTTGACCATAGAAAACTGAGTTTTAAAAGCGTTCAATTTAGGATTTTTTTTATATAGATGGTGAATGCTTTAATGAGAAAGTGAGGTAAAACCTCATAGATTTCCAGTGTGATTTGACAAAATTCCCAAGAAGGGGAAATGACATTCGAGTCGTAGTAAATTGACCTATAAGGATCCGAATGGTTAATCGGATTTGTGAAGAGTTCCAAATTTGTGGATCATTGAGTGTATGCTCTGGAGGAATAAGTACCTAGGTCACAAGTGGGGCTTCGACCTTATGTATGATAGCTTAAAGATTGTTGTCAGAGGAAACTTGAGGATAAGTGAATTTGTGATTTTGAAGAATTTATGGAAATGTTTTAAGAATGTTGGTAACAACTCCTCCTGATAAGATTTTTGAGGAAGAAAATCCCTAAGGGGGGAGAATTGTAACAGCCTGATTTAGGGTCTAGTCAGAACAGTGACCTCGAAATCACTAAACCGAGAAAAGAGAAAATTATTTTCATGTTTTATTATGTGTTATAACATGTTTATAAAGATGTATGAAAGTTTTGGTGTTTTAATTTTAGCGATTTCATGCTAAATCGCTAAAAAGGACTAAATCGCATAAATTGCAAAAGTGCCATTCTATAGGCTAAAGGTACCAAACAGCCATGAAATATTAATTGGAAGGTTTTAAAGGCAATTAGACCATCTTGAATATGATGGCCGGCCTTGTAGACAAGAGGGGACAAGAGTTTTAATTTTTGGTCAAAGTTGGTGGGTTGAAATTGATATTTTATAATAAAATAAAGAAAGGAAAAAGATATAATCTTTTTCTCTCTTCTTCTCCACCAAAAATGAGCAGCAACAAGGGGGTTTTGAAGCTTAAAATTTCAGCAAGCAATCCTCCTCCCTAGTAAGTGATTTTGATCATTTTTCTTGAAAAAAATTGTACTTTTGTGATCCCCAAAGCTTAAGCTAGCTAATGAGGGGACTATTTTACAATATGGTTGAGAGTCTAGGGACTTGCCATTAGAGAGTCTATGTTTTTTATTGAGTTTTTATGGAAGAAAATGAATTATAGGATGATGAGAAACAACTTTTGTTAAAGGATTTTCATGGAAAATACCTAAAGTGGGTTATTATGCAAAGGTTGTAATTTTATCATTAAGGCAAGAAATAATTGCAATTAGAGATAGTTGTAAGAGGATTAAATGTTTAGCTAGGCTTGTTTAACAAGAAATTGAGATGAAAATTTATTTACGAGCCTAGGGGCAAATCATAATTTTGCCAAAGTATAGGGGCAAAATGGTCAATTTTTCCTACGTGGATATTATGTTGTAATATGATCATTAAGTGATTAAACGATTAAATTTTATTGTTATAGATCGAAGAAAACGAGATTCAGACCTAAAACAGCGGAAAAGAGAAAGGTGGGCAAAAAGTCTTTTTCGGCCCTTTCGGCATCGAGATAAGTTCATGTGCTAACCTTCCAACGACATATGAGTTAATTCGATACTCTAATGTAAAATGGAATGTATGTTTATACTATGAATGTATGAAATTTAGTCGATGAGATGTCAAGAGAACTAAGCCTAAGAGAAATGATAAATGTTCATAGCATGAAATGATGATGGTTAAAGTCTCGAGTAAGACCATATTGGAATATGGCCTCGATGTAAGAGTTTGTATAAGACCATGTCAGGGACATGGCATCGACATGTCAATGGATGTAAGACGCTGTTGGGGTATGGTGTCAATGAAAGCTATGTACATGAGACTCAAGAGAGTTATTTAACATGTTGAGTGGTTGAATGGACATGTGGAATGTATGTGATTGTACCATGAGAAGAGAAAGTATATGTTAGGATTGAATTGATATGGATTCAATGATTGATAAACCCTAGTGGGACAGGTGTGATTGATGCACTTTAGTCGTATGAAATTACCTTATTGATGCATTGTGTGAATGTGAACGAGTATCATAGAACGTTAAGTAAGGATAGTAGTGTGTGAGGAAGTTCTCAGTGGAACATTTGAAATAGAGATATACGTATGGATTACTATCCATGAATGAGAAATTAAAGGTGAGCTATGTGCGATATCACCTTATTGATATTAAATGATGGGCTGTGTGCGTTACCACCTGAAATATGTTAGAAATCAATGGACTGCGTGGTTATAATTCTGAGTAAAGTTGCTGTGTGAATGAATTATCGAAAATGCTTGATGTGTTTTTCTATATGATCTTGTGATGATTAGTACAGGAGTGTATGCTAATTAAACGAGCATTCAGCTTGTGGCATGGTAAGAGTATGGTAAAAGGTAGAACGAGTAAGCTTTAAGGATGATTGGGTAAGTAACTCTGAGTTTGTGAGAAAGGCTCATTATAATAACTTGTAGTCATGTATATTCAATGAATTAGTGTTTGTCAATTTATGCAGATGAACATACTAAGCATTATTGCTTACTCCTCTTCTTTTCTCATCTCTTATAGGTTACTTTAGCTAGCTCGGGTTGGAGATCGCTGGAGATGTTTTCACACTATCGAGCAGACTCTTGGCATGAGGTATCAAGTCCTATTGGGTCATGGCATGTATAGGGCTAGAACTTAAGGTTGATTAAGTTGTGGTTAAGGTGCTTAATTGTGTCGGCCTAAGAGGGCTCATAGTTTAATTGTGTATAATCGTTGATGATGGCTAAGTTGTTGTAATTGTATGGTAGCAACACTTTATTTTCATGAATCAAATGTATGAATTCATGTGTTTTAGTCATTGATTTGAGACATTATTGAATCAGTATATTAATGTATGAAATATAGGATGGAAAAGGGCTTGGTATATAGCCTCTAAGTGTCCACAAGGTTAGACACACGGGCGGGTGTCTGGGCCGTGCGAACCCTACACCTTATGATTACTTGTTAGAATAGGCCACGGGTGAATCCCACGGCCGTGTGCATGAGCCGTGTAAGACTCACGGCTTGGGCATGGGCGTGTGCTCAGGCCGTGTCAAATAAGTCAGTACCTCCACACGATTGGAGGACACGTGCGTGTCAAGGTCGTGTAAAATAAGTCAGTAGCTCCACACGGTTGGAGGACACGGGTGTGTCAAGGCCGTGTCAGATAAGTCAGTAGCTCCCCACGGGTGGGAAACATGGGCGTGTTTAGGGGTGCACGGGCGTGCCCCAAACCCCACGGGCATGTAACCTATGATTTTGAGAGAGGATTTTCAATAAGTTTCGAAAGTTTGAGCAAGTGTTTAAGGCCTCGTATGACCATGATACGTATGCCTAGACCAAGAAAGAAAGGTTTGAAGTCAAAATAAAATTTTATAGCCAGTAAGTACTTGATTAAGTAAGTTCAAGCATGGTAATGTCTTGCATCCAGTCTTAGCATCGGACTTGGGTACGGGGTGTTACGTTTAGTGGTATTGGAGCTATGGTTTAGTCAGTTCAAAGACTAACCTAGCGAAAGTCAGAGTCTAGCTATACATGCCATATGTGGACCGTGATAGTGTGATGTCTCCCGCTTTAACAAAATTTTTTTGTTAAGACAGTGATGATTCCAACCGAGCTAATTTCAGTAAGTTTGTATGATTTCTAAGCTTTATGATTACTATCATTGATTGCTTAGTATAATATACATTGTTATTATGTAATGCCTATCATTTTTGTGAACAAAGAGATTAAACATGAGCAAGTCCCATTGAATAAGAATTGCCCAGGATACTCGATTCATCACATGAGACAAGAAAGCCGGTCTAAGACCAATCCAAGGCATGGCATCGGCAATCAAGAAGAGATCTTTCATGTAAGTCCAAGGTAAGCTTGGCATTGAACAGATATTTCATGTAAGTCCAAGGCAAGCTTGGCATTGAACAGATATTTCATGTAAGTCCAAGGCAAGCTTGGCATTGAACAAATATTTCATGTAAGACCAAGGCAAGCTTGGCATTGATTCAAGAAGAGACCTTTCATGTAAGTCCATGCCTAGAGTATGGCTTTGACATCAAGTTCATGGCAAAAGATTTAGTATCCTCGGTAATTCACAAAAATTCATCGGGCAAATGAGTAAAGTTAAAATGAGATAGCAAGAAAGGTAGTAGTAAAGTTGATATTATGTCATGCTAGTTAAGGCTGACTAACAAGTATAATTCATGTTATGAATTGTGATGCTGAGATAATGTTTATTATAGTAAAGCATACTGATCTTTTTGATCAAGTGTTACAGGTACCTTGTTTACCTCACAGACATGAGAATAGTAAGCACCATGATGTATGCGAGAAGCAGTAAGAGCAAGAAACCACCTATATTGTGGTATGAGAGTTAAAACTGAGAAGTTTGATTAAGTAGAATGCGAGAGATGAGTACTGTCGTTCAACGTTGAAAAGATGAATAAGACCATGGTTGGACCATGGCAATAGAGAGCCAGTGTAAGACCATGTCTGGGACATGGCATAGGCCATATTATGAGAGCCAGTGTAAGACCATGTCTGGGACATGGCATCGACCGTATTATGAGTGCCAGTATAAGACCGTGTTTGGAACATGGTATCAGCATTAAGACCAGAGCCGATGTAAGACCATATCTGGGATATGGCATCGGCATTGACATGAGTTCCATATAAGACCATATCAGGGATATGGCATTGGTATTGATATGAGATTTAATGTAAGACTATAGCGAGGCTATGGCATTGTGATGACATGTAAAGTAATAGCTGGGCTATGAGGATAAAATACGAGTAAGACCATAGTGGACTATGGTAATCAAGTAAACGACATACTCAAATCCATAAGACATTCTTTAATTAATAAGTGACGGTAAGAGAAAGTAGAGTTAAATGTTGAGTACTCAAGTAGATAGTAATGTAGAACTTGAGTAAGTGAATACATTATTCTAATGTATTTGTGATAGAAACAATTGTAGCATGATAAATGTGAAAACTCATTTGAGATGAGTTGTATGACTATGATGATATTTTATTAATGATGAATCGTAAATCATATGCATGTAGTCACGAGAGTTAAGTTAAGAGGCTCTGTGACCTCACCCTCCTTACCACCGCTGAATTATGATGAGATGTTATGAGAGTCAAATTGAGTAAATTTGTATGTGATTAATGCAGTATTCGTGTTAGCATTTTGAAAATGCTTTGTATCACATTGATACATGATACTTTACTAGGTAGAGTAATTTTTGTTGAACATGAAGTTGGAGTCCTAAGGGACTATGCTAAAAAGGGCTACTATTTAGTTAAGAAATAGATAAAGTCCTATATGAGACCATATTCGAGGCATGGCCTTGGCACCAAGTTATGATTCCGTATAAGACCATATCTAGAAAATGGCTTCGGAAATGCATATGAAAATCATATAAGACCGTATTTAGAATATGGAATCGATACACGACATGAAGCCCATATAAGACCATATCCGGTATATGGCATTGGCATTTAGAGTTGACTCCATATAAGACTACCATGGGGATGTGGCATTGGTTTCGTACCATTAATGGGACATATAGATGAGTCTAGGGGTAGAAATGGAAATTTTACTAAAGCCATGTGAATGGGTAAAAATAGGCATTTGTGAACGAGTCATGGAGAAAAGAGTACGATGTATGGCACGGTAGGTGCTTAATAAAGGCAATTGTAAGAAAGTATGTCCGAATGCTTTAACGATTGTATTGATTATACAAAGTTATGAACAAGAGAAAGTTAGCCTAGGCTATTGACTCAAGTGAGTAGGAAGCCTGAGGTGTATGTTTATCGAGATATTCTTAAATTGATATTCTTTTGTCTCTTCGTAGCCTTATTTGGGTACCTTACGGTGGAAGTTAGTGATGTGAAACACCCCAAACCCGACCCAAAAAGCCTAACCAGATTTGGTATGTTCCTCGAGTAAATCTATAGCGAATTCTCATTTTTGTTTAAGAAAAACTTGATGATTTTGTAGAAAACGGATTAACTTAACATTTTAGGTTAAAATAAATTTGTAAAGTAAAATTTATATCTTTAAAAAAAACATTACTTGTAGGAGGAATTGATAAATCAAAAGAAAACCACATTTAAGGAAATTACTTTAAAACACACATATATATATGTTAGTGACAAAAACATTTTAAATTATTATTTATCGAAAACTATTTAGTTATTTAATAGTTATTGTTCATGGCAAAATAAAAATAATTCCAAACACAAAATTAAAGATAGTTTATAGTGGCCTTATTACATAAAATTGGAAAACCCATAATAAAGTCTAAATAATAAAATTAACTTAATAAGTTTAAGTAGGAAAATTTCCAAACTTCATTGTTTGAGCATTGGCCACCTCAATTCCTTCTTGCTCGATCCATCGCACTACTTAATCATCTCAAAAGTTTTCCCACAAAAGGGTGAGTCATAAACTCAATGTATAACACATACATTAAAAAACCCATTTGATTAAGCCTTTAAGCCCATTAATTACACATATGGCCATAGGCCCATTTAAGTCATATTTGGCCAAAAGCCCATCTTCATAATGATCAAATAATAATCATTTATGATCACATGATTAGATACAAATAATGAAATGCAAACCCTACCCACCTAAATATCCATTCGCTACACACCATCCGTACCAACCAACACATCGTGGGATTACTAAATCGACCCTCCATCCGCTACACACCATCGAAGGCGCTTCTTGCAGTCAACATGCACATCGCCTTATAATATTGTGGCAAAGCCACTGCACAAATGTGACCAAGTCACCAGATTTCAAATATGTGACCGAAGTCACCAAATTCACATATGTGACCAAGTCACCGGATTTCAAATATGTGATCAAGTCACCAGATTCACATATGTGACCAAGTCACCAAATTCACATATGTGACCAAGTCACTGGATTTCAAATATGTGACCGAAGTCACCGAAAATGTGGTAAAACCACCGAATACTTCCCTTCATCAATAATACCCATATGCCCATGCACATACATATCGATAAATTTTCATGCTATTTACCCCACGATCATAATATAGTCATACTTATCTTCACATTTATGCATATAGCAAAATGAACAAAATATTGGGGTAAACATACCTGAATATCGTATACCACTGAATGGTATTCAAAATCACAATCATACACATGGTTGTATAATCACATTTAAATATATGTAAATCTATGAGATTTTTAATGTAAGGTTACACACCTTATGACAGTGAGAACGATACCCTCTCGCTCGTCAACACCTAGTTAATTAATACACTTGGTTAGTATACACTATTACTAACAAAACTACACTTATTGATGATGGATCTAAATCCTTACCCTGATGATCTCGAAAGATCACTTCTTAAAAGTTGGCTTCAACAAAGATCTTTAAAAATCCTTTCCAAGGATTCAGCCTAGGACAGAAAAATAAAAGGATTATGAGACTAAAATAAGAAGAAGATCATGAAAACGATTGACAAAATCCTTACTTGATTCACTTGAAGGTTCGGCCTTGAACAAAAAGAAGAAAGGAATTGATGATTCAGCTTTAACAAAAAGAGAGAAATATTGTGCTTTGGCTATGGTGGTTTCGGTTGAGAATGAAGAAGAAAGAAGTATGAAAAGAGAAGGAAAGAGAGAAGGAAGAAAAGAGAAAGAGAAAGAGAGAGATTAAAGGAAGAAGATGATGATGGTGATGTTGTTTTTCAAAAAGAAAAGAGATTGGTTTTGGAACCTATGCTCATTCGGCCAAGGGGAAGAAATGAAGAAAAAGGTTCTTGATCTTTGTGGTTTCGGCTATGAGAGGAAAGAGAAGAGAAAATAGAATAAAAAGAAAGAAAAAGAAAATGAGAGAAAGCTTTTGGTGAAAGTTGAATTCGACACTAGAGAGGAAGAAAAGGAAGTGTCTTCAAAAGTGACAATAATTTGGTATCAAAAGGAGATAAAATTTTGAGAGGAAAAGAAGAAATAAAGGTACCTATTTGGTCAAAATGCAAAGGCCAAAACAAAGCAAACTTTGTACCAAATGTCAATAGACAATTTCAGCTAAGAGAAGAAAAATATTGGACAAAGGAAAAATGCATAATTGACAACCTTTTGGTCAACTAAAACCTCCTTAATCCCATACCAAAATTCGCCAACACAATAGCCTACACAATCCCTTCTTTCCTCCTTGATTCTTCCCTATCAACTCCATAATTTCCAACACAATTAATCACTCCCTAAGCCCCTTATGTTGTCTAGGTTCATGGTCAAATGACCATGAACAAACTTCCAAAACATTGCCCACATATCATGCCTTTTGTCCCCCTTTCTTACCATCTTCTTATGATTCCATACCATAAGTTCCTAGCTTGCCTTTTCATATGGTCAAAAGGCCAAAATAAAAGAATACTCATCCACTCTAGAACATTCTTGGCCGACACTATAGGAAGGAAACATAAAAACTAAAATTTTTCCCATTTGCTAGCTAGGGATTCAACCTCTCCCTCAAGCACTAATCCATGCATCCTAACCACCTTGTCAATTACTCAACTTATGCTTAAAACTCCTTGTCATTATTTCTTAAGGCCTAACTTTTTTAGCTCCCTCTTAATTATTAGAAATTAAAAGTTTCACTAAGCATTCACTTAATTAATGAAGCTCAAATAACTTCCAAAATACACTCAATAATAATTAAGCATGCAACATCATTCAATTAAGTAGAAAATGCATAACCCCTAATTATTAGGATGTTACATGATGATTGTTGTACAAGAAGTGAAATTTCAAGTTTCGCGTTGTGTGATGGGATTTCTAGTAAATTGAATAGAGTTAATGAATTCGATAGAGATGTCCTTGTTAACGTGAGAAATGATGATGGTAAAAGTTTTAGATTAGCATAGCAAGAGAAACTTAGATGAGAGTGTGCTTAAGGTATGTTCTCAGTATGGACAAAAGAGTAGATTAATGTATTGAGATATGTATCAAGTTCTTTGTATGTTCAAGCATGAGTCAGTAAAGAGAATAATTTTGTGTGCTTGTGAATGGGGAGCATATTACAGAAATATGCTCATCGAAATGTTAAAAACTCGATGGTTGAGTTGAAAGCTATGGAATGAGTTATCAATTGAAAGTTCTAGTATTGAGTTCAGTTTGTATTGAGAAAGATAGTTGCCAGATTGGTAATCCTGAGATGATCCCTTTTGTATCTATATGAGGATTGGAGGTGTTATGATGATCTATGGAAACCCAATGAGTATTTTCTAAAATTTTCTTGAGTGAGAACATCTTGTGACACTGAGATAGTGGAAACGACTTGAACTTTCACAGATGGTAGTCATTCTACAGGTGTTTAAAGGAAAGCTTCATGTTAAGCAATGCGAGTTAGTTACTCGGTTGACTCTAGTTGATAATATCCTAGTTTTAGCAAGGTTAATGACTATAGTGAGCCTTCCTTTCAGAATAGAAGAGGTCAGAAGTGTTATAATAAATGGTATTTTAAACAAGCTATCCATGCTAGATGAGATTTCCGTTGTTGATGCTTCCTCGAGATAGAAAGTGAATGATGATGAATCCAAAACTTATATAGAGGTATTGACATGTGATTTAGTAGTGGCATATATGATAAAGCAAGAATAAAGAAGTACAATTATGCACCTAAATGTTTGACAACAGAGTACTTTTCGTGAGATGAATGAGTTTATGGTCAGAAGTGGTTGACCACAAAAAGCTGAGTTTTAAAAGCGTTCAATTTAGGATTTTTTTTATATAGCTGGTGAATGCTTTAATGAGAAAGTGAGGTAAAACCTTATAGATTTCCAGTGTGATTTGACAAAATTCCCAAGAAGGGGAAATGAAATTCGAGTCGTAGTAAATTGACCTATAAGGATCCGAATGATTATTTGGATTTGTGAAGAGTTCCAAATTAGTGGATCATTGAGTGTATGCCCGGAGGAATAAGTACCTAGGTCGCAAGTGGTGCTTCGACCTTATGTATGATAGCTTAAAGGTTGCTGTCAGAGGAAGCTTGTGGATAAGTGAATTTGTGATTTTGAAGAATTTATGGAAATGTTTTAAGAATGTTGGTAACAACTCCTCCTGATAAGATTTTCGAGGACAAAAGTCCCTAAGGGGGAGAATTGTAACAGCCCGATTTAGGGACTAGTCAGAGCAGAGATCTCAAAATCACTAAACTGAGAAAAGTGAAAATTATTTTCATGTTATATTATGTGTTATAACATGTTTATAAAGATGTATGAAAGTTTTGGTGTTTTAATTTTAGCGATTTCATGCTAAATAGCTAAAAAGGACTAAATCGCATAAAGTGCAAAAGTGCCATTCTATAGGCTAAAGGTACCAAATAGCCATGAAATATTAATTGGAGGGTTTTAAAGGGCAATTAGACCATCTTGAATATGATGGCCTGCCATGTAGACAAGAGGGGACAAGAGTTTTAATTTTTGGTCAAAGTTGGTGGGTTGAAATTGATGTTTTATAACAAAATAAAGGAAAAAGATGTCATCTTTTTCTCTCTTCTTCTCCACCGAAAATGAGCAGCAACAAAGGGGTTTTGAAGCTTAAAATTTCAGCAAGCAATCCTCCTCCCTAGAAAGTGATTTTGATAATTTTTCTTGAAGAAAATTGAACTTTTGTGATCCCCAAAGCTTAAGCTAGCTAATGAGGGGACTATTTTACAATATGGTTGAGAGTCTAGGGACTTGCCATTAGAGAGTCTATGTTGTTTATTGAGTTTTTATGGAAGAAAATGAATGATAGGATGATGAGAAACAACTTTTGTTAAAGGATTTTCATGGAAAATACCTAAAATGGGTTATTATGCAAAGGTTGTAATTTGTTCATTAAGGCAAGAAATAATTGCAATTAGAGATAGTTGTAAGAGGATTAAATGTTCAGCTAGGCTTGTTTAACAAGAAATTGAGATGAAAATTTATTTACGAGCCTACTGGCAAATTGTAATTTTGCCAAAGTATAGGGGCAAAATGGTCAATTTTTCCTAGGTGGATATTATGTTGTAATATGATCATTAAGTGATTAAACGATTAAATTTTATTATTATAGATCGAAGAAAATGAGATTCGGACCTAAAATAGGGGAAAAGAGAAAGGTGGGCAAAAGTCTTTTTCGGCCCTTTCGGCATTGATGTAAGTTCATGTGCTAACCTTGCAACTACATATGGGTTAATTCGATACTCTAATGTAAAATGGAATGTATTTTTATACTATGAATGTATGAAATTTAGTCGATGAGATGTCAAGAGAACTAAGCCTAAGAGAAATGATAAATGTTCATAGCATAAAATGATGATGGTTAAAGTCTCGAGTAAGACCATATTGGAATATGGCCTCGATGTAAGAGTTTGTATAAGACCATGTTAGGGACATGGCATCGACATGTCAATGGATGTAAGACCCTGTTGGGGTATGGTGTCAATGAGAGCTATGTACATGAGACTCAAGAGAGTTATTTAACAAGTCGAGTGGTTGAACGGACATGTGGAATGTATGTGATTGTACCATGAGAAGAGAAAGTATATGTTAGGATTGAATTGATATGGATTCAATGATTGATAAACCTTAGTGGGACAGGTGTAATTGATGCTCTTTAGTCGCATGAAATAACCTTACTGATGCATTGTGTGAATGTGAACGAGTATCGTAGAACGTTAAGTAAGGATAGTAGTGTGTGAGGAAGTTCTCAGTGGAACATTTGAAATAGAGATATATGTATGGATTACTATCCATGAATGAGAAATTAAAGGTGAGCTATGTGCGATATCACCTTATTGATATTAAATGATGGGCTGTGTGCGTTACCACCTGAAATATGTTAGAAATCAATGGACTGTGTGGTTATAATTCCAAGTAAAGTAGCTGTGTGAATGAATTATCAAAAATGCTTGATGTGTTGTTCTATATGATCTTGTGATGATTAGTACAGGAGTGTATGCTAATTAAACGAGCATTCGGATTGTGGCATGGTAAGAGTATGGTAAAAGGTAGAACGAGTAAGCTTTAAGGATGATTGTGTAAGTAACTCTGAGTTTGTGAGAAAGGCTCATTATAGTAACTTATAGTCATGTATATTCAATGAATTAGTGTTTTTCAGTTTATGCAGATGAACTTACTAAGCATTATTGCTTACTCCTCTTCTTTTCTCATCTCTTATAGGTTACTTTAGCTAGCTCGGGTTGGAGATCGCTGGTGATGTTTTCACACTATCGAGTAGACCCTTGGCATGAGGTATCAAGTCCTATTAAGTCATGGCATGTATAGGGATAGAACTTAAGGTTGATTAAGTTGTGGTTAAGGGTGCTTAATTGTGTTGGCCTAAGAGGGCTCATAGTTTAATTGTGTATAGCCGTTGATGATGGCTAAGTTGTTGTAATTGTATGGTAGTAACACTTTATTTTCATGAATCAAATGTATGAATTCATGTGTTTTAGTCGTTGATTTGAGACTTTATGGAATCAGTATATTAATGTATGAAATGTAGGATAGAAAAGGGCTTGGTATATAGCCTCAAAGTGTCCACAAGGTTAGACACACGGGCGGGTGTCTGGGCCGTGCGAACCCTGCACCTTATGATTACTTGTTGGAATAGGCCACGGGTGAATCCCACGGCCATGTGTATTAGTCGTGTAAGACTCATGGCTTGGGCATAAGCGTGTGCTCTGGCCGTGTCAAATAAGTCAGTAGCTCCACACGGTTGGAGGACACGTGCGTGTTAAGGCTGTGTCAGATAAGTCAGTAGCTCCCCACGGGTGGGAAACATGGGCGTGTTTAGGGGTGCATGGGCATGTCCCAAACCCCACAGGCGTGTAACTTTTGATTTTGAGAGAGGATTTTTGATAAGTTTTGAAAGTCCGAACAGGTTTTTAAGGCCTCGTATGACCATGATACGTATGCCTAGACCAAGAAAGAAAGGTTTTAAGTCGAAACGAAATTTTATAGCTAGTAAGTACTTGATTAAGTAAGTTCAAGCATGGTAATGTCTCGCATCTAGTCTTAGCATCGGACTTGGGTAACAGGTTTTATGTTTAGTGGTATCAAAGCTATGGTGTAGTTAGTTCTAGGACTAACCTAGCGAAAGTAGGAGTCTAGCTATACATGCCATATGTGGACCGTGATAGTGTGATGTCTCCCAGCTCTAACAAAATTATTTTGTTAAGACAGTGATGATTCCAACTGAGCTAATTTCAGTAAGTTTGTATGATTTCTAAGCTTTATGATTACTATCATTGAATTACTTAGTATAATATACATTGTTATTTTGTAATGCCTATCCTTTTTGTGAACAAAGAGATTAAACATGAGCAAGTCCCGATTGAATAAGAATTTCCTAGGATACTCGATCCATCACATGAGACAAGAAAGGCCGTATAAGACCAAGCCAAGGCATGGCATCGACAATTAAGAAGAGATCTTTCATGTAAGTCCAAGGCAAGCTTGGCATTGAACAGATATTTCAAGTAAGTCCAAGGCAAGCTTGACATTGAACAGATATTTCATGTAAGTCCAAGGCAAGCTTGGCATTGAACAGATATTTCATGTAAGTCCAAGGCAAGCTTGGTATTGAACAGATATTTCATGTAAGACCAAGGCAAGCTTGCCATTGATTCAAGAAGAGACCTTTCATGTAATTCCATGCCTAGAGTATGGCTTTGACATCAAGTTCATGCCAAGAGATTTAGTATCCTCGGTAATTCATAGAAATTCATCGGAAAATGAGTAAAGTTAAAATGAGATAGCAAGAAAGGTAGTAGTAAAGTTGATATTATGTCATGCTAGTTAAGGCTAACTAACAAGTATAATTCATGTTATGAATTGTGATGCTGAGATAATGTTTATTATAGTAAAGCATACTGATCTTTTTGATCAAGTGTTACAGGTACCTTGTTTACCTCACAGACATGAGAATAGTAAGCACCATGATGTATACAAGAAGCAGTAAGAGCAAGAAACCACCTATATTGTGGTATGAGAGCTAAAACTGAGAAGTTTGATTAAGTAGAATGTGAGAGATGAGTACGGTCATTCAACGATGAAAAGATGAATAAGACCACGGTTTGACCATGGCAATGAGAGAGCCGGTGTAAGACCATGTCTGGGACATGGCATCGGCCACATTATGAGAACCAGTGTAAGACCATGTCTGGGACATGACATCGGCCGTATTATGAGTGCCAATATAAGACTGTGTTTGGAACATGGTATCGATATTAAGACGAGAGCCAGTGTAAGACTATATCTGGGATATGGCATCGGCATTGACATGAGTTCCATATAAGACCATATCAGGGATATGGCATTGGTATTGATATGAGATTTCGTGTAAGACTATAGCGAGGCTATGGCATTGTGATGACATGTAAAGTAATAGCTGGGCTATGAGGATAAGATACGAGTAGGACCATAGTTGGACTATAGTAATCAAGTAAACGACGTACTCAAATCCATAAGACATTCTTTAATTGATAAGTGACGGTAAGAGAAAGTAGAGTTAAATGTTGAGTACTCAAGTAGATAGTAATGTAGAACTTGAGTAAGTGAATACATTATTCTAATGTATTTGTGATAGAAACAATTGTAGCATGATAAATGTGAAAACTCACTTGAGATGAGTTGTTTGACTATGATGATATTTTATTAATGATGAATCGTAAATCATATGCATGTAGTCACGAGAGTTAAGTTAAGAGGCTCTGTGACCTCACCCTCCTTACCATCGTTGAATTATGATGAGATGTTATGAGAGTCAAATTGAGTAGATTTGTATGTGATTAATGCAGTATTCGTGTTAGCATTTTGAAAATGCTTTGTATCACATTGATACATGATACTTTACTAGGTAGAGTAATTGTTGTTGAACATAAAGTTGGAGTCCTAGAGGACTATGCTAAAAAGGGCTACAATTTAGATAAGAAATAGATAAATTCCTGTATGAGACCATATTCGAGGCATGGCCTCGGACCAAGTTATGATTTCGTATAAGACCATATTTAGAAAATGGCTTCGAAAATGGATATGAAAATCGTATAAGATCCGTATTTAGAATATAGGATCGATACACGACATGAAGCCCATATAAGACCATATCCGGGATATGTCATTGGCGTTTAGAGTTGACTCCATATAAGACCACCTCGGGGATGTGGCATTGGTTTCGTACCCATATGAATGACGATGAATATACATCTTTGATTATCCCTAGTGATTAATGGGACATATAGATGAGTCTAGAGGTAGAAATGAAAATTTTACTAAAGCCGAGTGAATGGGTAAAAATAGGCATTTGTGAACGAGTCATGAAGAAAGAGTACGATGTGTGGCATGGTAGGTGCTTAATAAAGGCAATTGTAAGAAAGTATGTCCGAATGCTTTAACGATTGTATTGATTATACAAAGTTATGAACAAGAGAAAGTTAGCCTAGGCTATTGACTCAAGTGAGTAGGAAGCCTGAGGTGTATGTGTAACATCCGGGGTTTAGGGGTCTCGCATTTTAATTTATTTCTATGTGCTAGTATGCTTTGGATGTTGTTTGTGTGCGTTTGGGGGCTTTGGGAAACCTTGGGGTTAGGTAGGAGCCTTGGGAAAATTTTTGTTTTTAAGCCTTTAGGGGAGAGCTAGGGGAGCTAAGCCTTAAGGGAATTAATAAGGAGTTTATGACACAAGAAAGTGAGTGGTGGAGTGGCAAGGTAACACATGGGAGCAAGGGGGAGAGTTTGTGTCAAAGGAGTTCCAAGGGGGAGGAGGTTCGAGCAACAAGGAAAGCTTTTTGGGGTTTGTTTTTGTGGCAAGAGGAGTGGAGAGTTGGATTCGGCATGGACACTTGAAGGTGGGAGTTTGGATGGGTCAAAGATTTCAAATGAGTGGCTATGAAGGGAGATAAGAGTTTGAATCATTCAAATGTGTTTGAATGAGTGGAATGGAGGAAAGTTAGGAGAAAATAAGGGGTGTGGAGTGAGGTTGAAGTGGTGGCCGAATGTGGGATTCTAGAGGTGGGCATATTCGGTTTTGGGGAGGGGTTTAGAGTGTCGAAATTTAGTCTTCTTTTCTTTCTAGTTTTTCATCCTCTCTTTTAGTGCCGAAAACACTTAGCAATTCAATTTTCTTTCTTTCTCTCCTTTTGACCCTTAGCCGAAACTTGGAAGACCATTAAGGTCACTTTTATTCTTCTTATCTTCTCATCTTCAAAAGTCGAAAGTGAGAGAACCTTTTTGTGCATTTCCATTCATCTTCTCTTCTCTCTTCTCTAAAGCCGAAACCTCTACCATTGTTCTTCGTTAATCTCTTTTTCCTTCTAAAGCCGAATAACCCTTCTACTCCTTTGAACCATTGGCCAAATCTCTTATTCACCATTACTCCTCTTTACCTTTCATTTTTTTTTGCTTCTTTTCTTCCTCAACTCGGGTTTAATCTTCAAGCCTTAATTCTTGGTTGAATCTAGTAAAGCCGAACGTCTCTTGGGTGGTGACTCTCTCTACCGATTTTCTCATTCAGATCCTAGAAGTGGTGGTAAGGAATCTCTATTCATCCAAATCTCTTTCTTTTCTCTTTGGTTTGTCGAAACCAAGAATCTAATCTTGTTCTTTTGTGTGGACGAAACCATGAAGGTTTGAGTTTGGGACTTTTGTTAGGCCAGTGTTAAGGGGGGAGATCTTTCGGGATTCGATCAATCAAGGTAAAATGATTGTAGCATTTGACTGAAGGCCATTTCTTTCGCCCATAGGTGTTAGAGCCGATTCTAACATGGTTAATGTAGGGATCTCAATGACTTTCAAGATCAAGTGAGAATCTTTGGGATTTGAGTCGAGTTTGGTAAGGTTATTTGATTTAGATATTATTTAGTCTCATTTAGATCTAATTTAACATTTAACTGCGTCTCTGATTAAGTTATTATTCGATGGATGCGGGTACCAGCCAAGGAGAGAAAGGGGTTGGACATGTAGTCCCTACCCCTAAGTTCAAGAAGCGTTCGGTTTTAGTAGTTTAGGATTGGCCATCGGGGTGTGGGCTAGCATCGAGCAAGATCGTGGGCAAATAGCGGTAGTGTCGGTTAGTGATAGCGTCGACATAAAGAGCGTGGTGTTACGGGTTATCAGGTGTGTAGTTAGCACACTATTTCTTTACTTCCCTTATTATAAATTAATAAAATACATGTGATATGTGTGGTGGCTGATTTAGTGGCTGTGGTGGTATTGTTACCCATAAAGGGGTAATTCGGTAACAAGGTTAGTACATTTCTTATATCAAAATGTGGTTGGATATATGTGGATCTATGAAAGCATGTAAAAAAAAATATGTATATCTAGACATGTTCATATGTTTTATGCCATTTCATCATATTATGTTGCATGTACATAGGGTTCGGGATATATATGAAGAAAGGGGAAGTGTGTACATTTATGTAGGTGGATTAAAGATGGCCTCGCGCCTCATTGTGGTTTGATGTTGGCCTCAAGCCACGTCCTGGATTGATGATGACCATGAGTCTCATCGTGGATATTGTGATTTCAATCACGTCGATAAGTGGCTAGACCACTAAGTGGACTTTGAGTAGCATGATTGCCAAAGAGGTGTGTAGCGGATGGAGGGTCGATTTAGTAATCCCCTGGTGTGTGGTGGTTGGATATACGGGTGGTGAGTAGTGGTTGGATATTAGGTTGGGTTGGGTTCACATTATGCATGATAGTATGTGGTACGTGGACTTGATGTGGTTTTGGGGCTAAGCCCATTTGTGGAAATATGTGGATTAATTACACACTGAGTCAAAATGACTCACCCTGTTTTTCAAACAATGCAGGTAATACATGATACTTTGGATCGGGCTGGAGTGGATTCGGGGTGGCCATGCAGAAGCTGTTTTTATTCTTAAAGTACATTATAAACTTTTATTACTTTTTGGGGTATTTTTATTGTAATAAGGCCGCTTTAAATACTTTGGATTTTTTTAAGTTTCAAGTTGGAACCGCTATCAAATGGTTAATTAACAAAGGAACTCTAAAATATCGGCAACACTCGAATTTAAGTGAAATTTTCAAAATATGGATTACTTATAAACCTTTCGATTTCCCAAAATTTTCGTATAAATGAATAATGATTTGAACTTGTGCAACTCGAAAGTTTTGTTTTTAAATAAGTTGCTAAGTTTGAACGAGAAACCCTCTTTAAATGAAGTTTCTGTTTTAGAATTTAAAACCCATTTTTCACTTATGAAACCAAACCATTTTCAACCTTTTTCCCTGTAACATTTTGAATTCGACCGTGGTGTTTTGGGCCGGGTTTGGGGCGTTACAATTTGGTATCAGAGCCCAGGTTTTAAACTCGGCCTTTGGGTTTTGAGGTCCATAACGTTTCCAAAATTGGTAAGGAAAAAGGAATTTTTCATGGAGTGGATTTTTGGAGGCATGGCACTCGAATCTTCCGGCCCAAGTCCGCCAGGTAAGTATTCCAAATCTTTATGTGGTATATATGAGTGGGCTTGATGGTTTCATGGGATGTAGACTATTTTAATTAGACTGTGATGGACTATAGGCTTAGTTTGAACAACTTCAAAAATCATAAGACTTAAACCGAGCAAACAAACTTGTGAACCGATCATTTGAGTTAGGGTGTGGCAACAGTGTACGCATGTCAGGACAGGATTCGGGAGAGCTTGGTATTTAAATTGTCCTAGTGACTCACCTCCTCTTGTTGAATCCTACAGTGCGTAGGATTGCTTCACTCTAACCATGAGGATTTGTTGACAGGCTAAACCTTATAATTAAAACCCAAAAAGGGACTAGCCACCCTGATTTGTAAAATCCTAAGGTAAACCCTAGTTTTTTTTTTAAATTCCCAAATTACCCCTGATTCATAAAAATTACCCTGGTTTTGGGAAATGACCAAAATACCCCTAATTTACAAAATTATCGAAATGCTCCTGAGTTGAAAATTACCAAAATACCCTTGTTTTGGTAAATCACACGAAACCTTACTTTGGAAAAATTATGAAAATGCCCATATAAGATAAAATTACGAAAATTCCCTTGGGTAGAGAAATAACGAAAATGCCCCTCTGTGATGAATGTGAATTCGTGGATGCTATCTGTGTGATGATTGATGAGTGTATGTGGTTTCTTGAATTAGGAGATAAGCCTAAAACTAAAACTATAGTTAGGTCCAAATTCGAAAGAACCACTATCGAAATCACTTTTCATAAAATTGTTTGTGATTAATAAGTGAAAAGGAATACTGATGCATAAAAATCTCTTTAAATCAGATTAAAACGCGACGATAGATATGAGTTCTAAGGGACATGGTAGCAATACGCAAGGGCGTGGTAGAGGTAGGATGGCTATGTCGGAACCAACAGGGTCTGGTCAGGGGTCAGGAAATGAGGCACCACTATAGCCAGCTGTAGAGGCGAGTTTCAGGGTCAGGCAGGGAGACGATGCAGTGTCTCAGGCAATGCTGCGTATGCTAGAATGAGTGGCTAGGGCAAGTGCAGGGACAGCAACTCGAAAGTCCATTCCTGAGAGACTCCGAGCTAATGGAGCTGAAGTGTTTCGAGGTATTTTTGGAGTAGCTCCAAATGTGGCGGAGTATTGGTTAGAAGCAATCGAGAGGATTATGGATGACTTGGACTGCACAGCTGAAGAGAAGTTGAAGGTGCCATTTCCTTACTTCGAGATGAGGCCTATCGGTTGTGGCTCACTGTCAAAGAGGGTACTCCAGCAGATCGAGTGGATTGGAGTTTCTTTAAGATAAAATTTGAGGGGAAGTACATCGGAGCTAGTTACGTGGACGTATAGAGGAAGGCATTCTTGAACCTAGTATAAGGGTAAGTCAGTAGCTGAGTATGAAGCAGAATTCTTACGGTTGAGCCGGTATGCTCGGGGAATTGTTGCTGCTGAGACTCTGATGCCATGTGAGATTTGAGGATGGGGCATGAGATGAGTCTGCGGTGTTGATAGCTCCTCAGCGGGAGAGGGATTTTGTGGAGTTGGTGGAAAAAGCTAGGATAGTGGAGGAGGTTAAGCGAGCTGAGAGGCAAAATAGGGATAAGGACAGAGGCAGGAATAAGAGAAGTTATAGACCATCAGCATCATCTGGGAGTTTTAAAAAAGCCTAGGGTTGAGGAACCTGCTCGTGTCTCTGCGCCAGTTACTGGAAATCAGTTCCGTCAGTGTGCTCAATGTCGTAGGTCTCATATGAGAGAGTGCTGAGGAAGGAATAAAGAGTGCTACTGGTGTGGGTCAAGGGACCATCTGATTAGGAATTGTCCTCAGGACGTGGCTAGGACTCGAACGGTAGGTCAGGGGTATGTGCAGCCAGGAAGGGGTGGTCAACAGATATCAAGAGGTCATGGTCCAAATTGAGGAGGGAATCGTTCTAGCCGAGGTTGTGGAGCACTGGGCAGAGGTGCTGGGAGCTCAGATGCTAGACAGCCAGGGTTGGTTTATGCAGCCAGACGTCGTGAGGAGGGGGATGCACTAGATGTTATTATGGGTACGTTCCTCATCTTTGGGTTACCCTTTACTCCATTGATTGATGTTGGTTCGACGCACTCTTACTTTGCTAGTATGGTGTCTGGAACCTTGAATGTGAAACCTAAAATTGCCTCTAGGAAGATGTCTATACTTAGTCCTTTATGGCAATCAGTTGTGGTGGATAAACTCTTTAGAGATGTACCTTTAGAGGTTCAGGGGTCAGTGTTTCCAGCTAACTTGATGGAGCTACCATTCAGAGAATTTAACTTGATCCTAGGCATGGATTGGTTAGTAAGGTATCGTGCAAATTTGGACTGTGCTGCTAAGTGCATAACGCTGAAGACTCCCAAGGATGATGAGGTTGTGGTGATAGGGGAAAGGAGAGACTATTTGTCTAATGTAGTGTCTTCTCTTAAGGCGGAGAGAATAGTGAAGAAGGGGTGCTTGGCTTTCTTAATGTTTGTTGGTGCCTTAGATGCTAAGGAGGTAGTTGTGGGGGAGGTGAGAACAGTAAGGGAATTTGTGGATGTTTTTCTGGAAGAACTTCCAGGGTTGCCTCCATATCGTGAGGTGGATTTTGGAATCGACCTTCTGCTAGGTACAACGCCAGTGTCCATCGCTCCTTATAGGATGCACTGAAGGATTTGGTTGAACTTAAAGCCCAAATCCAGGAGTTGTTAGATCTCAGTTTCATTCGACCCAGTGTGTCTCCGTGGGGAGCACTGGTGTTGTTTGTAAAGAAGAAGGATGGATCTATGCGTATGTGCATAGACTACCGCCAGTTGAATAAGTTGACGATAAAAATTAAGTACCCACTGCCGAGGATAGACGACTTGTTTGATCAGCTTAAAGGGGCTGCGGTCTTTTCAAAATAGATTTGAGGTCGGGATATCACTAGCTTAAGGTGAAGGAAGCTGAAATCCATAAGACGGCATTTTAGACTTGATACGGGCACTATGAATTCCTAATAATGTCGTTCGGGTTAACGAACACACCGGCTACATTCATGGATATGATGAATCGGGTTTTTCAACTCTATTTGGACCAGTAGCGTATCAGTTGGAGTTTCCTTCAGAGTTGAAGCAAACACATGACGTGTTCCACGTGTCGATGCTAAGATGTTACCGTTCGAATTTGTTTCACGTGGTGCCAGTTGAGGAAGTTGAGTTGAAGCCAGATTTATCCTATGAAGAGGAGCCAATTCAATTTTGGAGTGAGATGTGAAGGTTCTGCGGAGGAAATCAGTTCCGCTAGTCAAGGTACTGTGGCGGAATCATAGTTCAAAAGAAGCGTCGTGGGAGCCGAGGAGACGATGAGATAACAACATCCTCACTTATTTTGTCCAGGTACTTTTGAGGACAAAATTTATTTAAAGGGGTAGAACTGTAACATCCGGGGTTTAGGGGTCTCACATTTTAATTTATTTCTATATGCTAGTATGCTTTGGATGTTGTTTGTGTACATTTGGTAGATTTGGGAAACCTTGGGGTTAGGTAGGAGCCTTGGTAAAATTTTTGTTTTTAAGCCTTTAAGGGAGAGCTAGGGAGCTAAGCCTTAAGGGAATTAATAAGGAGTTTATGACACAAGAAAGTGAGTGGTGGAGTGGCAAGGTAACGCATGGGAGCAAGGGGGAGAGTTTGCGTCAAAGGAGTTCCAAGGGGAGGAGGTTCGAGCAACAAGGGAAGCATTTTAGGGTTTGTTTTTACGGCAAGGGGAGTGGAGAGTTGGATTCGGCATGGACACTTGAAGGTGGGAGTTTGAATGGGTCAAAGATTTCAAATGAGTGGCTATGAAGGGAGATAAGAGTTTGAATCATTCAAATGTGTTTGAATGAGTGGAATGGAGGAAAGTTAGGAGAAAATAAGGAGTGTGGAGTGAGGCTGAAGTGGTGGCCGAATGTGGGATTCTAGAGGTGGGCATATTCGATTTTGGGGAGGGGTTTAGAGTGTCGAAATTTAGTCTTCTTTTCTTTCTAGTTTTTCATCCTCTCTTTTGGTGCCAAAACACTTAGCAATTCAATTTTCTTTCTTTCTCTCCTTTTGACCCTTAGCCGAAACTTGGAAGACCATTAAGGTCACTTTTATTCTTCTTATCTTCTCATCTTCAAAAGCCGAAAGTGAGAGAACCTTTTTGTGCATTTCGTTCATCTTCTCTTCTCTTTTCTCTGAAACCGAAACCTCTACCATTGTTCTTCTTTAATCTCTTTTTTCCTTCTAAAGCCAAATAACCCTTCTACTCCTTTGAACCCTTGGCCGAATCTCTTATTCACCATTACTTCTCTTTACTTTTCATTTTTTTGCTTCTTTTCTTCCTTAACTCGGGTTTAATATTCAAGCCTTAATTCTTGGTTGAATCTAGTAAGGCCGAACGTCTCTTGGGTGGAGATTCTCTCTACCGATTTTCTCTTTCAGATCCTAGAAGTGGTGGTAAAGAATCTCTGTTCATCCAAATCTCTCTCTTTTCTCTTTGGTTTGCCGAAACCAAGAATCTAATCTTGTTCTTTTGTGTGGACGGAACCATGAAGGTTTGAGTTTGGGAATTTTGTTAGGCCAGTGTTAAGGGGGGAGATCTTTCGGGATTCGATCAATCAAGGTAAGCTGATTGTAGCATTTGACTGAAGGCCATTTCTTTCGCCCATAAGTGTTAGAGCCGATTCTAACATGGTTAATGTAGGGATCTCAACGACTTTCAAGATGAAGTGAGAATCTTTGGGATTTGAGTTGACTTTGGTAAGGTTATTTGATTTAGATATTATTTAGTCTCGTTTAGATCTAACTTAACATTTAACCGGATCTTCTGATTAAGTTATTATTTGATGGATGTAGGTACTAGCCAAGGAGAGAAAGGGGTTGGACAAGTAGTCCCTACCACTAAGTTCAAGAAGTGTTCGGTTTCAGCAGTTTGGGATTGGCAACCGGGGTGTGGGCTAGCGTCGGAGCAAGATCATGGGCAAATAGCGGTAGTGTCGGTTAGTGATAGCGTCGACATAGAGAGCGTGGTGTTACGGGTTATCAGGTGTGTAGTTAGCACACTGTTTCTTTACTTCCCTTATTATGAATTAATAAAATACATGTGATATGTGTGGTGGCCGATTTAGTGGCTGTGGTGGTATTGTTACCTATAAAGGGGTAATTCAGTAACAAGGTTAGTACATTTCTTAAATCAAAATGTGATTGGATATATGTGGATCTATGAAAGCATGTAAAAGAATATGTATAGCTGGACATGTTCATATGTTTTATGCCATTTCATCATATTATGTTGCATGTACATAGGGTTCAGGATATATATGGTGAAAGGGGAAGTGTGTACATTTATGTATGTGGATTAAAGATGGCCTCGCGCCTCATTGTGGTTTGATGTTGGTCTCGAGCCACATCATGGATTGATGATGACCATGAGTCTCATCGTGGATATTGTGATTTCAATCACGTGGATAAGTGGCTAGACCACTAAGTGGACTTTGAGCAGCATGACTGCCAAAGAGGTGTGTAGCGGATGGAGGGTCGATTTAGTAATCCCCTGGTATGTGGTGGTTGGATATACGGGTGGTGAGTAGCGATTGGATATTAGGCTGGGTTGGGTTCACATTATGCATGATAGTATGTGGTACATGGACTTGATGTGGTTTTGGGGCTAAGCCCATTTGTGGAAATATGTGGATTAATTACACACTGAGTCAAAATGACTTACCCTATTTTTCAAACAATGCAGGTAATACATGATACTTTGGACCGGGCTGGAGTGGATTCGGGGTGGCCATGCAGAAGCTGTTTTTATTCTTAAAGTACATTATAAACTTTTATTACTTTTTGGGGTATTTTTATTGAAATAAGGCCGCTTTAAATACTTTGGAATTTTTTTAAGTTTCAAGTTGGAACTGCTATCAAATGGTTAATTAACAAAGAAACTCTAAAATATCGACAACACTCGAATTTAAGTGAAATTTTCAAAATATGGATTACTTATAAACCTTTCGGTTTCCCAAAATTTTCGTATAAATGAATAATGATTTGAACTTGTGCAACTTGAAAGTTTTGTTTTTAAATAAATTGCTAAGTTTGAATGAGAAACCCTCTTTAAACGAAGTTTCTGTTTTAGAATTTAAACCCATTTTTCACTTATGAAACCAAACCATTTTCAACCTTTTTCCCTGTAACATTTTGAATTCGGCTGTGGTGTTTTGGGTGGGTTTGGGGTGTTACAGTATGTTTATCGAGATATTCTTAAATTGATATTCTTTTATCTCCTCGTAGCCTTATTCGGGTACCTTGAGGAGGAAGTTGGTGATGATTCTTGTACAAGGAGTGAAATTTCATGTTTCGCGTTGTGTGATGGGATTTCTAGTAAATTGAATAGAGTTAATGAATTCGATAGAGATGTCGCTATTAACGTGAGAAATGACGATGGTAAAAGTTTTAGATTAGCATAGCAAGAGAAACTCAGATGAGAGTGTGCTTAAGGTATGTTCTCAGTATGGACAAAAGAGTAGATTAATTTATTGAGATATGAATCAAGTTCTGTGTATGTTCAGGCATGAGTCAGTAAAGAGAATAATTTATGTGTGCTCGTGAATGGGGAGCATATTACAGAAATATGCTCATCGAAACATTTAAACCTCGATGGTTGAGTTGAAAGCTATAGAATGAGTTGTCAATTGAAAGTTCTAGTACTGAGTTCAATCTGTATTGAGAAAGATACTTGCCAGATTGGTAATCCTGAGACGATCCCTTTCGTATCTGTATGAGAATTGGAGGTGTTGTGATGATCTATGGAAAACCAATGAGTATTTTCTAAAATTTTCTTGAGTGAGAACATCTTATGACACCGAGATAGTAGAAACGATTTGAACTTATCATAGTGGGTATAGTTATTGTAATACTTCACAAATGGTAGTCATTCTACAGGTGTTTAAAGGAAAGCTTCATGTTAAGCAATGCGAGTTAGTTACTCGGTTGACTCTAGTTGATAATATCCTAGTTTTAGCAAGGTTAATGACTATAGTGAGCCTTCTTTTCAGAATAGAAGAGGTCAGAAGCATTATAATAAATGGTATTTTAAACAAGCTATCCATGCTAGATGAGATTTCCGTTGTTGATGCTTCCTTAAGATAGAAAATGAATGATGATGAATCCAGAACTTATACAGAGGTTTTGACATGAGATTTAGTAGTGGCATATCTGATAAAGCAAAAGTAAAGAAGTACCTTTATGTGCCTAAATGTTTGACAACAGAGTACTTTTCGTGAGATGAATGAGTTTATGGTCAGAAGTGGTTGACCACAGAAAGCTAAGTTTTAAAAGCGTTCAATTTAGGATTTTTTTTATGTAGCTGGTGAGTGCTTTAATGAGAAAGTGAGGTAAAACCTTATAGATTTCCAGTGTGATTTGACAAAATTCCCAAGAAGGGGAAATGACATTCGAGTCGTAGTAAATTGACCTATAAGGATCCGAATGATTATTCGGATTTGTGAAAAGTTCCAAATTAGTGGATCATTGAGTGTATGCCCGGGAGGAATAAGTTCCTAGGTCACAAGTGGTGCTTCGACCTTATGTATGATAGCTTAAAGGTTGTTGTCAGAGGAAACTTGTGGATAAGTGAATTTGTGATTTTGAAGAATTTATGGAAATGTTTTAAGAATGTTGGTAACAACTCCTCCTGATAAGATTTTCGAGGACGAAAATCCCTAAGGGGGAGAATTGTAGCAGCCCAATTTAGGATCTAGTCAGAACAGAGATCTTGAAATCACTAAACCGAGAAAGGAGAAAATTATTTTCATGTTATATTATGTGTTATAACATGTTTATAAAGATGTATGAAAGTTTTGGTGTTTTAATTTTAGCGATTTCATGCTAAATCGCTAAAAAGGACTAAAGCGCATAAAGTGCAAAAGTGCCATTCTATAGGCTAAAGATACCAAATAGCCATGAAATATTAATTGGAGGGTTTTAAAGGGCAATTAGACCATCTTGAATATGATGGCCGACCATGTAGACAAGAGGGGACAAGAATTTTAATTTTTGGTCAAAGTTGGTGGGTTGAAATTGATGTTTATAATAAAATAAAGAAAGGAAAAAGATATCATCTTTTTCTCTCTTCTTCTCCACCGAAAATGAGCAGCAACAAGGGTGTTTTGAAGATTAAAATTTCAGCAAGCAATCCTCCTCTCTAGTAAGTGATTTTGATCATTTTTCTTGAAGAAAATTAAACTTTTGTGATCCCCAAAGCTTAAGCTAGCTAACGAGGGGACTATTTTACAATATGGTTGAGAGTCTAGGGACTTTCCATTAGAGAGTCTATGTTGTTTATTGAGTTTTTATGGAAGAAAATGAATGATAGGATGATGAGAAACAACTTTTGTGAAAGGATTTTCATGAAAAATACCTAAAATGGGTTATTATGCAAATGTTGTAATTTGTTCATTAAGGCAAGAAATAATTGCAATTAGAGATAGTTGTAAGAGGATTAAATGTTTAGCTAGGCTTGTTTAACAAGAAATTGAGATGAAAATTTATTTACGAGTCTAGGGGCAAATCGTAATTTTGCCAAAGTATAGGGGCAAAATGGTTAATTTTGCCTACGTGGATATTCTGTTGTAATATGATCATTAAGTGATTAAACGATTAAATTTTATTATTATAGATCGAAGAAAACGAGATTCGGACCTAAAATAGGGGAAAAGAGAAAGGTGGGCAAAAAGTCTTTTTCAGCCCTTTCGGCATCAAGGTAAGTTCATGTGCTAACCTTGCAACTACATATGAGTTAATTCAATACTCTAATGTAAAATGGAATGTATGTTTATACTATGAATTTATGAAATTTAGTCGATGAGATGTCAAGAGAACTAAGCCTAAGAGAAATGATAAATGTTCATAGCATGAAATGATGATGGTTAAAGTCTCGAGTAAGACTATATTGGAATATGGCCTCGATGTAAGAGTTTGTATAAGACCATGTCAGGGACATGACATCGACATGTCAATGGATGTAAGACCCTGTTGGGGTATGGTGTCAATGAGAGCTATGTACATGAGACTCAAGAGAGTTATTTAACAAGTTGAGTGGTTGAACGGACATGTGGAATGTATGTGATTGTACCATGAGAAGAGCAAGTATATGTTAGGATTGAATTGATATGGATTCAATGATTGATAAACCCTAGTGGGACAGGTGTAATTGATGCACTTTAGTCGCATGAAATAACCTTACTGATTCATTGTGTGAATGTGAACGAGTATCGTAGAACGTTAAGTAAGGATAGTAGTATGTGAGGAAGTTCTCAGTGGAACATTTGAAATAGAGATATATGTATGGATTACTATCCATGAATGAGAAATTAAAGGTGAGCTATGTGCGATATCATCTTATTGATATTAAATGATGGGCTGTGTGCGGTTCCACCTGAAATATGTTAGAAATCAATGGACTGTGTGGTTATAATTCCGAGTAAAGTAGCTGTGTGAATGAATTATCGAAAATGCTTGATGTGTTGTTCTATATGATCTTGTGATGATTAGTACAGGAGTGCATGCTAATTAAACGAGCATTCGGCTTGTGGCATAATAAAAGTATGGTAAAAGGTAGAACGAGTAAGCTTTAAGGATGATTGAGTAAGTAACTCTGAGTTTGTGAGAAAGGCTCATTATAATAACTTGTAGTCATGTATATTCAACAAATTAGTGTTTTTCAGTTTATGCAAATGAACTTACTAAGTGTTATTGCTTACTCCTTTTCTTTTCTCATCTCTTATAGGTTACTTTAGCTAGCTCGGGTTGGAGATCGTCGGAGATGTTTTCACACTATCGAGCAGACCCTTGGCATGAGGTATCAAGTCTTATTGAGTCATGGCATGTATAGGGCTAGAACTTAAGGTTGATTTAGTTATGGTTAAGGGTGCTTAATTGTGTTGGCCTAAGAGGGCTCATAGTTTAATTGTGTATAGCCGTTGATGATGGCTAAGTTGTTGTAATTGTATGGTAGTAACACTTTATTTTCATGAATCAAATGTATGAATTCATGTGTTTTAGTTGTAGATTTGAGACTTTATTGAATCAGTATATTAATGTATGAATGTAGGATGGAAAAGGGCTTGGTATATAGCCTCTAAGTGTCCACAAGGTTAGACACACGGGCAGGTGTCTGGGCCATGCGAACCCTGCACCTTATGATTACTTGTTAGAATAGGCCACGGGTGAATCCCACGGCCGTATGCATGAGCCGTGTAAGACTCACGGCTTGGGCATGGGCGTGTGCTCAGGCCGTGTCAAATAAGTCAGTAGCTCCACACGGTTGGAGGACAAAGGCGTGTCAAGGCCATGTCAAATAAGTCAGTAGCTCCACACGGATAGAGGAGACGTGTCAAGGCGTGTCAGATAAGTTTGTAGCTCCCCACGGATGGGAAACATGGGTGTGTTTAGGGGTGCACGGGTGTGCCCCAAACCCCACGGGCTTGTAACCTCTGATTTTGAGAGAGGATTTTTGATAAGTTCCAAAAGTCCGAACAAGTGTTTAAGGCCTCATATGACCATGATACGTATGCCTAGACCAAGAAAGAAAGGTTTTAAGTCGAAATTAAATTTTATAGCCAGTAAGTACTTGATTAAGTAATTTCAAGCATGGTAATGTCTCGCATCCAGTCTTAGCATCGGACTTGGGTACGGGGTGTTACATGTAGCCTTCCCAATCTAGCCATAACATCTAGGCCGGGTTTGGGAGGTTACAGAGCCACCGCATTTTCCAAATACTCTAGAAGGAATCTTACAATAAGAACATATAGAAAAATCGTGAAAAAAAACGCAGGGAAAAATAGGTTTAAGGAAAAACCAGAATTTAAAATTTTTTTCCAAAACAAAATTTTTAGGAAAATTTTTTCTAAAATAATAAACACTTTATCAAAATCATACCTTTATGATTTGTCTAGGATAAATGTTTTGACATAGTAGTTCTTCGTTGTCCTCAAGCTCATGTTTGTTGAGTGTGGGCTCGCTTTGAATCTAGAGAACTTTTCACAAAATTGCCAGTGAGGCAACTTCGTAATTTCTCTAAATTTCTAAGGTCAAGTTGTAAGTTTAAAAAATATCTCAAGAAATTTTCTGAAATAATTCTTCAGAGAATTGTTTCTTTAAAAATTTTCTTGAATTCAAATGTATGAGAATAAAATAATGACTCGACTTTCTTTATATAGGAGAGTTTAGAGAGAGTTCAACTAAGATTAGAATTAATCACATTAATATTAAATTAATAAAATATTATCAAGATAAATATGAAATTAAAATTAATATCTCCTATTAATATTAAATTAAAAAAATATTAGCTAAATAAATATAAAATTAAAATAATATTATTTTTGAAAAAGTTAATTTGAAATCAAATTACTCGGTGGAGTTTCACTAGGAGTACAATTTTTGCACTGCTCTATTGCCGAAGAACCACCATCGGCCACCAGATCGTCGTCATTGTAGTTGTCGTGCATGGTGGTGCCATCACCGACACTATTTCCCCTAGCACCTTGAATTGTTGTTGTTTTGCGTGAATGGGCATGGCCGGTTCGCTGCTAATAATTCGGTCCAGGCCAGTCATACATCGACCGGTTTTGTCCAGCTACTGGTTCGATTGTGGACCGTGTTTCACACACAAGGCCCAATTTCGGTTTCGAGTCTAATTTTCAATTTCAATTACCCATTGGGCCAATTGTCTTACTTTGAAATTAATTTAAAAATATCATATTTATTTTAATTTATTTGATTAATTTAATTTTGCTTTATCAAAATTAATTTTCCCAAAAATCACTAAGATTTTCAAATTAATTTTTCAAGAAAATTCTTTAATCAAATTCTCTAATTACACATTTCTCACGACCACCTAATTTAATTCTACATCAATTAAATTGACACTATTGAATTATTTTCAAAGTCATATAATTTTCTACTGATTTAAATGCAGTCCGATCGAATTGTTGTTGCGGATTTGAAACGTTAAGACATCAAGTTTCAAGTTGGCGATAAGGCGTTCTTGAACGTTTCTCCTTGGAAGAAGGTTTTGAGGTTTGGAAGGAAGGGCAAGTTCAGTCCTAGGTATGTTGGACCATATGAAGTTGTTGAGAGGATTAAAGCAGTAGCTTATCGACTCAAGTTGTTGCTGGAACTTGAGCGAATCCATGATGTTTTCCTTGTGTCTACACTTCGGAAGTATCGTTCAGATCCCTTGTATGTTATGTAAGTGAAGGAGATTGAGGTTCGACCTAATCTTACTTATGTGGAAGAATATGTTGAGATTTTAGCTCGTCAAGAAAAGATTTTGCAAAATAGGAGAATTTTCTTAGTTAAGGTTTTTTGGCTCAACCAGAAAAAGGAATAGGCTACTCGGGAAACTAAGGAAGCGATGAGAATTCAATATCCTTACTTTTTTAGCTCAGGTAAATTTCGAGGACGAAATTCTTTTTAGTGGGGGAGAGTTGTCACACCCCAAAATAGAGCCTAAAAGTTTCGAGGACATTTTAGGAATTTTAGCCTATATGTGCTCAAAATTTTGTAACTTTGGTAACCGATAATGTTTTCAACAAAGGCTATTAGGATATTAAACCAATTTCTAAGAATGAGTTTTAAATATCTCTAATTTTGAAAATAGGACTGATTTGCAAATAGAAGCAATTTGCGCAAAATTTTAAAATTGAACTTAATGAACTCCCATTCCTAGTTTTGTTTCATGATAGTTCCCCCTCTTTGCTAGTGTGTCATCCCTTGCTCTCCTATTTTTCTTCCAATTGCTTTTGATCTCCAATTCCTAATCCCTCTTGATTTCCAACATCCTTTGAACTATAAATATCCATTGAAACCAAGAAAACACCAAAAAAATTTCATTAATTTCATCTTCTTCTTCAAGAGTGGATTTTCAAAATTTCACCAAAGTTTATTTTTCTTTCATTCAAGGTAACCAATCATATTCCTATTAGTTTTAAATGTTATCTTGACTTCTAAATTAAATTTCTAGCCATTAAAACACATGTTTTAGATAAAACCCGGAATTTTGGTCATTAATGGTGGATTTCAGGTTGGTGGATTAAAACTTAGTTTTAAAGTTTTTTTCAACTTTTTTTAAAATAATTAGAAGGATTTTAAAGTTACTTTGGAGTTTTATTAAGGAATTCTCAAGTTTTAATGAATTTTTGTCATAATGGAAAAAACTTGTCAAAATATGTCGATACCTTGAAATGTGTGGTTTGGTGTAGTTTAAAGGTTGGGAATTAGCCTTAGATGAATATGTAGATGAATGGAATTCGTTTCATGTGAAAAGATTAAGTGTAGGCTGAGATATTCGAATTTAAAGCTTTCTATGTCAAAGGTTTTAGTTAATAATGAACGTAGCTTAGGCTATTGTTTTTGGTTGTTTAAGGTGAGTCGATGACTAATTTTTGATTGTGTGTTTGTGTGGTTTGTCTTTTGAAGTGTCGGAGTCGATAGGATCTTCAATGAGTAGAGGAAAAGGCAAAGAAAAGCTTGTCTAAGCTTTCGGCATTTCGATGAAAGCATAATTCTGTGAGTGTTTTGGAATCACTACTCGTAGATGATTCTTTGTGTAATTGGGAATTTAGATGTAGCCTAAACCCCTACTCTGAATTCTAAGTGTAAGTGTTCTCACACCTATGGTATAATGTGATAAATGTGTGTTTGTGCAATTGTGAAAATATGAACATGTATGAGATACTATGATATGTGCTGTAAGTTTTTGATGACTATTGTGCAAGTGAATATTTGGGTATGTAATTCATGCCATGTGACAGCAGATATGTAAGTATGCTTTCCTAATATGTGACAGTGGTTATAATGTTCTAATGATAAGTATATATAATGAACATGTGCGAAAATCGGTAAGTAAATATGTGTCAATAGTGTGGATATTTTGGCCTTATGAACCTTGAGACCATTGGATATAGTTGGCATGCCATAGGATTGTGATTACTCACCTTTGTGATGTGATATTTGGGGAGTTAAAGCCTAGGATAGTTTTCGAAGAGATAAAAAACATGAGCTAAACTCCATTCAATGGGATGTGTGTGTTTGATGTGTTAGAGAGTGCTAACTATACTATTCACTAATGGGATATGTTTGACTCTACGAGTCTATGTGGTGTGTTAGAGATCTGTGTATCCGATGAGTGGTGATAGAGTCCACTTTATGTTTCATAATATTAAGAACCAAACTATCATTAAATATATCTAATATGTGTGATATTATATTTGCCTGATTAGTCTTGAAATCAATAAGTAAAAGAATGCTTCAAAAATAATGAAACATGTGAATTTTGATATGGAATTAGAGATGCCATGAATATGATATATGACTATTTAATTGTTTCATAATGACTTGTTTGCATAGCGGTTGTTCTGAGCATTCACTGAGCTTGTTGAGCTCACCCACTCCTTTTTTAACCTTAGCAGAGTAGTCGCATTCCCAGTGTGAGTGGTGTGACCTTTGAGGGATTGATCCAAGCCATTCTTTTAGTTGCTATAGTAGGTGTAATTGGTTTATTTTTAATATAGAACTTTAAGGCAATGCGGTAGCCTTTATATCGATTTTGTTAAGTCATTTTAGGGTTGTTTTCATGTTATTTACGTTTGGAAGCATGTGGATTTGAATATGATATTTAGACTATTGTTTGGATATTCTGAAGCTTATTTATCTAGGTGAATAAAGCATGTTATTTAAGGATGAGTTTAAATAATCTAATAGCTGATATGTGCTGAAATTCGGCAGTCTGGAGCAAAGGTATCAATAATAGGATTATTAAAATGATACCTCTGTAACTTTGAAAGAGTAGTAAAACATAATATAGAATTGGTATAGATACCCTTAGCCTGAGTATCGATACTTGAGGTAAATTTATCGATACCTTGCGAAAGGTAACAATAGTTTTTGATGTTTGGGAATTTTGGTGAGAAACAAAATGCAGGTTTGCTATCTATTTTTAATGTGGTATCGAAACCACTTAAAGAAAATATCGATACCACTCATTTAGTATCAATACCTATGTAACATTTTAGGGAAAATTTGCTAAGTGGTCCCAATGCTCGATATATATCCAATTTATGTTTATTTGTTGTATGTTAGCATGGTTAAACCTTAATTTGAGTTTTCATGTCTTAATATTCTCATGATTGCTATAGTTACAAAAGAAAATGAAGATGCTTGTATACTAAATGTGACGATTATGATGAAATCAATGTGAGACGGTGGTGTAGTGTCCTAGAACTTGGGCTCAACGACCAGGCCGAGTATAGGGTGTTACATTTGGCAAAATCTAAGGATGCTATACAAGGATAATTCTAACACTATTAAGAAATCAAGAAATGATGTTGATTCAATATGAGAAAGAAAATAATCAATAGTTCAAGGATGAAATTATGCTGCAATTATGAGAGAAAAGAGGAAGAAATAAATAGAGTATGAAGAGGAGTTTTACTAAAATTATGAGAGATAGTTATTCTAGTCAAACTAGGAGTAGGAAGGACTAAATAGATAGGGTTTGTAAACCCTAGGGGAAGCAAGGGTAATTTTCCCAAAATTTAGGCGAAATTAAAAGGGAATGAGAGGGGAAGGGTGTGGCTCGAGCTTGGGTAAATGGGAAAAGTTCCTAGCATGTTAACCTTTAGGCCTAACTCCTATTTCTTGTTCAATTTTTACTCAAATTAATATTTGTTTTAGTGTGGCTTTTATCCTAGATTGCTGAAAATGAAAAGAAAAAGGAATAGGAGTAATGGGGTTTGAACCTAGGACTTCTATAATGGATGTACTATCACTTACCTATGTCTTATTTTTTGTCTATCTATTACAATTAACCCCCTATACATTGGGGCATGACAATTCTCATCTCCTTAAAGAAATTCCATCCTCAAAATTTCTCTGCTGACACATCAATTGCTTAACCACAAAATTCGTTATTCCTCTTTTCAAAACAACCACCATGCTTTCACTACACAATTCTGATTCCTATTCAATTCCATACAATACTTTTTCTTAAACTTCCTATGGCCTTGCTATAGTAACATCGGTAGTGGTTCTCTCTATTCCGTCATCTAATTTATCAAGCATATTACAAGCAACTTATGGATGGGTGGGTCCTATGTTTATTAGGTAAAAATACATGTCACAACATCAGACACTTCTCTATCCTCACGGCCTCTAACGACATAAACAAAGGCATGTTGCTTAGCTTCAGTCTGGTTTGCACCAATTGCTACGATATTTGCAGGCCCTATTTTGACCTTGGCCCCTTGGTGGTAACTGATCCAATCTCTGGCTTTAGGTCTGATTTTGAACCAGAGGTTGTGCCTACTCGACCCACCTAGGATAATCCTTAAGTCTATGCTCCACTGACCCGTATTTTAGACATACACCTAGTTTCTTCCAACACTCGCCCTAGTGACCCTTTTCACAATACAAATAGCGGGGAATCCAACCTCTAGAGTTAGTTATAGCAACCTTTGCTACGATCCGCTCTCTTTGGTTCATTTCTAGGAGGGAATTTGACCCATTGGAACTCGAGTATGTTTTAGCCAGGATCTTACTTTTCTCACTTTTTTGCGCTCCACCAATTTGATCTCCACAATTTTGGTTTTCTCCACTAGGGTCTCAAACACTCGTTCCTAGTGTGGAGTAACATGAATTTTGAGGTCGAAGTGCAACCCATTTTCATACCTCACACACTTATCTTATTTTGTGGCGACCATACATTGAGCATAATGGTTGAGTCTTAAAAATTCAGACTCATACTCCATCACAGTATTATCCTCCTATTTTAACTCGACAAACTCAATTCTACAGTCTTCTACATATTTAGTGTCCACATACTTCTTTTGAAAGGTCTCTTGGAAATATTCCCAAGTTATACATTCAGTCTGCATACCCCTTGCAACATATTGTCACTAACGATAGGCCTCATCTTTCAGAAATGACACAATGCCCTTCAATTTCTATTCTAAAATAAAACCTATATCCTTTAGAATCCTCTTAGTCAACTCCATCTAGTATTCTTCCCCATTCGGTTGAAGCCTCTTCGTAACAGATTCATGACTCCCCAATCGAGTTTGGGCTCCAGCGACCTTATGCAAAACCCTTAACATCATTTGTGATAGTGCATCGTCTTTGTTCTCATAACCTCTGCCACCGTTGGCGGTAGAATTCTCTACATACTCCTCTTCAGGGATTGGGTTTTCTCCTTAAATAGTTGGAGGCTCTATGGGTGCAGCCCTACGCGGCCTACCTCTACCACGTTTACCTTAAGTGTTCATTATGTTATCACGGAAGTTTTGAAGCTAAAGTATATCTACAGTTTTCACAAAAAATTTCAAGCATTAGTTATTTCCTGAATATCTACAGTCTAAATATTACAATTCATCTAAAGTATCAAAAGTAATAGTAACTACAGTAAGATCGACATTAGATTCTCAGATTCAATTTCCTATAAAAATCAATTTTTAAAACTTGTGGCATAGTTTTTTTTCCTAAAATAACCTTTTTCAATGCATGCATGCGACTAATTCAACTTTTCATAGTTCGGGTATTGTAAACTTATAGCTCTGATGCCACTAAATGTAACCTCTCCAACCCGGCTTAGACATTAGACCCAATTTCGAAAAATTACATTGGCCACCGAAATAGCCCGGTAAACTAACATCATTTTTAAAATAATCATTTTAAAACATTTGTTTATCTTAGACGAAAACTTAGCTTATTTTCACAAAAAAACTCACAAGTTAACAAAAACTAATTAAGTAAAACATTTTCCTTGTAATGGTTACTACTTTTGAAAACTTAGTCATTATTCCTCAAATTTTATTTATAATCTAGTAGAGGAAAAGTGATATTTAATTTTAATGGAGTAAAAGCGAATAATTTTATGCATAATTAATTCTATATCATGTTTCAATATCCTAAATTCAAATTAAATACCACGCTAAATAAACCCAAAATCGAAGTCTAATGCCATAATTCAAATAAAGCGATACAATTCCAAAGTAATAGAAATTTTGAATAGAAAATCTAAAATACTTTTTTTAATAAAAAGAGCAATTTGAGTCGAGCCCTCCGTATATCGAGTCGGCGTCCTAGCCTGATGGGTTATCTGTAAAGATGGAAATAATAGGGGAAGTGAGCTATAAAGCTCAGTGTGAGTTCAATCACAAGAAAACGAGTACAAACATAAGATAAATCATACAAAATATCAACTCATAGAATAAATCACAATTGGATAAAAATACAACATATTGGTAATTCAGATCAGCTCATCAACATAATATCTCAATGTTCATAGCCATGTAAATGCTTATGACTGTAATACAATTTCAATTTATCAACAAATGTCCTACCCAACCCCTACTCACCATAGTAGAAGTTCCCTTAAACTTTTCTACCTTTACACCACATTGTGGATAAACCACTGATCATTTCAGATGAGCTGCTAAAGATAAGAATATTGGTGGATGAGCCATCCATTGGTGCAGAATAAAGCTGCAAGTACATTATGGATGAATCACTGATCGTTGTAGATGAACTTCTAATGATAAAAATATTGGTAGATGAATAATTCGTCAATGCATATAAAAGTTGCTAATACATTGTAACACCCTTAACCCATCCCCTTTGCTGCATTAGGGTTACAGAGTATTACTGTACAATAGTAAAACATTTAACATCATAACATTTAAATAAATTATACATATTATAAATCATTCAATCATATACTTTTGGTCCCTAGATTGAGCTTTCGAGGCCCTAAAAATAGCTTAGAAGTGACTAGGGACTAAATCAAAACAAAAGAGAAGTTTTAAGCAAAAGATGCAAAAATGTGAAAAAATGGGTCACACGGCCGTGTGGCCAGGCATGTGACATAGCCCAGGTCGTGTAACATAGCCCATGCCGTGTAACATTCGAATTAAGGGACACATGGTCGTGTCCCAGCACGTGTCCTCACCCGTGTAAGTCACTGAGTAAGGTCACACGGCCGTGTGCCAAGCTATGTAACTTATTGACTTGAAACCATAAAATTTCACAAATGACACATAGCTATGTCGCTAGGTCGTGTGAGTCACACAGTGTGTGACAGTCTGTGTCCCAGGCCATGTTAACCTAAAAACTTACCTAAAATCAAGTCATTTCAAGTTCAATTCATACCTAACGATTCAAACCATTTGGGCACACATTCAAGGGATTCGCACATCACTCAAACACATATAAACATGCCACTCTAAACATCCTCAATCGCCTAACCAATATGCCATTCAAAGGCACCACAATTGTATCAAACATTAAGAATCAAACCAAAGTAATTTGACCATATCTCAAAGACACAATCTAGTTCACTTGACTACCATACATGACCATTTGCAAGCCATCAAAACATACCAAAATAACCTTAATTACAAGCATTTAAAAGTGAACAATATGAAATAACGTGGTAAGGCATTAAAGTGCACCAAACCAACATAACTTCAAAAGCTTAAACATACCAAAACATACATTACAAGGATCCTATACATGTCATTATTAACCTTGAGAAAATACACAAAATCTACTGATATGATTGTTGGATAGTGTTATAGGTCTCCAACAAGCTTCCAATTGATCGAGCTTCTAATTATCTAAAAAAAGAAAGGAAAGTGTAACACCCCTTCCCCGTGTTCAAAGCCGGAACCGAATACTAGGTATTACCTAACTCAACTTGCTTAAACATGAATTTTTGGGCTATAAAATTTCGTTTCATCTTAAAAACTTTCCATACAAACCCAAAACATACTCATCCTAGACCAACGAGGCCTTAAACATACTTCCGAAAAGTTTCGAGAATTAATCGGAAACTTTTACGCACTTAGAAAAATTTTGCCTAAACAGGGGCCATACGCCCGTGTTGGTCAAGGGACACGCCCATGTGCCCTTGAGATTTGCCCGTGTTTTTCACCCGTGGTCGACACTGACTTATTTCACACGGCCAGACACACGCCTATGCCCTTAGTCCGTTTCCCTCACACGGCCTTGACACACCCGTGTCTTAGCTTGTGTGCCAAAACCTTGGCATTCTATTTATGACATCATCACCTCACTAAGGTCACACAGCCAAGGCACACGCCTTGTCCTTAGACCGTGTGTCGAATTAAATTCCACATTTAAAGTGCAGACTTCACACGGCCTGGGCACACGTTCATGTCCAAGGCCGTGCCTTCCACACGACTGAGACACACGGCCATTTCTCTGCCTATGTGCTTACTACTGAGCATCCTGACTTTGTAAACCTAGCATGCAGGGGACACACGATCGACCGACACGCCTATAGGGCTGATCGTGTGTCCCACGTGGCCTAGAACACGCCCGTATGTCTACCCGTGTGGACATAAAAAGGCTATATTCTAAGCCAAATGCCACCCTGCATAGTAGACATACTAACTCCAACTCATATAAACATCATTCATGACCCAAAGGCACATCCAAGAACTCAATTCAAAGCATTCACACAAGCATAAACTTCATAATTTCATTATCATTGAATATATATAAACTTAACAAGTGATGACCCATTTTCAATGACCATTTACAAAATGACTTTGATAACATACATAGCCAACACTTTGGCTAACAATTATGACCTAACAAAATACCAAGTCCTAAACATGCCATACTCAAAATAAGTCTAAATTGTTATACCAAAGTGATGTTGATAGTGTGATTTCCCAACTCCTGCGTCCCACGATCCACGAATTATCTTAACAATACTACAAGGAAATGGGAAATAAGAGGGGTAAGCACAAAGCTTAGTAGGTTTGCATGAAAATAAATAGCCACAATAAGCTCATAATGGCATCAATCTATAGCATTAGATAACCATACAAAGTCATAAGCACTTTGCCATACTTACTCGTACTTGTTCTTATCTAGAACATACCATGCCATATATCATAAACATTCCTCGTGAATTTTCTCATGGGTACCTGTATTCACTCATTCACATGTCTTTAATACAATTCTCATTTCTATTTCTAAGCAAATCTATTTATCCTAGTAAATCACTAAGGATACTCATAAATGCATATTCATTATCATTAGCATAATCACGAAGCCAATGCCACATCCCGGACATGATCTTACATGGATCATCTCTGAATACCGATGCCATATCCCAGATATGGTCTTATACAATTTTTCATATTCAATGCCGACGCCATATCCCAGATGTGGTCTTATATGAGATCTCAATTCGGTGCCGAGGCCATGTCCCCGGCATGGTCTCACACGGGACCTCATCCCTCTCAACTTTCTCATTCAATACCAAATACTTAATTTCATAGAGCATCATGTATCATTATAACATCAAACATTCTCAAACATGCTAGCATAAATGTTGAATTTATCACATATAAACTTACCTCGATTTCAAAATGAGCTAGATCTTCAATCTAGTTCGAGACTTTATTCTTGCCCTAATTTTTTGGTTCTTCTTGCTCTATAATAGCAATTTAGCTCGTTTCAATCATCACATTAATAAAAGCATTTTAATAATCTTGCTTTGGCAAAATTACTATTTTTCCCTTACTTTTTGGCAAAATAACCATTTTACCCCTAGGCTAGAAAATCAATTCTAATCAAATTTCTACCTTTAATGAGCCTAGGTGAACATTTATTTCTCTTATGGCTATCATCAAAACCCAACATTTCACAAATATTACTACAAATTTTACAACCTTTACAAAAAAGGTTCATTTAGGTGTTTTCATGGCAACACCTTTCACAAAAGTTGTTCATCTAACAACTAAGACTCATTTTCTTCCATAAAAATGCAGCAAATAACATTGAAAGCTCTCATGGTAAAACTCTAATCTTTTCACCATATTGCAAGATAGTCCCCTCATTAGAAAGCTTAAGCTCTAAGGGTTCTAAAAGTGCAACTATCTTCAAGAAAAACTATTAAAATCACTTACTTGTTAGGAAGAAAGCATGCTGAAATTTTTTAGTTTTCAAACCCCACTTTGCTGATAATTTTCAGTGGTGAAGAAAAGAAGAAAAGATTATATCTTTTCTTTCTTTATTTTATTAATACAAGTTAGTTTAGTAACCAACTTTTACCAACTTTGACCAATTTTGTCAATTTTTTTCTCCTATGGCCGGCCACTCTGTTCTTAGGGGTCTAATTGCACTTTAAAGACCCCAAATTAATATTCTATGGCTATTAGGTGCCTTTAGCTTATAAAATAGAACTTTTGCACTTTATGCGATTTAGTTATTTTTCGCGATTAAGCTTGAAATCGCTAAAATTAAAGCACCAAAATTTTCATGCACTTATATAATCATGCTCTAATTCACAAAATAACATTAAAATAAATTTTCTCTGACCCCGGATAAGTGATCCTGAGATCACTGTTCCGACTAGCCCCTAAATCGGGCTGTTACAGAAAGTAACTACGTAAGTAATGAGTGCTTAGTAAGCTCGTATTAACTTAAACATAACTTACCATTTCATTTATACAATTCATAGATTAAGCATAAATCAGTAACAATGCCATAAGCTTAGTATAAGCCTATACAACATCATCAAACTCACAAGTTAGTACACTTGTTCATGAAACAAATGAATTCAACCATAAGATAGTAGATTTCCATGTATAAACGCATCATTTAACTCATCAATGTTTTCATAAGATCATTATTCATTCCATTTGCATACTTACCATTTCATTTCCTTTTCTTACCCGTTGAACCATATAGAATTACATCAGATACTCAGGAATACACACATACATAGTGTGACTTTCCATATAACCGTAACCTTTCTTTTACATCAATGCTCACACGAGTTGTGGGTCGAATGTAAGCTACATGATGCTGCTGACACGAGTCATAGAGAATCCACAATAAATGCAGGATCTCAGCCATTCGTAGGACATTCAAGACCAGCACCCGAAACATGAAATCCCTAATGACAAGTCATTTGTATCCTAAGAATTCTTAAGGTTCAAATGGAACTTGTTATCCATTAATTCACCATAGCATTGATATAGTTATATTCAAATTCATTTATATTAAAAAAAACATAGCAAATAGTCAATTAGCTAACATTAAAATGATCTTAGTTCATACTAACTTACCTCGATAACTAGGGGCATAAAAGTATAGTCGAACACTAATCTGAAGCTTTAGCTTTTCCTCGATTTAAGTCTGATTGTGGTTTATATTGATCTAAATAAATAATTTCTTTCAATTAAATAATTCTAGTATTCAATTTAATCCATAGTTCATATTTATGCAAAATTACAATTTAATCCTTATGTAAAATTACAATTTTATCCTAATACTTTGACTTTTCACAATTTAATCCTTAAACTCATAACTTACATATAACCTATTTTTTCCTAAACCCAACTTAACCAATGTAACACCCCAAACCCGGTCAAAACGCTACAACCAGGTCTGACGTGCCACGGGAATAAAACTGTTGAAAATTGATTTGATTTGTTTACAGAGAAAGCTCTTGTAAAATTTTTTTTGAAGATACATCGTTGTATTTTGCAATGTGGAAAACACGTTGATACTTGGTTTTAGAAAAACTTGATTGCCTTATTGTTTCTTTCGCAATTATAACTTAGTCAGTGACTACTTTGGAAAATGAGTTTTCCTTTTTGTTAGATTTTGAAAATAGCCAATTCATAACGTTTAAGTATGCATAACAAAAGTTAAAGAACCAATTAAATAAAAACATCCCAAAAATAAACTTTAGCGGCCTTATTACATAACTGAAAACCAAAATCAAGTGAAATAACTAAGTTCGAATAGAAAACTTTGTAATGGACCAAATGCTGTGCATGGCCACCTTGAGTCCACTCCGGCTCCATATCCACGATCTAAGCCTGATCTACAAAATATAACGGAAGGGGTGAGTCGCCTAGATTCAGTGTGTAAGTTCCCCCTCCAAAAAGAAAATATACACTTACACAGATTCAAATACAAATATGCATATCATGCAACCCATCAACCTAGGTATCCATCCATGTCTCCCAAATCTACCCCTTGTGGTACCAAACCACTGGTGGTGCCAAACCACTGGTAACCGAAGTTATAAAGATATTATATGTGGTACCAAACCACTGGTAACCGAAGTTACGAAAATAACATATTTGGTACCAAACCACTGGTGGTGCCAAACCACTGAGACTTAGTTACAATTTTTTTTATAATATGTGGGGCCAACCCACTGTGTGATACCAAATCACTGGTGATAGTCTGATAGATCATACTTCCCCCTCCTCTCATCACCCATAACACATATTTATGCCAATAGTATCAGTATGATCATGCTTAACATACAAAATTACGTATACAAAATAACATGATTTCATAGATCACAATTACCGCGAGAAATAATAACAACTCACCCGGCATCTTTACTTTTACCCATAGGGGTATTTTAGTAACCATTGCCGTCACTCCGGCTTTTAACATCACACAACATATAACATATTTAGCATAGAAAGTGTGTAAGAGTTACACACCTGGTTTTCATACTAACACTTTTACTGCTTCTACGCTACTGTCACTCGAGACTACCACGATTGGCCTACGATCTAACTCCGATGTTGGCCTACACCCGGATGGCCAATCGCTCACTCGTGACACAGATCACTTTTTGTATTTTGGCATTGGGTTTACAGATCCAACCCCTCCTACTGCTTGATTGCTATTCGAGTCCATAATAACCCTTGCTCACTAAACCAATCAAACCGATGAGATCTAATAAATAAACATAGTGTTTAAATGAAACCCTTACCTAGCTTTCAGATCCCGAAAGTCTTTATGAAAACTTCACCACCAAGCTACATTCGGCCAACACCCATTTATTAAACCAAACCCTTAAATGCAATCAAATGAGTACCATAACCCATTTAGCCAACCACATATGAACAAGGAAGGCCATTCGCCAAACCTACCATCAACCACTTGCCTTCGGTTTTCTAGAAACGGTACTTCTGACAATAGCAAGGCAGGATTCGGCTTCTATGGACAGAGAGGGGAAATCGACAAGCCTTAGAACAAGTGATTTGGATTAGAACTTGATAGAAATAAAGAAATCGCAGAGAAGAGAAATCCAAAACTCACCAGACATCGTGGAGTATTAAACTACGATCTTGCAAAACAGAGAAACCACCTTGATGATTCGGCTATGGAGGAAGGAATATGAGCAAAAGGAGATTCGGCCTTTGGGGATACATTGAAGAGGAGATAAATGCTAGGGAGTTTTAGTTTTAACAAAAGGGCAGAGGCACAAAGGTGAAGAGAATTTTCGGCTTGCTCAGAGTACAGGTGAGAAAAGAAAGAAAAATAAAAATGAAAAAGATGATAACTAGCTACTAAATTCGGTAATACACAAGCACCCACACACAGTTGGAATTTCGACCAACTCTCCCCCTCCTAATAGCCCTTATCCTACATGATAATCCAATCTTTATCTCACCTATAGAAGAGACCACCTTCAAACCAACTCTCTCCTTTCCTTCATCATCTTTTATCACTTAATTAAAAAGAAATAAAGCTTCAAAATTAAAGAAAATGTGTCGTCAACCTCCTTCCCTTCTCAGTGCCGAAATTTGACCCATCCACTTAGGCCCCAAGTGGCCACACAAGGCCCAAACTCCTCCCCCTTGTGATGCCACCCTTATGCCCATTTAAAGCACCTCCAATTTTTGGGCCACTAGCCCAACTGGCCACTAAACATAATAATTTTAATTTAATTACTACTAACACTATTTATCAGCCACCTAATCCAGGTTTTAAAACTCAAACCCGAGCCCAATACACATCTCAAAGCCTTTAACCCACTAACTTACCCATGCAATGTACCAAATGCACAGACCCACAAAATCAGGATATTACAGTTCTACCCCTTAAAATAAATTTGGGCCTCGAAATTTACTTGGTCAAAAGAGTTGAGGGTATTGCTGTCGCATAATATCCTCCGGCTTCCATGTCGCTTCCTCCGATCCATGGTTCCGCCATAACACCTTCACCAAAGGAACTGATTTCCTACGTAAAACCTTAACATCCCGATCTAGGATCTGCACTAGTTCCTCCTCAAAAGATAAGTCTGGATTCACCTCTATCTCCCCTACTGACACAACATGTAACGGATCTGAACGATAGCGTCTAAGCATAGAAACATGAAACACATCATGAATTTGAATCAATTCTGGTGGCAACTCAAGCTAGTAAGCCACTGATCTTACTCGCTTCAACACCTGATAAGGCCCGATAAACCTAGGGCTCAACTTGCCTTTCCTACCGAACCTCAGAACCTTCTTCCATGGTGGCACCTTCAAGAAAACCTTGTCACCTTCCGCAAACTCTATATCCTTTCGTTTAAGATCGACGTAAGCCATTTTCCATTTGCCACTTCTTTCAACCGAGATCAAATCACTTTCACCTTATCTTTTGTCTTAGCAACCAACTCCAAACCCAACACCTGCCGCTCCCCCAACTCCGTCCAACATGTAAGGGTACGACACTTCCGACCATATAGCGCTTCGTATGGTGCCATCTGAATACTTGCCTGATAACTATTATTATACGCAAATTTTGCCAACGGTAAGAATTCTTCCCAACTACCTTTGAAATCCAAGACATAACCCCTTAGCATGTCCTCCAAAACTTGAATCACCCTCTCCGATTGTCCATCCGACCGGGGTGGAACAACAGATCGAATCCAATCTTGTGCCTAGTGCCTGGTGCGAAGCCTTCCAGAACCTTGACATAAATAGGGTCTTTGTCAGAAATAATCGACACTAGCACCCCGTCCAGCCTCACAATCTCCGCTACATATAGTCTTGCTAACTTCTAAAGAGAATAATCCATACGCACAGGTACGAAATGAGCAGACTTCGTCAGACGGTCCATAATCACCCAAATTGAATCCTTCTTGGTAGGCGTAAGGGGTAGCCCACTCACAAAATCCATTGTAATCCTTTCCCACTCCCATTGTGGAATCTTAATCAGTTGCAACAGACCTGACGGCAACTAATGTTCAGCCTTGACTTGTTGACATATCAGACACTTACCTACAAACTCCGTTACCTTCCGCTTAAGGCCCGGCCACCAAAACTGCTCTTGCAAATCTCGGTACATCTTACTACCTCCTAGATGCATAGCATATGGACTGCTATGTGCCTCCTGTAAAATCTTCCGCCTTAACTCCACATCCTTAGGCATACACACTTTTCCCCGAAAACATAACACTCCATCGCTGCTCAGACTATACCCCTTCCAATCCATCATTCTACACTTGTAACCTTCGTGCGCCCAAAACTCCATCCACCAACTGTTTCTCCTTAACCTCATTAATCCATGTTGGATTTACTTGCAATTCTGCTAATAGGCTTCCATCATCGTATAGACTAAGGTGAGCAAAAATGGCTTTTAACTCTGCCACCACCTTACGACTCAGGGCGTCCGCTACCACATTAGCCTTTCTCGGGTGATACTTAATCGAGCAGTCGTAATCCTTTAACAGCTCAATCCACCTTCTCTGCCTCAAAATTAACTCCTTCTGAGAAAGAAGGTACTTCAAACTCTTGTGGTCCGTATGCACGACAAACCTTTCTCCATACAAGTAATGTCGCCAAATTTTTAGGGCAAAAACCACTCGCAGCCAACTCCGGATCATCGTCGGTAGTTTACTTTGTGAGGTCTTAATCGCCAAGAAGCATACGCTACTACTTTTCCCTCTTGCATCAAGACACATCCCAACTCAGTATGGGACGATCACAATAAATCGTAAACTCCTTCCGGCTTAGGTTGAATTAACACCGAGCTTAGTCAAAATCCTTTTAATTTCTCAAAACTTCCCTGTTGCTTATTCGACCACACAAACGGAACCCCTTTCCTCAGCAACTTGGTCAATGGTGCTGCAATCAGAGAAAACCCTTCTACAAACCTTCGGTAATACCCTGCTAAACCTAGAAAACTCTGAATCTCCGCCACAGACTTTGGTGGCTTCCAATCCAAAACTGCCTCAATCTTCCGAGGGTCCACTCTAATCCCTTCAGCTGACACCACGTGACCCAAAAAGGTAACTTCCTTCAACCAGAACTCACACTTACTAAACTTGGCGTATAACTGCTTCTCTCTGAGAATCTGCAACACCACTTGCAAATGCGCATCATGCTCCTCCTCCAATTTTGAGTACACCAAAATATCATCTATAAATACTACGACGAATCGATCCAAATACTAATTTGAAACACCGGTTCATCATATCCATAAATCTTTGCTGCGCGTTCACAACCCGAACGGCATTACGTAAATTTATAGTACCCGTATCGAGTACAAAACACCGTCTTATGGATATCCGCCTTATTTACCTTAAGTTGGTGATACCCCGACCTCAAATCTATCTTGGAAAAGACCGATGCTCCCTTAAGCTGGTCAAACAAGTCATCTATCCTAGGCAACGAATACTTGTTCTTAATCTTCAATTTATTCAACTGACGGTAATCTATACACATTCGCATCGACCCATCCTTTTTCTTAACAAAAAGCACAGGCGCTCCCCATGGTGAAACACTTGGCCGGATAAAACCCCGATCCAACAACTTCTAAATCTGTGTTTTCAACTCCACCAATTCTTTTGGCACCATCCTATACAGAGCAATTGACACTAGCGCAGTTCTCGATATAAGGTCTATACCGAACTCTACTTCCCGATCTGGGGGCAAACCCGGAAGCTCTTCTGGAAAGGCATCGATAAACTCATTCACTATTTGAACATTTCCTATAGCCGGTTCCTTACCTTCCAAAGCAAAAACATAAACTACAAATGCTTCACATCCTTTTCTTTCCATCTTCTTAGCTTTCAGCGCGGACACCACATTAGATAGGTAATCCCTTCTCTCACCTATCATTACCACCTCTACACCCTTGACCATTTTCAGCACCATACGCTTAGCTGCACAGTCTAGTTCTGCATGGTACTTAACCAACCAATCCATTCCTAAGATTAAATTGAACTCCCCAAAGGGTAGTTCCATCAAATCTGCTTAAAACACGACCCCTTGAAGTTCTAGGGGTACATCCCTATAAGTTTGTCTACCACCATAGAGTGTTCTAGTGGGCTAACTACTGTCATCTTCCTAACAGATATCTCATAGGCTAAGTTCAAAGTTCCTACCACACTACTAACAACATAAGAGTGTGTCGAACCAACATCAATTAAAGTAATGTACGGCAGCCCAGAAATTATAAACGTACCAGTTATGACGTCCGGTGCATCGCCCTCCTCTCGACGCTTGGCTGCGTAGACCAACCTAGCCTGTCTAGCATTAGCAGCTCCAACACCTCGGCCAGGTGCTACATGGCCCCGTCCGTTACCATTTCCATTACCCCTAATCGCACCTCGACCCTCTCGAGGTCAGCTGGCCATTTCTCTGAATCCGACCACGCCCTTGACCTCGACTTGAGTCCTAGCTAACTTCATGGATAGTCCCTTACCCGGTGCTCCAACGAGCCGCACTCAAAACATCCTCTACTACCATTTCAACATTCTCCGAATGAGACTTCCCACATCGAGCACACTAAGGTGGCCCTCGAGTAGCAAAGAAGAAGAAGCTTTGCAGCTTGATCCAGCCCACCAAATCTAGTCCTTTTTTGAGCACTTCCCCCAGACCCTGGCGGCCCAAAACTCTTTTTATCCTTGCCCCTATCCTGATTCCATTTCTCAGTCTGCTTCACCTCCTCAGCTATTTTGGCATTTTCCACGAGAACGGTAAATTCCCTTTCACGCCGAGGTGCAATCAACACCATGACTTATCCTCAAATTTCCAGTCCTCGAACCTAACACATACTCATGTTCAGAGCCACATACCTACTCAACCTCAAAAATTTAGCCTCGTACTCGGTGCATCGACTTATTCCTTGCACCAAACTTAGGAACGCCTACGTTACGCATCAAGATAACCATCCCCACATACTTTCTCCGATAGGTCGCCTAAAATAATCCCAGTGATATCACCGCCCTTGCACCATCCCCGACCGTGAGCCACCACTGCACGACTCATCCCGAGAAGAGATACTATCCCTTCAACTTCTCCTCGGTAGAAGTCTAAGTCATCTATTATATGCTCTGTTGCCTCCAACCAAGATTTCACCGTGTTGGGAGCCACACCGAAACTCCCCTAATACTTCGCTCCATTAGCTTGAGTCAATCACCACGGATTTTGGGCTCTCAACCCGCTACCGCCTCGCAACTCTCTCTAAAACCCGCAGATCTTGCTCGAGATATTGTATTGTTACCCCAGTTTGATCCTCGAAATTAGCTTAGTCATTGGCGGATCCAAGATCACATTTTAGACCCATGGCGGACCTTTGGCTCGACAAGGCCATCCTACCCCTACCATGGCCACGCGGTGGACGTCCACGACCTCTTGTACTCATTCTTCTCGTTCGCGTTTATCTGGTTAGAATTTTATGAATTATTAACTCTGTTCACTGTTTATCCACGAACAATTTTATGACAGATAGTTTTAAAAGTGATTCTTTCGAATTCGAATCTATCTAAAGTTTCAGTTTCAAGCTTATCTCATAGTTCTAAGTACATTCATCACACAAACAACATCCACAGACCACATTCCATGAGCAGGGGTATTTTCGTCATTTCACTACCCATAGGTATTTTCATAATTTTAACCTACAGGGGTATTTTCATAATTTTCCAAAATAAAGCTTAAGATAATTTTTCAAAATAAGGGTATTTTGGTAATTTTGTCAAGTAGGGGTATTTTGGTAATTTTACAACTCGAGGGTATTTCGGTAATTTTGTACGCCAGGGGTAATTTTACAAACCAGAGGTATTTTGGTCATTTTCCAAATCTAAGGTAGTTTTCACAAATCCAGGGGTAATTTGGTAATTTCAAAGCTAAGGTTCTTACAAAATAGTGTGGCTGGTCCCTTTCGGGTTTTAATTATCGGAGTTAGCCTGTGAACAAGTCTTCATGGTTAGGGTGAACAGTTACTACGCGCCATGTAGGATTCGAGCGAAGAGGAGGTGAGTCACTGGGACTGCTTAAATACCAAGCTCTTCCTGATCCAATCCTAGACATACGCATGGCGGTTGCCACACCCTAACTCGGCGACTTACTCACAAGTTTGTTTGATTGGACTTAAATCTTATGTTATTTTAAAAGTTGTGTAAGCTAGCCCTAGGGTCCATCAGTATTAACATGCTTAGCTACGTCTAAAGCCCACAAAGCCCAACATATAAATATCACATCAAAAGTTAGGGTACTTACCTGGGTGGATCGGCGCCGGAGACTCAGATGCCATGCTTTCCAGAATAATAATCATTTCACAAGCTTTTAAAACATACTTTGGGCCCTAAGCCATAATCGAGCTTTTGAACCGGGCTCTGATACCAAAATGTAACACCCCAAACCCGGTCAAAACGCTACAACTGGATCTGACGTGCCACGGGAATAAAACGGTTGAAAACTGATTTGATTTGTTTAAAGAGAAAGCTGTTGTAAAATTTTTTCTAAAGATATGTCGTTGTATTTTGCAATGTGGAAAACACGTTGATACTTGGTTTTAGAAAAACTTGATTGCCTTATTGTTTCTTTCGTATTTATAACTTAGTCGGTGACCACTTTGGAAAACGAGTTTTCCTTTTGTTTGATTTTGAAAACAACCAATTCATAACGTTTAAGTATGCATAACAAAAGTTAAAGAACCAATTAAATAAAACATCCCAAAATAAAGCGCAGCGGTCTTATTACATAACCGAAAACCAAAATCAAGTGAAATAACTAAGTTCAAGCGAAAACTTTGTAATGAACCAAATGTCATGCATGGCCACCTTGAGTCCACTGCTCCATATCCACGATCTAAGCTCGATCGCAAAATATAATGGAAGGGTGAGTCGCCTAGACTCGAGTGTAAGTTCCCTCCCAAAAGAAAATATACCCTATACAGATTCAAATACAAATATGCATGTCATGCAACCCATCAACCTAGGTATCCATCCATGTCTCCCAAATCTACCCTTGTGGTACCAAACCACGGTGGTAAACCAAACCATATGTGGTACCAAACCACCGTAACCGGTTACGGTGCCAAACCATGGTGCCAAACCACCGAGACTTAGTCACAATTTTTTATAATATGTGGGGCCAACCCAATGTGTGATACCAAATCACTTTAGTAACAATCGATAGATCATACTTCCCCTCCTCTCATCACCCATAACACATATTTATGCCAACAATATCGGTATGACCATGCTTAACATACAAAATTACGTATACAAAATAACATGCTTTCATAGATCACAATTACCGCGAGAAATAATAACAACTTACCCGGCACCCTCGCTTTTACCCATAGGGGTATTTTAGTAACCATTGCCGTCCGGCTTTTGACAACATACAACATATAACATATTTATCATAGAAAGTGTGTAAGAGTTACACACCTGGTTTTCGTACTAATGCTTTTACTACTTCGATGCTCATCACACTCGAGACTACCACGATTGGCCTACGATCTAACTCCGATGTTAGCCCACACCCGGATGGCCAATCGCGCACTCCTGACACAGATCGCTTTTTGTATTTTGGCGTTGGGTTTATAGATCCAACCCCTCCTACTGCTTGACTGCTATTCGAGTCCATAATAACCCTTGGTCACTAAACCAATCAAATCGATGAGATCTAATAAATAAACATAGTGTTTAAACGAAACCCTTACCTAGCTTTTAGATCCCGAAAGTCTTTATGAAACGTCACCATCAACCTACATTTGGCCAACACCCATTTATTAAACCAAACCCTTAAAAGCAATCAAATGAGTACTATAACCCATTCGGCTAACCACAAATGAACAAGGAAGGCCATTCGGCCAAACCTACCATCAACCACCTGCCTTCGGCATTCCACAAACGGCACTTCTGACTATAGCAAGGCAGGATTCAACTTCTATGGACAGATAGGGGAAATTGACAAGCCTTAGAACAAGTGATTTAGATTAGAACTTGATAGAAATAAAGAAATCACAGATAAGAGAAATCCCGAAACTCACCAGATTACAGTGGAGTATTCGGCTTACGATGCACCTTTGGGAAACAAAGAAACCACCTTGATGATTCAGCTATGGAGGAAGGAATATGAGCAAAAGGGGATTCAACCTTTGGGGATACGTTGAAGGAGAAGAATGCTAGGGAGTTTCGGTTTTAACAAAAGGGCAGAGGCACAAAGGTGAAGATAATTTTTGGCTTGCTCAGAGTATATGTGAGAAAAGAAAGAAAAATAAAAATGAAAAAGATGATAACTAGCTACTAAATTTGGCAATACACAAGCATCCACACACAATTGGAATTTCGGCCAACTCTCCCCCTCCTGATAGCCCTTATCCTGCATGATAATCCAATCTTTATTTCACCTATAGAAGAGACTACCTTCAAACCAACTCTCTCCTTTCCTTTATCATCTTTTATCACTTAATTAAAAAGAAATAAAGCTCCTAAATTAAAGCAAATGTGCCGTCCACTTCCTTCCCTTCTCAGTGCCGAAATTTTACCCATCCACTTGGGCCCCAAGTGGCCACACAAGGCCCAAACTCCTCCCCCTTGTGATGCCACCCCTATGCCCATTTAAAGCACCTCCAATTTTTGGGCCACTAGCCCAACTAGCCACTAAACATAATAATTTTAATTTAATTACTACTAATACTATTTATCAGCCACCTAACCCAGGTTTTAAAACTCAAACCCAAGCCCAATACACACCTCAAAGCCTTTAACCCACTAACTTACCCATGCAACGTACCAAATGCACAGACCCACAAAATCAGCATATTACAACCAATGTTACAAGGGACCTTGAAACAACCCATTATTACCAACATTTCACAATAAAACCCATAGGTTTACACTTTTAACAATTTAACCCTAATTACAATTTCACCAAAAATCACTTAACAAAACATGTTTATTTAACAACCAAAGTTAATAATTTATCAACTAACATAAAAAAATTCAAAAACATCCATGGAAAGTCCTTCAACCTTTAACAATTTTACAAATTAACCATCGGGCTAGCTAGACTAAGCTAAAACAAACTCAAAAACATAAAAATAATTAAAAACGAGGCTTAAAATCATACCATGCAATGAGTTAACCCTAACCAAAACTTCAAGCTCCTCCTCCCATGGAATTTTAGTTTAAAAATTTATAAAAGGAAGAAGATGATAGTATTTTTTATATTAGTTCATATTTATTTAACTAATTACTAATTTACCCTTACTAACTTAACTTTAAAACAACTAAATCATGTCCATATTTTTCCACCATAAATGTGAATGGCATAATTACTCACTAGATCCCTTATTTTACCTTTCTATATCCATTTAGCCCTTTAACTAATAGAACTTAATTTTTTCACCTTCTATGATTTAGTCCTTTTTACCTAATTAACCATTTAAACATCAAAATTCTTAACAAAATTTTAATACGACCTTAATATAATCTTGTAGACATTAAATAAATAATAAAATAATAACTCACTCATTGGAATTGTAGTCTCGAAACCACTATTTTTGAAACTTCTAAAAATGGGCTGTTACTTACGTTATGGATGAACCACTGGTCATGAAGATAAACTACTGACTTTAATAAGTTGTGGATGAACCATTGGTCGAGCAGATAAACTGCCAACTACTTCCTTCATTCATATCGTCCCACCCCATGCAATGTAACATGACATGCTATAACAGATTAATACGGTAGTAATAACATGCTTATAACAAATCAATATAGTAGCAATTATCATGCTTAAAAAAGATCATTATAGTAGCAATAAACATGCTTATAATGAGTCGATACAATAGCAATTATCATGCTTAAAATAGATCATTACAGTAGCAATAATCATGCTTATAATGAGTCGATAATATAACAATTATCATGCTTAAAACAGATCATTACAGTAGTAATAAGCTTGCTTAATATGTATTTGGTTTAACAGTAGCAGTAGGCATGTGTACCATGTAATTAGTAACGCAGTGGTATGGAAAACATAACCACTTCATCAGAAATAAAATGAAGGTAGACATGTATTATTCACATATTATGCATATACATTAATAATTCATTCAATCAGATCATGGATTCTAGCATTGTTCATATTATCAAAGACTCAATTGAATGAAATAAAGCACTAAAAATAGTTTAGGGTCTATTCAGAGACTAAATTAAACAATTCATAAAATTCTGAGAAAACTTATGAAATAAAGGTCACATGGTCGTGTGGCTAGGTTGTGTAATAGGCTGTGTCCATGTGGAAAATGAAAAAATTAACCTACAAGGAGACGAATATGTGGCAAGATCTTGGCTGTGTGGTTCACGAACTAGCCTGGGGTTTGTAAGGCACATGGTCAAGTGGGGGCCATTTGGTCCACACGCCCGTATTGGAGACCGTGTGGCCTTAATCTTAGTCTTGATTTGCCCTAGTTCACTTGGTAAAGAACACACACCTTTCATTGGCAGTTTGATTGACGTTTCTTACGATCAAATTTGATTCGATGCATCTAAAAGAGGTCCTTCAAATGACATTTATACATGAGTTAACAATTTTTTTTTCAAGATTTGTCAAGATTTCTTGAAAGTTTTGACAAGAACCGTAAAAGATTGAGTAATTGAATTGAAAAATTATTGTCGGATAGTAATACTACAAAAATTCAAGATTTAATCATAGGGGTCAAGATGTACTTATCGAATTCTGATAAAAACTAATGATGCTATTTGATGATAATTCTAACACCATTAAGAAATCAAGAAACAGGGTTGATTCAATACGAGAAAAAAATAATCAATGGTTCAATGATGGGACTATGCTCAATTATGAGAGAAAAAAGGAATAAATAAATAGAGGTTGGAGAGGAGTTTTACTAAAATTATGAAAAAGATAGTTATTCTAGTCAAACTAAGAGTAGGAAGGACTAAATAGCTAGGGTTTGTAAACCCTAAGGGTTACAAGGGTAATTTTCCCAAAATTTGGGCAAAATTAAAAGGCAAATGGGAGAGGAAGGATGTGGCTCAAACTTTGGTAAATAGGAAGGGTACCCAACGTGTTAACCATTAGGCCTAAGGCCTATTTCTTGTTTAGTTTTTACTCCAATTAATATTTGTTTTAGTGTGGATGCACTATCACTTAATCATCCAGCCTATGTCTTATTTCTTGTCTATCCATTATGATTAACCTCTTATATTTTGGAGCGTGACAGGTTTGTATATAGTGCTTACTATTCGTGCCATGATCTAGTGTCACTAGACTAAAACTCTAGTCTGGTAATTTGTTCGACATTACGCGATTTCTTGGGTTCAAATCCTCCTATGTTAGCCTAACTCTCACAAAGTAAGAATTCTTGCTGAAATTTTATAAGATATTTAAAATAAAGCGGAAACAAACTCAAAGACAAAAGAGCGACGAAAGAACAAAAAAGTCACAAGAAAGCAAAAACACGCCAAGTGTTTGAATAAATGCTCTCAAAAGTATTATATTACTTTGGAAGTTTACAACTTAGTGATTACAAATGAGGAGAATACCTCTATTTATAATTGAGCTCTCCCATATCCAACGTTACAGATTGAATTAAGAGATTTAAACTTTAACAACTCATTTTAAGTGAAATCAGAACAGTGGTTTTGAGACCACAAATCTAACGAGTAAGTATTTATTTTATTATTATTTTAATGTTTTTGGAATATTAGTAAGGTTGTATAAAAAATTTGTTAAGTAATTTTAACATTTGCATGCGTAATTAAGTAAAAGGACTAAATCGTAAAAGGTGCAAAAGTAGAGTTCTAGTAGCTAAAGGTATCAAATAACTATGAAAATTTAATGTAAGAGGACTTAGATGGTAAATAGACCATTTTTATAGTTAATGGATATTCATGGATTGTTTTTATTGAAAATATAAATATTTTAAAAGGCAAAAAGGTAAAAAGGTAAATAAAGATAAAATTAAATAAGAAAAGACATCATAAAATTAAATAAGAAAAAGACATCATCTTCTCAAAATTTTCTTATTATTCAACCGAATATTCAAAGGAGAGTATCTAGGGTTTGGCCATGGCATTTTTGCTTGCATGGTATGTGTTTTGATTAGTTTTTAATATGTTTATGTTTTCAGTATCGTTGTAGCTTAATCCAGCTAGCCTAGGGACTAATTTGAAAAAAATTAAAGGATTATGGTTTTTCCATGAACATGTTTTCATGATTCTTGAAGTTTAATAAAAGATTATGAGTCCTTGTTGATAAATAAACAAGTTTTGTAAAGTGATTTTTGATGAAAATGTCATTTAAGGACTTATTTGTAAAAGTAGTAAAATATCATGGTTAAATTGTGAAATGATTATTTGTATGTGTTGATATGGGTTCATAATTAATTCGACTAGCATGAGTTAGGGATGAAAATGCTTAGATTTCAATTTACGAGTTTAAGGACTAAACTGTAAAAAGGTTAAAATGTTAAGGGTGAAATTGTAATTATGTATAAATGTGGATTATGGATTGAATTGAATGTTTGAGATTGATTGAAACACTTAATTGAATATAATTATTTATTTAGATCAGATAAATCTCAACCGGATCTAAATCGAGGAAAGGTGAAAATCATAGATTAGCCGATTGTACTTTTACGCTCTAGTTGTCAATGTAAGTTCATAGTATTCCTATACTTAATTCAATTTCTATTTTTATTTTTACAATATAGTTATGTAATTAATTTCTTATACTTAATTATTCTCTGAATTGCTATGTGCCCCTGTTTGTACTTCGGTACCCCTGAATTACACATATGTGCCTCTGTTTGTACTTCGGTACCCCTGAATTACACATATGTGCCTCTGTTTGTACTTTGGTACCCCTGAATTGCACATACGTGCCCCTGTTTGTACTTTGGTACCCCTGAATTGCACATACATCCTCTAATTGTACTTCAGTACCCTGAATTGCACATACGTGCCTCTGTTTGTACTTCGGTACTCTTGAATAGCACCTACGTGCCCCTGTTTACACTTTGGTAACCTTGAATCAAGTAAAATATGAGTTGTATTCAATTTTTTTTGAGTTTAATGATATACTATGTTCTTACTAAGCTATACAAGCTTATTCATTTTTGTGAATTGTTTTGTAGATTGTTGTTGCTAATGTTTGGATAGATCGAATCGTCTGGTCACACTATCCTTCGATGTTGGTAGTTCTTGTGTCCTTTAGGGTTGTGGCATGTATATGTGGCTATATAGGTTCTTATGGTACACTATGACAAAATAGTAAAGTAAGTTGTTAGGTACTTTATTAGGCTTGTAAATAGGTATCTTTTTGGTACCATTAGAATGGTATGAAAGCAAACATTTATGGTTTGTTTTGGCTTATAGGTGAATTAAGTTGCTATGCTAGAAATGGTCTCAATTTTGGTATGCTTTAAGATGATCTTGAACTAGATGTGAATGTTGGGAATGTAGTCAATTATGCATATGTTTGGTAAGATTTTTTGATTGTGATTGAGGTGCCTTCTAAGGCATATTGGTTGAATGGATTTTGGATCATTTGAATTGGTTAATTTAAGCATGTTTTGGTGTGTTTTTGGTGCATTGATCATATGTGTAAATGGCTTGTAGGTACTTGTTGGTAATGGGTGAGACAAATGATTTGATTTTATCCAATTTCTTGTCTACATGGCCTAAGACACGGGCATGTGTCTCAGCCATGTGTGACACACGGCCATGCGACACGGCTGTGTGTCCCTTGTAGGTTTCTAAGGTTGCAAGTCAGGTAGTTACACGACCTAGCACACGTCTGGCACACGGGCGTGTGGCTTGGCCGTGTGACCCAACTCAGAGAGTTACACGAGCATAGACATGGGCTGGGACACAGCCATGTGTCCCTATTTCGATTGTTACATGGCCTGAGACACGTGCAAAAGCCCGATCTAGAGGCTAGTCGAAACAGTGATCTCGGGGTCACTAATTTGAGGTTAGAGAAAATTATTTTCATGTTATGTTATGAGTTAGAACATGATTATATAAGTGAATGAAAATTTTGGTGCTTTAATTTTAGCGATTTCATGCTTAATCGCGAAAAAGGACTAAATCGCATAAAGTGCGATAGTTATATTTTATAAGCTAAAAGTACCCAATAGCTATAGAATATTAATTTGAGGTCTTTAAAGGCAATTAGCCCCCTTGTTAATGGATGGCCGCCATAGGGGACAATAGGAGGCAAAATTGGTCAAACTTGATGTAGTAGGTGGATTAAATTGATAATATAGAATAAAATAAAGAAAAGATATCATCTTTTCTTTCCATCTTCCTCCACCGAAAATAGCAAGCAAAATAGGGGTTTTGAAAGCTCAAAATTTCAGCAATGTAACACTCTTAACCTGAAACCGTCGTCGAAATAGGGTTAAGAGGCTTTACCGAACAATCAAATCATTTAACAACCCATTTACGACACAAACTCTATCATCAGTATATCATATCAAAATATAATCATATAGTCCCTCATTGAGGCCTATAAGACCTTAAACACATGCTAAAGAAGGTTCGGGACTAAATAAAAAAACATACAGAAGTTCTCAAAAACTTAAAAACTTATCCAAAATACAGGGGATACATGCTCGTGGGAGCCAACCGTGTGCTCTCCACAGCTGCTAGACACATCCGTGTGTCCTCCTCGTGGTCGAACCTGATTCCTCACCACTGCCACCAAGCACGCCCGTGTACCCTGGCCGTGGTCAATCCTGCCAAAGCAACACGGTTACCAAGCACCCCCGTGTGCTAAGGCTGTGCACTATTAAGCCATATACTGACTTTCTCACACGGCTTCTAGGCACGCCCGTGTGCCATGGTCGTGTGCCCTTAAGCAAGCTACTGACTTTACCCCACGGTCACTAGGCACGCCCGTATGCCATGGCCGTGTGACATTATAGGTCATTTGCAAGACCAAAATGCCACCAAAAAGGGTCATACCTACAAGCAAAATTTACCAAAACAACTCATGCACTTATGACTACCAAAAGCATACCAAAATAATCATTCAAACCATGCATTCAATACCAATTCTATTCATACCAAATTTAATACCAAAACTTATCTTATCACAAGCATAATTCATTACCAATTTCACTTGTTCATACTAGCATCATACCATCACCAAAATTTCCATCCATAATTCAATTTCTCAACTCACAATCCATACCAAAAGATGCATCATATTTACCAAAGTCATTCATGCCAAAAACTAACACATATCTGCCACATCTCATGGCTACTTACAAATCTCAAACATGATTCAAATAACTAGCCTATACATGCCATATTTTAACTATATACATCTTTCCAAAATACCCCAAAATAGATTTCCGATAGTGTGATTGAGATGCTGACGATCCCCAGTTTCGAGCTAGCTTTACTAACACTGCAAAGCAAAAAAATAAATCACACAGTAAGCTTTTCAAAGCTTAGTAAGTTCGTAATTTAATACATATTACTCAATAATACCACATCATAGACAATTGAATCATCACATAGATAAATTACACAATTAGGCTCATTATCAATCTCAACCATATGCTCAAGTATCCATTCTCTTAACCTTTAAAACTATCATCAACCACATAGGTTCAAACATACATTTGCCAACACCTAGTTAATAAACGTTCTTCCTGTTTGATGCTCGAAACATATCACAATCTCTGCTTGATATCTTTTCAACTCAATCGCACAATTAGTGCCCAAATCATGGTCGAAGCTTAATTAACATCGCACACTTAGTGCCTTGATACAAAACTGAACTTAATTCGGTATCGCACACACAGTGCCAATCAAAAAAGTCGAAGCTTCCATTACTTCACACACACAGTGCTATTTAACTCCGTCTCAATTTCAATTACGCACACTTAGTGCCTCATTTCTAAACATCATACATGTAGCATTTCTAATTTAATAGCTATCATTCAATTCACATCATATAGATATAAATTAACAACTTGTATTATATCCGAACTTACCTCGGACGTAGAACTATCGATACGGTCGATTAATCGGGCACTTTATCTTTGCCTCGATCTCGATCCGAACCTCTCCTCTCTTGGTCTATGCACATTCAAATTCAATCCATTCAATCATGAAATCATTCATTTTAGTCCAAACACATATATTTAGGGCATTTTACAAAATAGCCCTCACATTTTTAGATTTCGACACTTTAGTCCCCATTTCACAAAATCATCAAATACACATAATTTGCTTGTGCTCAAGCCTAGCCGAATTCTTAATATGCTCATACAAGCCCACACCTTTCATTTATTTCACATTTTAGTCCTTCAATTTACATTTTTCATAAATAAACCCAAAATACTCAATTTCATCAAAAATCCCAATACAAACTATGTTGACCCAACACCAAGTTTTCATATTTCATTAACAACTAGAACTTAGCTCAAACATTCATCAATGGATCATCACAAAAACATCATCAAATCACAAAATTACAACATGGGTTAGCTAGAGCACGAAGCAACTGTAACACCCCAAACCCGGCCTAAACGTTACGACCGGATCTGGCATGTCACATGAAAGGAATGTCTAAAAACTGTGTGTTCATTAAAAAGTTCGTGTTCGTTATATTTGTTGTGAAAAAATCGAGTGTAAGTAATTTTGAAAAAGAAACGATTTATTAACATTTTAGGAAAATCCCGTATTAAACATTTAATAACAAGCAGTAACCAAATTAAAAGCTAAAACCAAATAAAATACTAAGGCCTTATTACATTGCAAAATCCCAAAATTAGAAAGTAATTCTAAATAGAAACTGAAAGTTTACGAGAAAACAGTGCATGGCCACCACAGAGTCCACCTCGGCTCCAAGTCCTCAAACTAGGATTACTTGAAACATTTAAAAAGAGGGGGTGAGTTTACGAAAACTCAGTGTGTACAACCCCCAATAGTAAGAACATGTATCAACCCATACAAATACAACATATTAAGCATGTATGCAATGCAACCCAGCCCAACCTAAGTATCCAACCTCTACACACCACCAGCACACGCCAAATACACCGTGGGATTACTAAATCGACCCTCCATCTACTACACACCATCGAAGGCGATCACTGCGATCAACCGCACATCGCCTTATAATTGTGGCATAGCCACGAGATAATGTGACAGAGTCACCAGATTCATAATATGTGACATAGGTCACGGATAATGTGGTAAAACCACGAACACTTCCCCTTTATCATTATCACCCATATGCCCATGCAACATACATAATATTACAATTCGTGTATGCAGTATGACATGTATGCAATCATATATCAAATAACGTATGAAACGAATTACCATCATAATCAGAATAATAATATACAACATAATCAATCTAACCAACCTCTAAGGGTATAACAGTAATTTTACCTACCAAGGGTATTTTCGTAATTTTACCTACCAAAGGTATTTTCATAATTTACCCACCAAGGGTATAATAGTAATTTTACCTACCAATGGTATTTTTGTAATTTTACCTACCAAGGGTATTTTCGTAATTTACCCACCAAGGGTATTTTCGTAATTTACCCACCAAGGGTATTTTCATAATTTACCTACCAAGGGTATTTTCGTAATTTACCCACCAAGGGTATTTTCAAAATTTACCCACCAAGGGTATTTTCATAATTTTGCACCTGCAATGGCCCTCCTAGAGGTCTAATGTTACCCTAAGCGACTCGGCTAGCATTTTCGATCGCCACCAAACTATTGGGCCTAAAACTCAATTTTGGCCCATTCGACCCACACGCTCGTGTGGCCCACCTAACACAAATCTAGCCACGTATATAGGTTCCACCTAGTCTAATTCACTATATACTATATCATCATACAATTTATTCCAATTGGCCCCACGGGCCCATTAGGCCCACTTCGGCCCATCGCGGCCTAAGCAGCCCCAACCAACAAGAATACTACTGATGGCCTCAACTATCGCGTCGAAGCCCCACACGTGTGCTTGCATGCACGTGTGGCTACTAATGCCGTGATCGGCACTTCGGCATTTGCCGCTCTACAACTAGAGTAGAGAGAGTTACACACCTGATAGGGCTCTGGTGCTAAACCGCGCTGCGACCACTCCTGTGCCCAACGCCCACCAAGGTATGTTAACCCTCCTCCTAGCATGCTCTTTATATAGCTAGCTCTTCACCTTCATTCCTTGTATCTTTCCGATGTGGGATCCTTCACAAGAGAGTTTAAATTCAATGAAACTCTTACCGTCCAATCCGCAAAATAAATACTCCCTTGCTCCTCATGAGATTCAACCCAAGCTCTCCCATCAGCCAATTCACGCCACTTGCCACTTTACCAACCAGCTCCTTGTATCTTAAACCATGCGCAACTAAATATAACCCTATGGCCAAGTCTAAATTCATTCAATAAAAAAATAATCTAAAAGGAATGCAAACGCTACAACTAGAACCTTGGACCTTCTTCCTTCCTTGTGGCGTCATTCCCTTGTCCTTAAGTGGCATCACTTTGCCACTACACCACACACTCCAGTTGTGTCATTTTCCTCCACATTTTATTCTTAAGGCCTACCCGCCAACCTCCAGGGTTTTTTTTTTCACCTAAAACCAAAATTTTTCCTAAGGCCTAACTTGAACCTGGGACTTCATAAAAGCCCCCTAACCTTCCAAACTCACTTATCTAATTGGTCCAACTTGCATTTAAGCCGATCTCTTGTTCTTCAAAAAAAATTTAAACGCTACTACGCCCAAGGCCCATTGAGCTCAATCCTACTAGGCCCAATTTTAGGATGTTACAAATTTACCCTCCTTAAAGAAATTTCGTCCTCGAAATTTCCAACTAACTAACAGTCACACGTCCTAACCTACCACACTATGCTCACGCTGCGCACTCTGATCTAATAACACTAATAAACCAAATCTCGAAACTTCTTTCTCACAACTAGATATCTAAACATAAAAGCAAATCGATATTTATACATACAATTTCTATATCCAAACCAGCACACACAAAATAAATACCAAAAATACAGTCATAACATTGTCTTAACAAACATAAAATAAGGGAACTTACGGATTTGGATGCCGGAGACTCAAGGTGCCATACTTCCAGACAACATGTATTTTCAAACAAACTTTTGAAAACTTTTTTTTGAACCCCATAACTCACAGCCGAGTTTTTGAAACCTAGGCTCTGATACCAAAATTGTAACACCCTAAATCCAGCCTAAACGTTACGACCGGATCTGGCATGTCACATGAAAGGAATGTCTAAAAACTGTGTGTTCATTAAAAAGTTCGTGTTCGTTATATTTGTTGTGAAAAAATCAAGTGTAAGTAATTTTGAAAAAGAAACGGTTTATTAACATTTTAGGAAAATCCCGTATTAAACATTTAATAACAAGCAGTAACCAAATTAAAAGCTAAAACCAAATAAAATACTAAGGCCTTATTACATTGCAAAATCCCAAAATTAGAAAGTAATTCTAAATAGAAACTGAAAGTTCACGAGAAAATAGTGCATGGCCACCACAGAGTCCACCTCGGCTCTCAGTCCTCAAACTAGGGATTACCTGAAACATTTAAAAAGAGGGGGTGAGTTTACGAAAACTCAGTGTGTACAACCCCCAATAGTAAGAACATGTATCAACCCATACAAATACAACATATTAAGCATGTATGTCACATACTATTCACACAGAAAACAACATTAAATTAACATTTCACCTCGGATTTGTGGTCTCGAAACCAATATTCTGACTAGGGTCTATACCAGGCTATTACAACTCTCCCCCCTTAGGGATTTTCATCCCCAAAAATCTTACCAGTGAATAGTTGTGGATGTTACTCTCTTATAACATTCTCAGGCTCCCATGTAGCTTCTTCAATTCCGTGTTTGTGCCACTATACTTTCACTAAAGAAATTTTCTTATTTCTCAACTATTTGATCTCTCGTGCCAAAATTCGGATCGGTTCTTCACTATACGACAAGCTGGATGAATCTCAACCTCAGTAGGAGCAATCACATGAGAAGGGTCTAATCTGTACCGTCAAAGTATTGACACATGAAACACGTTGTGAATCTTTTCTGACTCAGATGGAAATCTCAATCTATAAGCAACCGGCCTAACTAGTTCAATGATCTCGTACGGTCCAATGAACCTCAGACTTAGCTTGCCCTTTCGGCTAAAACGAAGTATTTTCTTCCACGGAGACACTTTCAAAAACACTCTATCACCAATCTCAAATTCAATATCTTTTCGTTTCAAATCAACAAAGGATTTCTGACGATCTGAGGCCGCTTTCAAACTGTCACGAATTACTTTCACTTTCTGCTCAGTCTCTTTTATAAGATCAACCCGTGAATCTTATTCTCACTTATCTCGGTCCAATACAATGGAGTTTGACACTTTCAACAATAGAGAGCCTCATATGTTGCCATTTTGATACTAGATTGAAAACTATTGTTATATGCAAATTCAATCAACGATAAATGCTTTTCCCACGTACTTTCAAATTCAAGTATGCAACATCTCAGCATGTCTTCGAGAATCTAAATGATTCGCTCGAATTGACCATCCGTTTGCGGATGAAACGCAGTACTGAAATGCAATTTCGTGCCTAAAGCATCTTGCAATTTCTTCCAAAATCGTGAGGTAAATCTCGGATCTCTGTTAGACACTATAGATAATGGTACCTTGTGCAATCTCACAATCTCATTGATATACAGTTCAGCTAACTTATCTAAAGAATAATCGGTTCTCATTGGAACAAAATGAGCTGATTTCGTCAATCTGTCCACTATCACCCAGATCACATCTTTCTTGCTCAAAGATAAGGGCAAATCTGACACAAAGTCCATCGTAATTCTCTCCCATTTCCACTCAGGAATCATAATCGGTTGTAACAAACCAGACGGAACTTGATGTTCAGCCTTAACTTGCTGACAAACTAAACATTTCAACACAAAGTCAGAAATATCTCTTTTCGTACCATGCCACCAATAGAACTATTTCGGGTCATTATACATTTTCGTACTCCCTAGATGTACAGTCAAATGACTATTGTGAGCTTCATTCAAAATCATTTGAATCAACTCTGAATTTCTCGAACACAAATCCGATCTCTGAATCTCAAACAATCATCACTATCATCTTGAAATTCCGATTCAGCATTCGAATCACATTGAACTCTTTTTGCTAACAACTCATTATCATTTTTCTGAGCATCGTAAAAACAACGATTTTACTTTCAATTCAGCTGCAACCACATCATCATCACACAGATCTATCCGGTTGCTCATAGATCGCAAAGTATATAACAATTTACGACTCAAGGCATCAACTACAACATTAGCTTTACCCGGTGATAATCTATCACAAGTTCATAGTCTTTCAACAACTCTAACCATCTTCTCTATCGCAAATTCAAATCTTTCTGAGTCATCAAGTACTTTAAAGTCTTATGATTATTATAAATATTACATTTTTCACCGAATAAGTAGTGACACCAAATCTTCAATGCAAACACAATCGCAGCCAATTCAAGGTCATGTGCTGGATAATTCTTTTCGTGCGGTTTTAACTATCTTGAAGCATAAGTAATGACTTTCCCTTCTTGCATTAGCACACAACCCAAACCATTTAACGATGCATCACTGTAAACTATGAACTCTTTACCTGACTCGGGTTGAATCAACACTGGTGCTTCTGTCAACAACATCTTCAACTGTTCAAAACTCTGTTGGCACTTTTCTGACCACTCGAATCTAACATCTTTCTGTAACAACTTTGTCAATTGGGTTGCAATCATCGAGAAGCCTTTCACAAATCATCTATAATATCCCGCTATTCCCAGAAAACTATGGACTCCAGACACATTTCTCGGAGGCTTCCACTCCAAAATAGCATAGATTTTACGGATCAACTCGTATCCCGATAGCTGATACAACATGTCCCAGAAAACCAACCTCACGCAACTAAAATTCACAGTTGCTAAACTTTGCATACAACTATTTCTCACGTAGAGTTTGTAGCACAATTCTCAAATGCTCAGCATGCTGCATCTCATTACACGAATAAATAAAAATATCATTAATAAACACCACCACGAAGTGATCCAAATACGGTCTGAATATTCGATTCATCAAATCCATAAACACTGCAGGAGCATTTGTTAGTCCAAAGGCATCACTAAGAATTCATAATGTCCATACCTCGTTCTAAAAGCAGTTTTCGACACATTGAATTCTTTAACTCTTAATTGATAGTAACTAGATCTCAAGTCTATCTTTGAAAACACTGTAGCTCCTCTCAACTGATCAAACAAATCATCAGTACGAGACAACGGATATTTGTTCATTATTGTCACTTTGTTCAATTGTCGATAATCAATACACATTCTCATAGTTGCATCTTTGTTTTACACAAATAACACAGGAGCTCCCCAGGGTGAGAAACTCAGTCGTGCAAATCCTCTATCAGTCAATTCCTACAACTGAGACTTCAACTCTCTCAATTCGGTTGGGGCCATCCTGTATGGAGCTATCTAAATAGGAGTAGTTACTGGCACCAACTCAATACCAAATTCAACTTCCCTAATCAGAGGTAATCCCGATAACTCTTTGAGAAACACATATGAAAACTCACATACCACAGGCACAGATTCAACTTTCCTTTCTGACATTTTTGTATCAATCGCATACGCCAAATAAGCTTCACAACCCTTTTTCACATAATTATAGCTTTCATCACAGATACAACAGCTGGTAATCCTTTCATATCATTGGACTCAATTCAAACTATCTCATCATTTTGACTCTTCAATTCAATACTCTTTCTCTTACAATTCACGATAGCAGTATGCAAAGTAAGCCAATCCATACCCAGAATTCTGTCAAATTCATTGAATGGAAGCAACATCAAATTAACCGAAAAACAAACATCTCGAAACATTAATGGGCAATTCTTGCACACCTTATCCACCAAGACACACTTGCCTAAGGGGTTTGATACTCTAATCACAAATTCAGTAGACTCAATAGGTAGAGTCTTATTCAATACTAAATTCATACACACATAGGAATGGGTAGATCTTGGATCTATCAGTGCAATTACATCAATATCAAATAAAATGAAAGTGCCGATGATGACGTCTGGAGATGATGCTTCCTCTCGTGCACGTATAGTATAAGCTCGGGCAGGTGCTCTTGCTTCTGACCTCAAAGCTATATCGATTGTCCCTCTCTGACTTTCACTTACATTTCTGGTGTTTCTGGTTGGTCTACCCCTAGTTGTCACATTACTCGGTCTTTCATTCTGAACATTTTCTTTTTCGACCATCTTTGGGCAATCTCGAATAAAATGATCTCGGGATCCAAACTTATAGCATGTTCTATTGTTATACTTGCCCCAGCACTCTCCCGCATGTCGTCTCCCACATTGTCTACACTTGGGCTTGTTACTCTTAACACTGCCGATACTTGATTCAATCGAAGCCTGAGTTCGTGGACCAGCGTTTTGTCTCGAACGATCTCTACTTGAATGTCCGGATGAAACATTTGAACGATTGTTTGCATCTATAAATCTTTTTGTAGAAGGTTGAGAAAACATACTCATTGGTCTCTTTCTTTCATCACGAGCTTCAGAATCAACTTTTTTTCTTTTCTTTACTAAGCTCCTCAGCTTTGCATGCTCTTTCAACTAACACAACAAATTCGTTTATATCGAGTATTCCAACTAGCAACTTAATGTCCTCATTCAATCCCTCTATGAAACATTTGCACATAGTAGCTTCAGTCGAAACACATTCTCTCGTGTATTGGCTCAATCTTACAAATTCCCGTTCATATTCAGTAACAAACAAATGACCCTGTTTTAGTTCTAGAAACTCTTTACGTTTCTGATCAATGAATCGTTGACTGATATACTTCTTTCTGAACTCGACTTGAAAGAAATCCCAAGTGATTCTCTCTCTCAGAACTACAGATGTCAACGTCTTCCACCAATTATAAGTCGAATCTCTCAACAACGAAATAGTGCATTTAATACATTCATCCGGAGTCAACGACATCTCATCAAATACTCGAAGGGTATTCTCAAGCCAAAACTCAGCCCGCTCACCATCATCTTCAGCCATGGCCCTAAACTCGTCGGCCCCATACTTTTGAATCTTGTCTACAAGAGGTTTATTCAATCTGATCGGATCTGTAACTTATGGCATAACAGGTACTTGTGGGGGTGGAGGCTGTGGAGTAGTCGGATTCGTTCGAATGAATTCCATAAACCATTCACTCATCATTCGGAAGAAGGCTTGCTTAGCCTCTCCTACCTCATTACTTTCATTCGGCCTAGATGTGGCCGGCGCTGTCCCTTGAGTGGGAGAAGGCGCGTTACTTTCTACGTCTTCAGCAACTGCTCGATCGGGATCCAATACTATATAAAAACACATTTTCCACTGTCAAAATTCATCACACTATCGCAATTTCATATATGGCATGTATAGCTAGACTCACACGCGCTACATTAGTCCGAGAATGGATTAAACCATAGCTCTAATACCAATAAAATGTAACACCTCTAACCCGAAGCTATCGCCGAAATGGTTAAGAGGCATTACCGAACAATCAAATCATTTAACAACCCATTTACGACACAAAGTCTATCATCAGTATATCACATCAAAATATAATCATATAGTCCCTTATTAAGGCCTATAAGACCTTAAACACATGCTAGAGAAGGTTCGGGACTAAATCAAAACACATACAGAATTTCTCAAAAACTTAAAAACTTATCCAAAATACAGGGGATACACGCCCGTGGGAAGCAACCGTGTGCTCTCCACGGCTGCTAGACACACACGTGTGTCCTCCCCGTGGTTGAACATGATTCCTCACCACGGCCACCAAGCACGCCCATGTACCCTGGCCATGGTCAATCCTGCCAAAGCAACACGGCACCCCCATGTGCTAAGGCCGTGCACTATTAAGCCATATACTGACTTTCTCACATGGCTTCTAGGCACGCCCGTGTGCCATGGCCGTATGCCCTTAAGCAAGCTACTGACTTTACCCCACGGTCACTTGGCAAGCCCGTGTGCCTTGGCCGTGTGACATTATAGGTCATTTGCAAGACCAAAATGCCACCCAAAAGGGTCATACCTACAAGCAACATTTACCAAAACAACTCATGCACTTATGACCACCAAAAGCATACCAAAATAATCATTCAAACCATGCATTCAATACCAATTCTATTCATACCAAATTTAATACCAAAACTTATCTTAGCACAAGCATAATTCATTCCCAATTTCACTTGTTCATACTAGCATCATACCATCACCAAAATTTCCATCCATAATTCAATTTCTCAACTCACAATCCATACCAAAAGATGCATCATATTTACCAAAGTCATTCATGCCAAAAACTAACACATATCTAGCCACATCTCATGGAAACTTACAAATCTCAAACATGATTCAAATAACTAGCCTATACATGCCATATTTTAACTTTATACATCTTTCCAAAATACCCCAAAATAGATTGCCATAGTGTGATTGAGATGCTGACGACCCCAGATCCTAGCTAGCTTTATTGACACTGCAAAGTAGAAAAACAAATCACACAGTAAGCTTTTCAAAGCTTAGTAAGTTCGTAATTTAATACATATTACTCAATAATACCACATCATACACAATTGAATCATCACATAGATAAATTGTACAATTAGGCTCATTTTCAATCTCAACCATATGCTCAAATATCCATTCTCTTAACCTTTAAAACTATCATCAACCACTTAGGTTCAAACATACCTTTGCCAGCACTTAGTTAATAAACGTTCTTGCTGTTTGATGCTCGATACATATCACAATCTCTGCTCGATATCTTTTCAACTCAATCGCACATTTAGTGCCCAAATCATAGTCAAAGCTTAATTAACATCGCACACTTAGTGCCTTGACACAAAACTGAACTTAATTTGGTATTGCACACACAGTGCCAATCAGAAAACCCGAAGCTTTCATTACTTCGCACACACAGTGCTATTTAACTCCGTCTCAATTTCAATTATGCACACTTAGTGCCTCATTTCTCAACATCATACATGTAGCATTTCTAATTCAATAGCTACCATTCAGTTCACATCACATTGATATAAATTAACAACTTGTATTATATTCAAACTTACCTCGGACGTAGAATTATCGATACGGTCGATTAATCGAGCACTTTATCTTTGCCTCAATCTCGATCTGAACCTCTCCTCTCTTGGTCTATACACATTCAAATTCAATCCATTCAATCATGAAATCATTCATTTTAGTCCAAACACATATATTTAGGGCATTTTAAAAAATAGCCCTCACATTTTCACATTTCGACACTTTAGTCCCTATTTCACAAAATCATCAAATAAACATAATTTGCTTGTGCTCAAGCTTAGCCGAATTCTCACTATCCTCATACAAGCCCACACCTTTCATTTATTTCACATTTTAGTCCCTCAATTTACACTTTTCACAAATAAGCCCAAAATACTCAATTTCATCAAAAATCCTAATACAAACTATGTTGACCCAACACCAAGTTTTCATATTTCATTAACAACTAGAACTTAGCTCAAACATTCATCAATGGCTCATCACAAAAACATCATCAATTCACAAAATTACAACATGGGTTAGCTAGAGCGCGAAGCAATGATTACAAAAACATAGAAATTTTCAAAAACCGAACAAAAATCACATTCCAATTTTTGCTTCAACTTAGCCAAACATAAAGCTTATTTTCCCTTTTTTCTTCAATAATCGGTGATGGATGGATGAACAAACCATTAACATTTTTCTTTTTTTTTATTATAACACCTTAATACATATTTTACCATATTACCCTTTTTGTTATGACATTGAAACATTTATTCATTATGGTTATTATGTCCATTACCATCCACTAACCTTAATAATGGTTCAATTGCCTCATAAGGCCTCCACATTATAAAGACACAATAGTTAAGCACTTAACAAATAGCACACAGCATTTTACACTTTATGCGATTAAGTCCTTTCTCTTAATTCGACACACAAACGATCAAATTATCACACATAATTTTCACACAGACTATGTCACATACTATTCACACAGAAAACAACATTAAATTAACATTTTGATCTCACATTTGTGGTCTCAAAACCACTATTCTGATTAGGGTCTAAACCAGGCTGTTACAAGCAAACTCTTCTCCATTCAAGTAAGTGATTTTAATGGTTTTTCTTGAAGATAGTTGTACTTTTAGAACCCCTAGAACTTAAGCTTTCTAATGAGGGGACTATTTTGCAATATGGTGAAAGGTTTAGAGTTTTTCCATGAGAGCTTTTATGTTGTTTGCTGCATTTTTATGGAAGAAAATGAGTCTTAGTTGTTAGATAAACAACTTTTGAGAAAGGTGTTACTATGAAAACACCTAAATGGACCTTTAGTAAAGGTTATAAAATTTGTAGTAAATGTGTGAAATGTTGGGTTTTGATGATAGCCATAAGAGAAATAAATGTTCACCTAGGCTTGTTAAAGGTAGAAATTTGATTAGAATTGACCTCTGAGCCTAGGGGTAAAATGGTCATTTTGCCAAAGTCTAAGGGCAAAATAGTAATTTTTCCAAAGCACGATTATTGAAATGCTTTTATTAATGTGATGATTTAAAATAATCTAATTTGCTATTATAGAGCAAGAACCAAGAATCAACCTCGAAAGGGGAAAGAACAAAATATTAGACTAGACCGACAACCTAGCCTATTTTGAAATCTAGGTAAGTTTGTAAGAGATAGATTCAACATTTACGTTTGCATGTTTGAGAATGTTTGATATTATTTCGTTGCATGATATTATACTAAATTGAATATTTGATGTTGAATGAGTAAGTTGAGATGTTGAGGTCCAAGTTCGACTATAATGAGTGTGAAACACTATCATTAAGACATGAGATAGATGAGGTCCCTTATAAGACCATGTTTGGGACATGGCCTCGGCACCAAATTGAGATCCCGTGTAAGACCATATCTAAGATATAGCTTCAGCATTGAATGTGAAAAATCGTATAAGACCATATCCGAGATATAGCATCTATCGATGTGAGGGTCCGTATAAGACCATATCCGGATATGGCATCGGTATTCAGAGGTGACCTATGTAAGACCACATCCGGGATGTGGCATTGGCTTCGTGTTTATGATAATGATTATGAATATGCATCTCTGAGCATCCCTAGTGATTTATTGGGATATTTAGATCAGCTTAGAAATAGAAACGAGGATTTTATTAAAGCTATGTGATTGATTTAACACAGGTACCCGTGAGGAATTCAAGATGAACATTTACGATATGTGGCATGGTATGTGCTAAATAAGGGCAAGTGTGAGTAAGTATGTGTAACACCCCTTACTCGAGTCTACACCAAGACTGGATACGAGGTATTATCATTCTTTATCTTACTTAAAATTTGAAAGAACGGGTTACAAAATTTTATTCAAGACTCATTTCTTGCTCATTCATGACTTACGTGGTCCTAAACATACCATCGAGAGGTTTCAAGATTCAACGAGGATTTTACAAACTTAGAAAAACCTTTCATCAAAATAGGGGCCACACACCCGTGTTGATTTAGGGACATGCCCATGTGCCCCTAAGACATGCTCGTGTCTTCCACCCGTGGTCGACACTGACTAATTCACACGACCTTAACACGCCCATGGCCCTGGCCTGTGTGCCAAACCTTGGCATTCTGACTTATCACGGTCTATACACACGCCCGTGTGCTTCGACCATGTGGCGATTAGCAGGGTATCTACCAAGCCCATTACCATCCTCTCTTGCATGCATTCAAAACACCATCACATAAACTTCACACATTATCAATTACAACTCTTGATTTATCACATTTAATCATAAAAGGATTAAATTCTTCATCCCATACACAAGGGAGAACTATTTCCAATACAATTACAATCTACTTGAGCCATCATCTACGACTATACACAATTGTCTAGCGACTCATTCGAGCAAACACATTCGGCACATTAACTATAACTTAAACTGATCATAAACAAGATTCCTATACATGCCATAACTCGTAAGGACATTGAAACCTCATACCAAGTGTCTGCTCGATAGTGTGAAAACATCTCCGGCGGCCTCCAACCCGAGCTAGCTAAATTAACCTATAAGAGATGGAAAAAGGAAAGGAGTAAGCAATAATGCTTAGTAAGTTCATATATGAACAATAATAATCAATTATTGATATCCATTGATTATAATCAACCACAAGGCATTATAATGAGTTTTTCTCATAAAATCATGGTTACCTACTCAATCATTCTTGAAACTTACTATTCTGTCTCTTACCACCATCTAACCGTGCCAGAAGTCAAATGCTCATGCTAATTAGCATACATTCCTGCACTTTTCATCATATGACCATATAAAATAACACATCAAGCATTTTCAATAAGCCACTCATAACACTAATCTCTCGGTGGTTTCGCACTTAGCCCAACATTGATCTCTAATAGGGTAGTATTGTACTTAGCCCACCAAATGATTTTTATAAGCGATGGTATCGGACACAGCCCATTGATTAATAATTAATCAGGTGGCAACACACACAGCCCACTATTAATAATATAGTTTATGGTATCGCACACATCTCATCACTAACCATCAATAAGGTGATATCTCACATAGCTCACCATTATTATACTTTCATGGATAGTTATCCACATGTATTTCTCTATTTCAAATGTTCATCCGGGAACATCCTCACACACTACTATTCTTACTTAACTTTCTACGATAATCGTTCGCATTCATTCAATGTATTTATAAATATAACTTATGCAACTGAGGTGCATTAATGAAACACCCCACACCCGGCCCACGAGCCTTGACCGGATCTAGTATGTTCCCCGGTGTAAATCGTTTCAAATTCTTATGTTACTTAGGAAAAACTTGTGTGATTTGGAAGAAAGATCGTTTTGGGTTGGGCTTGAGATGAAAACAAGTTTATTTCATTATTAAAAATCCTTTACTTTAGGTGACAAAACATTTGGCTTTGTTTTAAAAAAAATAGATTTACTTGATCTTTTAATAAATAAAGGTTTGTAAGCTTAACAAATAAAAATAGAATAAAATAATTCTACTAAGGCCTTATTACATCAAATAATTCCCACATTTAAATTCAAAATACTTAAAATAAAATAGTCCAAATAAAAGAAATCAACTTCACATGGCCTCCACTAATCATCATCTTACCGGTCCATCAATGGTCGTCACCTGAAAAGTAATCCCACAACGGGGTGAGTCAATAGACTCAATGTGTAACCAACACTAAAATTTAATATTTCAGGCATATAATATCATACATGTTCATAAAACATTTAAACAATATGATGCAACCCGAACCCAAACCTATATGCCATCCGCTACACACCACATGCCATCCTCGCACACCGTGGGGACTACTAAGTCAACCCTCATCCACTACACACCATCGAAGGCGTCATGCGGTCGGCGTGCTCATCGCCTCTTATAAAAATTCGTGGTCTTAGGTCACCACATTTAGAATTCATGGTCTTAGGTCACCACATTCAGTTATCGTGGTCTTAGGTCACCACATTCAGTTATCGTGGTCTTAGGTCACCACATTCAGATATCGTGGTCTTAGGTCACCACATTCACTTCCCCTTTTCATATAACCCATATGCCCCATATCATACATATCATGCATTAACATGCCAAATTCTTATTTCACATTCTTATAATGTCATATGTGTGTCGTAACAGATATTTAACATAATCCTAGTAGGAGTAGGAAACGTACCTGAGTACTTTGTACCATAACATGGTACCTTAGCCATATTCACATTCTTATACACATACTTATATTAAACATTGCCATAAAACTTATTAAGTAATAGTGTGGGGTGCACACAGTACCTTAGCCATATTCTTACACTTTCATATTAACACATATAATGAATTAAAACCGTAAATCTATTGAGATTTAGTGTGGGGTACACACTTGATTCGCTTAACAATTTCACTAAAATCCCGAAAATCCAATCTAAAGCCTTAGATCTCAAGTCCCTACATTCGGCCAACCTTAGTATGTTAGCATAAAGCCTATTCGGCTATAAAACCAAATCCTAGTAGGATTAGTACACTAAAACTTACCTTGGTGCCAAATCCCGGAATCTTCACTATACTTTTTCTTGTATTCGGAAATGCTTTAAATCACTTTAACAAATTAGTTTCGGCTTTTGAATAAATATGAACTAGATCTAAAACACCAAAAATAGGCCTTGGCCGAATATTCGCATGTCTTACCTTATGGATTATAAATCCCAAAATTCACCGAATAACTAGGGAACACGCGGCCTATGGTGTACCTTCGGGAAAAGAACTTCTCCTTCTTGTAGTCGACACTTAGTAAATCCCGAAAGATCTCTTCAAATTTTCAGCAACAAGATATTAATGGGGTTAGTCCTAGATTTCGGCAAATCTTAAAAGAAAAAGGATGAAAATCGAATGATAACTAGTTCTTACCCTTAATACAAAAGTCGACAACCCCTTGTTTGAGGTCTCAAAACTATTCGGTTATGGCCTTGATTTTAGCAAACTTTCAGCTTTTGGAAGATTATGAAAGAAGAAGAGAAAAGAGTTTGAGCAATTTGGTAATGAAGTTTCGGCTACACAAGGTGAATTTTCGGCTTGGCAAAATAATGAAGAAATGAGATATTTGCTAGAGAGAATTCAAGAGAGAGAGTTAGAAGAAAGAATGAATGGCCCTCTTTTCCTTTTATAGCCAAATTACTAACTTAGAATCCCTTACTTGGCCATCAACGTTCTATTTTGATAGCTTTATCTCTTTAATTAAAAATTAAAGAATAATCCTCAATTATCTCTTTGAAAATAATCTAAAATAAATCATCATTTATCCACCTATTTAGTCGAGTTTTAAGGAGAATTAAACTTTTCCTTAAGAGTCCCTATTGCAGTCCATTGCTTCCTCTTTAAGTAATTAAATAAAAATCACTTAAAGTCTTAGCTAGATGTCGTCCACCCCTTCCCCGATGGGTCAATTTAAACTTATTCTATTGGACTCCTTGTGGCCATACGAGGCCCAAATTATCCACCTAAGTGGCGCCTCCCTATGATTAGTTTAGCTTTAATAACGAATTGGGCCGTAAGCCCAATTCAGACACAAAAACACTCTCAGAAATGCTCTCCTTTCTGCTCGAACCTAAGCTTGCACACATGCTGGTGGCGTCATTTACTAGGCTTTAAGTGGTGGCTCCTTGTCACTTTTCCAAGCCCATTTTTGTGTCAAATTTCTAAGGTTCCTTACATTTCCTTACATTTCCAAGCTTCCTCTTAAGACTTAATATTTTCTAAAGCATTTCCTTACATTTCCTTACATTTCCAAGCTTCCTCTTAAGACTTAATATTTTCTAAAGCATTTCCTTACATTTCCTTACATTTCCAAGCTTCCTCTTAAGACTTTATATTTTCCATTTCCTTACATTTCCTTACATTTCCATACATTTCCATACATTTCCTTACATTTCCATACATTTCCATACATTTCCATACATTTCCATACATTTCCTTACATTTCCATACATTTCCTTACATTTCCATACATTTCCATACATTTCCTTACATTTCCAAGGTTCTAAAAATGCACACCACATATCACAGTAAACATGCTATTTCATAAAATTAAGCAAAAATGCACACAATGGGATTTGAACCTCTTCCCTCAAAGTACTTCACTTGATGCCATAACCCTTGCACCTTAGGTGGCGTCCCTTGCCACTTTTCCACATCACTTGTTTTTAACTTAAAAACCAATAATTGTCCAAAGCTTTCTCTTCCATCCTAGGATTTTAAAAACCCTTAATTCACTTCCAAACACTGCCAAAACCTACTACTCATGAATTATGCAAAAACGCATAACCCCTAATCTAGGATGTTATAGTTCTACCCTCCTTAAAAATAATTTCGTCCTCGAAATTACTTACTACCAACAGTACAATCCTTCTCACCAAGACTATGCTTACGCTGCAAGACTCTAATCTTAATAGAACCATCATACTTTCCAGCACAATCTCTAAGTTCACGTCCTTAGAACTCATTTCTAACGTCGCGATTTAATCGATTAAGAAGTTTTATGCATTAAAAAATTTTGTTTCACCGATTAACCGCAAGAAGTTTTATGGAAAGAATTTTTAGAAGTGGTTCTTTCGTATTCATACATGCACACAGTCTTTACATCCATCAATCAATTATGAACTTTCGTTCATTCAGAGAAATGTTGTAGTTTTCATTGTTGTTGTTTTTCCACTACCCAGGGGTATTTCCATAATTTTATCCTATAGGGGTATTTTGGTAATTTTTTTTTCAAATTAGGGTAATTGAAAATGTTGCAAAATAGAGATTGTTGATATTTTACAAAATTAAAATTCTTGCTGGAAAAATTTCAAGGGTGTAATGATGATTTTATGCACTAGGGGTATTTTTTGTAATTTTACAAGCCAGGGTCATTTCAGTAATTTTTTCGTAAAATATGGTTCCTGGTGACTTTCAAAACAAAGGTATTTTTAAAGATTTCTAATTTGAGGGCACTTTGTTGATTTTCTACTGAGGGTATTTTGGTCATTTGCATAGGTTAGGGGTAATTTGGTCATTTTGCAAATCAGGGATGTTTTCGTAAATTTTCCAAATCAGGGTATCTTTGATATTTTGTAAAGTTTTTGAATACTTGTGCAAAATCAAAAATTGTTATTGAAATCGGGGATAGTATGGTAATTTTGGAAAATCAAGGGCATTTCGATAATTTTACCACTAAGGGTATTTAGGTAATTTAAAAATTAAAAATTCTTAGAAAGTTTTTCCAAAATAATAATTTTCAAAATTTCCAAAAGGGTAGTTTGTTGACTTTTAAAACTAGGGTTTCCATAAAATACAACTAGTCTCTTTCGGGTTTTAGTTATTGGGTTTAGCCTTTGGTTGAGTCCTCTTAGTTAGGGTGAACCGAGGCTACGCACCAGGTAGGATTCGAGTAAAGAGGAGGTGAGTCGCTAGGACTGCTTAAATACCAAGCTCTTACTGAATCCACTCCTAGACATGCGCACAACAGTTACCACACCCTAGCTCGGTGACTTAATCACGTGTTTGTCTAATGGTCCTTAAGTCTTATGTACTTGTGTTTTTGAGTAGACTAGTCCTAGGGTTCAACAGATCCTAGTTTACTAATCTACGTTGCCATAAAATCCCATACATTTCATATATTCAAATCACTTCAGAAGTCAGAAGTACTTACCGGTGGATCATGGTCGAGACTTAGTGGGCCATGCCGAAAAACTGAAAATTTTTCGAAAATTCCTTTTGGGCTTACTTTGGAAAACGTTTTGGGCCTTAAACCCAAGGCCGAGAGTTTAAAACTAGGCTCTGATACCAAATTGAAACACCCCACACCCGGCCCACGAGCCTTGACCGGATCTGGTATGTTCCCCGGTGTAAACCGTTTCAAATTCTTTTGTTACTTAGGAAAAACTTGTGTGATTTGGAAGAAAGATCGTTTTGGGTTGGGCTTGAGATGAAAACAAGTTTATTTCATTATTAAAAATCCTTTACTTTAGGTGACAAAACATTTGGCTTTGTTTTAAAAAAAATAGATTTACTTGATCTTTTAATAAATAAAGGTTTGTAAGCTTAACAAATAAAAACAGAATAAAATAATTCTACTAAGGCCTTATTACATCAAATAATTCCCACATTTAAATTCAAAATACTTAAAATAAAATAGTCCAAATAAAAGAAATCTGAACTTCACATGGCCTCCACTAATCATCTGTCGGCCCGGTCCATCACTGGTCGTCACCTGAAAAGTAATCCCACAACGGGTGAGTCAATGACTCAATGTGTAACCAACACTAAAATTTAATATTTTAGGCATACAATATCATACATGTTCATAAAACATTTAAACAATATGATGCAACCCGAACCCAAACCTATATGCCATCCGCTACACACCACCCGTACCATCCTGCACATCGTGGGGACTACTAAGTCAACCCTCCATCCGCTACACACCATCGAAGGCAGTCGCTGCAGTCGACGTGATCATCGCCCTTATAAAAATTCGTGGTCTTAGGTCACCACATTTAGAATTCGTTGTCTTAGGTCACCACATTCAGTTATCGTGGTCTTAGGTCACCACATTCAGTTATCGTGGTCTTAGGTCACCACATTCAGATATCGTGGTCTTAGGTCACCACATTCAGATATCGTGGTCTTAGGTCACCACATTCACTTCCCTTTCATATAACCCATATGCCTCATATCATACATATCATGCATTAACATGCCAAATTCTTATTTCACATTCTTATAATGTCATATGTGTGTCGTAACAGATATTTAACATAATCCTAGTAGGAGTAGGAAACGTACCTGAGTACTTTGTACCATAACATGGTACCTTAGCAATATTCACATTCTTATACACATACTTATATTAAACATTGCCATAAAACTTATTAAGTAATAGTGTGGGGTACACACAGTACCTTAGCCATATTCTTACACTTTCATATTAACACATATAATGAATTAAAACCGTAAATCTATTGAGATTTAGTGTGGGGTACACACCTGATTCGCTTAACAATTTCACTAAAATCCCAAAATCCAATCTAAAGCCTTAGATCTCAAGTCCCTACATTCGGCCAACCTTAGTATGTTAGCATAAAGCCTATTCGGCTATAAAACCAAATCCTAGTAGGATTAGTACACTAAAACTTACCTTGGTGCCAAATCCCGGAATCTTCACTATACTTTTTCTTGTATTTGGCAATGCTTTAAATCACTTTAACAAATTAGTTTCAGCTTTTGAATAAATATGAACTAGATCTAAAACACCAAAAATAGGCCTTGGCCGAATATTCGCATGTCTTACCTTGTGGATTATAAATCCCGAAATTCACCGAATAACTAGGGAACATGCGGCCTATGGTGTACCTTCGGGAAAAGAACTTCTCCTTCTTGTAGTCGACACTTAGTAAATCCCGAAAGATCTCTTCAAATTTTTGGCAACAAGATATTAATGGGGTTAGTCCTAGATTTCGGCAAATCTTAAAAGAAAAAGGATGAAAATCGAATGATAACTAGTTCTTACCCTTAATACAAAAGTCGACAACCCCTTGTTTGAGGTCTCAAAACTATTCGGCTATGGCCTTGATTTTAACAAACTTTTGGCTTTTGGAAGATTATGAAAGAAGAAGAGAAAAGAGTTTGAGCAATTTGGTAATGAAGTTTCGGCTACACAAGGTGAATTTTCGGCTTGGCAAAATAATGAAGAAAGGAGATATTTGCTAGAGAGAATTCGGCAGAGAGAGAGTTAGAAGAAAGAATGAATGGCCCTCTTTTCCTTTTATAGCCGAAATTACTAACTTAGAATCCCTTACTTGGCCATCACTATTCTATTTTGATAGCTTTATCTCTTTAATTAAAAATTAAAGAATAATCCCTCAATTATCTCTTTAAAAATAATCTAAAATAAATCATCATTTATCCACCTATTTAGCCGAGTTTTAAAGAGAATTAAACTCTTCCCTTAAGAGTCCCTATTGCCGTCCATTGCTTCCTCTTTAAGTAATTAAATAAAAATCACTTAAAGTCTTAGCTAGATGCCGTCCACCCCCTTCCCTTGATGAGCCAAATTTAAACTTATTCTATTGGACTCCTTGTGGCCATACGAGGCCCAAATTATCCACCTAAGTGGCGCCTCCCTATGATTAGTTTAGCTTTAATAACGAATTGGGCAGCAAGCCCAATTCAGACGCAAAAACACTCTCAGAAATGCTCTCCTTGCTGCTCGAACCTAAGCTTGCACACATGCTGGTGGCGTCATTTACTGGGCTTTAAGTGGTGCCTCCTTGTCACTTTTCCAAGCCCATTTTTGTGTCAAATTTCTAAGGTTCCTTACATTTCCTTACATTTCCAAGCTTCCTCTTAAGACTTAATATTTTCTAAAGCATTTCCTTACATTTCCTTACATTTCCTTACATTTCCTTACATTTCCAAGCTTCCTCTTAAGACTTAATATTTTCTAAAGCATTTCCTTACATTTCCTTACATTTCCTTACATTTCCAAGCTTCCTCTTAAGACTTAATATTTTTTAAAGCATTTCCTTACATTTCCTTACATTTCCATACATTTCCATACATTTCCTTACATTTCCATACATTTCCATACATTTCCATACATTTCCTTACATTTCCATACATTTCCTTACATTTCCATACATTTCCATACATTTCCTTACATTTCCAAGGTTCTAAAAATGCACACCACATATCACAGTAAACATGCTATTTCATAAAATTAAGCAAAAATGCACACAATGGGATTCGAACCTCTTCCCTCAAAGTACTTCACTTGATGCCATAACCCTTGCACCTTAGGTGGCATCCCTTGCCACTTTTCCACATCACTTCTTGTTTTTAACTTAAAAACCAATAATTGTCCAAAGCTTTCTCTTCCATCCTAGGATTTTAAAAACCCTTAATTCACTTCCAAACACTGCCAAAACCTACTACTCATGAATTATGCACAAACGCATAACCCCTAATCTAGGATGTTACAATTAATTACACATAACCCACCAGGGGTTCATCATATACCAAATTTACCTCAATTCGGTTCTAACACATACTTGTGCTACTCATGGCACAACCACATACTCTCTCTCTCTCTCTCAACATACCCGTTGAACCACTCAAATTGCTAAATAACACTCTTGAGTCTCATACACATAATGTCATATTAACATTATACCCCGATAGGGTCTTACATGCACTAACATATCGATGCCATGTCCCCGACATGGTCTTATACGAATTCTTACACCGAGGCCATATTCCAATATGGTCTTACACGGGACCTTAATTATCATCATATCATGCTAATTCTTTTCCCACTAGTCTTAAATTAAGAATAATACTCTCGTTTCTCGACATTCCATCAAAACATGCTTAACGTATACATAGAGGAAATTAAACAATCCATAAAACATCAAAATGTTAAGTATTTCACTTAGAATTTCATAAATTAGCATATGAACTTACCTCAATGTCGAAAGGGTCGAAAGGGACTTTTTGTCCACATTTCTCTTTTCACCCGTTCTAGGTCCGAATCTCATTTTCTTTGATCTAGAACAATGGAATTTACTCATTTAATAACTTATAAATCATAATACACCATAATCTACACTTAGGAAAAAATGACTAATTTGCCCTTATACTTTGGTAAAATTATGATTTTTCCCCTAGACTCGTAAATAAATTTTCATCACATTTTCTTATTAAACAAGCCTAGCTGAACATTTAATCCTCTTACAACTATCCACAATTCCAACTATTTCATGCCTTAATGAACAAATTACAACTCTTGCATTTTAGTCCCAATTAGGTGTTTTCATAACAACACCTTTCACAAAAGTTGTTTATCATCATCCTACCATTCATTTTCTTCCATAAAAACTCATCAAACAACATAAACTCTATCATGGCAAGTCCCTAGACTTTCAACCATATTGTAAATTCGTCCCCCCATTAGCTAGCTTAATCTTTTGGGACTCAAAAATTACAAAAATTATAAACTAAAACCATCAAAATCACTTACTAGAAGAGGAGATGAGTTGCTGAAATTTGAGCTTCAAAACCCCCATTCTTGCTTGTATTTTCGGTGGGAGAAGAGAAAAAATAAAAAGATGATGGCTTTTTGCTTATTTCATCTTATTTTATTCTTTTTAATCACTTGACATCACCAATTTTGACCAACATTTAATGCCTTTGTCCCCCTAGCTTTCTATGACCTGCCAACACTAATACAATGGCCTAATTGCACATTTGGGACCTCCAATTAATATTCTATAGCTATTTGGCACCTCTAGCAAATAAAATAGAACTTTCACACTTTATGTAATTTAGTCCTTTTTCGCGATTTAAGCAAGAAATCGCTAAAATTAAAGCACCTAAATTTTCACGCATCATTATAAACATGTTATAACACATAAAAAAACATGAAAATAATTTTCTCTATCCTCGAATTAGTGATTCTGTGATCACTATTCTGACTAGCCCTTAATTTTGGCTGTTATAATTTTCCCCCTTAGGGATTTTCGTCCTCGAAAATCTTATCAGGAGAAGTTGTTTCCAACACTCTTAAAACATTTCCAGCAATTGGAAACTCTACACAAGTCCAAATGATTGTTCGGATCTTTACCGGCTGATTCACTATAATTCAAACGACATCCCCCTCCTTGGGAATTACGTCAATCCAATTTAGAATCTATAGGGTGTTATCTCACTTTCTCATTAGGGCATTCACTGACTGTAATTGTCCTGATTTGCGCACTCTGAAAATTTCATCTTTTAATGATCAACTACTTCTGATCACAAACTCAATTGCCAAAATATTTATGCGCATAATTGCACTTTTCTTATTCTTGCATGGGTAGACATGTTACTACTAAGTCTCATACAAAAGCTTCCGTATAAGTTCTGATTTCATCAACATACAATTTTATCCCAAGGTAACACCATAATGATAGAAACCTATCCGGCCTGAATTTTACCATCTAAACAAACTCGTTCGGAGTTTATTTTTTTAAAAAATACCATTCACTATCTCACTTTAGAGCTCTTTTGTTTCAAAAAGAAAAACTCACACCAGTCATTAATCTTGCTGAAACAAGGTTACCAACTAAGGTCAATTAAATAATTTACTCGCATTGCTTAAGCAAGGATTTTCCATCTAGACATCCGTACTATGTCCATTATCCGAGAAGTATTTCAATAACTATACACACCATTGTAATAGTTCAAGCCGTTTTCACTATTTCACATTCAAATTTTTTTTCTGCAACATTCTATACTTTAACTCATCAGAATTCAGAAAGCACATATCGGTTTTTCCATGGATCATTTCATAACATCTAACTCACAACACAAACACAAAAGTGATCGTCTCTAGATCACCAATCTAACAACTCTTTTTCTCGATTCCGACTAAACTCAGTATTAGAACTTTCAATTAATAGTTCCTTCAATAGCATTCATTTTTTTACCATCCCGGTAAAGTTTCAATAAGCATATTTTTGTATTATGCTCCCTACTTATCAACACACAAAATTTTATTCTCCTTATTGATTCATGCGTGAAAATATATATAGAACTTGAATCATATTTCAATACATTAATCTACTCTTTTCTCCACACTGAGAAAATATTTCAAGCACACTCTCATCTGAGTTTCTCTTGCTGTGCTAATCTAAAACCTTTACTATCATCATATCTCACGATAGCAAGGACATCTTGATCGAATTCATTAACTCTATTTGGCTCGCCCGAAAACCCATCGCACAACATGAAACTTGTGATTTCGCTTCTTATACTAGAATTATCACCTTTCTATGATCAAATCAAAACGCAATCATAGTAGATATGACTATCACAACTCAAAAAACACACACTTTAAAGATAACCATGATCAGCAGAAATATAAGAGAAATCTCACATGAAGTTTCATCAGCAACTTCCTCCTTAAAGTACCAGAATAAGGTTACAAAGAGATAGAGGCATGTCAATTTCAATTAACCAAATCGACCATTGTTTTGTCTGGGTTTTTTTCAGTCAGCTAACATTCTCACACAAATCATAATTTCATGAAAAGAACAACTACATCAGCCCTGAAAGGCAACTGATATTTATACATAATACCCAAAGAGATTATTATAATCCATCCATGAAATTAATTAATCATACACAAGTCATAAGCTTCTTGACATACTTACTTACAATTGCCTTTATTTAGCACATACCGTGCCACACATCATACTTGTTTCTTCTTGACTCATTCACAAGTGCTTGTATTCACTCGTTCACATGACTTTAGTACAATTCTTATTTCTACCTCTAGACTCATCTACTTATCCCATTAATCACTAGGGATAGTCAAAGGCCCATAATATCGCCATTCACGTAGGTACAAAACCAATGCCCCATCCCCGAGGTGGTCTTATATGGAGTCACATATAAATACCAATACCATATCCCGGATAAGGTCTTATATGGACTTCCACATCAAGTATCGATGCCATATTCCGAATATGGTCTTATATGATTCTCATATTAATTACCAAAGCGATATCCTAGATATGGTCTTATACTGAATCATAACTAGGTGCCGAGGCCATGTCTCGGACATGGTCTTATACGGGACCTTATCTATTTCTTATCTCAATAATAGCCTTTTTATTATAGTCCCCTAGGACTTCAACCTCATGTTCAACAACAATTACTCTATTTAGTAGAGTATCATGTATCAATATGATACAAATCATTCTTAATTATGCTAACATAATTATTGCATTAATCACATACAAACTTACTCAACTTGACTCTCGTAAACATCTTGTCATAATTCAACAGTGGTAAGGGGGTGAAATTGTAGAGCCCCTAACTGGATTGTTGTGACTACATACATATGATCTAAAATTCATCATTAATGAATTGTCACCGTAGTCACACAACTCGCTCCAGGCGAGTTTTCATGGTTACTTATGCCACAATGGTTTCTTTCTCCCATAATCTCGAACAATGACTTCACTTACTTAAATTCCACCTTAATGTCCACTCAAGTATTCAACATTAAACTCTAATTTCTCTTACCATTGCTTATCAATTTAGAGAATGTATTACGGGTTTTGAGTATGTCGTTTACTTGATTGCCATAGTCCAACTATGGTCATACTTGTATCATAACATCATAGCCCAGCTATTACCTTACATGTCATCATAATGCCATAGCCTCGCTATGGTATTACACGAAATGTCTTACCAATTCCAATGACATATGCCAAATATAGTCTTAAATGGAAACTCATATTGATGCCGATGTCATATCCCAGATATGGTCTTATACGGGATCTTGTAACTCAATGTCGATGCCATATCCCAGATATGGTCTTATACGAGATCGTGTATCGTTGCCAATGCCATGTCCCAGACATGGTCTTATATGGAGTCATATGTATTGCCATGGTCCTACCATGGTCTTATTCATCAATTTATTATTGAACGACTGCACTCATCTCCTACATTCTACTAAATCAAACTTTCCAGTTTAACTTCCACACTATAAGACGTGTGGCTTCATAACAGAATCACGAAACAAGACATCATACATTTTCTACTTTAACAGTCACACATGAGATTTAACCATGTGGACATATTTATACAACATTATTCAAACAATTCTACATATACACATATCCCGTTCTCTAGATAAATTTTACCCACTATATGCATTTAACCCAATAAGTTGAGAATATAACACCATACGCATGTCAAACCAATATAAGTAAGCTCATCATCTTATAACTCTCATTTCATTCCCCAACCTGGAGTTATATCATCCCATACCTTATCATACACATGTCATAAACTTCTATTCATATCTCTCTGAATTTCAATAATGCATAAGCACATTTCAATTACCTCATTATCACTTATAACATTATTTGATTTAGCTCGATTGCGAATCATCTCTATCTTAATAAAACAATTTCGTTAGAGCCAAGAGATATCACACTATCACAGTCTACCTATGGCATGTACAGCTAGACTCTTACTCACGCTAGGTTAGTCCAAAAATTGACTAAACCATAGCTCTGATACCAATAAATGTAACACCCCTTACCCGAGTCTGACATCGAGATCAGATACAAGGCATTACCATTATTAATCTTACTTAAATGTGAACGAACGGGTTACAAAATTTTATTCAAGACTCATTTCTTGCTCATCCATGACCTACGTGGTCCTAAACATACCTCCGAAAGGTTACGGGATTCAACCGAGGATTTTAAAAACTTAGAAAAACCTTTCATCAAACAGGGGCCACACGCCCGTGTTGATTTAGGGACATGCCCGTGTGTCCCTAAGACATGCCCATGTCTTTCACCCGTGGTCGACACTGACTAATTCACACGGCCTTGACACGCCCGTGGCCCTAGCCCGTGTGCCAAACCTTGGCATTCTGACTTATCCACACGTTCTATACACATGCCCGCGTGCTTCAACCGTGTGGCGATTAGCAGGCTATCTACCAAGCCCATTACCATCCTCTCTTGCATGCATTCAAAACACCATCACATAAACATCACACATTATCAATTACAACTCTTGATTTATCACAATTAATTATAAAAGAATTAAATTCTTCATCCCATACACAAGGGAGAACTATTTCCAATACAATTATAATCTACTTGAGCCATCATCTACGATAATACACAATCGTCTCGCGACTCATTTGAGCTAACACATTTGGCACATTAACTATAACTTAAACTGATCATAAATAAGATTCCTATACATGCCATAACTCTAAGGACATTGAAACCTCATACCAAGTGTCTACTCGATAGTGTGAAAACATCTCCGGTGGCCTCCAACCCGAGCTAGCTAAATTAACCTATAAGAGATGAAAAAAGGAAAGGAGTAAGCAATAATGCTTAGTAAGTTCATATACGAACAATAATAATCAATTATTGATTTCCATTGATTATAATCACCCACAAGGCATTATAATGAGTTTTTCTCATAAACTCATGGTTACATACTCAATCATTCTTGAAACTTACTCATTCTATCCCTTACCACCATCTAACCATGCCACAAGTCAAATGCACATGTTAATTAGCATACATTCCTGCACTTGTCATCACATAACCATATAAAACAACACATCAAGCATTTTTAATAAGCCACTCATAACACTAATCTCTCGGTGGTTTCGCACTTAGCCCACCATTGATCTCTAATAGGGTGGTATCGCATTTTGCCCACCAAATGATTTTTATAATCGATGGTATCGCACACAACCCATTGATTAATAATTAATCAGGTGGTAACGCACACAGCCCACTATTAATAATATAGTTTATGGTATCGCACACATCTCATCACTAACCATCAATAAGGTGATATCTCACATAGCTCACCGTTACTATACTTTCATGGATAGTTTTCCACATGTATATCTCTATTTCAAATGTTCATCCGGGAACATCCTCACACACTACTATTCTTACTTAACTTTCTATGATACTCGTTCGCATTCATACAATGTATTTATAAATATAACTTATGCAACTGAGGTGCATTGATTACACATAACCCATCAGGGGTTCATCATATACCAAATTTACCTCAATTCAGTTCTAACACATACTTGTGCTACTCATGGCATAGCTACATACTCTCTCTCTTTTCAACATACCTGTTGAACCACTCAAATTACTAAATAACACTCTTGTGTCTCATAAACATAATGTCATATTAACATTATACCCCGATAGGGTCTTACATGAACTAACATATCGATTCCATGTCCCCGACATGGTCTTATACAAATTCTTACACCGGGGCCATATTCTAATATGGTCTTACACGGGACCTTAATTATCATCATATCATGCTAATTCTTTTCCCACTAGTCTTAAATTAAGAATAAGACTCTTATTTCTCGACATTCCATCAAAACGTGCTTAACGTATACATAGAGGCAATTAAACAATCCATACAACATCAAAATGTTAAGTACTTCTGTTAGAATTTCATAATTTAGCATATGAACTTACCTCGATGTTGAAAGGGTCGAAAGGGACTTTTTGCCCACATTTCTCTTTTCACCCATTCTAGGTCTGAATCTCATTTTCTTTGATCTAGAACAATGGAATTTACTCATTTAATAACTTATAAATCATAATATGCCATAATCTACACTTAGGAAAAATGATTAATTTGCCCTTATACTTTGGCAAAATTATGATTTTGCCCCTAGGCTCGTAAATAAATTTTAATCACATTTTGTTATTAAACAAGCCTAGCTGAACATTTAATCCTCTTACAACTATCCACAATTCCAACTATTTCATGCCTTAATGAACAAATTACAACTTTTGCATTTTAGTCCTAATTAGGTGTTTTCATAACAACACCTTTCACAGTAGTTGTTTATCATCATCCTATCATTCATTTTCTTCGATGAAAACTCATCAAAAAATATAAACTCTATCATGGCAAGTCCCTATACTTTCAACCATATTGTAAATTAGTCCCCTCATTAACTAGTTTAAGCTTTGGGGACTCAAAAAGTACAAAAATTATAAACTAAAACCATCAAAATCACTTACTAGAAGAGGAGATGAGTTGCTGAAATTTGAGCTTCAAGAGCCCCAATTCTTGCTTGTATTTTCAGAGGGAGAAGAGAAGAAATAAAAAGATGATTGCTTTTTTCTTATTTCATCTTATTTTATTCTTTTTAATCACTTAACATCACCAATTTTGACCAACATTTAATGCCTTTGTCCCCCTAGCTTTCTATGACCGGCCAACACTAATATAATGTCCTAATTTCACATTTGGGACCTCCAATTAATAATCTATAGCTATTTGGCACCTCTAGTAAATAAAATAGAATTTTTGCACTTTATGTGATTTAGTCCTTTTTCGCGATTTAAGCAAGAAATCGCTAAAATTAAAGCACCAAAATTTTCATGCATAATTATAAACATGTTATAACACATAAAATAGCTTGAAAATAATTTTCTCTATCCTCAGATTAGTGATTCTGATATCACTATTCTGACTAGCCCCTAATTTGGGCTGTTACAGTATGGCAAGGAGCCTATAACTTTGTGTGTGGTTATTTAATGCCATGGTTGGATTTTATCATCAGCTTTTTGTTGCTATTTATTTTCATGCAAACTTACTAAGTTTTATGCTTACCCCTTTCATTTCCCTTTTCCTTGTAGTATTACCAAGTTAACTCGAGAAATTGTGGATGTTGGAGTTGGAGATCGCACTATCGACCACTTTTTGGTATAGCCAAATTAGATTTATTTTGAGTATGGCATGTATAGGACTTGAGTATTTTATTATGTCATATTGGCAAGCCAAATGTGTTGGCTATTATAGTTGTTCAATTTATTTTGTAAAAGGTCATAGGAAGTTGACCTATACTTGATGTGTCCATATATTCAATGATGATGGATTTCATGAAATGTATGCTTGTGTTGGATGTCTTGATCTCTTATGAGTTCTTAGAGGAGCCTTATGGCCATCATTTATGTTGTATTGATTTGGTATAAGTATGGTTGCTTGGTAGGGTGGCAAATGGCTTGGTGGATGGCCATATAATTGTCCACACGGGCAGACACACCGCCGTGTGTCTAGGCCATGTGTGAAACACAATCAGCACTATGGGCGTGTTGATCGGCCGTGTGTCCCCTTGCATGCTAGAATTGCAAGTCAATATGCTCAGTAGTAAACACACGGGTAGAGACACGGTCGTGTGTCTCAGCCATATGGGAGGCACGGCCTTAGACATGGGTGTGTGCCCAGGCCATGTGAAGTCTGCACCTGAAAATTTGACACACGATCTAAGGACACGGGCATGTGCCTTGGCTGTGTGACCATAGTGATGTGATGACGTCATAAATAGAATGCCAAGGTTTTGGAACACGGGTGTGTGCCCGACCGTGTGAAATAAGTCAGTGTCGACCACAAGTGAAGAACACGGGCATATCTCAAAGGCACATGGGCGTGTGACCTCTATTTTGATGAAAAATTTTCTAAGTCTTCTTAAAGTTTCCTAAGTTCTCGAATTAGTCCCAAACAATTCCCTATGCATGTTTTGGGCCTCGTGGGCCCATATAAGGGGCAAATTTGAATGTGAATGGGAAATTTTAGATTGAACAAAATTTTATAGCCCGACGTGGTATGTTTAAGCAAGTTAAGTTAGTTTAATGCCTTGTATCCAGTTTTGCTTCAAACACGGGAAAAGGGTGTTACATTTATTAGTATCAGATCTATAATTTAGTCGATTCTAAGAATAAC